>CM072885.1:32257875-33457875 GCA_037013685.1 Acridotheres tristis | reverse complement strand
GCTCAATGCACATGATGGCCTTTTACAGTTGGCTCTGGCCATTTTGCATTAGCAAAGCTGCATGCCTCCATGTGTTTCCACTGCTAGTAATCCTGCCTACTTAGGTTCTTGAGCTTCTTTTGAGGAGAAAAGGTTTCATCCTGAAAAAAGTACAGCAGAGAGGGTGACAAGAGATTTCATGTTCAAACTTTCAAACAAGAACAAGGGCATGAAAAGTTGCACTGTGAAATGCAAGGAAGACTTTTTCTTGCATGAGCATACTTAAACTGGAAAGCTTACTGTGAGTTTGTGGATACTCATATTATGATAATATGCATCATCATATATATCCATGGTTTTTAAACACAGAAATACCATGTCTGGCTTAGGTGATCCCCATGCCACAAAATGCTGAGTTGTACTGCTGGATGCTTGCATTGCTTGCCAGTGCTCAGTGGATTCAGATGTGAACTTACGAATGGTATGCTTGGGAGAGTTGTTGACAGATATTTCTTCTTCTTCTACTTTTTTGTTCTTTTTAAATAATGGCTGTCATGAAGATGATGTTGCACTTTGTGCAGCTATACAGTGCCAGATGTCTGTTGTATTTACTATTCATAAGGCCATATCAAAGGATAGTTTTTATATTTCTACAAAAAGACCACTGAATCAGAACCTTCCTTGAAGATAATATATACTCATCAACTCAAAACCTGCATAAAAGCAAGTTCAGTTTTCCATCATCAGGTCAAAATACAATATTAGTGACTGTTTTAACCAAAATAATAATATCATAATGTTAGAAACATCACAATTTTCATTTGTTACAGCTTTTTTTTTTTCTTTTTTTTTTAAACTGTTGAATAGGAGCAAAACCCCTTGAAATAGTTGTTCCTGAAAGTCTCAATCTCTTAAGAGAATGGCACTTTTATCTCCAGAATAAAAACTTTAAAAATTGCTTTTGCTACCAAGAGGACCTGATTTCAATTATAGCAGATAATATCTGGAATCAATAATAGCTTCTGGCCATCTGTTAGGAGGAAAAGAACAACAGTGTCTGCCTCATTAGTTCTTATATGCAGATCTCCAGTTATTTCAGGCATAAAAATTTTAAGAAGATAACCCCAAGCAAAACTTTGAAGTGGGCCAACCACCCCTTTTGCCAGCTAATCAATTCCTTTTCTATCAGAGCATCTTGTTCCCTGTCAAAGCCAGTCCCTCTGACACAGTGTTCCCACCCTTCAAAGCTGATCATCTAGTGTGTACTTAACACATTTCTGTGTGCTTTATATGCCACCTGTCTTAATTGGGGCATCTTGACTTAGGGCATTGAGCTAGAATATTTTTTACTCAAGTATTTTGCATGCAGAATATGACCAAGCAGTAATTAATTATTAATGTAATTTATCTTCTTCTACCTCACATCTTTCCCCCATTCTTCTCTCTTCAGTTGAAGGACTGTTTTTTATTATGCGAAACCCAAGCATGCTTTTGTCATGCAAGTTCTTATTTTTGAGCATCTCGTAGTTGCTGTAAGTATGACTGCTTTTCATCCCTTTATACATGGGGGTGTATGTCCTGCCATGCAACCCAGAACTGAATGTAATATGTGTCTCCCTTTGTGGTGCTGACCTTAATTCTAACTCATAGTGAGGGCATCTTGAGCACCATGTCATGTCACACCCTTTGTGGGGAGACGTTTTCATCTTGTAAACATAAAGTCAAACCAGCCATGAAACCAGCTTGCTCTGGTGTCTCAAATCCTCTTTATAATGCTAACTTGCAGGTGAGGCTTGTATACACTAGTTGCAAGCAGAAAAACATCTTGTTTTAGTTTTTAGAACAGCAATACTATCAGTACTCTAGATGAGCAAAACCCGCACCAAAACCCCCGACTTAGTTTAGGCTTTAATTAAGGCCTTGGGCTTGGATGGATCTTTTCAGACAGCAGGCACTTTCATATGTAAAACTGTCCAACAGTGAGCACATCCAACCAGAGATTTTGAATGAAAGCACAAAGATAAATTTTGTTTTGAGAAGCTGAACTTAGGAGCAAAGCAAACCAAAACTGAAGCTGATTTAATATTGCATTTCACTATAGTTCTCACCATATAATTTCACCTTCTGTATAGATTTGGGTTTTTGTATCCTGTGTTGTTGTCTTGCTTTCTTATTCTCCGAGTACCCTTTGGCAGCCAGAAAATATTTAATAAAGTGTGCTGGTTTCACCTGGTTAAGGAGAGACTCAGAGAGGTTTTTCTCTGAGAACTTCCTCTGTGAGTTGATGGGACCAGTTGGAGGATGGTTTGGTTATTGACAGCCTGAGAAATCAATTAGAGAAGTTAGTTCACTCCGTGAACACACCTTTTGAAGGAAGTGATGTGCTAATAAAGATTATCTTTTATTTCTGGTGGCTGAGCAGGTAACACCAGCCCGGCCCGGGCTCCCTCCCATGGGGGGCTCAGAGGCCGCTGGGCCCCGTTTGCAAACCAGGGGACGCGATGGCGGTGGGGAGGAAAGGCTCATTGATAAAACCTCAGCCCTGCTCCCTCCCCCGCGGCTCTGGGGGCTCCGGCTCCTGCTGCTGCCTCGGAGCAGCTTTGGAGGGGCCGAGCCCGCCCAGCCCCGCACGGCCTGGGGGAGGCAGCCGGGCCCGTGTGGGGAGCAGGGGTGGCCATGGGCAGGGTGGGCTGGAGCCGAGCCCCAGAAAGGCTGATGGAGATCTCAGCCATCCCTCACCCAGCGCGGCCTGGGCCTGCCCAGCCCCTGCAGCTTCTGTGTGAAACTTTAACTCTTTAGTGCTCGGATAAGACTTACAGACCTCCAATCTTCCTTTGAATCAAAGGGAAAAACAGGAAAGATACAAAGTCAGTGAAGCAAGAGCTAAGTTTCTTTAGATGGAAGGAGAATGAGAAGATGCTATGAAGTTTGGCTGAAAATTCTTTTGAAAAGTTGTAGGGAAAAACTGATATTGCACTGAATATTCCTATAAACCATGGAGGAAGACATGGGAGGGTTGGAGTGTTCCATTTGATAGATTGTTAATCAAAAGCATCTGTGTTGAGAGTCTTTTGCCCTGAGGAGAAAAGGGGATCTCTATTTCTGGAGATGAAGCATGAACAAAGAGAAAGAAAGATGAAGAGAATTTTTGGTTCGGAACAGTTCATTTTTAAAAGTAAATACTCTATAAGTTTAACATGGCCTATAAGCACAGCTTTGGGAAAGCTGTGAAGATGGGAGGAGCTTCACAATTTACGAGGTTTTTCCTGGGCAGAATGCAATTGTGAAGGTGAAGCCATGAGAGAACTGGTTTTTTCCCTCCTTGCGGAGAAGTCCCTATGGCCTGACAAGAAGAAACCTCTCTCTGAAGTGAGCTGAAAAGGACTATTTAAGTTCGGAACTGACTGACGTAGTTTTTTCTATGTTTGTTTTGTTGTTATGAAGGTTGGGAGAGGGGAGGAGGGAGTTGTCTGAAGATCTTATTCTGAGTTTGTTTATCTTTCTTTGTGTAGTTAATAAAGTTTTTTATACCCATTTTTAAGCTTTAGGCCTGCTTTGCTTTTGCTCCTGGTTCTGTCTCACAGCAGAAAATGAGTATACTTAATTTGGCAAATCAAAACTATAACATTATTGGTGCATTGGCTGTGAAATTAAACCGAAACATCAAGCCAGTTGGCTGCAGGATTTGAACTCAGTTTCTAAAATATTTCTGAGGACATATGCTACTACAAACTTTTACTGTGGAGTTCCATATTTCTCCTGTGGCCGAGAGGTGATTGAACAGGACATCAATCAATGCTCCTGTGCTTGAAAAGGACATTTATATGACCTTCAGCTACTACAATGACAAAAATATATCTAGATGTGGTTTTGATACATAGCTTCCTGGGGACATGTATGTGACAGTCCATCTGCAAAGACTGCAGGTATTGGTAAATGATCTGTATTCAGAGTAGATTTTTCTTCTGTCCATCTTCCTTTTCAAGATCTCTGGTATACAGTTGCAATGGAAAAGAGAGAAAGTGATAGTCACAACAGCTATTGCTGTTAGAAGAATTAAAATGGGATATAGATGATGCATATGGGTCAGTGAATGCTGTATATAAAAAAAGCCAAGTTCTATGAGTATGATAAATATGTACTGCTGTTAAGTTAGGTTGAGAACGCCAGAAGCCATGGTCACTGCAGAGTGATTAATTATATGCTTACGACTACTAGAAGAATGAATTAAGGAACATCTGCTTTTGCAGAGCAATGTGGCCATTAGAGAAAAGAGTGAGATGTTTAGTACATGAAATTTGTATTATGGCTTGCTTAAAAACCTGGTGTCCTAGCTGAACCTTGGGATCTTCTCTGGTATAACAGCAGCTACCTCCTTCCATGCCTTAATTTTTATCTTCCCTGTAGTCTACTTATGTATATACAGCATAGATAAACTAAACAGACAAATCATAGAGTAGATGACTCTATAATAGATTCTGTAGAGTTCTATAGAATCTACAGAATTATAGAAGGATTGGAAGGGACTTTAAAAATCATCTTGTTTCAACCTCCCTGCTGTGGAAAGGGACACTTTCACTGGACCAAGTTTTTCAGAGCTCCATCCCAAACCTTGTCTTAAGTGTCCACAGGAATCCACATCCACAGCTTCTCTGAGCAACCTGTTCCAGTGCCTCACCACCCTCAGAGTAAAAAAACTTTTTATTACGTAAACTGAACCTATCCTCCTTCAGTTTGAAGCCATTCCCTACTGTCCTATTGCTACATGCTCTTGTAAAGAGTCCATTACTACATCAGCCAATTCCCTCAGCATTCTGGGATGTATCTCATCAGGTCCCCATTGACTTACATATATTCAGGTTTCTCAGGTGGTTATGAACCTGATATTTGCAGTGAAGGACTTTGCTCCCCCAGTCCTTTTCCTACTGCCCATCCATTCCAGAAGTGTAGGAAGAGAGGTTGACATTGAAGACTGAGGCAAAAAAGTTGTTGAGTACTTCGGCCCTCATCTATTGTTCCCAGTTGTTACAACAGTTGTTATGGCCACCTTCTGTCTCAGTGCCAGTTCTGTAGCATGACTTGATTATTTCAAAGTTAGCTGAGTAAACATTTGTGAGGTAAGTTTATCTGTGGGTTCCTGTGATTTTCATTAAATCCTCTGCTGCTCTTCAGTGTTCTTTATTTTACTTTGATTGGCACTGCTAAACACCACGAGCTACCTGTTTTGAGCCTGACCTTATTCCACAAGAATCCAGGGAGAGTTTTTCAAGTGTATCAGGTGAATGTGGTTAGAGATAAAGATGATGCCCTCCTTTCTTTCTTTCTTTTTCTGGCACTCTGCAGGCCATCCTTCTAGAAGATATTTTGAGGTATAATTTTGTTCTTCTATACATGCTCTAAAATGATTTCTAGCTATTTTCTATACTGTGTCAGATTTCAATCTCTTTTTGTCCTGAAAGTTTTTTTTTTCACCTATTTTAAAAAATAAAAAAAAAAAGAGAAGAGAAAAAGAAAAAGATCTCTTACAACTCTAGTAACTAAGTAATGAAAACTGGATGTCACAAAAAAGTTAAATCATAACAATATGTCAGGCTATATTGGCTCTTAAGGAGAAAATGAATGTCTTTTTTTTATTTCATGGAGTTTAAAAATAAGACATCTCACAACTGTAATAATAGATAGGGGTTTGCTTTGGTTTTGCATACTTCCTCAAGTAAATCCTTAATTTTATTTCGGTTGCTGTACATGCTATTTTGGCAGGCCTCATATTTAAATTTTGCTTCTTTCAAACTAGAAAGGTGACTACAGTGACTTTTGTCATTCCAGTGCCACCGCAGAATTTAGATGTACATTGCATTGATATTCAGGGAGTTTGCTTTTTATTTCTTCATAGTTAATAAACTGTTTTCGATCTTTGTAAAAAAATTGATTGGAAAATTCTTGGTTTTTTCAACTTTTTTACAAACTTTCTCACTGTATTAATGCTGTCTTGCTACTTAGCTGCTTTTAAAATGGTGTACTTGATCATGGTGTGGAACCAGAGTAGCTTTTTATTTCATGCTGCATATCTCAAAGTATTCAGTAGGGTGTAAAAAACTTGAAAAGTGGGAGTAGCACTGAGAGGAATAGAGATTGATTCAATACACATTCTTGAGGTGGTTCAATGCTATAATACTGGTCTCATGTTGTATCAAACTTATAGAGACTGTCCAGGGATATAATCTCACAAGGTTTTTTCAAAGGGATGAAGACTGTGGGTTAAGCACAGTGATGATTTTCTCATGAGTGAATACCGTGAGTTTTGAAGTCTTCAAATTCTGAAGAAGGATTTGACAAAAATGTACTTCTTGTACATTTTAAAACATGCTGTCCTGTAGCATAAACCATATCCTGTTGGTTTGCTCTTAAATCTGGGACTTTCTTCCAAAGATTCACAAATGAATTTTCATTTTCTGTGGTTGCTGACAGCTAATCTCTCCTGCTGCCTTTGATGAACAATGTGGCAGGCACAGATGGTGGATGACAGGTTATGTTGTGTTTGAGTGTAGTGTCTGCTTGTGGCAGGGTAGACCTCCAATAGCAGGCGAGAGCATATATATGTCCTTGCATATATGCATATCCTTTTGACTTTTATATGTGAAGTTGTCTTGTCGTTCCTCTCAGTTAGTGAGGTTTCTTTTTTTCCCTTTGAGATTTGGGGTTTCCTGTCTAGATGGATGGGTATTTGACAGCAGTTAGACTGCTGTTAGGCTACAAAGTCATTTTGTGCATCGTGCCCTGGTGGATAGGCTGTTTTCCTCTTCCACTTCAAAATTAAGCTCTGAAAGAAGGTTACAATAGAGACAATCAAAAGCACTATTGCTCGATCTCATGGTTGAATTAGGCAATATTTTAGTTCATTTCAAATGCAGTAACAACAGGATTGGATGGCTGAATTGCTATCTAACATGTTAATGGATTTTTAGCATTTTTAGGAGTGAGCTCTTTGTGTGGCTTTTGGGCATTCTGTTTTGATTCTGAGTGAAAAAATATCTGTCTATTGTTTTCGAACTAGCAATATAAGACTTAATATTTGGCCATTATAAG
Source organism: Acridotheres tristis (assembly GCA_037013685.1). Classification (NCBI taxonomy): domain Eukaryota; kingdom Metazoa; phylum Chordata; class Aves; order Passeriformes; family Sturnidae; genus Acridotheres; species Acridotheres tristis. The sequence continues at coordinate 33,450,810 of CM072885.1, read as the reverse complement.
TACTTGGGAGCATCACTGCTCTGGTGGATGTTTTGTTTTTGAAACATGTTTTATCTCCAGCTCCATTTTGGTAGCTCTTGTCCCAGCCCGAGCTCATGACCTCCCTTCAATGGCTTTGGTGAAACTGCAAGGGAAGCTGAGTGTGCACTCGATGCATTGGAGTGAACAACACTCTTTAATGGTCTCCACCCCATAACTATTTCCTCACATTTGGGATTATACGGAATGCTGGAAGCAAATGTGAAATAAGGTTTTCTTTTCATGGTGTGTGAGTGGTATGGACGGTAAAAAAATATATTGGCGTGTATTGGCACTTTCAGCTTGCAAAATTCTGAGGTATGATGCGTGTTAGTGTAAGCATTTGGAATAAAACACTTTCTGTCCTTTGGGGTACTTATGATCTAGCTAACAGTGCTCTCTAGTACAAGCTTTCCATTCATGTATCATAAGGCTGTGTTTAGGTTTTTTTCCTGAGTCATGTGTTTTGAATTTTCTGCTCATAAAAGTGGCTTAATGATTCTTTCTTTTGACTTTTTTCACAGCTTATTAAATTTGAGTAAGCCTGTTTGTTCTAACTTGTAATTTCTCATGGTAATATACTATTTTGTTAACAATAGGAATAATAATTTGTATTTTAATGTTGTGAATAATTGAAATATATTATATTTTTCAGTAATTGCTGGTTTTCGAGGGACTGTCCCACATGGCCTATCACTGGAGATTGGAGACACCGTTCAAATATTAGAGAAATGCGATGGTGAGTTCAAAGGTGATTCCAGTGGTAATTTTGTGTATTGATAGTTTGAACCCCACTAATATTAATTTATTTTTGAAGTCAATAATATAATATATTTTGACCCCTTAATTTTTTTCCACAGTTCCAGTGAGCTCTAATCTCTATAATAATTAATTTGCAGTAAAATAATTTTTATTTAATCTTTCTGTTTAATAAACATTTACAGAGGATAAGAGTTAAACAGAAAGGAAGTCTCTCATGATTTTTCTGCTTTCTTGGTATTTCTGAGGGAAACCTGGCTGCCATCCATACATTTTCAAATTCATTAAAAGTCACAACTTAAAATCTTAAAGCAGCGTAAGCATTCTCTTCTACCTCTGTTTTGTGTTAGAGATGGTAAATATAATTCTGGCAAATGTCTGTTGCTAGTGTCAGAGGAATCAAGTTGCATTTTCCTTTCATAATCTGCCTCCTTAACATATAAAAATCAACACACTGATCTTATAATAATTTTTAATCATTTGGGATCATATAGGGTATTTTTTTTTAATATCATATCAGGATTATATATGGTTAACCTTGGTAAGAAATGTTCTTTTAGAAGGCATAGGATCTATTCTGTTGAATCATGTATATTATGAATTTTGTGTAGCACTGTGATTGATGTAGAACCTGAAGTCCAGAAAAGATTTGTAAATGTTTTGAATTAGTAAAAAACTATTTCTGTTTTGACTGGTATGGTGTCCAATGCAGAATTTACCTAGTTTACATTGTTAGAAACATTTACAGGTACAGGGTTAAAAAGTAATTCCTGAAATTGTGTGAATGAAGTCATCCAAATATGAATTGGTTAAAATGAAATACCTTTCACTGTATGGAAAATCTTTTAAATTAATATAGTCTGACAGCACTGTGGAATTGTCATGTCGGTCCAAAAGGGAAAGATGGAATTTGTTTTACATATAAATGATTTTTCACACTTTAAAAAGCAAAATATGCTTTCTTCACAGGATGGTACAGAGGATTTGCCTTAAAAAACCCCAATGTAAAGGTAAAGGTCAATTTCAATTTTGCATTCTTGGGCAAAAAATGTATATTTACTTTTAAAAAGTTAATAATGTGCTTGTAGTGTATGATATTTACTCTTAAAAGAAAACCAGAGCTTAGTTTTAAGTATATTATTGGTACTGCTTTAATTAGATTTGGACATGGATTACCCTTCTGAAATACTTCTATGTATTAGGATAATACACTTTACAAATCCAGGGCTGTGGTGAATTTCATTTCACTTCAATTTTAGATTTTCCACTCAGAGGAAGAGAAGTTGGAGGGAAAAGACTACTGGGAATATAAATTGTAAATATTGCTCAAAAAGTTGGTTAAACTGTGCCTGTTTTTCTTGATGCTATGAACTAATTTAGAGCAGCCAGTGAACACAGTTTATAGGAGCCAGAGTATCAATTGAATAAAAAATGTGTTGCCATGTAAAATATATGGTCCATTTTGATTTTCTTTGATGTGTAGTCTTTGATTTCTATAGTAGCAGAGTATTCTAAACCAGACTTCACTGATTTATTTCTTCTGCATTCAGACATGAAAATTTACTGAAATTTGCATTTCAGCATCTGTTCGTGTTGTATGTTGTCTTATTTGTCTTTCTGTTTTCTTAACTTCTTCTGTTGTCTTGCCTCTGGGATTGTACAGATTTTGTTTTTCATGGGAAAGATCGTAAATTATCTGTTGATCCTTTAACCTGCATTATAAGCTTTGTTCTTCTTTTTCTGTCCTAATTTCCAAGATTCTTCAGCTGCAAAAAAGGCACATACTCAATAATTTTGCGAAGTTTCTAGGGGCTCATATCAAGTCATTGGCCCTTTGTGCCGAGGCCAATAGCTTCTCTATTCACATAAATTTCCTTTCTTTATAGGGAATGTCGATTCAAACAATAAATTTAGCCACAGAGTCTAATTTGGTGTTTAGTACATTGACCTCATTGATGTAGATTGCATTTTGATCTACAAGACATGAGCAGTTGTGGTTTGTTGTTGCATCTTCTGTGTCTTTTGTTGCAATTCTCACTGCATGTTTGCTGTCAGTCTTGCTTTGTGGTCTGTCAGATGTGTGGTGGAAGTTATGAAAAAGTTTACTAAACATCACTTGATGTGTGAAGAGAAGAGATGTATATTCTCTGTTTTCCTAGTGTGAATGCAAACATTTTTTTGAATTGGATTTGTGAAGGGAATCTCTGTAGAAGTTAAATCATAAGAGCACCTTGTAGCTCCTCTTGTTATTAGTATTGCCCTGTCAAGATTCTTCCCTTGTTTTTCTGCCAGCTTTGACACTGGAAGGAGTTATCTGTGGCAGCTGGTCTGCAGTAAGGATGCATATGCAGCCATCCTGTTCCCTGACATATTGTTACACCTGCAAGGCTGTATGTCCTGCTGTCCTTGGGATGAGCTCCCCTGAACTACTTTGCTTTGCTTTACAGAGGAGTAGGAGCTATTTAAAAGCTATTTAAAAGAGAGTAGCTGCCTCTACATAGTAGATTTGGTTTTGTCAAAGGTCTAATGACTGCGTGAAAAGAAAATGGGACACTAGCATCACCAAGGAAAGTTGTATGCAGCTGTGCCTATTATGAAGAGACCATATCTGTATTTTCTCTCACTGCATGAGCTGTAGTGTATTGTCTTCCCAGCCAGAGGCTTGGAGCTGACTTGCTTTGTTTTGCTCATTCTGATTTGTGAAGGTCAATGTGCTGTAAGAGCAGTAGGACTGTTGCAGCAATGCTGTGTGTTCAAGAGAATGGAGGGAGCCGTTAAACATCTGGAAAAGGGCTGCTCCTGGCAGACATAGGCTCTTTGATAGGCATCTACCACAACTTCCCTGTGCATTGCAGGCAGAATAGCCACCAAACTAGACTCTATTTTGATTTTCTTTATTTACTTGACTTTGTTTTTATTGAATATTGTTAATTGTCATTTAATCTGCTTAGTTTTAAAAATCCCTGTCTGCAAATCCTCATTTTTAAGATGTGATTGATAAGACATTATCCCCCACAGCTGCTCTGTTTCTTATGAAGGTGGAAATAATGAATAAAACCATCTCCACTAAGGGAGCTCTCAAACAATCTTCTGCATGTTCTACATGTGTTTATCTTCTAATTTGCTGAAGTGTTGAAGAATTTAAACTCTACTGAATATGGCATTTATTTTCTGTTAGAGCTATATTGAGTATTTATTGCATTCTTTCCTTGTGTGTGTTTCTTGTTAATTATTTGGAGGACTTTGAATTCAGCATGCATTTGCATGTTGAATGATACTAAATGGAATGCCAAACTCATGTAAGGGGACTTTTTCACCTAAACTTTTTTATTTTTCAGGGCATATTTCCATCTAACTACATTCACTTGAAGAATGCCTGTGTTAAGAACAAAGGGTATGTGTGAAATATTCTGATTACAAATATTTAAACGTGGTCAATTATTTGTACCAAAAGTCTTTTGCTTATGAAGTAAATAATTTAGTTATGTTACGATATCTTCAGCTTACTGCCAGAGGGCTTGTAATGATTGTCTTTAGCTAACCTGATACTCCTGCGTGGTCATAAAATTGGAATGCTGTATCCAGAAAAGATGCTGAATACCATTGGGAATATAGCTCTGTATTGTCTAGAGAAAAGGGGAAGCAATTGAAAAGGGGAAACAATTATGTTAAGTTTAGCTTGAAAATGACATTGCCTTAATTTGAAGAAATTATTCTGTACATAAGCTGTCTTTTAACCTGCTGTTTAAGATTAGATATTTTCTTTGAGGGCAGTAGCTCTACCATGGTTGACAGTTGCCATTTTACAAAAAAAGGGTAAAATGATGTATCAGTTCAATGGCAAAAGATTTTGCTAAACCTGTAAATGAATAGAGAAACTTCTTTCTTCACTGCTTTTCTTCAGGTGATGGAGATATTTATTTTTGACAACAGCTGATGTCTTTGCACATTTAGAAGAGTTGATAAAAACCGGAGTAATTGGTTAAAATTAGTTTTTAAAATTTTAAAAAATTGTTTAGGTAAGGACATTTCTCATAATAAATAGGTGCCTGAATAGGAAATTACTTTTTCTTGGGAGCATGAATGTGTTGAAGATCCATTATTCATGATGGGCAGAAATAGTGATGAAGACTGTAATAATATTAAAACAAGTTTCATTCTCACAGGTGAAAACGTCCCCATGTTACTGTTAAACTCCCTGTTGTCCACTATGAAGTTACAGCCCTAGTGATTTGTTATGCCCTAGGATCCTTTTCTCCTTGTAAAGCTGTAGCTAAAACTGAAGGTTCAGTGAAGCAGAATTATAAATCATCACAATAAAAGAAAGTTTCAAGGCAGAATAATTTTTGTTAGTGGATGCCATGACAGTACTTGCATGGAGTTCAGTCTTTGTTGCATCTATTTCCTTTGTTAGTTTGTTTCCCATTCAAGCCATGTTCCCTGCTGCACATCATGGCCAAGAGCTGTCACACTGTTATGTTAATTTAGTAAGAGAGACAAGATATCATGAAGAAAGTAATCCAGGCATGAAAAGCTGAAGTGTCAAGATCCCTTTGGAAACTATGGGATTTATTCTGCTATCTAAGTTGTTTTTTATATGCTTATCTCATAGTTAAAAACCCTCACCTTTACTTCTGTAGGGCCAGGACTTTGCATGGGGATTAAACTATTTTCACCTCAAATTTTTCCATGGGGATTCAATAAATACACAAATAAGAAGTGTCATGGTCTGAAGGAGTGCTCGTGTAGGTTGACAGACATCACTGTTGGCAGTAGGAAGTCTACATATTAGTAATTGCAATGGGAGTAGTAATGCTTGTGCAATATCTTGTGTTCTTCTGCATGTTACAGACAATTTGAAATGGTTATTCCAACAGAAGATTCTGTTATTACAGAAATGACATCAACTTTAAGAGATTGGGGAACAATGTGGAAACAACTCTATGTGGCAAGTACCCTGAATAATATTGCTTTGATTTAAAGTCATCTCAAAAGGTGCACTGTTGTTTAGATGCTCTGGTTTAGTTGAAGTATATATTTCAGATAAATACCCAAAACATTCAGTTTGGTTTTTAATTGTTTTACTAATACCTTGAAGTTCTATTTTGAGCTTCATAGTGTTATTAGCATGTCTCTTGTGTTCAGATGAATAATAATAATTTACTTCATTAGAACTTACCAGATACCAGGACCAAAGATGCACCTGAATTACTATTTATTCAATTTGGGTTTTTTGACTGCAGAAATGAAAGCTCTATATATTAGTGTCTGGTGGAAAATTATGAAAACATACTGTCAGTATAGCTCTCTATAATGTTCATACAAAGTCCTTTTGGTCTCTTGTTTCTAATTCAAGGGCTCTTTCTATGACATTTTTTCCCCTTGATTTTCTTTTACTTAAATGTTAATATTTCCCTCTTGTTGTTACAGCAGTTGTTTCTCTTTTTGGCAACACTTTTCTTCACTGCCGTTGTTACTGCATGTTCAAAATTACCCTGATTTTCTTCCTTTCCAGACAGAAAGCCAAGACAAACAATAAATTAATGCTGTTTAAGTGAGCTTGTGAAGTGAATCAATGTGAAGTAAAAAGAGGAGACTTGTCAAATGGCAATTTTTCAGAGTCCTTGGAATATAAAAGTTGTTGATGGAGAGTAATGGTACTTCTAAATGAATTTTAGGTTTAACTTAGGCAGCAGAAGTAGCTGAGCTTTATTTTTATGCCTTTTATTCATAGGAAGAAGGAAAAGGGAAATGGGCAGGAATTAACAGAACAAATCTTAATAGGAGTGTTTTTCCAACTTTGTGTGAAGAATCATTTAGATGAAGGTTGTAATAATTTTCTCAGGCTAAGTATTCTCAAAAAACTATGTAAAACTACTAGAATAAGTGAAGGAAGAGTTAATAGATTCTTCCAGAACAGAAGTTTGTTTATGGGAAATTGTTGTGCCCTTAGCTGGTATATGATTAGAATAGGAAGATGTGGTTTCAAAGCAGTCATATTCACATAATTTCTCCTTCTTCACAGTTAGATAAAGAAGAACTCTCTGGACAATATTCTATATATGTGATACTATTTATTTATGATTAGGTGGTAGTGTGTAGAGTTATATCAATGCAAGGGAAAGTTAAAGAAGTTAACACTGCGGTTCAGATTTTGAATGCTCAGAGCTATTGCTTTTTTTATCCCTTATTTATATGAATTCAAATAGTCGTGAAATACAGATGATATATTCAATTTGGATGAGACAGCAGCACAGAATGAATGTGCTCTTGGAATAAAACAATGCTATGTTGTGAAACACATTAACATTTTGTTGAATTTTTGTCATACCTGTCATGTACATTAGATTAGGTTAAGGTGAAAGGGATACAAGGAGTCGAACTGGTGTATTGGAATGGGTGTGGTGCAGAGACAAGGTCTAAAATTACTTTCTATGCACACACTCATGTGCAGGTAAAATGATTGCAGTGTGATGGGGAATAAAAGACTAAGTAAGGGGGAAAAAGGATTTTCCTAATTTCCTCATCATGTATGTATTTATTAGGATTATCAGTTTATACAGGTGACGTAGATGCAGTCATACATATTTTTATCTCACAGAGGAATGAGGGGGATCTCTTTCACCGGCTGTGGCACATAATGAATGAAATCCTAGACCTGCGGAGGCAGGTCCTTGTTGGCCATCTCACCCATGATCGAATGAAGGATGTCAAGCGGCACATCACTGCTCGTCTGGACTGGGGCAATGAGTGAGTGAATAGAAATAAATAAAATGTTGTAGAATTGTAAAGCCAGTTCTGTAGGCAGATTGTAGAATGCTGAAATAAAGAACAAATTTCTAACAAGTGGTACCTTTTTTTTTAATAGGCTTTCTCCTTCATTGTTTTTATGTCTATTATGTTTTAAAATAAAAGTGGCTTATTGTTTTATTTTGCTTTTTTATCAGTGTAATTTACATAGCAGTAGTATTATCTACAAGAGAATTGTACTGGAATATCAGAAGCAGCATTTTACATCTTTTTAATACACACGATGCCTGGATGATGCATTTAGCATAGCTTTGTGTTCTAACTGAAACTCTGTTGGTTCACATTGCTTCTTTTTGAACTTGGTCACACAATTTAGTTCCTGCTTGGCATCTCTAACATACAGCCAGCAACTGCACTCTGCATCTTTCTTTAATTTGAATAACTGAAATGAGTTAACACAAATAGTATTATCTTACTTTTTTTTAAGTAAGAAAATGGTTAAAATACCCTCTGGCATTTAGGTGCTGTCTCCAAAGTCTCTTCTTTAGCATATATTTATACAGCTAAACGCTAACTAAAGGAAGCAATATTCAGTAGTAGAATTAACTGAACTTACAGGGTTTCTATAGCTGTCTGAAAGCATAAATAACTAACAGAGTGAAAGGGTTGTGACTAAATGTGTATGATTACCTGTCTGCTTAGAATTTTGCAGTAACTGAAAGGAAGTAATTCTGAAGGTTTTGACATGGACAGTTCCTGCTCTTTAAAACATAATTTTGAAAAACTTTCTTATCTTTTGAATTTTCCTAAATTCAGTGTGATTGCCTTCGTGTCCTTATGCGTTCTTAAACATTATTGCTTGCTGCTGTGCTGGAAGTAAATTGTATTCCTGTTGATTATTTTGTTCAGGGCATACAGGCAAGCCTCTTTGACACCATCCAGTTGAAACTGAAAATAAGCTGATATTTTGGCATTTAATGGCTTTTCTTTTTATCTGCCTTTCCATGGTTGTTGTTCAAATTGACAGTACTAGTGCTTCTACTGAAGCACTCACATTACTAATGCATTCACACTGAAATGTTCACAGTAGTGTGAAGTACAATGTTCATTGCACATTGTCCACGTTGCGAAAGAGATTCAAAAATTGTGGGGAAACATTCTAATAACGTTTCAATGTGGAGAAAGAGAATGATTCAGATGTGAATGGTGGATACAGCCAAAATACATTAAAACAAAACCAAAGTCAGCTAATTGTAGAGTACCAATTAAAGTGTGCATTGTTTATTGGAATAAACAACAAACACATGCAGAGTTAATTTGTTTCTTTTGCAAGTAGAAATTACTTACTGTTATTCCATTTCTCATACAGACAACTGGGGCTTGACTTAGTTCCAAGAAAAGAATATGCTATGGTGGATCCTGAAGAGATCAGCATTACAGAGCTCTACAGGCTGGTAGGTGAATGTAGTATTTGGTACATTTGCTATCAAATTATGTACTGATAGTGTGATGGCCACTCTTTTCTATTTAACCAAAAGTACCTTTCTTGATCCAATAAATTGGCATTTCATAATGTAATGTGTTTTACTATAAGGAAAGAATTTATTTGAACAGCTATGTCATCTCTACATCTGAATGAGATTCTGATTTGATATCAAGTTTGTGTGCACGCGTGCATAGCTTAAATGTTATTTGTTAAAAGTTTTGGTTTCTGATGTACCGTTAAAATTATGACTGTTAATATGAATTCAATCATCATTAAAAGCTTATGGGACTCTTTATCATTAGAGCTTTACCTGACTCATGAGCCTGTCTAGATAAGCTTTGTGGAAATATAATATTGGTATAATATTGTCACAATTAATCATACTGGGCTCTTGGTACTTTCTAATATATTAATGTAAATAGCAGTTAAATTGCATAAGAAAGCTTTCCTTTGGGTTTAAAAGCCCATCTTGATTTACTAAAACCAGCACTGATACTTCTTATTCTGATTAAATCTCCAGTGAGTCTAAGAAAACTTGCCAATTCATTTATGTAGGCTTTGTCTCATATTTAAGTAGTGCAGCTGTTGCACATACACAGTTCTGAGCCTTATGTGCTTAAGACTAAGCTTGTATTTAAACTGAATTTTATTTATGATAATTTTGTATTTAAACACAAACCCTCCAAAAACAACATTGCTACAACTTTTTGTGGATCTGAAATAATTATGTGTTTTTAAAATAATTTTTAACTTGTATTTTTCTTGCATTGTTAATTTGCAATGTCTAGCCTAATAGTAAATTCTTTGTGCTAGAATCAGTACACCTTTGAGTAATTTTAAAGTCATATGTAATATTATGGGATCCTGTTGAAGCACTTGATGAAATACGGTGAGGAACCATTAATCGTATGAAGAAACAGGAAAAATAACTCAGAAAACTAGTAATGGCACTCATGGAGTGTACTTTGAAAAATAAAAGGGAGGCAAAAGAATAACCTCAGTATGAAGGCTATGTAGGTTAGAAAGATTGCTGTTTAAAATTATTTTTGTTACAATGTAAGGGAGGGATAGTACAAGTTAATATTGTCCTTCTTTTAACAGGTGACTAAAATGCAGAAGGTATTTTGATGTCAAATCAAGACAGTTTATTAGCTTGTATAAGGCAGTTGGCCGGAGATCATAAAACGTGGATATGATTGCTTTTCTCCAGTTTAAAAGACTGGTATTTAGTCTTCTGCTAAAGCATTTTTTTATGTGTTTGGATATTGGAATATCAGATCATTAACTGTTTAAACCAGCTAAGAAATACTATGTTGTTATAGCACAAAGCTTTAAAGTAACTCCACACTTTCAGAGTAGAAAAAGATAACCGTCTAGAGTTTATTGTTTTTCTCCTAGAGATAGCTATGATGAAGTGTAACACTGGGAAAGTAAATTCCCTGTGTCTTCCTTCTCAAATGCAAAAGAAACAAAGGAGAAAGGGAAAAATACAAGTTATTAAATTAAAAAAGATACTAATTTGGATTAAGAAAGTAGTTCTCTATTACATGTTTTGCCTCTTTTGATTTTGAGAATTTTATAATTGACTGAAACTGGTCACTGTTTTTGTGGTATTTTTAGATGGAACATCGCCATCGAAAAAAAGACACACCAGTACCAGCTAGCAGCCACCATCTTTTTGTTCAGATGAAGAGCTTAATGTGCTCCAATCTGGGAGAGGAACTGGAAGTAATCTTTTCACTCTTTGATAGTAAAGAAAATCGACCCATCAGGTACCATATGATTTCTATTTAAATACTGATTTTACGTAAGTTTTACAATAAATACTATATCTTTTGATCCAGGTAACAAATTCCACATTTAGAAACAAAGGCAAGGTGTTTTTGTTTCGTGAGAATATTTTGCTTCCTTCTGAAATTCAGTTGTTATGTCTAATGGTTTGTAGTGTCATTAAAGGTTTACAAAAATGTATACATGTCTGTCTTGTTTATGTATTTCACCTTCCAGTTTTGGTTTTTTTTGTATAGGAATATATATACATGTATGAGTACAGAACGGCCATTTTTCAGTATCCCTGTTTTCATCTCTCCTGATCAGTGCAGGTTCAAAACTTTGAACTTTTGCTTTCTCCATAATATTTATAAGATTAATTATCTGTGGTACATGAGATTGGAGAGCTGCCCTTCATCAGTGACTGAAGCATGTTTTTTATCAAAGGAGTCTTTACTACTAAGAGAAGGTGCTGGTTCATCAGTGAAACTGTCAAAATAAATCTGTTCTAGAGTTTAAATTCTGTGAGAGACCTGATTACCTTTGATTTTAAAAATATTCAGTCCCTATTTCTATTTTTCGCAATTCTGGCTGAGAGAGAAAACATGGGAGTGATTAGTAGTGAGGCCACTATGCATTTAATAAATATGAGCACAGGAGGAGAGCGTAGTTAGTGCAAGAGCTCAGTAAGTTCCGTGTGAGTAATATGCCAGGAAATTTGAACCATTAAATGGCTGTGTAGTGGGGATGGGTGTGGTGGGTTGACCCTGGCCTCCAGCCAGCCACAGCCACCCTGTCACTCCCCTCCTCGTCTGGACAGGGGACAGAAAATAGAACAAAAGGCTCACAGGTCAACATAAGGACAGGGAGAGATCACTCACCAATTACCGTCACAGATAAAACAGACTTGACATGGGGAAAATTAATTTATTACCAATCATATCATAGTAGGATAATGAGAAATAAACCAAAGATTTGAAACATTCCTTTCCATTTCTCCCTTCTTCCTGTGCTCAACTTCATTCCTGATTTTCTCCACCCCAGCAGTACAAGGGACTGGAAATAGGAGCAGTGGTCAGTTTGTCATACAAGGTCTCTGCCACTCCCTCCTCCTCCAGGGAAGGACTCCTTGCACTCTTCCTCTGCTCCAGCCTGGGGCCTCTCCCACAGGAGATGGTTTTCCATTAACTTCTCCAGCTTGAGTCCTTTCCACCTTTGTCTTAAATATGGCAATAGGAGTTTAGAGAACTATGTGGAAGTTGGGCTCAATTTGACAAAATTGTGTTTGTGCTTTGCAGTGCAGGCAAAATAAGTAACCAGTACTTTGGAGGAGGGGTATACTGGGTACATTAATTTTTATGGTTATTGAGATCATGTATAGACATTTAGTATTACAGTGTTAGCTGTTAAATACTGACATTTCATTCTGGCCTGCACTACAGACAGTAGTCACCAAAATACAGTTTCCTGTCGTTTCTGAGAATTAAATGTGCATCAGGACGTGTTGTTTGTGTTCACTCCAATGAATGTCACAGCAGGTGATAGATTTACAAGAGAACTTCAGACTTTGACAGTAAACAATTTGGGGTGATATGGATTGCTGCAAACAAGGTTAAGATAGTGGTGGTGTTGTGAAAGCAAATGGATTGGATTTCATGTTACATGAAAGCACAAATTCTAGAGCTGTTTCTCACATGCTTGCTGTGATCTGACCTTTAGTTATTGATTCCTGACTACCGTGTCTGTTTTCAGCTGCTGTGAACTTCCTCATCCCATTACTAGCAAGCCTTGAAGAAATGTGTTGTTACAAATCCAAACTGCCTTCTGAGGCATGGGGGGAATGACAGAATAAGCTTTGTGAAGCTAATTTGCACCATCTGCAAATCAAACAAACATACCATCCTGTAACAGAAAAAAAACCAAAAATACCCTCTCAAGAAACAACTTCTCAACATACTGGAAAAGCTTAATCTAAGAGAGCTTTCACAAGGACAAATTAAATGTGAGGTATATCTGTATCACAGAATGAGCTCTGGAATGCAGAGGTGTCCAAGGTGAATACTTATATGGTCTGTCTGGACTAGACATGGAAGTGACTTAACCTTTTTATTACAGAGTTAAACCAAAGCTGGTTGGTTATGGTGCACAACAGTATGGTACAATGTATAAGTTTTATTCAGTACAAATGGGTGGGATATTTCAAAGGTCTTTAGGCCCTTACTGGTGCATCCTTGAAATGAACAATCTCCCTCAGAAGAATGATAATGTATGAGAGGAGACAGTGTCCCCAGTCCCCATGGTTCACGCCCTGCAAAGATGCCAAGGCCTATGGACAACAATGGAGTTGAGGAGCTTGTTGGGTACACAGACTCTTCTGCTCATTTCTAGCAAAAGTGCAGGTCAAAAGCTGTGTGTGGCAACACCTTAAGCTCTGTCACAACCTAGTTATGTCATTTGTCCATTGGTCTCCTAAGTCGTTTTGTGGTTCAGTAGAATAATGCAATGAAAAGAACAGATGAAATTTGTTACAAGCACAGGTAAAGATAGAAGCATATGAATATAAATGACTTAAAATGTATTTCTTCAAACCATTGCTATTAGAATATTTTGGGCTTTATTTCTTTGGGTTTTGCTGTTTTATATGTTACATTTTGCAAGCACTGTATGTGTGCCAAGGTTTCCTCAGGTGGGTAATACTGTCTGCTTTAATGAGACTGTTTGAACACATAATAGAGTGTTCATTGTCTACCTCATATAAATTGACATAAAGTAAGTTAGCTCTGTAGCCTCTTAAAGAGTTCAGGTGAAGAGAGTAAAGAATTCAGATTTAATAACAGAATTTCTTAAAACTAACTTAGCGTCTTCTCAGGTGGACCTGCAATTGTAAGATCTCTCTATATCAATATATCTATCACTAATAAATCTATTTTAGTTTTTCTAATCTCAGGTATATGCAATTGAAGTAGCAGCTTTAAAAGATTGTTAGAGGACTAGAAGCAACATTGTCTGATTACTTTTTTAATTGATTGGATATCTTTCTCCTCAGCCTTTTTTTGGTGTGCTTTATGTTATCAATATACATTCAACTCTTTGAACAGCAATATTTGTTCAAGTATCACAGTAAACAGAATAGCAACTGTAGATGCTGAGGTGGGGAGAGTCTCTCCAAAAAGGAATAGTATTTCCAGTCCAGGCTAGTACAAGAAAAAACCCTGTGGAAAAGTCCATGCTTTGGAAAATAAGGTAAAAAGAAGGTACTTTGTAACATAGGGAATGTATGGTTTAATAGCTGAGCTTTGTATTATAGTGCAAGAATAGAATTGTCGGCAGCCCATTTTAAACTGTAGTTTTCTCATGCAATATTAAGAAATTATCAGACTTAGAAAATACCAATAAGCAATGAAAGATAGTGCAACTTTTTCTTGTTGTACAGTTATAGATTCTCTCAAAGTAAAGTTTGAGGCTTCAAGTTCAGAAAGAGTTGATACTGAAATCATAAAGGATATAAATTCTCAATATTGGTTATCTGAGTTTTTGACATCAGCCCTTAAGAGTGGAATCTATGGGAAAAGCACTCTGAATTTGCTCTTAAATATTTGCAAAGAACTTGGGGTAGTCAGATCAAAAATAAATGATAGATATATGGACAAATTTACTGGTTTTTACTATGTATTGAGTTTTTAAAGTTTAAATAGCACAGATATGTTGTGGTAGGCAGTGTATATATTTAAGGAATATTCTCCTAAATAAACATAAACATTGGTGGTCTCATTGTGGGACCTACCAGTGCATTTTTAGGATAGCACCTTTTAAGATAAGTGAAGAGATGGAAATTAAAGCCATAAAATCATTCTGCTTTTGATAATGTATCTTAGTATTCCTTTAGTATTTTAAATAGATCATCATTAGATGATCTTTAAGGTGTGTTGCAACCCAAACCATTCTATGATTCTATGATTAAAAGAAAAATTAGGTATATTTATAGATAGACTATTCTCAAATTATTTTTCATCTTTGACAGCATGTATAAATGCTCATGATTTTTCCAACATGTATTGAGAATTAGATGGTAGGTTTTTCATGAGGTGTGAAAAATTGATTTTGAAGTGCATTAGTAACTTTCCTAGGGCAGAAATCTGGTATCAGTGACAGAAAAAAATCAGTGATGCTTTGAGGCTTTTTTTTATTTTCAGACTTTCTAGCTAAAGATTTCTCTGGATTGGTAGGGGCTGTTATGCCTTGCTTACACCTAACTTAATGAGATCAGCCCTCACTTTGGGCAATAGGAATGGTATTCTATCAGCTTTACTAAGCTAGAGGTAAGTACTATTTTGAGATCACTTTCCATTTGTTTGGGACAGGATGAGATTGTACTTTTCTCCAGACTTTTCTTTTGTTGTAGGAAATTTTGATTAAAAATAACTATCTCTAAATATGTTGGCATCCACAATAATGGCAGTCTTGTTGTATTAAGTTAGGGGTAATAATAAAATGCAGGTTTATCTATGACTTTATTATTATTATTATTATTAATACACAATAATAATAAATCTTATTTTGAAGACTTTCTATGTTAAAATAATTGTCTAATGTGTGTCTTCACACTCTAAAAGGCTTTTTTTGAACATGAATATTCTACTTGTATGAAAGCAAGAAAACTGTCAGTATTTAAGTCAAGTAGTTAAATCTGAGTCATGACATGCTTCTGCTTATTAAAAGAACAGTTGCAAATCATTAATTTTCTATTTAATTCGTGCATGTTAGTTTCACATGATATGTATGCATATGTATATATCCATATTTTCTGGCTAAAATAGCTGCTAGGAATAATTTTTGCGATTACTTAAATTAACAATAAACAGCTGAAGCCAGCCCCTGATAGTCCCTAGAGTTTTCCCTGGTGTGTTTTTGTATCGTGTTCCATTTGTCTCCCCTTCCTTCTGCTTTGCAGTTTCCTTTCCTAGAACAGTAATAGCCCCTGAGTGGGGTAGAGCAAGCTGTGAAAGGCACTGCTTTAACATGGTACAGCCATATGGCTTATCCCAGTAAAGTCCTTTGGTTTATGTGCTGTTATGTCTTCTAACCATTTATTTCTGTTCCTCTTTTATTTCTGTTAAGGTCACAAGTTCAGTTTGTGTATTCCTTGGGTATTTTTAGTTCTTTAAGAAAGTAAAAGACTATAATGATGACACTTATATTTTAGAACTAATTCCACTAGTATCGAATCCTAAAGAAAGCATTTTAGCAATGCATATGCAGTTGTAGAGAGGTGCTGTTACTGTAGTTGGAAAATGAAAAAGGCCCATGGTCACATCTCTTGACATTTGTTTGTCTTTTAGTTCAGTCCTATTTTTCTGGTCACTGATGAACTTTTACTGTCTACTTAGAGCTGTTCCTAAAGTATATGAGCTCAAACATACTCTATCTGGATGTGTACTGGTACTTCGTGTTCTTAAAGAAATGTTTTTATAAAATCTGTTCTGGAATCTGGCATGTTGCACAAATGTTTGAGAAAAGCTAAATCAGAGGGACTTACCAATTTGGTGTAGAGTCTTGAAGATCTGTTTTTATATAATCTAATTTTGTTGTAAGCAAATCAACAGTTTGAAAGTCTAAGACTGCTGTTTACTTATGCAAGTAGTGCCAGCCAGTAGGAGTGGATTTGTAGAGCAACAGTTCGTGCTAGACCCAATGTTAACATGTGTAAATGTTTTAAGGATTTTACCATGGACTGAATCTGTGGCTGTGTGGACTGAGTGGCAGCAGCATATGTTCTATTTTGGATTCATAGCCAAACTGCTCTGGCTTGTGAATCAAAATATGGAGATGATCTTCTGATTGTCTTCAAAAGCACCTATTTCAATTTAACTTGATCATGTAAATCATAAAACAGTGTATTTAAGATGGATATTACAGGATTATAGTTTGAATGGGGAAAAGTTCTGTAAAACAGAGTAACTTAGTTGTGCTTTGGGACTTAATTGTTTCTACTACAATCACATTGCAAAAACAATTTCAGAGTTCAAAGGGATGCTAGAACCCTGAGTGCAATTGATTTAATGTAGGAAACAATAACTTTAGGTAATTGTTACAGCTCTAATGGAAATCTGGAAATGTGTGTTTGCAGCATTTCAGCACACTGCAACAATCTTGTGTTCTGGTGTTCTGTATTAGCTGCTTTATAAATCAGTTGTAGTGTGTGGTCATTTGTGAAGTTTTAGAAGTTCTTCTATTCCTTGGAATGTGAAGGGAACTATATAGAATCCCAGTATTAAGAGTACTGAAGAGTGTGAGTGTGGTGATGATTGTTGGCTTTGGGGATACTAAACAGAAGTTAGTGAAACAAACTTTTCTTTCAGCAGTAAGATCACACTTAAAAAGCCAATGATAAGTACATCAAAGGGTTGCACAGTTACAAGTTTTGCAGTGGCAGATTTTCAGAGAAATAAAGGACATAATAAATAAAGACCACAGTCTGTGCTTTCCGTTCACATGTACTAATATCAGCTACCCAATACAGCATTTATTTGCAGCATTGATGACCTTAGTATAGCCAGGGGGGCCATTTACACTGGAGTTCTAGGAACACCAATCATATAATCAAAAATATATTGATTTTTTTTTTATCAGATCATGGAAAGATCTCACTTACTAGCTTTTAGTAGAATCAGTTTAACAAGTGGCAAGTGTAGCTGTTTTCTAGACAATACGTATTATTCACTGAGGCTGTGTTAACTTTGTTACTACAAAAATATTCTGCTGCTATAAAATGAGCAAAGCCAAAAAGCCCAAAGAAAATATTGACCAGATGACTGTATTAAAAGAATCAAGTCACCCCCATGTCCTCTGAAATTCCTACCTTTCCAGTGTAGATGCCATAAGACTGTATTAATATATGTAGCACATTACCATCTAGAGATCTTACCTGGGATTTTTTAGGAGAATTTTGAGAACAGCAGCAACACTGGGTAGTGTATTATGAGAAAGGGAATGGAAGGTGTTAAGGCTGCTGCCTACATTTGTTCTGTCCCGACTCTGGTCCCAGTTTTTGGCATTTATAAGTATGCATAAGAATGCTGCATCTCCTGCTCAGAGTCCCGTTCACTTTGCTGATCTTTACATTTATATAGGGTTTGTGCCTCTGTCTTATGCCAACATACTGGTGTAGAAATTCTTAAATCTGTAACATGACCCATAGTTCTTATGTAGCATTCTAAACCATTTTCTTTTTTTCCAAGTAGCAGTACTATTAATGGGAAAATTTCAAGGCAGCACTTCAGTAAGATGATATACACTGTGTCTGTGTCAATATGATATGAACATCTTATCAGAAATGATTGATGCCTCTGGCCCCATCTGTGTGGGGAGCGGAGATAAGTTGGCATGCTAATCCTCCTTGTTCTATCACCTTGAACAACCTTGTTTGTAGCTATCGTATTGTCCTCAAATGAGAAGAGATTCTTAAACAGCAGAAAGAGAATAGGCTGTTTATCCAAGGCCAGTGAAAGCAAACTGCATTTTTTGTGAGCTTTTGATTATATCCGTAATGATTGTGTAAACTCCAGACCATACCAAAGGATAAGATTGCCCTTATTTTGTTTTACTTGCAACATCACCTTTTAGTGACATCTGCGTCATCAATCTTTTTATCCTTTTCTTATTTCAGTTTTGTTATTCATTTAATTAAGTCACTTGCCAAAAGCTGAAATCGACATTAATTAGTCAAAATAATCACTACTTGGTGTTCTGATTTTTAAATTTTTGCAGAAATATACTCTCAGTTTTCCCCCCTTATTCTGCAATAATATTGTGAAAGGATTTTGTAAGTAAGAGAATGTTTAAAGGCATATTCTGTAACCTCCATCAGCATCTTCAAACCTGGGAACTGCTCATCTCAAAGAACCTGACTTTTAGTAATCACTCTAAGTTTATGCAACTCACTATTACTGTTAACAACAGTGTATTTGTGAAGGTGTAGGGTGGGAACTCAGTGCAAGGCACAGAAGTTGATAAAAAGGTACAGTTGAAGAACCTTGACCCTCTGTCTCACGAAAAACATGTCACATGTTGTGAGGGATAGTTCATTAAGAACCATCATGTCATTTGGAGCTTCTGGGCAAGTTGATAAATGGCAGAATGCTGCATCATGACAGTTACTAACCTTCAGAAGTGGAAGATGGAAAGGACTGTAAAAAACCATATTTCTATAAAGACCCAAATGAGCTGGCTGTCTATCTGGGCTGCCTGTATGTGGTACTTACACATAATCACAAAATCATGGAATGGTTGAGGCTGAAAGGAAAGTCCAGAAGTCATCTGGAGTAACCACTCTAGAGCTGGTTTTCCAGAATCGTGTCCAGATGGCTCAGAAGTATCTCCAAGGATGGAGATTTCTCAAACCCCCTGGGCAGCCCGTACCAGTGCTCAGACACCATCCAGCAGTAAAGAATTTGTTCCCTGATGCTTAGCAGGAACCTCCTATGCTTCAGTTTATGGCCATTTTCTCACTGGAAACCACTGAAATTTGCTTGACTGTTCTCTTTGCACCCTCTCTTCAGATATATTCCATATTAATAAGATCCACTCTGAGCTTTCTCTTCTCCAAGCTAACCAGTCCCAGCTGTCAGAACATCTATCCAGTCCCTTAATCATGTCCAAGTGTGGTATAACCAGTGCTAAGTAGAGAAAAGAATCACTTCCTTCATCCTGCTGGGAATACTCTGTCAAATGCATCCCAGGATATCACTGGCCTCCTGTACTGCAAGGGCACATTTATGGTTTATGTTTGACTTGGTATCCACCAGGATGCCCAGATCTACAACATGTGAGTCTATTATTACTTTTCATCTTATTTTCACACTCTTGTTTCTTCATTTTTTTGTGACATTAGAGATGAGAACAAAATAGATTTGGAAAATGATTGTGAGGACAGTTTAAATCCAGATTTGGAAAGAATTTCAAATGATGGAATGTATCTCAAGTACAAAAGCTGGAAAAAGATGGAGAAAATAATTTTATATATGAGCACATGCAAGCACATTAGTTGGTATTAAGATTTTCTGCTTTTGCCTATGGTTTCTTTTTCTATATCTGATTGTTTGGTATTTAAGTCTTGTGTCTCTGAATGTCATGAAAATTCAGAGGCTCTATTAATAAATAACCCTACGTAAAGATGGGTTTCTTTTGAACATTTTCTATGAGAATTAGTATCATTCTGGGGAGGGAAAAAGTGTATGTGGTATTTTTGAGTTGTTAAGGATATGTTTTAACTGTGCCTCAGACATAATTATGTGGTACCAATAACACAGGATTTCTGAGAGGTGTGAACAAAGACTAAAGGCAGAGTTCAGACTGGACTTTGTTGTACTTTTTCAGCAATGTGAATTATTTATTTCAGGTGCTCCCTAAAAATTTAAATCTATCATAAGATGATAGGCTACTGTACCTTTTCCCCTTAAGATACTATTTTAGTGGGTTTAACCTTCACTTTGTTAATACTGTGCCTTGGAAATTATCGCTCAGATACCTCCACATTATCCATGGATGTTTTTTGTTTTGAGGTACTCTTGGATCCTGACTTTTTCCATGTATATGTGCCAGCTAAGGAGGGCAGGAATTTAAGCTAAAGGAGCTAGCAGCATTTTTGGTAAAGGGAGCAACCCATAGGAACCAGAAGCAATTGATTGGCTCAGGGCTATTTTTTTGTTACTATTTCCACAAAAGCATGATTGCACTTTTAATGGATTACAGCATAGGGTAGTTCAGTGTTGTTTTCCATTTCCTGTGCCGTGTTCACAAAAATATCTAATCTTGCACAGAATTAAAACTGTGCTATAGCAAATTATGCAAAATCAATGCATATATATGTGTGTGTATCTATATATATATGTGCCTTATAGGTGCAGGAAAGATGAAGCATCTTGGTTTTTCTGCCTAGCAGACTTGAAAAGGAGTCTTCCATTCTAGTTTAGTCACTTACTACTCTGGTTTGCTACTCCTTAGAAGCAAAATAAAACAAAACCAGCCTAGTTTTATTTACTTCCTGCTTAAACTTAGCAGGAAAGTTAAAACATATGAAAGAAAACATAAAGGTCATTTTGAGAGGAGAGCAGCCACTACTCTTTTATGTATTTGGAATAAAAATACTTCTTTAGATGGCTAACTTGGTATGTACATTTCTGAATGTGGTTGCTTTTTTTTTTATATCATTCTATACATTGATATATGTATATATACACACAGTATATAAACAGGCTTAATTATTTCATTACTCGCTCTAAGATACATGGTAACTTGCCCATTCTCGTGGACAAGAAGGTATTAGTGCAGCTGTAATTTGGCTTACAAAAGGCATCTTAAAAAAGAAACCTGAATTTCCAGAAACTTCAAAAGCTTCCCCTCAGAAAATGTGCATAATTTTTTCCAGTTATTCATTTTGAGCAGAAAAATTGCTATGTGTAGGATTATAGTCAAGTCATATAGAGGCTGTTAGCCTTTTATTGGCAGGAGTAGCATAATAGTTAAAGTCTTTCTGCTTGGATCCTAGATGTGGAGATATTTTGGAGTGGGAATTGTCACTGGAGATTAGCAAAAAGATTGTTTCTTGGTCCCAGTCAGACTAGAAAAGTGAAAGATGTGCCTCAATTGAATTCTGGTTCTTTGCCTGAGAATACTGTCTTGAATTGCCTGCTGTGGAGTTCCTCCAGAGACGAGAATGCTGAAGCACTGGCCCAGTCAGTCAGTGTCCTCTGTTTAGAACATTGTCATTTGTTGTTTTACATGGCAAAGCAGTTACTCACTCCAGCTATTATTCTGACCCATAATGTAATCAACATTCCATATCCAAGCATAGGAACTTCAGCCTCTTAGGTATCCCATGGGTATTCAAGCTTACTTGTCTTGTCTGTTCTTTACCTAAGTCTGATTTCCGGTTTTGACATGAAATCTGTTTTGGGTTTAGAAACTCTTCACAGGAACATACAAGGACCAGTGAGAAATTTCAAAATCAGTGGATTGGTACGTTACAAGTATTTCTACAGATCTGTCCTTTTTCTCCTTTGTACCTGTTAATATTTAAAATTTTTTTTAGTTTTCAGATACCATACAGTCGTGGAATAGATTTGATTGGAAGGGTACCAATAAGATCTAGTTCCACTCACCCTGCCATGGGCAGGGATGCCAATATCAGTAGCAAATATATATTTTTATTTCTCCCTCACTTGACTAATTCCACTCGTAGCTCGGTTTTACATATTCATCAACAACAACAGTATAAGCAGATAGGATTCATCTAGTGGGAAGATGTATGAAAGGAATGTTTGACACAACTATATTCTCCTGCCAAATGTTTTGGCTTTATGGTAGTTTCTGTAAGAAAATATTTTCTACATATGAAGATTGACCTTCATTGCTGGGTATCTTGGTTTAAAACAATTTAAAGAGGTGCACACTCTAAAATGAGTTATTTCACCTTAGTTTCAACCAATACTTTCCCACTAATTAGGAAGAAATGTGAGTAGGTATCAGTGGAAAAATAACAGTTTACTAACAAGCAGAACAGGAAAAAAATAACAGTAAATAATCACTAAATGCAAAGTTTCCAAATCTCAGGAAGGAAGGGGAAACAAAGAGATATCCAAATTGGCAGGGTACCACCCCCTCCTATGATGGTGTCCCCCATCGCTGACTGCACAAGGGAAAATGACATCTGAGGCTTTCCAAAATGGTGCCTGCCACAGGAATGCAATAATATTTTGGGTTACCCACAACACCAGGGGATCAAAACACTTCATCCTGGTTTGTAAGAGGTTCTAATTGTTTCAGTAATACTTCTGGTTTGTGCTGGTTTTGGCTAAAGTGGTGTTCATTTTCTTTACAGTAGCTCGTATGGGACTGTGTTCAGATTGGTTCCAAGGACAGTGCTGGTAGCACAGGGATGTTTTAGCTATTGCTGAGCTGAACTTATCGTAGGTTAAGTCCTTTTCTGCTTCTCACCCCACCCCACCAGGGAGGAGGCTGGGAGTACTCAAGGAGTTGGGAGAGGATACAACTGGGACAGCTGTCCCCACAGGGACATCATGCTCAGCATAGAAAGCTGAGGGAAGAAAGAAAGGAAAGGCAGCATTTGTCTTCCTCACTCACTGTTACCTGTCATGGAGCCCTGGTTTTCTGGGAATTTCTGGCCATTCCCAGAAATGGCCGTTCCCATTTTCTGGGAATGGCAGGAATGACTTCCACCTGCCTGCCCATGGGAAGTGGTGAATGAATTCCTTGCTTTGCTCTGCGCGTGTGTGTGGCTTCTGCTTTATGTATTAAACTGCATTAACCCCCAAGTTTTCTGACTTTTACCTTTCTGATTCTCTCCCCCACCCCACTGTGGGGGAATGAACTGGTGACTGAGCTACCGGCTGGGGTTAAACCACAGCACTTTTACAAATTATTCATTTTATCTGACTTTTTGCAGTGCTGTATAATTTGTTGCCATTAATTAGACAGTTTTGATAAATTGCTCTTCAAATACTGGCTATTCTTGAATTGCAAGAGAATTAACATTTTCATTCAGGCTAGTACAAATATTTTTTGAGGAGTTGGTGTTTCAGCAAGTGTGATTCTTTGGCCTGGTGGCCTAGACTGTCCTATTCAGCCTGTATATGGGAGCTGCTGCATGGGACATTACTACAAATTGCATTTGTCAATAACTAAATTGAGGTAGATATGGTAGGAATGAGTTCCTTAAAAAAAAAAAAAAAAAAAGGCACAAATGTAGTCTAACAAGCGAATGCTTCTGAGGAGATTTGGTTTTGTATTTTATAGGTAGAGACATTAATAAGCCCTCCCAGGAGTGAGAATGTGTTAGAAATTAGTTGTATTTCATGATGTAGCTCTGTTCCTCTCAGAAAGAGCCATATTCAGTGAAACAAATCCACCTTCTTATCCACTGTTTAAAGATTGTTTCTCAAATATCTTCTACTTACTGTAGTTGGACTAAGGGTGCTAGCTTATATAGATCTTTGATCTGAGCTTGTATAGATAGATACATTTTTAAAGTAGACAAACCAACCCAAGCAAGAGGAACCTGTGGTATCAGTTACACCGCTCATATGCATTAACAAAGAAGCCTCTTACTGATTCTGTTGTAAAAATTGAAAACTGGAGAGACAGGAGAAATAACTGGTTTTAAATGTGATGATGAAAACACTAGAAGAAGTGACCTATCATGTGGCTGATGAAGCTTAAACAATTAGCTGCATTCAGAAATAAATGCAATGTTGGAATAGGAGTATGTGAACCAGCCATGACACGTATGCCCTAGATTTAGGTAACCATGAGATATATTGAACACCAATGGGGTGTGTGTATATATATGTGTGTAGTTGGTTTACAGAGCATCTCAGTAAGAACTTGTTGCAGTCACACTGGCTACCAGCAAAAGGCATGTTAAGATTGACATAAAATACAGGCTTGCTGCTTGTAAACCCCCAAATGGCATTGAACACATAGGATGCCAGGGGGTGTTGGAGGAATGGGAATTTTCTTAAATGCTCTTGTTTCCCTTCACTTTATCAATTTCTCCTCCTCCTTTCAGGTTTAATTTCCATCTTTGGGGAAAATGGGCAAATCTGCTTGTATCCATGCTGTTATCTCAGTCACAGACTAGGATAATAATCAAAACTGTAATTCAGCTTAAAGGATCTGTACCAGTACATATAAAGGTCTGTGTACCAGTAATGCTATGATGCAAAATGTTTATCCGTAGTGGCAGACTAAGGCTCAAGTTTCTGGTATATGTTTTTTCTTTTGTTGTAAATACCTGCTGATAGATTCCTAAAAACAGTATTTGTCATCTTCCTCTGGTTCCCAGTACGTCATGAAAAATAATTTAAAGTTACTGCTCTCTAGCTCTTTTAAGATACGTGTGATACCATCTTTCATTTAAAATGCAGGTGCAAATATATAAAATAATATAGGTTATGTTAATAAAAACTGTAATAAAAACTAATTTCTCAAGGCTGTCTTCTGTTAATAAAGAAGTAAAAGAGGATGAGAGCAGGAGCTTGATTTAACTATGTAAGACTGTTTTGCGTTTCCTCCAATCTCCTTTTCTGCTTTCTCTTTTCCTAGTTAACTGTACCAAGGGAAATTAGGCTCCACTGCATAAATTTATGAACATTCTTTGAATGCTTTTTTTCTCTTCTTCTTCCCTCACATTGTCAGCATGGCTAGGGGACAGAAAAATAAGCTTCAATGCACCACAATAAGATTTTTTTTGTGTGTGTTAATGTTTTTGCTTTGATCTTTATCTGAAATTGGCTGACATTTTTATAGTACTCATTCTTGCTTTTCTGTCCCCCTTTGCTTATTGCCTTGTATTTTACGGTTAGAAATTTGGGAATGGTTTTTTAAGTACATAACAGATGCAATGCAGGGACTGACTTCCTGTGGATCAGCTGGTACTGCTAAGTCATGTTGGCACATTTATCATTCAGTTATTCTCTGACTAAGGATATACTTCAAGGCTTTATGTTCTTCCAGAAACTTATATGTTATACAACATTTCTTTATTACTTATTTCACCACTAAGTATGAGGGTAGCATTTTGTGTCTGATGTGGGTTTTATGAAACCACTGAGCCTTTAGCTGTAAATGCAGTCAATTCAGATTCAAGTTCCTACTGAATATCATTGACAATGTTCTGGAATGTAATAAATTTGAGGTGGTGAATTATGTGGCAGAATTCTCTTATTGCTCCTCATTGATTACTTTGGAAATCACTTTAACCTATTTTCAAGTAGCATTTATAAAGATGTCTGAAAGTGGAGCTGTACTGAGAACTGTTGACTATTTGATGTCATAGTTTTTGCCACAAGAATATGCCATATGGTATAAATCAGGCTGGATTTTTTTTTTTTTTTGAGAGTGTGTTTATAAATCATAGAGCAAGCAATCTGTCTAGACTGGTACCATGTGACTGGTAATATTTTCCTACTAATACTAAGGATATAGAGGTCGCATATGAAAATAGAACAGTTTTCAGCCGTGTTCCTTTAAAATGCATCTGTTAAGCCTGCAGATTTGGAACACATTGTTACTCTGCTAATACATGAGAAGTTACAGTACAAAAATCCCTTGTTGACCTTCTTAAATTAATCTCTCCAGCATTAGTTATTTCCTTATTTTCAATGGAGGGACAGCTGAGCTTAAATGTGTACAACATGTTTAAATGGTGAGATAGGTGCTCATAAAAATTCCTTGTAGTCTAAACTAAAATCAAGTCATCTTAATACAAAGAAGAGGTATTTCTGCTTTGGGGTACTGCTGTGTATTTTTGCTCTATCTATGTATGTGTAGCTGGCTTCTGAGAAAACTGCTGTGCTGTAAGATACCAGCTCTAGATTTTACCCTCTGAGATTTTTACTGCTGTTTGAAGCCAGGCTTTCAGATCTTGGGAAGTCTGTCTTTATGTTGTTTTATGAAGGCTGTTTACTTTCCTTAGCACTTTTCACAACCTGTTGGTCTCTACAGAAATCCTTTGAAATGGTATAGAAATGCCCATGCTCTATGTATGTAGATATAACATTGCCATTTCTGTCTTGTAATCTTAACTGCTTGCATTTACTCCCCGGAAATATTCAAAGATAACCATTTTAATCTGAGCTTTAACTGGTACTGTCATGTTTCTAGTGAAAAAAAAGCTATCATAAAGCACCAAGCAAGGATTAAGATTTTGTTGTTGTTTTGGTTTGCTTTTTTCATTGCCACTGGGTCCTCTGCTTCAGTGAAACAAAATTTCAAATGCAAATGAGGAATGTAGATCTGCATAACCATTACATATCTATTGCAATCTTTGTGGCATCACAAAAGTCTTTGGCTTTTAGTTGTGTTGTGAATCATAATCTCATGATCTGTGAGTATAAGCAGCGCTTGAAAATTTCATATTGTAATCAATAGTGAATAGGAAGCTTTCAAAAGATGTGCCTTTGTTTGTGTGGAATGTAAACTTAATTAAATACAGAATACACTCCCAATTAAATATATTTCCCAGTTAACAGGTAAACGATGACGATAGCTTATGAATGGTATTTTTCTTTGAACCAACATATCTAGCATTTCTTTTAAAGACAAAAAGATAGTAAAATGTGGTGTGTATGTATTACTTTCAAGTTGTTATATAGACTGAGGTAAAGCGTGAAATTCAGAATCGCCTTTACTGGCCAGATTTTTATTGACATGTACCAAGTGCACAGAAGCTCTGTTACTGCTGGAACAGACCTTTCCATTTGTATACAGTTTGAAGTGGTTCCACACATAATGGGGTCCTAAAACTTTGGCAATATAATTAATAATTGTTGTTCAATGTATTGTAATTTTGTATGAGACCTATAAACAAAGCTCTACACTTTTTTTTAACTGTATTTTCCAATATTGCAAGTTAGTTCAATTCTAAATGAAAGGGCATAATTATTTTGAAACCAGTTATAAATCAATAGCAAAATACCAACTTGTTTCTCTGTAAGAATAGACTTTCATAAAAAGTCTTTAAAACTCAATGTTATTGTTCTCCTGGAGACCTAAGCTGCAGAAGTTTGCTGTATCATAAAAGGTGAATGAGAAAAATAGCATTTTGCTGAGGAAGTAGCATTTTCATGTGTTTTGATGTGTGAGCTCCTCTCTGCTGTTTCTTAGGTTCTGCCTTTTATGGTGTTTGATAAAAAAGCTGTACCGCTGAAGATTGCATAAAAATTTTCAAAGAATCACTGTAAGAAAGTCTTAAATATTTGCTGGTTCAGCCTGGATAGCTGTCACAGAAAAACATAAAGCATTCTCCAGAAATAGCTCTTGAGAAATGTGCTCCTAGCTGTTACAGCATCTTGGGTTGTGTCAACAAGAACGTCACCAGTTGCTTTTGGGAAGTGATCATTCCCTGCTCAGCATCAGTCAGACCATCCCAGATTTGGGTTGTTCAGTACAAGACCAGTATTAATGAGCTGCAGTGAGTTCAGCAGAAGGCCTCACATTGTTCGTGGGCAGGATCTCCTGCACTGGGAGGTCAGGTTGGGACAGTGGGGCTTGTTCAGACTGGAGGAAAAGCAGTTTTGAGGGGAGCTAAATCACAGAATAATCACAGATGTGTAGAATGTTTTCGGTCAGAAGCGACCTGTAAAGGTCATCTAGTTCAGCTCCTCTGCAATGAGCTGGGACATCAAGTTTGGAAAAGCCCTCCAAGATAATAGAGTCTTGGAGTCTTGCTGGTCAGCACCCTGTCCAACCTGACTGAGTATTTCCATGGTGGGGCATCTATTACCTCACTAGAAAATCTGTTCCAGTGTTTTACCACTGCCATTGTAAAACAATGCTTTCTTATTTCTAGTCTGAATCAACCCTCTTTTAGTTTATAATCATTATCCCTTGTCCTATGGCAACAGTTCCTATTGGGTAAAAAGTTGGTCCCCATTTACCTACAAGAAGATCAATGACATCAATGGTGCATGGTGGGACAGTGAGAGACAAGGGATGCAGAATGAAACAAGAGAATGTGCATCTAGATGTAAAGATAAAGTTGAGGACAGTCAGACACTGGAATGGGTTTTTTGAGAGCCTTTGTGGTTTCCATAGCTGAAGGTTTTCATGACCCAACTGGATAAAGCTCTGAGCAAGCTAATTTGACCTTATAGCTGATCCCACTTTGAGCAGGAGTTTGAACACAGAGGCTCTTTGAGGTCCCTTTTAATGTGAATGACTGATTCTGTGAATGGTCAATGCAGATTTTCTACAAAGCAAATGCTGGTGCAGTAAAGATTTTATTAGTCTCTATTGAGATGGATCTTATCCAACATATTCCTAGTGATTTTCCAGCTGCATTTTGCAAAGCTATGCTTGAATAGTGGTAAACCATGTTTAGTTTCTGGAATAAGCAGAAGATGTGGATACAGCTGAGGAAAAAAAACTAGTTGTACTTTGGAAATTTTATTTCTGATTTGAGCATTGCAGGACACGCAGCCTCATGTGTCTGGCCAGCTGGGGCTCGGGCTGAGAGGGTGAAGGGAAATGTCTATAACATTTACTTGCCTTTCCCATCTTCCACATCTCTCACTACAGGAATATGATTGTTATATTTCTTACAAGGCTGTGTCTTAGAGAAAATTATCCAAAGCATGGAAGGTTGGCTTTCTCATAATATTGCCATGCATGAATTTCCAGGTTTGCTTAGAGTTTATCCATAAATCCTACTATCTAATGGAAATATTTCAGAAAATAATTTATCTTCCAGTGTGGTCTTGTGCCCTCTTCTATTTGGAAATAAGAATTCTCTGCATCCCCTACTAGCATTATTAATACTTGTATCAGCTGCAGCATTTAACACCCCACAGTAGATTGCAAAACAGGATTTCAAAAATGAATTGCCCTGCTGGAACTTTCAAGACTCTTACAAAACTGCTAAAAGCAGTGTACTGTAGTGAGAGGTTTTAATGGAGTTATATAAGAAAAATGTCTCCTACAATCATCATCCTACAGATAAAAAAGAATATTGGTTGAATAAAAACATGGTGATGTTGACATTTGTTTAGCAAGAATCAATACCAGCTTACTACACATCTAATTTTAGTTCTAGGATAAATGGATTTTATTGTTTGTATTTCTCTATGTACTAGAATGTACAATGTCATTCTTCCAAATGCCAATCAGACTTTTATTTTGTGTTGAGTTTTTAGTAATTTTCTTAGGTGGTTAACTTGATCACACCCTTCACTAGTGTCTCCTTTTTTTTTTTTTTTTTTTCAATCATACATCCGACACTTTCAGAAATAAACTATTTCATTCATTTTTATCTTGAGGAAGGTTGCATCTAGAAATAAGATCAAAATGAGATCTACTTTTGCTATAGTGTTGTTCAACATATCTGTCATATTTGTTTTCTTACAGTGAAAGATTTTTTTTAAGACTGAACAGAAATGGTTTGCCAAAATGTCCAGAAAAGCCTGAAAGACACTGTTCCCTCTTTGTGGTGAGTTCTTCCTAGTCTCAATCTTTTTTTTGTGCTGGATGTTGAGAATAGAAGTTGGATTAAATTAGAGCTGCTCCCTAAGCTTGTACATTGCAATGAATATCAACTCAAAAGGGTGATTTGAGGGGCTGAAGGGCATGGGTGAGCCCCCAGTCTGAATGTTTTATGGCAGTACTTGGACACTCACTGAATTTCCTTGTAGGCACATGTACCAGTTGTTCTCTCTGCAACAAGGACCAGTTGTGTTTCCTCCTTGCACTTTTTACACCCAAATGATTGTTTGTGCAGCACTCTCTGTACTTCCAGAGTATTTGAAATTGCACACATGCATCATAGTGAACTGTTCAAGGCACACAGCAAATCTCTTTAGTCCTCCCACTGATTTTGCTACATTACAGCAAATTCTAACCAGGATATTTTAGGACACTCATTTTGAGTGCATGACTGCCAATTTGAAGTGTTGAAGAGATTTGTTAATGCTATATAAATGAACTCACTGTTCATTTATCACTTTCACTGGCAGTAAAAGCAGTGTGTACAGGTCTCCTTATATGTTATATTTTAATCAGGAATCATAAATAATGAGTTTCTGATCTTGTGCAGGATTTGGGTAGCAGTGAACTCAGGAAGGACATCTATATCACTGTGCACATTATCCGAATAGGTAGGTATAATCTTATATTTGTTAGACATATGGCAGTAAATAAAAGAAAACTGCTTGGGGCTAGCTTTTGGATTTGTTATAATAGCTAGATTTTTGAACAAACTTTTGGAAAAAAATGCCTGTTTTTTGTTGGAAAAAAAATGCTTGGATTTCTCAACATTCTTTTATGTTATTTCTCAAGTATACTGCTAATTGAGTTTAGATGCAGTATTATACTTCGTTACAAAACAAAATCAAAGTGTCAAAGATGAGCTGTTTTAAGATGATGGTGTTGTCCCTAGGGAGTCCATTCTTGTTCTGAAGTGTAATTTCAAGCATCCTTTGAACATAGAAAAGCTTGTCTGGACATTTAGTGTACCTCACTTGTGTTTAATATCTGAAGTATATCTGATATTTTTCAGATGAATTTTGTATTCTCCCTGATTCCTTCAAAAAGGGCGAGAGATGAAAAAAATGGACTATATTTCATTAAAATTTTAATCTCTGATGCTACAGACAGATATCAAGTCCTGTAGAAAAAAAGTGGAGAAGTGTACATTTGTGTTAGGTACTTACTTTACTCTGGGCTGTACTGATGTGAAACAATTATCTTTGGGTCTGCTTCTGACCTCTTAGATATTGTTTTCTTTGTTAACTGCCTCTAGTTGCATCAATGCAGTACTAAATATAACTTCCTATTTTTGAAAACGTTTTGGTTTGAAGTATAGTTGCTGTAACTTGTACTGAGTTGAGAAACAATTTATTACAAAGTAAATTTTATTTTACAGCTGTGAAAAATAATTTTCCTTGCATTTTTATGCTGATTTGATTTTTCATCAAAATACAGTGTTTTGGTTTTTTGGCAAGGTTTTAGAAAAGATATGGTAAATTCTGATGTAAGTATAGTTAGAAGGATAAATGTTTTTAAAATACTAAATCATAGAATTTTTACAGTTGTATAACTTTCAAATATATTCACAGCCAAGTTTATATGTGAACCACTGAAATATTACAAGTTAAAACAGTTAAAAACTAAAAAATAAAAAAGGCTAAAACAACTTTTATCTGCTTTGTGGTGTAAAAATGAACAATTACTCTTCAAGCTGCTGTGATGCATAGGGATATTTGGAGAAGACATTGCCCTGCAGCAACTGCAGCCATAGGTTTATTTTGTCAGAAACTAAGACTTGGTGGGAAAGATGTGTTTAGTGCACAATTGAATAAAATGGCTAGAAAGATGGCAAAAGTTTCAAATGCCATGAACACAGCAGAAATATCGATAAATTGTATTTAAATCAAATAGAAAAAGCTAGAAAAAATATTTTGTTTCAAATCTTTCCCTTGACTGCCTTCTTTCTTTCCTTACCATAAATTGTTCTTCTGCCCTTTGTCATCCTTTCTCCTCATATTTCATCTCTTTTTCTTTATTTTTCTGCAACTGATCAATTATCCCCTTGCTTTCCAGTTGCCTATAAGGTAACAGCATTTGAATACCAAATTGTATGGTTCAATCATGCTACCCATCATTTATGTGAGAGGTGTTAATATACACAGTAAAATAATTCTTACCAGACAGTGAATGTCATGTCTGAACTCTTAATTTGATTTGATAGTGTCATGAGGATTCTATGACTGGGTACTACAAGGTGGTGTTCAGTGGGTGGGGGTCATGAGAGGATGAGCAGAACCTCTGGTCTGAGACCTTTCAAGATCACCACATACTCAGTGGACTTGATGTACCATTTTCCTATCTGAATGTAGCATAAAGACGGACCAGGTTCCCAATGAGAGTATACTTGGCATTTTCTGAGCTGGATTGTTTGCTGCCTCCCTTCTGTGGTTTGGAGAGACATAGTTCCATGGATTATGCATCAAATATGTGTTTTGTTTGGCAGGACGAATGGGAGCTGGAGAAAAGAAAAATGCCTGCAATGTACAGTATAGACGGCCCTTTGGCTGTGCAGTCCTGAGTATTGCGGATTTGCTGGCAGGAGATTCAAAGGATGACCTTGTCTTAAAAGTCTACATGTAAGAAATGCTTTTTTTCTTAATTTTTGAAAGCACCTTAGAGTAATTTTGCATCAGAATCAGTGGTGTTAAATGCAGTGTGAGTAAATAGCTCCTGGTCCTTTCTTTTCCAAAAACACCCAGTAACTGTGGGTTTTGTTTTTTTTTTTTTCACAGTGTGGAAATTTTGGCTAGTTCTACAGGTGTGTTTATGAAGTGGGATAGTATTAAAGATAAAGGCTACATCCTTTTAGGTATTTGTGTATGTATTGGCATTTTTCAAATTTTTCTGGAGCTCTCTTATTATGGCAATGTAAAGTGCTTTTAGGACTAATTTAAGTGCCTTGTGCTGCCAAGGCATCTAGTAGAAGTACTTTGTAGCTACAGAAAAAAAGCAGGCGGAGTATCCTTTTGTGAAATGAAGCAACTATATAATGGGAATAACAAAAATATAGAAGACAGTGCTGGAGAATGAAAAATTTAAAGTAGGTTTAAAAATGAATGCTTGATTAGATAGTGGATTTTGACTGATAGCAATTGTGGTAATTTCAGTGCATGGTAATTTCCTGCTGATCTTGGACATTATAGTAAGAACTGTTTTGTGGAGTGGTCTAGTCTGGGGCATGTATTGTCATGTGTATGAGAAAGTTCTGCCCTTCCCAAGGGTAGCTCAAATCTTGAAGGCATGGTGTCTTTCCTCTGGCTCCATCTGTGGTGAATTAGAACTGCTGGAATCAGTGCTGCAGAAAAGCAGCTTGGTGTAACAGGGAACAGGTGGGCTGCCTCTTATTTAGACTCCCAGAACATTAAAGTCAGATAAATGGTCACTCTTGGTTAACAAATTGTTAAGTTTGTCTACTTATTATATTTTGGGTTTTTAGAAAAAAAAATTGCCTGTTTGTTTTAAGATAACAAAAACAACGGAAGAAAAATTATCACTAGAAATCAGTTTTAATGCTAAGGCTAACTCAAGTCTAAACTTTGAAAAGTGATCATTAGAACATAGTCAGGTTTTCCTTGTGGAAAACCAGCTATTTTCTAAATGTATACTGAAATGTAATTTGCTCTTTCATTGACTACCTCCTGTAGATAATAACCTTTTAAAGTAACTTTGAAGTGTATAGCACAGATTTTTCTGTTTACTAGGACCACCTCTGAGTCCTATGTCTTCTTTGGAGTGTCACAAGATAGATTTCTGTGTGGGTTAGCCCTGAGGGATAGATCTATACAGAAATGTACTTGGTCATGGCTGAGTTCCTCAGCATAATTTTTCCTATCTTTCTCCTATCCTTTGCCACACAAAGCAGGTATTTCATGGTGCCTTTCTCAAAAGGTGAGGGCACTCTTTCTATTGAGACAGGCAGTTTCATGAGGCTTTCTTAGCTCCCAAACATTGTGTTACTGTATTGTGTTATTTGTTTCATGAGCTAAAGAGGATTTATTTAAGGATATGTTGTGAAGCTGTTGTGATAAATTTGTGTTCCCGTTTCAGAATTAAGAAAGTTGTAATTTTTCTAGGTGCAACACAGAGAGTGACTGGTATCAGATCCATGAAAATATCATTAAAAAGCTGAATGCACGTTACAACTTGACAGGTTCCAATGCAGGTGAGTAATTTGCCACCTTTCTGTTTGCATTCTTAGTTGTTTCTTAGTTTGCAAATGAAGTGGCTCTATTGTAGAAAGACTAACATCTATGAAATGACCATTTTTGCACATAGAGAAAAATAGATGAAAATGTACAGTTCTGCTGTTCATGTGCACATATAAAAATAAATCACTGCATGAATTTTCTTCAAGGAGCTCTATAATGAATTTTTATTCTGTGCTGAGGAGCTACAGTTTTCTGGAGTTCGGTTCTGGAGCTGATCAAAGTATTGATCCATATTGCTTGACATTTCTGCTTCACATTTTCATCGGGAATATAAAATTTGCCATGGACATTACAGCCATGCTTTAGGAATGGAATTCCCAGTGTAGTACTCACACTAAAAAGAAAACCACGAGCCACTCTCCTGCCACCTCTGGTGGGAGATACGAAAGGCAGAGAAACTGAGGTGACATAAAAACAATTTACTGGGAAGAGCAATGAGATAAGAAAAAGAAATAGAAACAGCAGCAATATTACTAACAAAAGTGTACAAAAGAGAGTGATTCACATGCAAATGCTCACCGAGGGCCTGGGCAACAATCAACAATGGTGGATGAGTTTTCCCCTCTTTCCACGCTTTCTCTTGACCTGAAGCTACACCTCTCCTTCCTGGAAGCCAGTGTTCCTTACTTCCACACCATCCATGATATTGCTGGTGTAGAATAGCAAACTAGACATGTCCACATGGCTCCAGACCTCACCCTTCATTGGCCAAACCCAGAAGTATTATATATTACACTTCAGAAAAAAATGAATGTACATCTGCATTCCTACTGGTAGCTTTGCATTGCAGCTGAGCAAGATGCAGGGTCGTAATTTAAGAACTTACCAATAGCCCTCCATAGTCAGCTGTATGTGACTGGAACTATCAAAAATAAATTTGTGTGTGAGACTTAAGGAATGGGACACAACCGGCCTTTGTTATGAGATGGTGGTTTGGCTCACAGGAGATGATGAATTTGGTGGTTTTTTTTTTTTTTTCTTTTTTTTCTTTTTTTTTCTTTTTTTAATATCAACTTGCTAACTTTTTCTGAATTCTGTCATTCAGAAGGGGGGGTCAAACCTGAAATGAAACCTGAAATGGAGGCTTACGAGTCTATTGTCCATGTATTCAAATGGTCATTTTCCCTATGAAAAGTCAATTAGTTTAAATATGATCATAGAAAAAGCTCATTTTCGAGGTTCCAGTATATTGTATTTGTAATGCCTTTCATGTAGTAGACTTCATGCTTCTTTAACTAACTACAATGTACATTGCAGGCTTCTTTAACTTGATTTCAAGCATAATGTTTATCTTGAAAATGTGTGTTTTATCATCTTCAGTGGATAATCAAGAAGCACATAAAGTTCATTTATCAAGACTGAAGTTCTATATGTAATAATTTCTAATTTGGTTCTTTTCTCTAGACACATATATACATATATTTAAGGTTTAGAATATCATGGATCTTATTGGACAATGAGTATAAAAGTAATGTACTGAAAATAGAAGCGTACATTACTGAGTACATTTAATGTTTGACTTCTTAAATATGTTAATCATATTCATCAAGAAAAAACTTATTCTTGGTCATTCTGACTGTCCATACAATATGTGCTTACTCTGTGATACATTGCTAATCCTATTCTTCTCTCATGAAATAAGAGTTCATAGTTAAATGTGCAGTTCTTAGAAGACATTGGATAAATTTGAATATACTCTTAATTATGTGAATATTCAACATGAAAGATGTGGCACTTGAATTTCTTTACATGTTGCAGGGGGCTGGAAACTAAAGGTAAGGGAGGCAAAGAGGGAAGAGCAGCACAGAATTCCAGTAGTGGATGTGGAGGTTGGAGAGAGAAAGAGGAAGTGAGCAGTAATGCCACTTGGAGTACCGAGCAAGTGAAAGATAAACTATGGAAGGTTGTTTATATCACACACATTAAATTCATTCTCCTATGACTCCTTAGCAGCCTGAAAAAGCACTTGCAAGGTTTCAGCAATATGTTTAGATACTTCTGCTGACACCTCATGGAAAATATTGTTGTTACACTACTTTTTATTTTTCATTTGCTGTCTTTTTCTGTGATAGCGTTCTGTGGCTGGCTCTGAAGCCTCATTAGCTTTGGCTGCCACCTTGTTGTTGTCAAAAAAGGACAACACCTTGCATTACAGGAGAGAGAGGTCTTTTGTCTCCCTTAGGAACTGTTGTAGGTATGAGCCAGATGTAGGAAAACTTGATTTTTTTGTTTATATCATACTTGCCCTTTTCAAATCACCTTGAATTCTTAGAAAAGACTAAGAAAGGAAGCACAGTTAAAACAACAGCAAAGATGCTTCAGACTATTGTCTGTTCTATTAGCTTGTTCCTTCTTCATATTCCTGTACAGTTTCTTTCAAGTCAGGAGACTTTACACGCTTTAGTTCCCACAAATTGTTGTGTCCTTCTGCTAAAACTGTTTATCAGAGCTTTCATAATATTTTTCAGGAAAAAAAATCTTCCCATTTTTGTGGCAATCTGAAAAGGAACTCAAAATGTACTTTGAGTGTCTTGCATGAAAAATGCATAGGGACAGACTATAGCATTTGTATTTGCTACTCAACCCCCCACCTCCAAAAAACCTACTTTTTCTGCTTCAGCTCATGATGGTTCTTAAGTACAGAATCCTCTTGCATCTTATTCTCAGTTTGTGTCCAAAAAGGATCAAATGAAGGCAAATGACTGTCACTTCTTTATAAAGCCCGAAAAGGAGCAGGGGTCAGATGTTCATCCCCTTTCCTCTTCTCCGTGATGCAGGAATGGAAGGAAGGACATACTCTCATGGATAATTTAGTATCCTCTGCTGAACTGGAATGTGTTTTCTGTATGAATTTCCAATCTAACAGAGTGAAGTAGCAGGTGGTGGATGCAATTCCCATTCACCACTGGTCTTTGCAGCCGGTGTGAGGTATCATGTTACTGGAAAGCACCTGGTTGCCTGATGTGAGAGATCAGTATTGCAAAGGCCAAATTGTACAACCTTTTCTGCATTTAGTAACATTGTTATTTCTTACATTGAGTTTCTGGTATTTGTGGAATGTCATTATTACATAAACCAGGTTTCAGTAATATCTGGAGGAGAGCTGGCTGTAAAATCTATCTTTTGAATAATATTTTTTTCTTACAATTAGAAGCTGGTTACTTTGTTTTAAAATGCAAAAAGCAGCCAAAAACTAATATTCCTGCATAGACATCACACTTCATTACATCAATTTTATGAGGAAAATAGCACATTGCTAATTTTGTATCTGTAGAACCAGAGATCTGATTTGGAAAAGGATTTTCAGTCAATCTTGCATGTCCCAGATGAGCATGCTAATTGCTTGGCTTCTCCAACTTCCCTGTAGCAACTATTCAACTTTGTATATGATCTGAAAATATTCATGGTGCCATGGGGAAAGTGGAAGTGGCTCTAAAGCCTTCTGAGTAGTGCCTAATTTTCTTAAGTGGATCTATATTCATGTCCTCTTACCAAATCCTGCAGAGGAGAGATTTAAGCCTGTATCTCATGTTATATATGAATCTTCTCCCCAGTGAGTTACCTGATAAAAATCATATTTAAATATCGATGGAATGGACTACAGATTTCTTTTTCTTCACGTTACTATGAAAAGAAAGACTGAATTACTTACTATTAAGGGGATTCAAGATATTCTGTTTTGCTCTGCTTTTCCTTTTAGGCTCCTAACAGTCTCAAGTGTAAGCTTTTCTATAAATGCCAATTAGGATTTCCTTATAACAAGTCTTGAAAAGTTGCATGTGCCTGATGCAATAATTCTTGGGAGCTGAGAAAGGGATACATGTGCTTTTCAGTTGTGACAGCAAAGGAGATAAAAATCCATTCATATCCTGTAGAGATTAAATTACTGATGTAAGAAATTATGAGCGCATCTAGCTGCTCTGTAGCTTTGAACTCATGTAGAGTCCATGAAAATAACTAATGTAGTGGGAAAGTCTTTTCCTGTGCCATTATCTTGGAATGTTCTTATGAACTAGACAGGAGTGATGTAACCTAACTGCATTTTTACTGAATGCAGTGTGGTATATTCTGTGGTAGCAATGCCAAACTTACTTTGCAACTCCACTGGAAACACTGTTAATTATATATAAATTTTAATTGATGTGAGTGCTTGAAATGAGAATGCCCTGATTGAAGCATGGAGGACTTGAAGCCCATGTGTTGATAGATCTTTGCTAACAATACCATCATGAGGAAAGAAAATCTGTCATTTTAAGGAGGAAAGTTACTCTTCAGATCATACAGTACGTTAGGCTGGAAGAGTCCTCAGGAAGTTATGTGGTCCAACAGGAGCAGAAAGAGGAGCCTACCTCTAAGTGAGATCCAACTTCTTTGAAGTTCAGTGAGGTTGCTCATTCAAATAATTTTAATTTAAACTCAACCAATCTAAATTAAGTTTAATAGAACATCCTTCTGTTTAGGGAACTATTTTTACCTCATATGTGGGACTTTTTTCTGCAGTATGCCTGTCAGTTGCCACTAAGTCTTGGTCTGGCTCAGTGGTCATATAAGGCTTGGTCAGAAAAGACATGATGTAGACCAGCCCACTGCATGAACTCATCTGACAAGATATAAGTTCTGGGACAAGTATGACAATGGAGACAGTTGGTTAGAAAAAGTGATACGTGCTTTGGGGCTTTCTTGTGCCTATTTACCTGCATTCAGCAGTCCCTTGGGACTCTGATGATCCCATTTCTCCATGATTACTGTCAATCTGTTGATTGACAGTTTGATAGGAATCTGTTGATTTCCTATTTCACGAAAAGTAAGCTTTGGCTTACAAATTCCTTGATGTGGAGCAGGAAGCCTGTTAGAGTCATTATTTACCTTGCAGGGGAGAAATTGCAGAGGCCCCTTAATCAAGGAGCATCATTTTTTCACACTTGTGAAGTGAAAAGCTACAAGAGATCAAATGCAGCAGGGAATTGGTAGCTCAATATAAATTTACAATATTTCTAGGAATAGAGCTCTGGTAACTTTAAGTATTTTCTAGATACCAGAAGTAATGTGACTGTGTTTGCATGACGCTACCCCAGCAGTTCACAGCATTACCACACTCTGAGTTCTTGCAATGAGAGCTTTTTCCCGTGAATCAAGAAATATCAGAGGGATCAGATGGGAAACTAAATGTGCATTCCCTGCTAGAAATGGCTGTGAGTTTTAACCAAAAAGAAAGCATAGTGAAAAATTTATAGTGAAAAATTGACTGGGGCAATGACTGGGGAACAATGAGGAGGAATGATAGCAGGAGCAGTAACGTGAACTTCACAGAGAAGGTAAAACAGAATGAAGTACATAACTTTTAGGTAAGTCCTGGGCATATAATTAATCACAGAAAATATTTCTCGTGTTTGTATTTTATCAACAAGGTTCTCAGGTGTTGGCATTGTTTTGAAATGTCTTTTTTATCTTCACATCACTAACATTTAAACAGCAAGTGCATTTGCTTAGTTACTCTAGTTCTAGGACAATTAATAAATCTGTCATTTTAAATCTTTGTTTTGTGACAAGGAGCATATGTGCATTCCAGTTTGATGTGTTTAAGAACTAGTTGTCACTGAAGGCTGCTGTTTGAAATACATTTCAAATAAGAAGACTGCTTTTATGTGCTTCACTAAGTATACAGTGAATCAAGGCATTTTTTGTTCTCAAAAAATGCTAAAGCCAAAAGATTACACATATAAAGAATTTTGCACATAAAGTGTTGTTCCAAGATCATTTGGCCTTGAAGAGATAAGGGTATAGTAGAGTTAAATTCATGTTGTTCTCTTCAGTATTGCTAAAATATTTGTTTTAGAGAAGAATGAAAAATATACCATTGGGTACTGTCAGGGAAATCTTTTATTCAGTAGAAACTATGATATGTTGTTCAAGTCAGTACTGCAATAATAGAATCATAGAATCATTTAAGCTGGAAAAGACCTTTAAGATCATGGAGTCCAACCATTAACCCAGTGCTGCCAAGTGGGTCTTTTAAATATCTCCAGGGATAGTGACCCAAGCACTTCTCTGGGCAGCCTTTTCCAATGAAGTTTCCTCTTATTACTTCTAACTTGAGAGTAGGGATGGACCCCCACCTCACTGCAACCTCCTGTCTGGTAGTTATAGAGAGCTCCCCTCAGCTTCCTTTCCTCCAGATAAACAACCCCAGCTCCCTCAGCTGCTTCTCATGAAAATTGTGCTCCAGCCCCTTCACCAACTCTGTTGCCCTTCTCTGGACATGTTCCAGCACCTCAGTTTCCTTTCTGTAGTCAAGAACCTAGAATGTGAGGTGTAGCCTCACCAATGCCAAGGACAGGGGAGCAGTCACTGCCCAGCTCCTGCTGGACACACTATTGCTGTACGTGATTCAAGTGGCACTCTGTTTAAACCCAGAAATTCCTAGCTAAGGCTGCGTAATAAGAATAGCTGGTTCATATTTCTGTCTTGGAGTGAGTTATGTTTTTCTAAGCATTTTCCAAAAATTTGTTCTACTTGTTGGATAGTGTTGACTTATTCACAAGTTCTTTACATTTGTTACCTAATTCTTATGTTGTTGGGGATTTGATTTTTAACAGTTTGTTCAGGTACCTGTTAAACATCTGTTTCCTTTGATATAAGACACATAAGTGGAAGGCAAATAGCTAAATTTCTAATACAATTCGGTTTGCATGAAGAGCTACACTTCACGGAGAAAATAAGTATTTCCTTGGAACCTCTTGTCTGTTATTTGCACAAGAAGCTATATAAACCACTTATAATTGCAGAACTGTGTATTTTGCATACTCCATAATATTCTAGCTAACCATCCAGTTTGTAAAAATGTAATTTTAAAAAGTTTTGTGCAAGATGGTTTACCTTTGCAATATAACATTGTAATGTACAAATGGGTGCTAACATGCCCAGTGACTTGTTAATAGAAAAGGGCAGCAGCAGGCTTGCTAAGGCAAGAACTGGAGACATTATTTCTGAAATCTTTATTGTCTTTATATGGTAGTTAGATTAGATGCTTATAATAGTAGTTTAGCCTTTTGGTGCTTTATCCTTCATCCTGTGGTAAGTCTGGCGAGAAATAACTGAGGTTCCATCATCTATCCTGTAAAGTAATTCCAAGCCAGTTTTCCTATGACAGTTAAATGTCATTTGCATTTAAGTGTTTCTGTTCTGTTTGAAGACAAAAAGCATCCCTACCTTATACACTTACAGGCTTCTCTGACAAAAGTCTTGGGTACAAGAGCTCCAAGAAAGCTGTCAAAATGTCATAATGGCGTTCATGCATTCTTTTTTTACTGAGCTAAACCCCAGAATTTAATGCTGAGGAAAAGAGGAGTTCAGAGTTTCCTTTGATAATTCAAATTAATCAGAATGAAGTCTTCAAAAAGGCCATCAAGGACTGAATCTACCTCTCCTTATTTTACCTGGATTCCCAGACTGTAATTTGTGTGATTTTTTACATAAAGTTTTCTGTGGCCAAGATTTATACAGCTGTTTGTCCCAGATCACAATAAATCCGTAAACCATTCGTTTGTGCAAATCTACTGGTTTTACCTTTATCTTTTTACCTTTGCACTTAAAACACTATTGGAAATGGGAACTACCTGTAAGCCCTCAGAATGCTTTTAACACCTTTAGGCAGCTTTATTTGGACAGATGCCTTATTTTATTACCTTTTTTAAAATACAAACAATGCTGAATAACATTCTGTCTGAGGTTTGTTGGTTGTTTTTTTTTTTTTTTTTTTCTTCTCTCAGTTTCCTGAGCAGCTGCTAGGCATTTTCTTCTTAATATGATCTAGGATTCTCTGCTGCCAGTAAATAGAAGCTGAATGTAAATTCTTTCCCCTCCCCCCAGAAGCTCAAATGCAAATACAGGGTCTATAAGCATAATGAACAGATGCCTTATGTCATAACTAAGTGCAGAAATCAATAATGCAGTACAAAAACTGTTTGAAGGAAAAATGACAAATCTAACAAAAATCTGGGATGCTTATTCAGCAACTTGACAATTTTCTGCATTCTCTTTCATCTGAATGATAAAAATAATCTGTCTTGCGTTGAAATTTAGTATAAGTTAATAGTAAGAAATTTCATGTGCTTGCAAAATAAATAAAAGCATATATATTGTAGTAGTGGTTTCAATACTGGGATAAATAAAGAATAATAGCTAACACAAGAGGTTTTAATTACCACTGGGGCGGTAATTGATTTTTTTTTTCTGAGGGGACAAAGCTAGACTATGTACCTTATTAGAGAAAATGTGCCAGTGCTTCAGAGACTAGATAATCATTTGCATTGTTATGTTTTAGCTCCTAATGTTCCAGAAATGGAAAATGTATAGTTATGAAGTTTTTGATGGCTCCCAGGTGTCGTAGATGGTGTATGGTTCAATCAACCAGTCAAATGCAGTATATGGTGGCATGTTACAAATCTCTATTTTGCTTTGTCTGTGAACAGCTGTCCCATCACAAAATTTTCTGGTTTTTTTTCCTAAAACTAATAATTTTGCTGTGTGCAGTCCCCCTGCTGTTGGCAGGGAATGCAACCCACTAGATCAGGTTGCCCAGAGCCCAATCTAACCTGGCCTAAAACACTTCCAGGAATGGGACATCCACAAATTCTCTAGGCATCTTTTTTCAGTGACTTACCACCCTCATCACAAGGAATGTCATCCTAACATTTGGTCTAAATATTCTCTCTTTTAGTTTAAGGGTGATGTGTTTCAACTTGTGAGTTCCTCTTCAATCTGCTGTGTTTTGCAATATGCCTGAGGGAGTCCCTCTTAAGCTGAGTCTGCACTTCTAAAAGTCTGAATGTAATGTGTCAGTATGTTTGAAATTATGTTAGTTAACACTTACTGATATTCCTGTAGCTCAATTTATAATAAGCTTACAAACTGTTGGCCCTTGTAAAATGTGAATTATTCCATCTTTTTGAAGTACCTCTTCCCCATGATTTTTATTATATTTCCATAGTTCGTCAGTCATGATGAGTGTCTACTTTCTTTAGCAAATGTATTGCATTTTTATAAACCCATCATGAATATGGTATTGCTCTGGCTTGCAACTGGCCACAGGCTTTGTGTTTAGCTGACAACAAGGCCCTCTTTATTTATCTGGCTTTGGCTGGCTGGACTTGTCTTACCCTGTTCTGACTTGCAAATGACAAGTTTAATGACAAAATAATAAATTTTATCTGCCTTATTATAGCTCTTGCTTAGCTTTGTGCAGTTGTGTAGTGTAACCCACCCTGGTATATATGGTTTGTATTTAACAAATAGCTATAACATGTAGTTACTCAGTGTAGGGTTAACTATCTATAACCCTAGACTAAAATGGAACAACAAGAGTTAAGACGTGTGACCATAACTGGCACCTTGAAAGTACTGACATAGGATGATACTAAAGGCCTGTGAACAGCTCACCAGTAGCCAATTATTGGTCATCAAGTAGTATGATCTTGGCAGCAGAATGAAACCAGTTCTTGGGAAACCCTTTCATATAGAGTATGTTCCTTTTACATCTCAACATCCTGAATGTAATAAATCATTGGGAATTCAGGCAACCTGTTCTGTAATGTGGGTATCACACCTCAGGGTATATCTCTTATGATTTTATATCCTTAATGGAGGGTAGCCTGGGTGCCTTGAAAAATTAGTGAAGCTTTGACAGAGCAATCTGATTGCTTACCTGGGAATTGTGTTCTTTTCACTGATTATGTAAAGTCCATGTTCTCCCAGCTTTAGTGTTTTTACCGGATTTATAAGTTCTACTTCCCTTCTTGTCAATTCCCTTTTGTTTGGCAACTGGGTCTTCAGTGGCAAAACTGTTAACTTGTGGGCTTGATTTTTGGGGGTCCATCAAATTTCCTTCCCTGTGCATCCTTGCTTTGTTTGCTTTCTGGTTGACTTTCACTCTTTCCTAATTACTGGCGTCTTCATACCATATAGCATTTTTAAGTAACTTTGCTATCTGTTATCCAGTATTCTTCATTTTTCTGAAAAGTTGGGGAATGCATGCCTTTTATATTCCAAATACGTACTTAAAACTATAGGTAAAATGACTAATCTGTGTTTCAAGTGTGTTCACTGAGACTTTTTTTTATGCTTTTGGATGTATAAAGATGACTTTGTTTTCTAACAATGAATGCTGTGAAATACAGAGCTCCACATCTTTCTTGCCTTGCATGAGCAAGTACTTCAAATCCGTGACAGATAGCTTTTTCCTCAAGTTAAAACTGTTTAGCCATTGATGAGGTTTTTTTTGACATCTGATTGTAGAGTTAAATAAAATTCTTCAAGGAAATCTGTGAAATTTGTACTGAAAAAAATTGGATTTGGGGTCTTCAACCTTTGTTTAGAAAACACGACAAATTTACACCAGGTGGTGTATAATACCTGATTAATGCTGTTGTGGTAGATGTGATCTGTAACAATAGCAAATGGAGTTTTCTCGTTTCCAAGGAAACAGTGCAATAGGGGCATATGAGGGCATGATTATACATGTGTATGTATAAAAATGTCTTAAAA
Source organism: Acridotheres tristis (assembly GCA_037013685.1). Classification (NCBI taxonomy): domain Eukaryota; kingdom Metazoa; phylum Chordata; class Aves; order Passeriformes; family Sturnidae; genus Acridotheres; species Acridotheres tristis. The sequence goes on along the minus strand of CM072885.1, from coordinate 33,406,179 downwards.
TATAAAAGCAGCAAGATTGGAGGTGGGATAAATATCCATATTTATAAGGGAACTATACCCAGCTTAACTCTTCCCATACAGCAATGAAAAACCTTTCACCTGCTCTAAGAGAGCCTGAATTTTGCCTGTATGACTTTGTACCAAGCTTCTGTACCATCCGCTAGCTACAGTGTGGTTTGTTTTCTCACTTGCCCAAATGATAATTGTCACTACTTCCTAAAGGTTATTCACTGTATAACCATAGAACAAATTCCCCTTCAAAAATAATTAATATCCATGGCATTAAATACAGTCCTTAAAATGGAAAAGAATTCACTGAATGTTTTTCCTTGTAAGATTTGTTTATGTACCCAGTTGGAGATGTGTAGGCGAACTGTTTTTCATGAGTAGGAAAGTTTGGTCAGAGTATCACATTCTCTGGAGTTGCCAAAATAAGAAAATGTAAGTGTAGGTAAGAAGAAAAATATGAAAGTTGTCATGGTAATTAGATATCTGATCTGTGGGAGCCTGGACTGGCAGTACATAGTACAGAATTTTGAGCCCTGATTTTAGGAACTTGCCAGACTTCAAGTAAATTTATTCAGTTAAACAGTAAAATGGTTGTAGGGAAAACTTCTTTCAAAGCAGAAAGGACTGATGACCTTGTTGTTCAGTTTGTGTTGTACATGTTATTTGCTTCAGCTTAATCCCAAATTCGTTATGAGTCTTCTTCTGAGTTGTTTGTTTATCTCCAGTTGTTGAGTGTATAGAAAGAGTCTACTTTTATCTTCCCCTTGATCTGTATGTTGACACGTGATACGCTGTAGTGATGCTGAAGGTCAGGCAAGATTAATCTTCACAAGCTGTATCATTCTGACACTTGCCTCAGTGATTATATTTGAAATAACCAAAAGGCATGCCTGTTGCTTTTGGTAATCTCAGCTGTAATGAAGTAATCTCTTAGCAATTTATTCGTATACTGCAGATGTAGTAGAAGTTATGCTTCCTTGGTTCTAGAGGAATAAAAATTGGAAAATTATTATATGGCCACCCTTGCATTTTTCATGTCTTCTAGCAAACATAAGAAAGAGTGTGATTAAATGAATGTTGAAAAAAATGTGGTTTCAGTCATTATGAAATGATTGTTCCTAAGAATACCGATTATGCTATGTTAGCTTACTAGCGTTTTTTTCTTCAGATTTTGTATGGATAAATTGTATAACTTTATATCGGGTGATATTAAGTGATACACTGTGATGAGACTTCTATGTTTCACCCATAGCTTGGGATCATTGTATGTGCACTTTTTCTTGCATGTCAATAAAGGCAGGATTGTGTTGAAAGAAGTGAAAAATTGAAATGGTAGCAAATACTCTGATTGAAATTTCTTCAAACTGACCTCTTTCTAGTTCTCTTTTTAGTTAAAACATTAGTCTGTCCCTACTGAGATAATTTTCGTACATGTCATTTGGGTTCAATTACACATCAGTAAGAATTTGCAAATCCTTTATCATGGGGATTTGTTTCCAAGTCTTTACTGATTTTTGGATGTTGATACCCTTCACAAATACACTTAAAAATTGAAGTGGATTGGTTTGTTATTACTAAACTTCCTCGGAAATGTCTGTTCTCAAGAATGCATATATACTTGCAAATGTATAATTTTTTAAAGTGCTGATAATAATCTGTTTGAATGTCTCATTTTTCATTGTTTTTCTCTTCATTTTCAGGTCTGGCAGTTTCTCTTCAGTTGCTTCATGGAGACATAGAACAAATTAGGAGGGAGTATACATCCAGATTTACTCATGGAGTATCCATAACGAGGAAACTAGGTTTTTCCAATATTATAATGCCTGGTAAGTTAAAGACAAAACTATCCTAATAAGCAGTAAAAGAAAGAGCTTATGAGAAATTACTTGATTTTCAGCTGGTTTTCAAATTAATACTGTATTCTGAAACTTCTTAAACTTCTTTTACGTTACCTTTTTTTTTTTCATAAAGGTAGAAGAAAGCTTTGTCCCAGTGCTCCCATTACATTATATTGTATAGTTCCCATTCCAGTGTCAAAAAGCATATGGCTATAGGAGCCTTTTTTGAGAGATGGAACCTCACTTTATAGAAATGAATAAGACTGCTGAGCCAGATGCAGGTAAATAGATAACCAGCAGAACATTTTGTTCATAGGAGCTGGTATCTTTCTAAATAAAGACTCACAGAATTTCACTGGTACTGTACAGCTTGTTTTCATGAGATTTGTGGCTCCAATACTGGAAATTATGGGAATGGATAATAATATAGATGGAGAGACTTCATTTTGCTTATATTATATGACAAAATATGCAAGTACTTAAACCAATGCTAAGGAAGGTGGGAAGATTGTGTCAGTGTGAATGTGAAGAAGCAAATATAGGAAGAAGATCATAGAACAATTTATAGCTTCTTCCCTGAAATGAAATTTTTAAAAAGTTCAGTGGGTTGCTCCAAATTAGGAAGCAAATGTCTCTTTAAAGGAAAAGCACTTTGAAGCAGATCAGTTTGGCATGATTATGGTGTTATGTTGTTGCTGAGAAATGTTGCAGGGAGGAGCTCACATCTTAGTTTCCACTGAGTCCACGCATACATTCTTTCTTATTCTTGACTTTCTCAAATGTAAATCATCCTCATGACTTTCAGATTTTTAGTAGAGACTATCTTCATATAAAGATCTGTCTTTGCATTCTGTGAACCTAAATCAGAAGTAAACTAAGGTTCTGAGGCAAGAATAAATAAACTTTCATACTTCACTAATTGAGGAGGTCCTAAATAGGCGTTTGAAACTCAGTAATGAGGCTCAGCTTTAGCTGCGGGCATGTATTTCTCTCGAACTTCTGCCTGAAACTTGACAACTGAGAATTCACTCTTGTGTGCATACTGCCAATTAAACATCTGTCCTTCTGCATCCTTGATCAGCACTACTGGTCACTTAAAACAGGCACATAACACAAGTCAATAAAACAGTTTCAGCACTACAATGAAAATGGTATGACTGCAGTATTTAGAATAATAAAATGCATAAGTCAGGTGCCATTTAATTTGAAGTTATTTTATATTTATACCCCTAGTGGAAGCAATTCAATTGAAATTTTATGGCTTATTAGCTAGGCTTTATTTGTTGTCTTATTGTTGGATTTGAAATTTGAATCAAATGGGTGTTGTAGATAGTCTCGCACATAGCAGTGGAAACAGTTTTACTGAGCATACAGTAACTCCCATTAGGAATCATTTCTCCAGTTATCTATGATTTAGTGACCTGCTGCTCTGTGTTATCAAATTGCTAAGTTCTATAAATAGATCTCTAATCCCCTCATTTTCCAGTTGAGATACAATGTGATGTACTAAACTGCAAAAAATGTTATAGCAGAGTATAGTGTAATCAGCTGCTGAAGGACTTTCATGACTCAGTTTCAAAGTATTATGCAGGTTCACTTTATCAATGTTTTAGTTAAAAAATAATATATGGGTTCTGGTATGCTGCTTTCTCGGTCCAATTGTATACATGCATCAGTTTAAATACTGTAAAACTTCTGTGTTTACTGGCACAGGGGGGATTTCTCCTAAACAGAAATAATCATCTCAATCTTGCAGTGATGAGTTTCAAGGACTAACCAGAGCAGTGTGCCCTAGGCTCTGAAATGCCCTCAGCAACCTAGCCTTTGAAATGCTTTTTTATTTTAAAGCTCCCCTTTCATTTTTTTTCTCTTCTGATGTTTTTTTGTGTTTTTTTTTTTTTTTTGCAGATAAATTAGAGAACTTCATCTTTTGCTGCTAGAAATGGTCATTAATTAGATCTTATTTTATATTTTTGTTGAAAGGGTGTTGCTGTGGCTAATTAGCACTTAGGTTAGTGTTGTGAATAAGACCCTCTTGAATTATTCAATAAGAAATGCCTCATGCTGCTTAACTGCAGTATCTCTCTTAGAAATGCCATATTTTAAGTCTCTTTCCTGTTCTGGTGTGTTTAAACTCTCTCTGACCTTCTTTTTTTGTCATATGAATCCTTTCCTCTGTGGAGGTTTTGCTGTGAAAAGTAACTAGGATCAGCATATGTGCCAAACTGGAATTGACAATAATAATGCATCTTTTTACAGAGTAATGCTTTTTGTGTCACTGCAGCTTGACAGGCTGAAGCCACAAAATAGCCTATCCAGGACCCTTGGAATTTCTTAATAAAGAACTCCAAGCGGTTTAGGAAATGAAGTAGGTGGCTGGAAAAAAAGTAGGTGGGCATTGGTTCAAAAAGGCTGTGAAATAGGTAACTCACTTTATTCTAGCTAACAAAGGAAGGACAGGCAGTGAAAATGTCAACTTGTGAATATAATCAATATGCATTTTCTAAGTTTGACCAGGATTTCAGGCCAGACTGGTAAAATCTATTCCAGCATTCTAGTGTGGTTGGCTGCAGATATACATCCACTATTCTCAGGAAGCTTTGTACAACGTTGAACAACTGTGCTTGCACACTGAATTTATGTGTTCACCATTTCATGACAAGCACAGCATTACTTAGTATATAAAATTTAGCTTTTGATATTTACAAATGTAGTATACTTTTGAGGAGCATTCTAAGTTTACATACATAATAGGTAATGAAATATGAAAGCCTTTTTTCCGTGCATACTTTTACCAGCTTTTTTGCGATTTTATGTAGTTCAGTATTATGGAATCTGTTTCCAAATTTGACTTGGAGCACCTCTATCAGTGCATGCCTTCAGTGCTGTTCATGCTCATGTGTCATAAATGTGCATGTACACGTTTTTTGGTACCATTGTGGAAAATATCTAATTCTGTAAATAAGGCTGATCACTAATATGTGTTGTCTGAAGTCTTTAGAATTGGAATAAACACTAGCACAGCTGTTTGTCTGAATGAGGACTTAACTGGCTTCATTAGATGCCCACTCTGCCTCCTTGCTGTAAAAGATTAAACTGTTGTGTGCTAAGTGTATGCATAGGTGCACATCTTCCTTTGTTGTGCATTCCAGATCAGAACTGCATCTGCTTTACTTCATTTAAGCTATACTATTCTTTACTATGCTAAATCTATTATTGGTACTTTACTGGTAGTTGTTGTCTTAACTACTTTGTACATTCAAAGACAAAATCCATTCAGTGTGAGACACTGGCACATACAGTAATCTCATTGTTTTCATTTAGAATACTTTCTTCACTGAGCAATTCAGTGAGGTCCAAGCCTTACTGCCTGGAATTTTACCTACAAATTTCCTCTATGCAGCTTTGTCTATAGGAATACGACAAGATAGTTCTTACTTTAAACAGCTATGGATTTGATTTTGAAAGGGTCTGTGACTTATAGAGGACAGCAGCTCAAAATGTATTTGTCCATAAAAGATACTTCATAAACAATTGGCCTGTTAGGTGACATCTCAAAAGACTTTCTCTCAAAAGACAGGTGGGCAGTTAGCTATAGCCATCCTTTTTTCAGTTTATAATCTGAACTGGTCCTATTACCACTGCTGCTATCTGATCACCAATGCTTTGATTTAAGGATAAGAGTTAGTATTTCTTCCTGTCCATCCAAATTATTAAACTCTTATGATATTAGACGAGGTTAAAGAATTGGTGCATCACTACAACAGCTCTACATTGACCACTGTTTACTTTGTACATAAGCTTAGTGTAGTATCTGTACTGGTATCTAGAGCTGGGGTAGTCAGTCCTGACTGGAGGAGTCTTGGCTTGTAAAACTTAACTCGAAATTTTTTGGCCCTTTTCTAATTCTGTAATAAATTTTGCCAAATTGCATTGCTAAAGACTCTAGATGTAGCTGCACTATTAATTTTTTGTAGAGGAATTTTCATTCTTTCAAACTTAATTGTCCAAGATTAAAAGTTGCATTTTGTTTCAATGTTGTCTTTTTCTTTTTTACGATTTCTGCTCGTTTAGCAGATAGAATGAAGTGCCCAGGATATTTGATGCACTTTTAAGTTCCCTAAATTAAGCTTTCATATGCTTAATTTAGGAAAAGTGGCTGAATTTTTTACCATCACATCTGCACTGCTTTACGTTTGTCACCTTTTACCTTCATTAGATGTCCTTTTGCTGTACAGTTAAATCTCATCAGATCTTGTCCTTCAAAGCTAATGTACTAATCATGCCTTCATTTGGATTATTAAAAGATTTTTTCATATGCAAGTACACACTCACCAACCTTTCTTACTATTTTCAGAAGCTTTTAAAAATAAAACTAGAAGTAGAATCTTTGGGTTTTTTTATACAAATGATCTCAGAAAATACATTCGTTTTCAATTATGCGATTTTTGACTAGAGGCATTCATTCTTTCAAAGCATCGAAAAAGGTTCTGGAGAGCTAAAATACAAAGAAACTATGGAATATATTGTCTTCATCATGGTGTCTGTATCTGCCCGTGAGCTTGGAGTTAGTAAAGAGCTGTTGATTCTTGGAGAAGAAATCTATGTCTGACACTTAAACTGTTTGTACTTCATATAGTATGAAGAAGTTCAGAAAAACTCATTCCACTGCTCAAGGGAGAAAAATGTTCAACTTCTGCCACTGGATATATTACTTACACAAAATATATTTAATATATATGCTCCACAATATAGTGGAGTAAAGACACCCTGCATTTTGACTTTTCACAAAACTGTGGTACTCCAGGGGGAATAACCTCTGTTTTTCAAATCCTATTTTATAAACTTTAATCTTATCTGTTGAAGGAATTAACATTTCTACAAGTCACTAGAGAAAAGAAAGATACAATATATTAGGTTAGACAAGTGCAAAGAACTTGTGTATTGTTTTCCTTCTCCTTTCCATCTCCTCTGTCTTAATAAAGGAAAAGGAAAAAATAGAATAAAACTATGGAAAGGGAAGACAAGCCAGAATTTAACTGTACTTGCCTTAATTTAAAATTTCTGGAAATGTAGAATGGGGAAAAGTGTCTTCTGAAGAATAAGCTGCCTTCCTACTGAGTGTAGAATAAGTAGCAGTGATGCATGGGAAATGTATGCAAGGATAATTGTGGCTTGGAAATTTTTCTTTGATAAACCAGGTAAGGAACACTGGCAAACCAACAAGTGAATGCTTTAGCTCTGCAAAAATAGTCTTTCAAAATTCTATAGGAAATATTTTATATATTTTGAAGCTAGACAAATTCAACAGGTTTAAGTTTTCTGTTGAAAAAAGTTTGCAAGTCTTTTATTCCTCACTTGTTCAAAACAATTTGTTTTACATCTCATTGTTAAAAGGAAGAGAAAAAAGTCACAGAACAATTGGGTATTTAGTGGTAGATGTAAAATCCATTTGAAATCTGAAAGTATTTGTTTGAGAATTCCTCGTAAAAGCAATTTCATTTGTTTAATCAGATTTTTTCTGGTGAATGCGTCTTAAGGCTTGTTGAATGTTTCTCCAGTAAAGCTGAAAATTCAGATAATATTTTATTAAAAAATGAAAGTAAAGTAACTGAAGAAAGTACAAAAAAATCGGTTCTTTCACCTCTGATTTAAATGCCCAAGTCTAGTAAATCCTATAATAAAAAGGCAGTGATGTTAACAAAGTGACCAATGCTCTAAAAATCCAAACATTTGCAGAGTTGTTTTAATTAAGTTTCCCATATATAAACAAGCATACCAGTCATAATATATAAACTATCTGCTAGTATATAAATAGTAGAAATTGTATAAATTTTTTCTGCCCATCTCCTGTAATATACTTAAATACAGACACACAACCTGCCCCAAATAATATTTTGTCAAGTATCACCCAGAAGGTCCCAGTCTCAGAGTTTTTCTTTGTATGTTTATATTTTGGTACCAGGTAAAGTGTTTTCTCATTCTTGGGTCATGTGTGTATATTATTCATAAATATCGTGAATGTATGCAAAATGTATGAGGTTGTTCTTTGCCTCAGTAGTGGAGAAGTGAAGGTATGCTCTGTGGGGAAAAAGCACTGAGCAGACAGCTGACTGGTGGTTGTCACAGTCTTTAAAACTCAAACATGTTCACTGGCAGCTTCAAGCATGTCAATGAGATTTGCCCCCCTTTTTAAAAGTGCTGAATATATTCCCTGATAAGCAACCAGTCAGTCTTTCAGTATCTTCTAAAGTGCAAAACAAAAAATAAATTGTTTCAGTAATGGGATTTCATTCCCTACAGTGATGAAATTCTTTGTGAAATGCAGCATGCCTGTGTATCTTCCTGAGCTGCTGTCCTTAAAAATGCCCTTCTCTCAGATAATATCCTTCTCTATTAAAATTTCCACAAATGATCCTAGATTGTTTAACTTTAATTTTTTTAATTAGTTTTTGTTTTTAAATTAAATGTGTAAGAAATCAGGAAAGGAAGGCAAGAGAGCAGAATAGTTGAGTGAAGACATGCTGGTCGAAATAAAGGATGACAGGGAAATGCAGACACAGTGAAAGTAAGAACAGGTATCCTGGGAAGAATGTTGGGATGTTGCCCAGTTGTGTAGTGATGGGGTCAGGAAGGCCAAGGCAAAGTTGGAGCTGAAATCAGCAAGGGAATGCAAAGAAAAATAAGAACTTCTGTAGGTATTTCAGCCAGAAAAGAAAAGCATACTCCTTGTGATGAACATGACTGGTAAACTGCTCTCAAGAGATGAGAAGAAAAGGCTGAGGTACTCAACAATATTTTTGCCTCAGTCTTCACTGTAAGTCTCTCTTCCCAACCTCTCAAATCAGGGAACCTCAAGGCAGGGACTGAAGGGAGCAAAGTTCCTCCCACTGTAGGAAAACAGTAACCACCTGAGGAATCTGAATGTACTTAAGTCTGTGTGACCTGGCAAAATGCATCCCAGGGTCCTGAGGGAATTGGCTGATATAGTTGCCAAGCCACTCTCTACGATATTTGAAAAGTTGTGGCAGTCACGTGGAGTGCCCAGTGACTCTAAAAAAGAAAACATTGCACCAGTTTTTTAAAAAGGATAGAAAAACACCAACACAAGTTGCCCAGAGAGAGCTTAGATGTCCCATCCCTGGCAACATTTAAGAACAGATTGGACAGGGCTCAGAGCAACTTGCTCTTGTTGAAGGTGTCCCAGCTTATTGCATGGAAGCTGGACTATGGAATCATCAAAGTTCAACTGCTAGACGGGGATTCGTGAGAGGGAAAGCTTTACTAAGCTTCCTTAGTCCTTTGCCCAAGTTGAAAGTTAAAATCACCTGCTGCTTTTTTTCCTTTCCTTTTTTTTTTTTTTTTTTTTAAATGATCCTCCCACTGGCAGTTGCTATACACAGTTTCTCCCATTCTACAAAGTATTCTAAGGATCTTTTGTCTAAAATATTTTTTCATCCACAAGATTTACATTCTGGGTTAATACCATTTTGTCTGTGCCACATCCAGAGATTTTAAGTCCCTACAACTAAATTATTTTTTTAAGTACTGTTCAAGATACGTTTACAGTATATAACCTCGCATTAACTTGTATTTTACATAGATGTAAATGAACAGGAACTTCCTCTAAACAAAATGATGTTTTTCGTTCTTTTGCAATTCATGGTTCTAAAGGACCTACAATTCTGAGCAAAGGTTTCAAAAAAGCAGTTCCAAAGAAAAGCTCCTAGTGAGTTCTGTATACTTATTTTTAAATTAGTGGCTGTTGTCAGGACAGCAGTAACTCTCAGAGATGCTTGTTCAAATACAGTCATGCTGTGTTTTGTCTCCCTACTAAGCAATCAAATTGAAATTTATTTCACTAAAAAGCTTTTTGAGGATAAGTGGCAAACTAAACTCTTGTTTCTAACAAATACACTACCTTTGATCTTTGACTGCTGTCTTCTGCTTGAAAACCTTGTTTCATATTAATATGCTACAACAGATTCTGCAGTTCTAAATATGTTTGAAATACAAGAAAAGTCTTGTTATAATATATGTGTTGCAGTTGCAGCTCACAGCTTTTTCAGTGTAAGTTTAAAAACAATTTTGTGATGAAAGATCGTTGCTTTGATGCTTAGGTTACATGCAAATGTTTCTATAAATATAACAGTACAAATGATACATTCGTACAAAGATTCTCCTGACACTTATACTGATGTGACCTTCTCATTACTAGTGATGATTACCTGTGCTCTTCCTGTCACCTGAGGGTCAGTGGGAGCAGTTAAGCCTCTCTGAGCTGGGGGCAGTTTACACGTAGGTCCAACTTGGGAGCAGCAGAAGACCAGTGCTTGTACACAAGTCCTTGATAGTGATGATGGAGCCTCCATCCTATGAAGGAAAGGGAGCCTGCAGAGCCATCCCATTAGAAAACTATGAAGTGGACATAATGGGACCCTGAGCACACATTGTCATCTCCAGCCTGGAAATTACTCCTGGCTCTTTTCTCTTTACTGCTTCTTTAATATTTGTTATTTATAGTTGACAGGTTGAGGAAAGCTGACCCCCATTAACTGTGTCCTCCAAGAGTCTTCTTGTGGTTGTTCTTGGCTTTAATTGGCCTTTCCTCCTGTTCCTAATATTAGACTTTTGCATGTAATTGATACTGATCACGTCTCTGTCCCTCACTCCCATTCTGCCCTTATACAATTAATTGCTAGTTGGATTGAAGTCATGAAGCTTTTGCTTCTTCCTAGGTCAGAATTCTATAGCTATAATAATCCTGGTAAGTGCCTACAGCTGAGACAAGAAGGTTTTGGAGTTTTTCCTCTCCTAGCCCATGGAGAGTGCTTTCAAGATATTTTTGCCAGGTCAAAGCTGCAATGTATTGGCAGGACCATATGAAGAGGCAGGTACTGCCAATGCTATGCTGTACACATTTCTGTTTAGCAACCCAGATATTTCAATTCAACACCTTTCATTTACAATTAAATTACATACCAGAGTGGCTGTCCATGCAGAATGTGCACTGAAAGCTTGTGCTACATCAAAAAGTTATGTCTGTATTCACACCACTGCAGCTTGACCTTTGTTGTTGTTGTTAAATTCAGTGGAATTTCAGTTTCCATATGGCTTTAATCCTCACTTAATATTAGAAGCTCTTGTAGGAATTCGTCAGCCTACTTTTGGTGAAAAGGTGAAATCATAGGGTGCTGACTAAGAAGTCCCAAAGCGTTTGGTTTATTGGGGTCACTTGTGTAATTAGGACAGAATAGACCCCTTTTTAACACATCCAGTTACATGATCGTCAGGAGAACAAACAGCTTCCCTGGCTACATTCTTTGATCCTCACAGTTCTGTTTTTTTCAAGAAACAGCTTATTACTTCTGACTCTCATAGGGACCAGCAGTAACTTTTTTTATTTCTTTTTTGTTGTTTACCATCTCACACCCAATGTACAACAATCTTACCTATGCTGGTTATAGCACGTTAACATTTTTTCTTGAAACAGTGTCTAGAAAGTAGCTTTACTAAGATAAGCAGCTTTTTAAGCAGTGAAATCATTCAGATAACGCAGAAATGAAACACATGACTTCTTTAACTTGCTTTTCTCCAACTTCTGTTGACTCAGCTGATAACCTACACGTTTAGAAGAATCTTTGACTTCTAAGGAGACCTAGGTGGTTTAGCTTCACAGAAAACGTTTAATGATTTTAAATGTGTGTGATTCACTATTTGATTGTCATTTCTTACCCAGAAAACTGACAGACCTAGACAAAGCTGTTTTACAGTGGGGTTTGACTCTGGCCGAGAATGTTACTAACTGGATGTTGCATGTTCATTTCACAGTCTGGATGCCCTAAATTCAGAACGCTGAAAGTGACCTGTCATAACAGAGGCCAGTGAATGGAAATGCTCCATCAGAACAGGGAGAAATGAGCTGCCCTTTCTTTTGAGACATATGCTTTCAAGTGGTCTAGGTCTTTGATACCACTCAGTATCATTATAGGTAGAGGTAGTTTTGTCACATCAAAAGCTGAGCACAATTTTTTATATTGTTTTCAGTTGCTTATTCCTGTACCAAACTTAATGCTGAAAGCAGCCATTGGATGTTTTCACTGAAACAAGCTTGGAGAAGGACACACAGTATTTCTCAATACAGAAATGGGCTGGAAATCAGCATGTTGCTGTTTTCATCCCTTCTAAAGCCTCTTGTCTGATAGAGATTTAATTCTGTAGGTATGTTTTCAACCAGTAATTAAAATCGGATGTACTGTGCTATTTGAAATGTGCCCTTCCTATTTCTATGTTGATTCCTCACATTTGGTGAAGTGTAACATGGTGGAAAGTCTCAGTGCACATACACCTATAAGATTAATTTGAGTCATGCAGGTAGTTTAGCTGAAGTTACCATTTGTACTCACCAAAGTCTGCCTCGGAACTCTGATATTCAGCAAGACTTGACCTTTCAGTGCTATTTTTGGTTGTAATTGACCATCTTAGTGAAAAGAAGTTTGTCTTCTTCATCTGTCTGGTGTACCGGTGAAGGCAAAGATCCCACAGAAAAATTATGCATATTCTTATAATCAAATGTGTAATTATAGTTACCCTAAATAAAAAAGATAATTTAAAAGAATATAGATAGATTTATCAATTTGCTGATGTTTGAATGCTTTATAGAGGGTTTGGATTTTTTTTAATGGGAAGTGGGGCCACAAAAGAATGCCCTAACTTAGTTTAAACAGACAATCTCAATTTTTGGAGTGAGAACTGTTAAGGAAAAATTTAAAATAGTATTTTTACAATGAGAAAGTAAAAGTGATTAGGATATCTCCAGGCCATTACATAAATAGTGAAATAGTTTAAAAATTTGATATTCAAATATTTTTTTTTAGGTTTTTTTTCTAATTTTCTTTCCAGAGAGACATTTACTTGTCAAATCTATTTTCTTTTATACCAGCAGCTGTTTTCTGATAAAGCTTTGTGCTTGATATTTATAAACCTGTTGATTTACTGGTTTTCTGACCTTGTACTCATAATGCGTTTATACAAGAACTGTACTAAAGATTTGTCAGAAACCTGGTGTAAAGTTCTTAAAATTTCAGGACTCACAGCTGAACCATGCAAGTGCAATATAGTTGCTTTTCTTATACTTTGGTTGCAAGTAATGATTGTGTTTGTAATCAATAGTGAAATATCTGTGTGCCTCCAGACAAGAGGCAAGTTTACATTGAACCCTACATTTCTGTAGATATTATAAAATGCCAGATATGCCACATACTTTGAGGAAAGGAAGCTGATGTTCCATTCACCTGGTATAGACTGTATACTTGATACATATTCCAGAGTCTGCTTTTTAAAATTAATTTTCCAGCCTATTTCAATCATCTCCCTTCTACTTTGCTATTAATTTCCATATAAAATATGGTTATTCCTCATGTAGCATAAGAGGCTTAGTCTCATAGATTTAATTTGCTATGCATGATAACGGAAGAAAATGGCATTTTCTTTCTCTAACATGACCAAGGTGTCTTGAGTTTCTTCATGACATTGAAAACAGAGCAGAGTTTCCTGAATGGAGAGAGATCAGGGCAAGATTCATCTGAACTGTCCTCTCATGACACTGATTACAAACACAGCTAAGCCTCTGTTAGGACAACAGCAGGTCAATATTTGAGAAAGTGCATCCTACACCTCTGTCTTTTTTCACTGTGATTTGATTTCTTCTGGCAAATAAAAAGGCAAAACACAACAAGTTTCAATTTCTTTTAAAAAAAATTAAATTAATTGAAACAGAATTTTTAAAAGGCTCCTTCACTTCTGTGGAGCCCCAATTACTTCTTTTTAAAAATACTCTACTACTTTTTGCATAGAATTATAGGCTGGTGTGATTTGGAAAGGATGCTTAAAGATTGTGATCTCTGCCCACCCACATGGGCAGGAACGTCTTTCACTAGGTCAGGTTGCTTAAAGCCACTTCCAACCTGACCTTGAACACTTCAGGTAATAGGGCATCCCATTCCACTGTCATTTTCATTTACGTTTAAATCCCATACAGTTTCCTCTATTTAAAAAGGAAAACTTACAGTTTTCACTGAGTTGCACTTGGGGTAAGTCATTACATTTGTGGTGGAAATGCTTATTTGGTTCTGGTTATGTTTTCATGAAGATCTTGTGGAAAACCGAAATAAATCTGTGCTGATAAATGAAAATAATGTAGCACAAATGCATGTAGGATTTAAGTTAATTTTTAAAGAGATATTGCTGCACTTACAAGTTATTTGTTCAAATCGGCTCTATAACAAAGCTTCTTTTTCTGAATACTGTGTGTTGTCATTTTTTTTTCAATGTAAAATACTTGAAAGGGACCAACAGGCAGCACTAACTAGAACCAAGCCCAGTATGCTAAGTGAGGACCCAACATGCTGCAAGCTCTTTGGTAACCATACTATTCTAACTTAAAAAAAATTTCTAATGTAATAGTACTGCAGTGTAGAAACAATCATAATCTAGTAGTTTTAATGGTAGTCTTAATGAGTTTTTAAGTTTCAATTTTGTTACTTGAATAAACAATAGGAGCAGCTTTACAAATTCAGATCAAGAGTCCATCTAGCTGAGGACCCTTGTAGTAGGAGATCCTAAGGAAGAGTAAAAGCTGAGTATGCATTTATGCATGTATGGTAATTACTCTCTGATGCTCTCCCAGCCTCCAGCTATTTTCAACTCAGGGGATTTCCTGAGTCCTTATGATTGCCTGTTTCATATCCTGTAGCTGATCTTTCTTCCACAATTTCTCCATCCTTTCCTTTCATCCTTTCACTTACATCCATAACATCCTTTGGAGAGCTTTGGGTTTTGTTTTGAGATTGCTTTTGTGTTTGTTTCTTTTTCTTACAAGTCTTGCTTGTAAGACAGTCCATCACTTGAGTAACCATCACCTTTTGGTATTTTAAATGTTTCCAACCAGGAACCAGAGACTGATCTGGTAGTTGCACACACTTACTAGTAATGCAACTCTTTCATCCTTGACTTCAGGCACTCTTCAGTGAATACTATCTAGTATTTGTTCTGTTGATTTTGTCTAGCTATATTCTACTCTGCCCATGATTGTTTCAGCAGGTAACTGATAATAAGCTAATACAATAGCAGATTCGCCTCCTTATTTATGGGCATGGGTCTTGAGGGATTTGTGATATGGCAGTTTCTTCTTCGACTTTTTTTATCCTATAAATATACTAAATTATCACACTTTCAGCAGTGCTGAGTGAAAATCTGCCTTATTAAAAGATTATACACCCTTTTCACTGAACTTGCATTTCTCTAGATGAAAACATGTATTCTCAATTTCTGTTGCAACGAAGTCCAGAAATAAGAATTTTAGAAAATTCTCCTAATTATGTTGCTGTTTGTCCTTCATTATTATGCCTTTCACAAGGATAGTCCTTGTGAATTGCTTCTAAGTAATTCTGGTAATATTTGTCAAGAGATGGATTAGTTTACACTCTTTAGAAATAGATTCAGTATCTTTAAACAGAGCAGGGGCTTCCTACTATAGCACTTCAGTCACCACCAGTACTGCTTTTCCCCTGTCCTGTCTCTGCTGCAACCACTCTTTCCTCTTTTCATCAAACTTGGCAATTTGTTTCAACTGAAACTGAAATAGAATTATTATTGATCTTGTCCATATGATCTGTTTATGTTCTGACAGACTGCTTAGCGTGATACTGCACAAATGTGCAAAAAATTTCAGTTTAAAGATGCTAGCAGTACTTACATACCATGTGGTACTTGGGTAGCATCTGTACTGGATTTGTAGTTTAAATGTTCTGGTGAAGAGCCTTAATTTCTCAGAAGCCTTTCCAACAAGCAAAAAATAAACAAACTAAGCCAACTTCATCCTCATAAGCTTTGGAACACCCTATTAATGTAAAATATATTGAGTTTTTTTAGATTACAAATTGGAATGCTCACAATCTGTAAAGACTGCCCTTCTAATAGAAAGAATACCAACCTCTTAGTTTTTCCTTTTGTGTAATAATACACTTCCTTTTGAGATAAAGAAGAAAAAAGTTGTAATCAGTTATACAGAGATCTGCAATGATTACAGGTGAAAGAAAATGTATTAATATTGCCTTAGATTAGAAGAAAAATTAAATGGGGTGGAGCTAGACACTAGCTTCAGTATAGCTAGAGGGAACTGTGTAAAGACCTAACAGATGAGTAGAAGCCCCTAGAATTGGTTTAGTAAAGCAGATAATCTTTGGGTTTTGAGAGGGATGAAGATCTTTTGCTTTTCTTAGTTTATGAAAACAATTCTTGTTTAAAATAAAAAAAATACTGATAAATTGTGAGTGTAGTCTATCCTTTGTAAGATAAAATGAAAATCTACTTAAGTACTAAAAGCAAAAGTAAGCAAGTTGGACTGACTTTTGGACACATTGTTTTATTTGGTTTTTTTGATAGGTGAAATGAGGAATGACTTATATATCACTGTAGAAAGAGGAGAATTTGAGAAAGGAGGGAAAAGTGTGGCCAGAAATGTGGAAGTGACAATGCATGTGGTCGACAGCAGTGGTCAGATTTTAAAGGTATCTGTTTTATGTTTTTTCTTGCTGTAATTAATTTTGATACACTTTTTCATATGTAAGGCTTCTTTTGTTGCACTGATTGAAGAGTACAAAAATGCTTTGGAAAGGACACGTTTATCTTTTGCTGGCTTTAGGTATTCAAAGTGTTTACGCTTTGCTTAAAACATAATATGTCAATATAAAACCTTAATATATGTTTGTTTCATTTCTGATGTATTACATAGTTGGGATAGACATGTAAAATTGCCAACCAAATAACTAATGATTCCGTTAAGATTTTGGAAAATGTTGAAACAAGATCAAGTTTGGGAGAATTTTGTATTTCCTTAGAATTCTTCTTAGAAATAAGCAATTTTTTTATGCTACACAACAACTTGTCTTGATAATTTTGAATTTTGTGTCTGATTTTAATAAATCAAGGATCCTCACTTCAAAAGTCAGCACCATGTATTAGTCAAAAAGTCGGTTAATATTGCTTTTTATCTTCAAATTTGAAGATGCTGCTGGTGACAACTTATAAACAGGCAATGGTTTAAATTTTAATTATTAATAGATGACTGTTTCTCAGAATTTTTCTGTGCCAAAAAGATTTTTGTTCACGTTCAAACTTTCCTTCACATATTTTAATATGGTTTTTATTTTGTTTTGTTTTAAATTTCAAAGTAGTATTTGCATGTGTTCTGCATGATTTCATGGGCTGTGGGGTAACACAATGAAGAAAGGCTACACAAACAGCCTGGTTCAAATTGCATGCTTGTGTATCTGAAGTGAAATTGTGCATATAGATCCATGGCATGCAATGTAGATACATTTTTTAATATATATACACATAAGTGTGTGTGTGTATATTAAACAAAAAAAAAAACCTGAGATTATAATTGCAAAAGCTACACCTTGCCTTTCCCGCAGAGAATTAATAGATATCCCCGAGGACTTCAGGCAATTCCAATTGTCTACCTTGCTATGAAGAGTCCATCATGGGTGTTGTAAAGACATCTGTGCTAACCTTTGCTTCTTCCTGATCACAGAACCCACATTTCTTTTCTAATGCTAAGACATATCACTGATAGTGCCAGGGTTACAGGCTTATTTCAGATGACTGAAGATCTTGGGCCTGGGCTGTTCTGGTCTCAGTTCCATTCTTTGTTGCTGGGGCATAACATTGGTAGGACCATGTTTTGTCATGAAAATCCACAACACGTGTGTTACTTAAGCCTCCCTGATCACCCAGTACACCCTGTTAAACATCTCAATTCTAAATTATGTGAATGATTCTTGCTATTTATAATTTTCTGATTGCAACTACAAAAAATTGCTACTGTTTTTGAGGGCTGTAAGATACTGAACGCTGTACCACATTTGGCATGTATGATATGAATATAAACATTAAATAGTCTTCTTTGGAAGAGCAGTCCTTGATGACATTTTACCAGTGAACTAATCTATCTTTAATCGTATTTTTGTTTCATTAGGATTTTATCTCATTTGGCTCTGGAGAGCCACCAGCCAGCGAGTACCATTCTTTTGTGCTTTATCATAACAATGGCCCCAGATGGGCTGAGCTGCTGAAACTTCCTATTCCTGTGGATAAGTTCAGAGGAGCTCACATCCGCTGTGAATTCCGGCACTGTTCCAGTAAGTGGTGCTCGTGACTTCTGCTAGTCCTCCCCATTACGGCTCTAGTCAGCACACCAGTTTCCATAACACCTCAGGGAAAAGACAGCTGCATGAACTTTCTCTGTAATGCTTTTTTTCTTGTAAAATTCTAAAATTTTTAAAATATTATTAAGACATTTTAGACATGATTTTGAGGTTAAAATTGCTGACTGGTACCACATTCTGCATTCCAAGGTATGAGAGGCAGGTTTCACAGAGGATAAACTTCTATATGTAGCTAAGATTGCATATTTGGTGGCTTACAGTATTTGTTGTTAATATATACTAAATTATTTCAGAATACTCCCTTCTGATTTAAAGTGAGATTAAAAAAAAACATTACAGGATACAATGTGCAAATTGGAACAGCATTTCAAGATAATCTTTGTCTGACTAGCTGCAGTTCCAGTATACTTTCTTATGTCGCATTGTATATGTTTATTTTGACTAAAAAATATACTATTATCTTTAAGTGCTGCTGTTTATATATGCATTTCAGCAAAAGAAAAGGGTGAGAAGAAGTTGTTTGGTTTTTCTTTCGTGCCCCTGATGCAGGAAAATGGGAGGACTTTGCCAGATGGCACCCATGAGCTAATTGTACACAAGGTAATTTGAATTAATAGTCATTAGCTGTAATGATTGCACTGGAACCTACTTTGAATGCCCAGAGACATTAAGTTGAAAAAGTCTGTATTGATTATCAAATGAGTCATAATCTTGTCACCATTAAAATATTGTTTAATATTCACCTTCCTGATTTAAATTGCAATGGAATTTCGGTATGTGTTTCAGTGCACTGGTTTTCCTAAGTCTTACTATTATATCACATCATATTATAATGAGTTTCACAAAGGTAAGTTATTTTAAATTTCTGGAATTCTCTTTCCACATATAAGAGTTGCCACTTTGTTCAGAGGATTTTATGTGCTCCCAGATAAAGTTTAGATTTCAACATGAAAATTTGTAGCTATTCATTTAATATAACCTGTCCAAATTGGTTACATTTCAATGTATGATGCTGTGTTCTAAAACCAAAATTGCAACAGGCATAGTGGAAATTCTTCCGTTTCTGACAGAGAAACAATGATTCATATAATTTAGAGATTTGGTCAACTGTTTTGTGCAGTACAGTTATTTTAACTGGTTTGTTTTCACAGTGTGAAGAAAATGCAAACCTTCAGGATTCTGGTCGCTACCTCAAACTCCCCTTTTCAAAGGGAATATCCCTAGGAAACAACAGCCAAGCAGTAAAAACCACTAAAGAGTCCTTCTGGATTACATCCTTTCTCTGCTCCACTAAACTCACACAAAATGGTGGGATATGTTGATTATTTAAATCATGATGAGCTGAAATGAGTGTGATAGCTAGTCTTTTCCATGCCAAGCAAGCATGGATGTACTCAGAAATAGCTTGTGTTCTCTCTATTTTGTGAACTGGTTTTCTTCATATTTTTTTATATCCAGATGGAAACAAATGGATCATGATAAACCACTGTTTTTAAGTAGTTCAAGAATGCTTTTTAGATGACCGTGATATTGGAATCAAATGCAGCACTTCTGGAATCAACTATCAAAACCCAGCTGCTTTATAAACCCGCTTAATCTGTTTGTTGTAGAGTTTTTATGAAATACTTATTGTTAGCTTTAGGCTGTAGCAGTTTGTCTCTAATTAGGCATATATTGCTTTTTTGTTTCTCTTCAAACCAACAAACGTTTACTACTACGCAAAACAGTCTTATACACTGGCTGTAAGGAGCAGTGGATTTAAATCCACGTGTTTACACTCTCTACCAGTGTAAAGTTCTTAGCCAGTGTTATGTATTAAATTCTTGAGGTTCTTGTTTACCTGCCATAACTGAACTACCTGTAACTAAAACAAAAAACTGTGAAACAGTTATCCAAAAGTTTCTAAATATTGTGTATTTGCTTGGTAATAAATTTCTGACCAGTGTTTGATACAACCACAATTTTATGTTATTACTTTGATCTCTCTTATGTGTAACTGTGACTTTACCCATCTTCTGTGTATGATAAGATTGCTAACTGCTTGCAAATTTATTATAGATGTTTAACAAAAACTAGAGCAGCTTTTTTAATTGAAACAGTGCTCTTAATTTTCACCCTTTAATAGCGAGTGTGCAAAATAGAACTGTGTGCAAACAGTAAGTGGCTCGTTTCCTTGTGCACACCCGTTTTGTATTGTCATAGCAATTACCTTAGTAATGAAAGTTACTCAATGAAGGGTTGTCCCAAAGGTATCCAATAGGGAATCGGAGACTAAATTTGCTTCAGTTGAAGGTCTTGATTTAGGAAATGACATGAATCTACTGGTACTTACACATGCATAAAAGTGCTGCCTGGAACTTAAGTGTCTCACTCATAAATAGTTGCCCTATTGTCTAGGGTTCTAATACTAATTTTTGTTTACCATACAGGAGTTATTTTGTAATGTAAATAGATGTGTGACATAGGGCATAAAATTTCCTCCTTTTTTTTTTTAACCATATTCTGAGTAAAAGGGTGTAGAATATCTGAATAATATTGATCCCCTTTTCAGCTCTGAAAGAGTTAACAATTATTTCAGCAGTACTTCAGAGGGTGGAAATATTTTCAATAGACAGGCTCATATTTTCTCCAAGGATCTTCTTTGGGAAGTTCATCTTGGTGAGTTTCCAAATCCCCATTCTTTTAAACAAAAATTTGCCAAAATCTATTGCATGCTCAGAAAATGAACATAGAGCAAAGCATGTGGATATTTGATCATGTGAGCATTACTTCAGTTATCCCTGAGAGAATGTAGCTTATGTATTAAAAAATACAGGATTAAAAAGATCTGTGTATTTAATTTTTTAGTAAACATTTTTATTGGTATTTTTGAAAATTGCTGGTTATTTTAAAATTTGTTTTTAAGTTTGGAGATTTTTCTGAATGTCTCAGAGATTCACCTGTTGTTTACAAACAACAATGTCCAGTCTGAAAATGAATAGAAAATTATTCTGTTGTCTGGCTATGGGGTGAGGAAGGACCCCAAACCCAGACTTGTAAAGGGTGTGACTGAATTAGGCTGCATCTTTACTCACTTGCTGGGAAATTTTACTCAGCTGTCATTCTCTCATTGATTGTTCCCACATGCCATCAGCTCTCATGGATATTAAAATTATGGGGACTGGGGGATGGAGGCTGCCTCCTAGTTGTTGGGATCCATCATTTCCTTACCCTGGGTACTTTGGAGAGGTTATTAGGATTATTTACAAACAATTTTTAGAGACCTTATCTAACCAGGGGACTCTGTGCATTCATCATGGCTAAGAATGCGTCCTTATCTAATCATTCTACTAGTTAGTTTTTCCTTCACTTTTCCTTTTGATCCTGGATAGTTAATCAGTTAACACTAGCAAAAAGTATATTAGCTTCTGTCTATTATATTCTTGGATTGGTGGTTGTTTTTCATTATTCTATAAAATCTCAAAGAAGTGAGAGAGAACACAGTATTTTTCTACTGAGTAGTTACCAAAACAATTTTTGAAGTATAGGAGGGATCGCTGACTGCAGGAGAGTCAGGATCCTTCCAGTAAGTCTGGATATTTTAGCTGTTGGCATCCACTTGTTTCTCAGCACTGATCGGTGCATCCCTGGCCAGCAGCTGTTCAGCAGCAAAGCAGCTCACCATGCAGTATGGCAGAGGTGCAATTTTTCTAGCTGCATTTAAAAAAAAAACAAGCCAGTGAATCAATAAAGCAAAAGTAGCACTGGGCAGCTGTCCGAGTAACCCTAGTTTGGAGGAAGTGTTGGTGACCACAGAAGCAGCCTGTTGGAAGAGACATGCTGACTGCCAATTCTGAAATTCAGTCTTTTCCTCCTGAAATGTGGTAGTGTCATAACAAGCCAATTTCTGATGTCTCAGGATTTATATGAGATGGCAAATCATCCCAAACCACTTCCTTAAACTCATATTTCTAAACCTTCTATTAAACCTAGCTCTTTGGATTTAAATTGCATGCTTTGAGAAGTGAAGTGCTTTATTTGGTAGGGATAATAGGTCAGATGTAGTCTATTTTAAATGTACAGGGCTTGATTATTTTGAAGATAATGCAATGGAAATATTTTTATTCTTCACCAAAATTAATCATCACCAATTACTTTTTCCCTTTTCTAAAACTATGATTTTCTAGTGGGCCGATTTCTGGGGACAATTTTGTATTCTCCTGTCTCTTACTACATACACACTGCTATCCGTTCCCCTTGTGATTCACACGTCAGATTTTCAATATCATGTCATTTATGCTTGGACTATTCACTAATGTTATCTTAGAATGTCTTTCCTCCTTAGCACTTCCCTTGAAATAAGTCCTTTGAAGTGAGTGTCTTACATTTGCTTTCTTTTTCTTTTTAAATCCCCCAACAAATCCCTAATATTGAGCGTCAACTATTTTCTACTAAGTTCCTCCAGCAAACCTGTAAAGAAGTGTTTTTTCTGCTCTGAACTGACAGCTTCAGCTAGTCTTGCTACTTGTCAGCTTGAGCTGAGGCTTAAAGTTTAGCAATACATTTAATTATCCAAAAGACAAATGTACTTCACTGGATTTGTAAATCTTGTTTTCTGAAAAATTCCTGGCAGAAAGAGTAATAAGACCTATCATTAGTCCTTGATCTTTGGGTTGTGTCTCTGATGCATGTGTGGGACTCTCGTCACCCAGTGCAACTCCTTTTTCTTTTGCCAGCACAGCTTGAAGCAAAACAAAAATGTAACACATAAATGCATCAAAACAATTTGTGTCCATCAAAAGCAATTAAGGCAGCAAAATATTTCTGGAATCTTAAGTCGGTTCTTTGCCATTAACACCTATGGCAACATTTGAATATAGGTGGAGATTTATTTAATGTTAATAAAGTAAAAATTATTACTTCATTTTTTTGTGGGATAGAAGCAAACAAGGAAAGAGATGACACAAAGATGGGTGTTGTTCAAGTATTACTTGATTGTGAAAACAGTCTATGGTAGAAAGCAGCCAAAAAGATGCTGAACCAAGAAGAAAACTTGCTATTGACTTCTTACTTTAATAACTACTGAGAAAACTTCAGAAGCACTGTCTCCTTCTATCACAATGCTGAGTAGTGATCAGCTAGACTGTAGTTCAACTTTAAACTGATGGAAGGGTTGCATGGTGATGGAGGTTTTCTGCTTCAAACCACTAGGCACTGAGAATTTCTGAGAAGCTGGTCAGTGAAGCCTGGCAGTGGTAAACTTGAATATAAAAGGGATTTGGGATTTATTTAATTCAACAGTCAAAAATACGTGTAGCTTTTACTAAATACAACTTGAAAGGAGCGGATGTGTCTGAGTTCAGCAAGGAAAAACTGCTGAAAAACCAAGCCCAAACTATTTTGGGATGGTGAATGGTATGGAACAAGAAATTCTCAATCTTAGAGCAAGGTGGGTTTTTTAGTACATTTGTGAAGCAGTAGCATATGTCCAAAGATTATTAAATGTAGAACTCATATTCAAGACAGGTGGAAGGGCAGATATGTTAATTGGACCATCCCTCTATGATGAATTTTATGCAAGTATTTACAAGAAATCATGGGGGAAAAATCAACATGTAACTAATTCAGATGTACTGTAAGATGAGTTTTTCAAAGATAAATCATGCCAGAATAAACTTCTTAAACTTTCTTTTCAAATTTTTAAAATTTATTATCAAGAGGAAATGCAGCAGTTCAATAATGCAGCACATGAGAAAACATATAGATTAGAAATAAGAATTTTCAAACGGGTAAATAAAAATTAAAATGGAAGTGGAAGATTGCACTATAGTGGAAGAAATTTCCTTCTTGAGCAGATGGAAAATACTATTAGATCTGAAGAAATCTCTAGGATTTATCTCTCTTCTAAAGGACTGGAAGGGTGTGGAGATGAGAGTAACTTCACTAAAATCTGACAGTTTTCCACTAATATGTTGTTGAAAGGTCTCATCACTTGAGAGGGACAAAATCAAAATATGATGCAGCAAAGCACTGTAACTTTGATTTAAATAATTAATAAGAGATAATAGAAATTAGATTGAATCTAATGGTAGAAAAGGCAGGATACACTAGTATCCTAGACTCCTGGGGATTCTTCTCTATCCAGGAAGCTGAGTAGTGTTAAACAGGAGAAGCACCATATTGGTGACATAAATATGTCTATCTAAAAGGCACTCAAATTCTAGAACATAGATGTCAGGTGTTTACAACAGATGTATGAGCTTGCTAATGATGTAGAAAATGATGTAATCATACCTATAATGTAGTTATCATTTTGGTTAAGAAAGCTGAAGGACAAGGAATTAAAACTGGAGGAAGTTTGAACACACTCAGAATCTTTTAGCTCAGAATAGGTCATTTTCCAGAAGAGATTTTTTGCTTGTTAATCAAGTGGGATCTTAGAGTCATTGTGTTTGTTCTCTCAAAAGACATAGAAACATGAGTGTTTCAAATATATTCAAGCTAGTAATTAGGAGATTGTTTCTAGCTGTCAGAGAGTGACTCTGGAAGGCATCCTTCAATGGGGTGAGAGAGGGCAAAATAGTTGCTTTATTTAAGATAGTATCTGAATGAGATTGCATGATAGGGCTGCCACAGGAGACTGATTTTAATGACCCAGTACCGTGTGCTTATGTTTGTATTACAGAGTGGAATGAAAATCTGTTGTTGGGAAGATCATTGTATAGCAAATCTGAAGGTGTTTTGTTTTAATGATGCCAAATTTTTCTGAGTGGACTGTAATAGTAAAATTTAAGATATGAAATGCTACTTTGCTTCCAACTTTAATCTTGCATTTTGTTTTTGCAGGAGATATGCTTGACCTTCTGAAGTGGAGAACCCACCCAGACAAAATTGCAGGTTGCCTCTCAAAATTAAAAGAAATTGATGGTTCAGAAATAGTGAAGGTATATACTCTTTTATACTTTTAGATTATATGAGAAAAATAATGTATTTCCATGTCACATAAATATCTTTTTAATAACACTCTTATTCTCTCTCATTAGTTTCTTCAAGATACACTAGACACTTTATTTGGGATTTTAGATGAAAATTCTCAAAAATATGGATCAAAAGTATTTGATTGCTTGGTAAGTTTTATTTTGTGATCATATTAACACTAGCTAAAAGCTAAGTAAAACAAAAAAAAATTGTGGTGTTTTTTTTTTTCTCTCACGTTTAGGTTCACATAATAAATTTGCTGCAGGACAGCAAGTTTCACCACTTTAAGCCAGTAATGGACACTTACATTGAAAGTCATTTTGCAGGAGCACTTGCATACAGGTGAAGTCTGTACTTTTTCTATCTGACAATACTGACACTTATTACTAAACTAAAAGAATCAATCATTAGGTTAAGGAAATGGTGTATGCCTGTTAAAATCATTCTACTGCATATTTAATGCTGGTATTATTGGCCATTCATCAGAATCTAGGTGCTCTTCAGCAGACTTAAAACTAAGTCTACTATTGAGTCTGTGGTGATCAGTGAAATCTAGTCATATATTTACTTCGCCAGTGTTTGTCATATGACAGCTGTTGGTTTGCATTTTATGTGCAAAGTTAACCCTTCTCCCACTTCTATGTTAATAATACTTTCTGATGTGCTCTTATAGAGATCTTATAAAGGTGCTGAAGTGGCATATTGATCGAGTCACTGAGGTGGAGCTTCATGATCACATACAGGAAGTACTAAAGGTAATAAAAATTATTGAGGACAAGTATATATTTGAATGATGTATTTATACAGTACACACAGGTTTAACTTAGGGAGTGAAGCAGAATATATATAAATGATGGAACAGTTGTACTAATTCCAGGGAGCTGCAGACTTTCAGTGCAGTTTATTCATTATTCTCTTTTGTCAGTAAGTTGACCATTGAGGGTCACTAGCATTAGTCTCTGGAGCTCTGTGTTCCTTACTGAATGAGGCAAAGGAATCAAATATAGATTACACTGCTGGTATGAGCATCCATTGCATGAATCTAAATGGCAGACATGCATGCTGACCTAATGGTTCAGTCCAGACACCAGGGAATTCCTCTGATTATGGTGGTTGTGTTTGTTCTTGTTGCCCCGGTTTGTACCATCAGAAGAGCATAACCTGCTATCAGGCTGAGTTATACAATACAATACAATAATCCCATTTGGGACATGTGCTACAATTTGAAAATAAAATCTCAGTGTGGTACCGTTCTGTATTTTTCTATGCTGCTGTGAAATTTCTTTTGTTTTGGATTTTTTATTAAAATATTGTTTGTGTTTCAATAGAGAGATTTGCCAAAATTAACTAATGGGATTCTGTTTCAGACTCTTTTCTGTATTTGAATGTTCTAATTACTGCATGTGCTCTGTTTTGAGATGAATTTGTTCATTTTTGTGAGTTATCTCTGATTTTGGCATTTATAGGCACAGGAATATATCTTTAAATACATTGTTCAATCTCGAAGATTATTCTCTATTGCTACTGGTGGACAAAATGAGGAGGAATTTCGCTGCTGTATTCAAGAGCTCCTTATGTCAGTACGCTTCTTCCTATCTCAAGAGAGCAAAGGAACCACTGCTTTATCCCAACTACAGGTAAGCTTTCTTGCTTGTTGCCATTTTCCACATCCAGTATAAAAAATGTATGCCTGTTCAGAAAGAAAACATATTTTTGCTAGAGCAAAGTGATGTCTTCAACTTTCCATCTACAGTGTGAAATTTTCATACCAGCACCTTCTAAATATGCTTGGAATAGATAATCCTAAACCTGGTATTTTATTTTGAATTATAATAATTATGTTTGTGCATACAAATAAAAAAATTTCTCTGTTTTGATCTTTTTACTGCTTAGTTTAACCACCCTGACACTGAAGAACTCGAGCCATACAAAAGACTACAGTTTTCATGCTTTACAGAAATTTAAGTCTTGATGAACCATATGGTTTAATAGTCAGATGATATCTTTTTTTCATTTGAGACTAAAAAAATGGGCTAGTGCTAAAGTGTAGAGGCAAAGCACACAGGAAACAGCTCTCTACATTAAATGCTCATAAATATACCATCCTCTTCCCATGTTTCTGCAAACAAAGATGGTTAAGATCCTATTAAGAATTCATATTTTCCAAATTGCCTTTAGAAAACTGTTCTGCCAAGAAAATGGCAAATCAGGGAGAAGAGAGTTAGAAAGATAGTTTTTCCATCTCATATGTGTAAGCAGCTGGAGTTAAGACAACAAAAGGATACAAACAACCACATTTAGAATTCTTTTTCAGTATTTTTACTCACATTACCCTGTTCTGTCACCAGTGTGAGTGTGTAAGTAGTTTTCACAATCAGCAGGGTTTAGAGAAGAAGGGAATGTCAGTTTTAGCTTCTTTTCTCTGGCATTGTTCTTCTTACTTTTGCAGTATTTTGTTTTCATATTCATCAATGACTTTCTAACTCATTTAAAAGATTGTTGAAGGTAGCCAAGAATACCAGTGCTGCCTCATTCTAAAATAAAGATGTTCAGTATTTGAGAAATGGAAGATATAGAGACTATTACATTACTTACATTAAAGCAAAGTAAACCAAAACAACTGCACACAAATATTTTTTGTATCATATCATCTAGATTCTGCCATACTTTTAAAAATTTTCTCTCACAGAGACATAAGTGTATTCAAAGAACAAATATATTTGTTCTGAGTTGAACTTTCAATTTGTCCTGGGAGAAATTAACAATCATTAGATATTACTTAAAGGAAATAGTCACAAGCATAAGTCTGTTATTGAATGTGAGGCTATTCATTCTGAAAACAAAACCATTTTTAAAGCTATTACCTACCCTTGAAACCAGGCATTTCTCTAGAGTTACTTAAATTTCTGTAGTTATTTAAATTCTATAAATGTCAAAACTGTTCTGACTGTCCATTTTTGCCCTGTTCCTCTAGGCTGTGTTTCTCAGCTCGTTCCCATCAGTCTACTCAGAACTTTTGAAGCTCTTTGATGTGAGAGAAGTGGCAAATTTGGTTCATGATGCTTTGGGCAGCTTGCCAACAGTCATGCATGGGGATGAGTCCCTTCAAGCTGTTAAACTGCAGAGTATTGGGAAAACTGTAGAGAGTCACCTGTACACTAACCCAGGTAAGGTTAAACTGGGCTGCCTGCAGATGAGGAGCTCAGACTGTGTGCTTTGTACCTGGACCAGCAGGTGCTGAAGGGAATAGTGTTCCTAAGGAACAGTTCTTGAAGCACTGCTCTGTGTAAGCTGCAAACCACATGCTAGTTAATGCACTGGAAGTAAAAGGAATATAGGAATTAACAAACAATTGATTCAAACGCCTGGAAATGAGGAGGGTTCTGCTTAGATATCATCCTGTTATCTGGAGCTAACCTCATTGGCTGCCTAAAAAGAAACAGATGACAATTTTCCTGCCAGTAAAGTTCATCAGTATTTTTTTCTACTAGCCTTTCTTCCAGCCTCCTGGGTGTTTTGGTCTTTGGACTCATCCCTCTTGATACTTGTAGAATGTCCAAACTGATGATCTACATATTGCCCGTAACCAGAAAAATGTCATTTCCCCATACATCAGTAGTCTTGCATGCTTGTATGCTTTCTTTTTTGCATTAAATATTAATATAGCTTCCTTTGAGGAAGAGTTAAATCTTTTTAGCTGGGAAGAGTTAGGGCTAATAACAGAGAAGCACATCTTGAACTATGTCCTTCTTGGTTAAACAGGAATTGATAGAACTCCAACTGTTTTTTAGTCGAAGGGCACTACTATGAGCTTGCAAATTCGGTAGCTGTGAAAATGAGAGGTGCATAAGTGGAACATCCGGGTTTTATCCTCCAAAAAGGATGAGTTTTCTTGGAATCATCACTGATACAACATGTCAACATATTAGCAGTAGAGACATTACATTTATAGATAAAATCCTACAAAAAAGAAAACCTCATATTGATAAAGCCTGTATCTTAGCTAATTCATAAGCTGTGGTACGGCTCTTTACCATAAGAAAATTGTTACATGGCAAGAAACTTTGTGTTTTCCCAAAATATGAGGATTTGGACTTCTGTGCAAGGGTAGTTACATAGGACTCTTCCTTTTAGTGAGGCAAACTGTTCAAAGCAGATAGAAGAGAGGTTTAATTATATGATCATTTATACTATATAGATTTATCAGTTATATTATGAAGCTAGGAAAAATCCCAAGTTGATGCTTGATTTCATATGTTAGTTTTAATGTGATTATTTTATATATAACTTATTCCTTTTCTTTGTTTTATTGTTTCTGACCCATGCCTGTGTTTTCCTTCTGCCCTACAGGCAACTTTTTTCTTTCAACTGGAAACAGTTCCTGTCTACAAGTTTTGAGTTAGTTTCCCTACTAACTGTTATGAGAACTGTGACATGTCCATGTAGCCAGAGAACAGGCATATATGTTTGGTTTTGGAATTGCAGCGCTGGCTGCTTTTTTTGGCTTAAGCATTTTCTTCTCCTGACATCCTTAAGTCCAGTATTTCATCCAAACAAGGGGGCATAAATTGAATAGGCCAAGTAAAACTACCAAAACCAAGAGCAATTTCCTTGTTTCTTATTGTTCAAGGAGAATGCTGTTTATTTGTTTAAAAGGTGCAAATTTTGCAAGCAGGCTGAAGCTTTGACCATCTGCTTAGATACAATAATTGAAATGAATATCATCTTTCTGAAAGCAATCTTTAAAATATACTAAACTGAAGAAAATATGTCTCTGCAGATGCTTTACCACTATACGGAAATTAAGGAGGAAAGATGTGCTGTGTATTAAATGTTAATGTTGCATAGGAAAGTCATGAGGATTGCCCAGAGTCTAAGATTTCCCTCTTTCTAATTATGCCAAGAACATATTTGAAAAGTTCTGTGTCATGATTTTTTTCTTGTCTTTCTGTATAATATTTGTAAAGGGCAAATATTAGCATTTTAAACAGTCAGCTAATTTGACTTCCTACATAGAAGAAAAATTAGGACAGTGACTGATGGTTCAGAGTTCTGATTATTATACCATTCCTTGTGCTCATTAATTTTTCTGTATCCAGTGGCTGACATTGCAGCTGACAATTAGGAAGAAAAACAGTAACTTGAGACAAATATTGTCCAAACATTCTCACCTAGTCCTTGGTTTGCATCAGAGGAGAATGAGCCAGCTCTCCTCTTCTGTAATACCACTACATCTCTCCACCTGAACACATCAAGACAGAAAGGTATTTAGATTCTGGGCTTGTAGGGAATGTATCTAAAGCTGTGTTATGTGTGATAGTTGTTTCAATAATTGGCTCTATTGCCTCCCATGTATAGTTGCAATTCATTGTAAGATGCTTTTTGCTAGTCCATTTGGTCTGGTAAAATAGAGTTTCTGATCATTTTATGAAGCTTTTGCAAAAATGGGATACTTGAAACAGTTGAATGAGGATGCTCGGTTTTGCCTGAGATGCCTCAGGCCACGTCACGTGTAAGAGTTGGCTATTGCAAGTCAGGTGTTGCTACATGTAGATTATTGGTCTTCAAAATGTAGTTGGTGATGGTGCAGTGATGGGTAAGCAGTGCACAGAGTAGATGACATCTCAGGTTAAGTGCCAAATGCTGTGGGCTCATCAGGAAGCTATCTAGAGTTAACTGAGAAGAAACACCTTGGCACAGGGCTGCTCCTGTTTTTTTTTCTGACCTTCTGGCCTGAGGGATTTGAGTTGTAGCTGCAAGAGAGGACCTGTGGCCCAAACAATAATGCTCATACATTTCATACACGAAATATGTGAAAGAGCTACTATTACAGCTCTGTGATAGTTGTGGAGTTGAGTGACAGTGGACACATGACTGATACCGAGAATGGTTTTCAAACATCAGTACTTTATTATTCCCCAGTACAACATTTTAAACCCTTTTCCCTCATATGTATAACACCTGTGTGCCTTTACTCTTTTGTGGTTGGTCAATACATATCAGCATTCCATGCTTCTTTTCCTTCAGTGCTGTTCACCTGTCTTACACAACTGCACTCCATTAGGGGTGAGGCTCGGCCGCAGCTCTGTTCCCCATGTCCCATAATCTGTTCTCCCAGAGTTGAGTAGTGATTGGATTGAGCTTTCTGTCATCTGCTGGCCAGCAAAGTACCCCAACCACAGAATCATAGGCTGGTTTATGCAATGAACCCTTCATCTTGTCTCTTGATGGTGGGTTGCCAGATAGTCAAGAATTCGATATGTGTAAGGCCTAAGAGAGCGCAGGGAAAGGGAGTCATCCCCCTAGGATCTAGGGGCTAAGTCTTTTTTATACAAATACAAAAGTCCTTCTTTATTGCTTCAGCTGAAGGCTCTGTTTTTTCATCCAGCAGGAATCAATAAGCAGATTTAGCAGTGGGCTTTTCTAAGCACGGGTCTGCCCATTCACCATTTCCCTTTGACCCTAGGATCTTGCAGTGGATGAGTCAGAGGCAGCTGTGCACACTTGACATCTCAGAGCACTGGTGACAACACTTAGCTAAGCCAGGCTCTGAAGTAGAGAAAAAGAAGATGCTGCCTTGGTTTCATTGAGAAACTTCCCCCCATTTGTGGTGCTACAGGCAGATAGGAACTCCCAGGCCAGTCCTGATGAAAACCTACTGAGGCACTTGCAGTAATAAGCAGTCTGGAGAGAGGCTATTTATTGCCTAGTGTGGGTTTCTGTACCATTGGTTTTCAATTGATTGATGGTCATTTGCCTACTGCCTTACAGCCTTTGTTTATTACTTTCTTTAGTAGGAAGATTCAGAGGTACGCCTGAATAAATAATAAGTATGAAACATCCATTTAAAAAGGGCAGGAAAGCTTTTATTTCAAAAATAGGAATATACTTAAATGGGCTTGTCCATATGATTTGTCTTTTGTCATGCAGCTGACTAGACAGTGAAAACAAGGGAATAGTAAAGCATAACAAGATTAGTGCTGTGTTTCAGTAAGTGAAAGAAACATTTGACAAATAAAATATCAGAATAAATATATCTTCTTCTCCCTTATGGAAAAAATAGAGGAAATAATTGAGGGGGGAAAAGTGTGTATAGAAAGTGTAATCCACAAATAACTGTTTGGCAAAATTTTTTTAGTCATTTTCCAGCTAGAGAAATAAATTTTTAGCATATAATTGCATTAATGAACAAAGGGAGTAGATGAATATATTTCTATAATGCTTGTTATAATAACTTAAGTTTTAATTGAGGAAATTATTCAATTACATTTCTATGGTAATATAATTTCTCAATTATGGAAAAGAATTTAAAACAACAACAAAATGAAAACAAGTAATATCCTTCCCATTTATCAAGCTGTGAATAGTTTTTTAAAGTGTTATCATGAGTGTAAGTATTAGGGTTCTTCCCATGTAATATTGTCTTTAATTGTAATAAAAATAAATAGAAATAAGTAGCATGTTAATGACATTCTTGCATAATTTTCAGTGAATTCAGGACTTCAAATAACCAAAGAGGTGTGTTCAGAAAATTAAATAGTGAAAAACGCAAATTATTTATATTTTAGACATCAATAGTCTAAGTTGCTCATACTCAATGGGAGTGAGGAATCTGGAAAAGTGAAAATTCTGAAAAAAATCTGAAAAGACTGCTGCTGGTCTGTAAAGTAGGACTCTTTTGTAGAATAACATAAGTTCCTGATGAAGTCTGTTGTAACCTTGGCGTATAAATGGATCCTGTCACATGACAGTAACACTAGAGCATAATTTCTCATTGTTTTGAATGCAAGTATTACTGTTGTACTTTTAAAAAAAATATTTTGGATGACAATTCAATAAATACTTAAAATTTCTTTTATATGTAGTATATTCCACACAGTGGTGTTTTTCTCCATCCATGATATAACATAGTGACTTTCAGCATATTGTTTTCTCTTCAAACATTTTCTTATGATGGTGAAGTAAAAGCTTCTGCTTATCAGAAATAGTTTTGGACTGAGGATATATTTTATGTATGTACTCCTATTCATGAAGTATTTCATTTTTTCCAGATTCTCGATGCATTCTTCTTCCAGTAGTTCTACATCATCTTCACATGCATTTGCAAGAGCAGAAGGACCTGATAATGTGTGCTCGTATCCTTAGCAACATATTTTGCCTCATTAAGAAGAACAGCTCAGTGAGTAAACTCCATGTCACATCCCGTTGAACTTCTTTATATGGCTCAGTGACATTTGATGACACAAGCTGGACCTTGTCTAAGAGCATTTTGAAGATCGTAATGAATCTGCATAACATGTCATTTTGATTTTTTCATTACTCTTTTCTTCCCATGCATGAGTATTTTAATTGTATCATATAGTGTTCTGACAAGCTTTTGCACTGCTTGAGCATTGTGTTGGAAGAAAGAAATGTCTACTTTCTTTTAGGGGCATTTTCCATTGTGGGCTGTGTACTTTTAGGGGACACAGGGCTGATATAGGTAAAGAGATTGATACGAGTATTGCAAGGGGGATTGCACTTAGGTGATAAACTTTATGGCCAATTTCTGACATTTGTGAATTAATGTGTGAGAGCTGCATATGGGAGCTCGCTTAGACAGGTGTATTGCACATGGGAAGGTGATGATAGGTTCTGACAGACAACAGGATATAAGACAATTAAATCCAAGCATTGCCTGTAATTAGTGCAACACATGCATGTCAAGGCAAGCATATATGACCTTGTAATGCATTAGTGAGAACTCCTTTATGTGTTTCTTCATTTCATACCCCTTTCAGCAGTTAAAGTTGCTCTGTCAGTGACCTGATATGGATGTGGCTTGCACCTTTGGCACTGTAACAACATATTCCTTCCAGCTGCTCCTGGATAAGTATAAAACCTCACCACAGGATGAAGTGATAGACACTAAAGCAGAGCTGTGGTTTTGGGCTGGGGGAGAGGTTTTCGTATCTGATCTGAATTTCAGGAGATCTTCCATTTGGAGTCACCAAGCCAGAGATGTGCACAATTACAAATGGATATCTACATGAAACTCTCCCAAATGTTCAGGATATGCAGCTATTGTTTTTAGTATTCTTTGAGTAATTGAGACTATTAACTTAGTGACTTTGACATGTTTTGTGATACATGAGTACAGAATTTCAGTCCTTCCATTATAATCAAGATAATTTAGAGATTGAAGGGAACAAGTGAATTTGCAGTAAGGTAGCTTTAAAAATTAAGGCTGTTGCTTATTGCAAATGGAGTTTGTAGTAGTAAGAGAAGGGTCTCATGGTGGATGCAGTTCCTAAATATACTGTGTACTGTCTGTTTTCCTAAGAAGCCAGTTTAACAGTCCTTTGATGCTAGATGAAGTGACCGAGAACATGGCTTGACACTAGATTCAACTTAAGTCCAAAAAGAAATTTTGAGTTTTGTGACAAATTATATACTTTAGGGTGTCTAGGAAGCAAAATTAAACAGAAGAAAAAAAGCCCAAATCACCCCTACACTTCAATGTCAGCAAAGTTTTTCTATTTGTTTGTCAGTTGAATTTTAGCTTGGTTATGTGCATTTGATGATAACGTGTTTCTTTCTGTAAAGAAGGGTCACGTTAAGCAATGGATAAAATTTATCAGATAAGATGGTGGTGTCTGCAGTGGAGACTTAAAACAGTCTTGAAGTAGGGAATACATATTTCCATCTGAATTAAAAAGGAGAAGTAGTTACAGCTTGACTTTATCAAGTGTTTTTATGCGGATAATTGAGGTGTTCATGGTCTGTTTTGGCAGTGAATGCTTTGATTCCCTTGTTTTGATGTTGTGCACAAGCAGTTGCAAGCTCACATAAATGACTAATTTGTGCTCCTCAGCTGCTGGGAAGCAACGTAGCTGGGCCTTACTGATGAAGCAGGTCCTGAAGGTTGAGCATCATCTGCTTGTTTCTGGTCATAGTTTCAAAGTGTAAAACAGCATTTTGCTTTTTCGATTTTAAGCCTTTCTTGACAATTTCCTCAGAAGATATGAGTGTTACCTATAAAAGTCTTGTCTGAAAAGTTTTTGTATATTATTTACTGCTTTCTTCTAAAAGTCAAGTGAAAATAGAGCTATGCTAATTTGATGAACACTTAAATATTCAAAGTGATGCTTGTAACTGTCCTCTGTGATATAATTAATGGAAAACTGTTGGGAAATGAATTTGAATTAATAGAATTTAACAATATCTGGATTAGAGGATAGTCCTTGTTTCTTGAATGTAGCATTCATAGTAAACTGTAATTTGTTTCTAAAAATGCATCAAAGGAATTATGCTTGTGGTCATATTTATATTTTAAAGTCTTAAACTTTTTATTTATTATTTAAGGAAAAATCAGTCCTGGAAGAAATTGATGTGATTGTAAACAGTCTGCTAGATATTCTATTAAGGACCATACTAGAGATCACCAGCCGACCACAACCATCAGGCTCTGCTATGCGCCTCCAGTTTCAAGATGTGACTGTAAGTTTCTTGCAATTAAAGTGCTCACAATTGTCACTGGTTGTACTACTAGATTTGTGAATATATTGTCTTTATGTTGTAATTCACAATGTTAGACTTTGTGTACAAAAGAGAGAATGAGGAGGACAATGAAAACCTTTCTTGTATTCTACTCATTTTTAGCGAAAATAGTGATGTTTTTTCATTAAGTTTATTTATAGATTGTGACCAAAAAACACGAAACAAAGCAAAAAAAAACAAACCCAAAAGATAACATTGCTTTTGAGACTTTCAGATTAGTAATGATTTCAGTATGTTCCTTTTGTTTGCAGTATAATAGCTTTCTGAAACTCTCCTTCACTTTGAATTCCTGAAAAATAGAAGAGTATCAATCAATAATAGTTCCTGAAATGCATACATTTCTCGTGTTGAAACAACTCTAAAGATGCCTGCAGAATTTGTGATAACTTGTGCTAATCTAAATTTATTACTTGAGAGGCATTTTGTTGTTCTCTGGGCTGAGCATTTGAGCTTTGTTTTTGTCACATGAAGCTGAGCATACAGGATAGATTTAGAAGATTAGCAAATGATGTTTTGGTGAAGCTGCTGTAGCAACTCATGGAAATTAGAAGGTTGAAATACAGGCATTTACAGAAAAGCCTGTGATGAGCATTGATCAAATAAAATGAAGTGTTATTTTGTTTTGTTTGCAGCAAGGTTTTGGCTTTGCTTTTCAAGGGCAAATTGGTTCTAATATAGCCAGGGATGTGACCCCAAGAAGATGTGAGTGGTTAGCATTTTGTGCAGAAAACATACTATGCTGAGTGATTTACCATCTCATTATACATTTATTAATTGCTCAGTGTTTACACTGCGACCGTTTTTGTTAATGAAAAGGGGATTGCTTTTCAAACCAGAATTTCCTCTGAGAGCCTACATTTCAAAAGCATTTAATAGCTGTAGAAAAAAACATTGTTGTTGGGGTTTTTTTTGATTGTTTTCTTTTTACTTTAACCCCACAGAGAGCAAACTGTATATGGAGTATTTTATGGAGCTGACGAAGTTCTGTAATTACATAACATCGTGTTTTAATCACTGGTTCAACAGCAATATTCATCTAAGAGTTTGGGAGGTTTTTTTCTTTAAATTACAAAGTTGCAAATGTATGCTGTGTGGCATATCAGGCCACCACAAGAAAATCTAAGCTGAAGAAGGGGTGGTAGTGTTAGACTGTTAGTGTAGCAAAGCTCTGATCTTATTGGTTTCTTGTGAGATATCCCCTTGCTTGCAGATTACGTTTTCATCAAACACCATGACAGCTTAATTCTTTTTCACCATCAAAAAATTAGACTCTGAAAGTGCTTTCAAGTCGCAAAATTTTCTTTTATGCATAGAAAAGCCATGTTATTGTCACTGCAGGTTCCCAAAGAATACTTAATGTGGAAGTGACTCACAGCACAGCATAAGGCAATTATATACATTTATGTAGAAATATCATACAGTATGGGCTTCTGGCAGCACATGGAGCCAGATTCTTGGAACTATTTGTAGAGCCCGGATGATAAAGTACTCAGTGTGACTACAGCAGTAAAGTCTGTTCCAGTATGTTACCATTATTTCAAACTGCATGTGTCATAAAAAGTTCTTCATGAGATGTACCATGGGAGCGCACTTTATAAAATTCTGCCATAGAATGAGACATAGTCTTCCTTGTGGAAGTAGTCCCAAACCCATCTGAGTGTGGTCTCCTAGGCCCACGTGTCACTGTTTTTCTTCACAAAGAAACAGCATCAAATCAGGCACTGGGCTTTGTGCTGCCATGACTCTATCATTTCTTTCAAGCAGCTTTGATACCTGGATACCATTTAATTTTCTGTGAGCAGTCTTGTTCATTGGTAACCTGCAAGATGGGTGTGATGCTTCAAACTGAGCATGAAGCAGACACAGCTTCAGGGTGTCAGTGTTACAGATGTTGCATTGACAAACATGGAATTTAATGCAGTGGTGAAAGTGAAATTTCTGCTTTGGTTTGTCACTGGATTAGACCTTTGGACTTACTTAAGAAAATTATTCATTTGCATATAAAAAATTGGCAGAAAGCAGTCCAATTAAAGTGAACTTTAATTGATTTCAGACCTTGAAAGTTCAGTCCCTCAGAACCTAAATGAACTGCAATTTAATTGAAAGTGCCATGGTTTTTAATAATTGTGCACCTTAAATAAGACACAAAGTTACTTAAGGAATCTACCTAAGAGATTTTAGTATACTGCTTGGCTTGACTTTTGATGCTGGAATTGAACCCTAAACGTTTTTTTATCAAGGTTATTATGTGTGTGGAATTTGCTTTTTTACATGATTTGAAAGTTAATCTGTGGCCAACACTGACAGAAATCCTACAACATACATTTTTATGCTGAGTTTAACAAATGAAGCTGAATGTGCATTGCTGTTTTAAAAAACAGCCTGTATAGCTACCTACGTTCAAATTAAAAGCCCAAATTTAGAAGTCAGTTAACAATTAGCTAAAGCTGATACTTTTATAACACTAATATGTCTTGTCAACTATAATGATACAGCTCTCTGTAATAGGTTGTAATTTTAATATTCTACTATATAAGTTGAAACAAATGTGGGAACATGGAAGAAAGGTGACTGAAAAGGACTGCTTAAAATTCCTAGGCAGGAAAATTTTGTCACTCAAGCTAGCAATTGGGTATACAGATATTTACAAGACAACAGCTGTAACCTTTATGCCCAGAGCATGAATATTAAGAGATTTTGTAGCCTTAGGATATTGTTTTGAGACTGTGATTCTATGTTTCTATGAATGCTATGTTTACTGTAAAATAAGGGGAAGTAAGAAATTTAGAATCGTTACTTCAGTGTAAAAGTATCACCATGTTGCCAGTGAAAACCATCACACGCGATCAAGTGTACCAGGTATAATGACAAGTGAATTAGGCCTTCCAATGTAAAATCCGGAACAGCCATCCCTGTGAAAACATACTTATTCTTTTTAACCTTATTTTCTGTTTTTAATGAAAGATGGAGGGAAATCTTCCCAAAATTTGACTTGGTGAACTAATGAAAAACACCATTTTAAAGTATTGTTATCACCTGTCTGTTCTCTCATTCTCCATTCCTGGTACAGGCAGAAATAGATTTCCCAATTTTTAGCAAGCCTGTAAGATTTCAGATTGTTCTAAGTATTGGGATGCAAACTAGACCTTTGACTCTTTCCATTCTGCAGTCAGAACTGACTGATACCGTTCAGTGTTTCTTCCCAGTCCAAAAGTGAGTAAGCAGATAGGAAAGGGTGAATGGGAGAACCTGTTTCTTCCTATAATATTTTGGTTTTTTTGACTGCTCAGTGGAGATTCCCAATGCAGTTCTCTGCTCTTTCAATAAGATATTCTTCTGTAAGCCCGAAGAAATTTCCGATCAAAACATTTTCAAAGTTTGTTCAGTCCTACAAATGAGTTTTCTTTTTGACAAATCCTGGCGTTTTGAGATGACAGAATGTTTTTAAAAATTCCCAGCTAATTCAATTCATTTCTTCCCTGAAGGAAAACAATAACATTCTTACCAAAACTCTTGCAAAATATGTTTGTTTATATTTGTTTCAAAGCTGAGTTGACTAAAGAGGATGTAATTTTAGCAATCTAAGTAATTTGTTTAAAAACAGATGCAAAGAAAACAAATAAAAATAAAAATTTAACTGGTTTAGTCCTGCTAGAACTATTTAAAATAGATTTTTCTAAGTAAATAAATTCCATTTAGGAAAAATATTTCCTTAGATGGGAAGAAAGTACCATCAATGTATTTTCACAAAATGTGGAGTTGAAGCCTAATTGTAGATTAATTTCCCTTGCATTTTGTTAATTATTTTGAAGTGCTTATAATATAAGAGTTAAAAGCTCAAGTGCAGAAAACATTATGATATTTCTCCTCTTGGCTTATCTGAACAGGGGGAATTTGTCTCCTGTTTATTGTCACTCTTGCGACAAATGACTGATAGACATTATCAACAGCTTCTTGATAGCTTCAACACAAAGGAAGATCTGAGGGTAAGTAACAGAATAGTTTCCACTTGCTTAGGCCTTTTTATTTCTCTTTTTGATTTATTTCTCTTTAAGATATCCCTGTGCTTTGATGAATCACTTCAGTATTTAAATGCAATATGTTTTACAGATTAGCTAACTATTGCACAGCATTTCTTGGGAGCTTGATTCCTCTCTTACAGTGGGGCAAGGCTGTTATTCCTTCTATAATGGCAGCAGAGAATATGGATGGAGGGAACTAAAAAATTACTTTAAAGCCATGAACTTAGTCTCTTTTAAAGATGGTGTCAGTCTAAGGTTACATTGTCGTTTGCTTCTTACTGTCAGGCAATTGGGGAATTTGATCTTTGACTTATTATTCTTGCTTATTTTTTTGTTCATTAAATTATGTATGGCAATAGCAGACATGCAGCTTGAGAAATGGACAATCAACTAACTCTTCATTTTTCTTAGCTGTGCAACAGGTTCATTGGCAGGAGGATGTGTCAGACTTAAAAAGTCTGTCTGCTCATTTGGATCATAGAAAAGAGTAGCTGCAAGGGTCTTTCAAGGCAACATCTACCAGTTTCACTGATTGGGTTACTGGGTTTGTGGAGATAAAACATTTTAAATTCCTTTTTTGAAGTTAAGTTTTCCTGCATAAAGATATACACTAAGATTTCCACTCTACTGGACTCTGGAAAGTTATGTAGTACCAAATTTGATCCACACAAAAAAATCTTGAGTAATTATTTATGCACATTATTCAGCCAGTAATCATGTCCTAATGTGATAATATATTTTAGGTGTAGCTCCTTAATTACCATAAGATATACTTATGTGCTGCCCTGAAACGGGGAGTGTGGACATGGTGCAACTTCAGATTTACTTAAATTCCTGATAGCTGCTTAGAGCTGAAGAGAGCATACGATTTGTGAGTGCCTTTTCTTTGAGTGAGGTGGTCATATAGAGCTTGACAGATAGAATATGCTGCTAAGAAGTTATCATAAATCAAGAGCACTACCTAGGAGTTGTATAGGGTGAACGATTTTTATATAAGCAATACAGCATTTGTTTTCACCTAGCATAGTTGCTATTCTTGGGCAATTTTTAGTAAATACTGTGGAACTTAGGCATTTTTAAGTGGAAATATTTTACCTTTTGTGTGAGTTCTGAACAGATATTTCTAGGGGTTTACGGCTTTATTTCTGTTTGATATATCTGTGAAATACAGTGTTGAGTTTATTCAGACTTTTCTTTCTTCTAGAATATGAAAAAATCTCTGGAATTAATGCTTGAATGGTGTTTGATTTGACACATTTAAATTCCCCCCACGCACATACCCTACTATTACGCAGAGACATATGGAAAGCAGCTGTAGCTGGTGCCATCAGCTATCAAAACAGAGGTCTTAAGAACTCAAGTCCAGAGTTTATTTCCATTCACTCTTGTGATCTCATCGAATCAGCATCAGCTCAAGCAGTGATTCAGTGGTAGTAGTCTGATCATCATCAATGCAGCATTCCTTCTTTTCTGAATCTTAAATAATATATTGTTTTTTCCTCTCACTTGGAAATAGCAAATATCACTGAGAGCAAGAGGGAAAGATGAGAGCTGGTGAGACCAACACTGCTGTTAATCATGAAGTGATTGTGTATGACTAGGCTCTCTAAACCTCTTGCTACTTCTCTTTTTACTTTTCTGCTTTGATTGCCAAATGAGGAATTTTCTTAGCTTTAAGATATCTTGGGAAATTATATCAGTATGAATAAATGAAAATTCAATAGGTGTAAATATCAGTGATAAGACTTTTTTTTCCCCGAGATGCTTTAGAAGCTGAAATAATAGCCTTAGTTAATTTAGTGGATAGTTGGGATTTAAAGTTCAGTGATAATTACCATCAGCTTGTTTTGTTTCTGACTCCTCATTTTGTCCCTAGTCAGTGGTATCAAAGTGAGTTGGGTCTTCCTAAAGCCACTTTGAGTTACAGATCTGATTGGAGGTTTACAAAGGACTTACCTTGCTTACAAGGGAGTGTAACCTAGGCCTTTGAATGGCTTTGTGCTTTGCTTTTTTTGCTTTAGCTACCTCTGGTTATAATAACCATAAAAACCAAAAGAATAGTTTATAATGACCATCAATTATTAGGCATTGGTACCACATGACATTTCATTTTTCTTCCAGACTAATTCTCAAGGTGACTCTGTCAGTACTTGCATGAATGTATGTTTGCACAGCATTTGTGATACAGTTAATAAAAATATCCCTGCCAAATGACTTCTCCAAACAAAAATTCACTCTTGAAAGTGCTTGCAAAGAAGGAAAGAAGGTTTTGCAGTTCTTTTTTTTTTTAGTAGTCTATACCAAACTTACTGGAGACTGTTTCCAGCTTGTTAAACAAAGAAAAGCAAAATGGAGATGTTTAAGGCATCACTCAGATGCATGTCATATAAATATGTGTACATGCCATTCCTTCAAAAAGTGGTTGCTTATGGAAATAGTCTCTCTATTTTGTAAATATATTTATCTTAAGTAATTGACATGGTGACTGTTTTGTCAGGTTTTTTAGGAGAGGTTTTTCCACTCAAAGCAGAAGATAAAAAAAAAAAATTATATTTGAAAACATGCAAATGAAGTATAAAAGAACTGACAGGGGTTTCATGGCTGAGTGGTAGAACCAGGCACTATACTTCACTCACTTTTTGAAACCCTGACTTTAACAAGATAGCAATTTTTAATGCTTCCTTTTATCTTTTGATATTATTTTAAAGGTATGCTCTTTTTTCTTCCCACAAAATGCTTTCTATTTCTAGTAAATATATTTTACAGTAATTCATAGAACAGAGGCACCCTTGTAGGCGGATATTTGCTGCTGTGGAAAAGCTCAAATATAATTTATGACAAAAGGTAACAGTGGAAGTTATAAGTAGGAGGAGATCAGTGGGAAAGTGAATGCAAAAAAAAACTGTATATGTAAGCACCAAGCAGCTTTGACCACAGTGAGGTGGCTTTGATCAATATGTTTGGGGGTTTTAGTTAATAGATGAAAATAAGACAAAACAAGCAAGCACCTACCAGAAGGCCTAGTTTTTATTCATTGGCAGTGTACCCTACATAATGTGACAGAATAAAAATTTGATAAAGGAAAAGATAATATTTCATAGGGATGGGTGTAAATCTTGCTAGTTCTATCATCCCTCTCTTCCAGCTCTAGGAACCTGAGCGGGGCCCAAATTCTAATACCAAGTGAAGTTTTTTCCACTGTTCTCTGCTGGCCCCTGAGACATATGCCATGTGAGGTCTGTAGGCATGGGAGTGTCTCTGATGGAGAAGCTCACTTCTAGCCACCATTCCTCCCCTGCTGCGCAGGGACATCCACTCACATATTGGACTTCTGAAAGGATGAGTTTTGGGGCAGAGGGGTAGTTCTAAAGCCACTCATTTATGTGGCTTCTGGTGTAGATTAAGAAAGCAGTGAAGCAAAGACCTGGGAAAGGAGCTGGCCAAGGGATGGGTGAGTTGCCCAAGAGATGACAGCTCACTGTGAAACCATCCTCTTTCTTACTGGCATTGACACTCTGGATGCTCTATGCGACCTTGATACCATGTAGCCTGATAAACCTGCAGTGTGAATCAAAGCAACGGAACGTTATGCAATTAGCTTCCAAGTAGACTGTTGACCCAAATGAAAATGCTTTATCGATGTACCCCAAGAGATCCAATGAAAAGTCTGATCTGCTTTGCAGAGGATTTTACATGCATACTGAGAAATGTGCAAAGAAATTCCAAGGCAGCTTTTTAGTTAAATGAATAGAGGCTTTTCGATCCTTCAGGAGGCTGTGCTTCTCACTTAATCACCGTTTCAAAAATTTCATTGAGCAAATATTGCTGCTCGAGGAAAACCAAACTGTGTTTTATTATTACTAAATCATAGAAACATAGAATGGTTTGGGTTGGAAGGAAGCTTAAAGATCAGACAGGAGCATCTTCTACTAGACTGTGTTGCTCAGAGCCCCATCCAGACTGGGCTTGAGCACTTCCAGGGATGGGGCTTCTACAACTTCTGTGGGTAATCTGTCCCAGTGCCTCACTTTCCTCAAGTAAAGACTTTTTTCCTAATATCTAATCTAAACCTACTCTGTTTCAGTTGGAAGCCATTCCCCCTTGCCCTTTTAAATAGTCTCTCCCCATCTTTCTTGCAGGCTCCCTTCAGATACTCAAGGGGCTTCAATTAGGTCACCCTGAAGCTTCCTTTTATCCAGGCTGAACAATCCCAATTCTTCTAGCCTTTCCTCACAGGGAAGG
Source organism: Acridotheres tristis (assembly GCA_037013685.1). Lineage (NCBI taxonomy): Eukaryota > Metazoa > Chordata > Aves > Passeriformes > Sturnidae > Acridotheres > Acridotheres tristis. The sequence continues at coordinate 33,362,340 of CM072885.1, read as the reverse complement.
TACTCCATTCCTGTAACCATCTTGGTAGTCTCATTCGGATCCAACAGGTCCCTGTCTTCCTATGATGGGGCCCCAGAGCTGGATGCAGCACTCCAGGTGGGGTCTCAGCAGAGTGGAGCAGTGGGACAGAATCCCCTCCCTTGAGCAGCTGACCATGCTGCTCCTGATGCAGCCCAGGATACAATTGGCTTTCTGGGCTGGGAGGGCACTTTGCCTGCTCATGTCCAGCCTCTCATGCACCCCAAGTCCTTCTTGGCAGGGCTGCTCTGGATCTGTTCCTCCCCCAGCCTGTGGTGATACAGGGGCTGCCCTGACCCAGCAGCAGCACCTTGCATTTGGTGCTGTTAAAACTCATGGCATTTCCACCAGCCCACTTCTTGAGCTTGTCCAGGTGTCTCTGGATGGCATCCCATCCTTCAATTGTGAAGTTAAAGTGGTGGGAATTAGTACTGAACCTTATAGTGCTATCTAGTATTATCTTACAAATAGGACTAGACCTTATGTACACTAGGTAATAATATTAAGAGATGGTATTTAGAGTATGTAAAAGGACAAAATTCCTTCCTTTTTTTCTTTTAAGATAGAAGACATATGAGACATTAATTCTATCTGTACTCAACCAACCAAATGTTAGCTCACTTATACTGCCGGCAAAAATGTTTTTTAAATGTTAAAATCTGTTACTAAATCTATGTTTTGCATCTAATATTGCTACATTGATGACACAATTTTCTATTTTTTCAGTGAAAATTAGAAATAATTAGCCTGGTATTAATGATTAAAAATTTAATGCCAGTGTCTACATTTGATTTGTTTCAAAGTTTGCTTGGAATAAAAGGTATATTCTGATTCTAGCCTAGTTACCCAAAGAAATGAAGTACATATAATCTTCCTTTCTGACTGTTATTCTTAATGACTTTTGAACAAGCTGTCTCAAAGACACTAAATTTGCACCTCATACAACCCTTGGGGTTTAAGTCTTCAAAGCACTTCATGGTTTTGTGGTTTCCCAGTAACAGCCATTTAGCCTCTTCAGTTCAGCAGTCCACTGGTGAGATCCCTAATGGCAGCAACATGTATTGTGTCTGCACGACAGATAAAAAGGGAATATGGGAGAATCTGGGATGTTATTGTGAGGCAATATGCAGCAGCATTCAAGGTATTGCCATATTGTTGGGATTATGGCACAGAGCTGTGGCATGTAACCTCTCACATGGGAGGGAGGTAACCTCTGCAAAATAAAAAGGCACTTTATTACAAGGTGCAAAGCTATAGGAAAATGGCCTGGAATAAAGGTGTTGTTTACAGAGTTCTGTAAAGCTGGTCACCTGCATTCAAACAGTACGTTATGTGCAGTGAGTATTATTTATACTCTTTAATACAGATAATTTTTTGGCATCTTGCTCAGAAAACAGGTTGTCTCTTTATGTAATCTTTTCTGGTGGGTGGGTGTGGGGATCTCATCTGCTTTACCCAGTGCCTGTATTCTTCCCCCTTTACAGTGATTCTCTAATGAAAGACAACTGTTGTGCAATGCCTGTCATCTATACTTTGATAAATGCACTTGAGAATATATTTTGGTGTTCAAAATTATTTGTATCTTCATCTCATCTGTGTTTCGGGGTAACTCTGTGCAAGTGATGTGGGCAGAATGAACACCAAACATTTCAAGGTCAGGTACTGCACTGATTCTGTGAAATGTGTTTACATCACTTGCCTCATGCTCTTCATCTTATCAAAAGCTCAATTTTCTTACTAAAAGAATACTGGCAGTACCATATATAATCAAGATGGTCCCTTGTTGTTAAGTTTTATTCGTGAAAAGAAAAACTGAAAAAAACCCATGCGCTGAGAGGAATAGTTTTGTCATTTATTAGTGAGTTACATGACATAGGAGATAATGCTAAAAGTTTTCAGACAGTGTTTCTTAGATCCAGCAAATGAGGCAGAAAGGTTAAGTGACCTACACACAGCCAGCCAGCTGCATTACCAGTTATGGGGCCTGGGCATCTCTATTGGAGTCACTGGTCTTTGTCAAGTCAGTGACAAAATTGTCCTTACATTCTCTCTGCTGCTTTTAGAATGAATCTCAAAAGTGATGAAAACCTGGCATGATTAAGAAGATATTCTGAACTCTCTGGTGTTTGTGAAGTGCTTTTTTGATTTGCAAATTGTTCTCAACAGTGCATTTGTGGAAGTGTATGGGTGGAAACCAAATGCATCTTTGACATTTCTTTTATGCACTGCTGTCAATCAAATGGCACATTATATTATTTTCATTATTTTAAGAAGAAAGGATTAAATCACTATTTGAAAATTCTTGTGAAGTAATAAAAGGAAGCATTCAGAGGTTTATCTACGGTGAAAATAAGTGCAATTCTACTATGTCTATAATGATTTTTTTCTCTTTGATTAAAATATTTTTGAAGCTCACTGCTCTTTTTAAAGCAGCAAAGACACATGACTACTTCTTTTCCTTCCAAAGGATTTCCTGCTGCAGATTTTCACAGTATTTCGGATACTAATACGACCAGAGATGTTTCCAAAAGACTGGACAGTGATGCGTTTGGTTGCAAACAAGTAAGGCATTTTTAATGTTATTAACAAATACAGGTAGTATGTACAGATCATGATAAAAATAAAGTTTTATGATGTATGTAATAAAAATTCAATGTATTTTTATAATGCTGGCTGCAGTTTTTCTTCTTTTAATTTAAGATTTCAAATCTCTGGACTTCTTTTATGCCACAAATTTATTATATAATCTGTACCTCTTTCTGTTCTGAATTTTAGTAAGGACACATAACTGGAAACTCAGAAACACTTTTACAGAGTAAAGCTGCAAAGCATCAACAGCTTTGTTTTCCACATAACAAATGACAAGTCTCTAAGGAACTTATTTTCAAATCTGTTTCTTGAATTCTGAGTTGGTAAAGACATATTTGCTCTCAAGAAGTTATCAATTGTAATATTGTTAATTGTAATTTTACATGTTTGTTCATTTAGTGTTTGTCAGAAAAATCACAAAAATCACAAATCAGGACATGAGGTACAGCACAAGGCAACAGTCACATGAGGCTCTAAGCACTGCTTAGTGAGATTTTCAGATGAAACCTGCCCATCAGCCATTCTTTCTCTGCTCAGGCCTTATTTTTAAAGAAACAGGTTCCCAGCATTTCTAAAAAGTAATTACAACATGTGTGAAACAATATAGTTTTATTTCATCTCTATCACCACCTGTCCTTTTTGCAGTCCTAGCTTTAGATCAGATAAACCAGCTGAACAGTCAGCACAGTTATACAAACATCAGTGTCAGCAGAGGAGAGGCGTTGTGTTGGGCAGAGCTAGGAATCCAGAAGGAGGGATTGACAAACTTTCATGATACATATTGCAATGCCCGATTAAAATTCGGTTTTAGTCTGCATTGTGCCTGATGGTTTCAAGGAGAATTTTAATTTGTGGTGCTGTACATACTACTAGTAGCAATATTATTGGTACAATTAAATTTAACAACACTTGTGTTTATGATCTGTATTTGTTATATGTGTGTGTGGATATGCAAGCATAATAGTATTTGTTCAAACTTTATGACTTGAAACAATTTTTTGTTAATTTTTATTACCTCAGTGCTGCTAATCTTTGCAAGTTTGAATTCCAGAAAAAAGAGTTACTAATTAAAGAATTGATATGATCATTTGTTTCTGTGTATGATACTAAATAAGGTATGACTGATACCAGCCTGTACCTGGTAATCATGCTTAAGAAATAAACAGTGAAATCCAAGAATGAAAGAAATAAAAAAGAAGAACTTTTAGACAAAATGAATAATCTAAGAAATTTTATATATTTCAGTAACAGCTGTCTTGGCAGATGGGTTTGCAACAGCTGACACATACAGAACTAAGGTTTAGGAACGACCTTGGCACGTGTTACATGGCTGGTGATATTCAGATGATAACAAGTTCTGCAAAAGGAGCACTTTTCTTCTCCACTGTTTTAGTAACCATCACACATCCCACACGTCCCCCTTCATTAATCCGTGTCATGTTGTTTCTGACCATCTAGGAGATGAGTCTATGCCCAGTTCTGGCAGGCAAAGAAGATAGGCAGAAGATAGATGACAATAATTGCTGGTGGGAATTGGCCACGACCAGCTCATCAGACCAGCCTGATAACACACAATTGCATAAGCACTTCTGCCTGCAAGTGGGCTATAAGCACATCTTTACCAATTCAGCTTTCAATGATTGCTTGTCTAGGAATTTGTTCCTATGTGGAGGAAGTTCTAGTTTGCTGTGAAGCAGGGGCTTGACCAGGTGTACTTAAATGTGTGGTGAAAGCTGAAGCCTCATTATTCCTATGTTCCTATTCTGTTCCTTTTTGAGGCAGCAGAAACAGCAGGCTGTTCTCTCATCAGCTGCAGAGAACTAGTTTTTCCAGAGCTGTTTCTGAATGGGAGCTTCTTCCTTTACCTTGTGTCCCTCACTGCAATGGCAGCGACTGCCTTTTTTCAGCTTCCTCAAGGTATTCAAAAGCGCAGAGTAGTAGTTTTGCTAGAATTGTTCCTGCCCAGAATCTTTAAGTGCAAAGGAAAGAGCCTGGAGTCAGATGTGAAATTAGGGCACTGCCTGCCTCACAGAGAGAAGTGAGCTGTTCTTCCTGAGCTTCACTTCATCAGCCAGAGCAGTTCCAGAGATCTGTCACTCTTCAGAACTGAAGGCAAAACTTCCTGAACTCTCTACTCCATTCACGTCTAAAAGAAAAAGCTAGAAGGTCTAGCTCGTCATTTTAAGAGAAGAATTAAGTGATCCAGTAACACTCTGGGTCTTTTCAAACTTCAGCTTCCCAGGAATAAACCAAGTGCAGTATTTCCTGTGTCCCATGGCCACCTTCTGATCTGTCTGGCCTTTCACTCACGAGGCTGTAGCTCACCTGAAGGCAGTGTGTGTGTATGGGAGCTCCACCCATCAACAGCAGCACTGGTTTTCTCCCTGGCCCTAGAGTGATATAAGAATTCAAACTGACTGATATTTCCAGGAAGAGAGATTTAGCCTGTCTGAGCCTAGGGAAGAAATAAGTCTTAAGAAGGATTTAATCAAGGAATAAGCTGTTCCTGGGATATAAATTACATTTTTTTCTCTTATGTATGCAGAAGTAGAATTACCTGAAATATTTCTAAGTCTTAAAATGCCACAATTCTTACAATATACAATATTTATATATAAAAATACCTCTTGGCTCCTAGGAGGTTTTTTTCTTTCTAGTTGCAATGTTTTCAGTAATTATGTAGCATCTGATACTTGGATGCTGTCTGGGAAATTAAAAAAAAACAAAACACCAAAACCAGAAGGTACTATGAGCTCAAGAAGTCAAGTCTGTAACTGTCCAGAAACTAAGATGTTTCATGATGACACATGTATGATCTATAGTTATGAATGTTCTGATGCCCAACTTGTGAAAGTATTAATGGCTAGCATTATAAACTGCTAAGTGACTTCTAAAGTTTGAGAAATAAAGTAACATTTAAGAAGGCAAACTTAGCACTAAAGCAGAGAAATAGATTTTTTGAATTGTATTCTGTGATGGAAACGGAACATGCAACAACATCCTTAGCTTCTTTTTGAAGCAAATTGAGCAAAGAGACAGAAATTACTCTGTTTAAAGCTTCATAACCATGTAATAGCTGAACTAATCAGCATGCATGCAGGAAAGCAAAATAATTACGTATGGTCATTTAATATTTCTAACATGGATTTTAGTACTGAGTGACAAATATGGCTTTATGTATACTATGGAAAATATTATTTTAATTTCTTTCATTTTAGGAGTAGACTTTCTTTCTACATCAACTAGGTAGTATCTAGCTTCTATTTGTAACTGCAGAGGAGCACCACATAATATAGGAAGATGCCTGAATCAGTTGCCTAGCACCAGAGAGAAATACTAAATTTTATAGCAAAATATACCTGACTAAAATTGAAGCTTCTGGGGAAGAACTTCACAGTTTCAACTGGAAATCACTGTGTAATGGTCACTGGCTTCTGTTACCTTAAGGTTAGGAAAAGAATGACTTGTCTAATACTGTAATTGCCTGGCATCTTTTGAGAGCAATTAACAGACTCAGCTGAACCTCAGGTATGTCGTGTTATTAACAGTTGAGGAGGGACTTGGAGAGCAAAGGAGTTTCAATTACTTGCTGAACAAATCTTTGGTATTCATAACATACTATGCCTATGTATTATTGAACAGAGAACTAATTTTCTGCTGCTCTTGATATGTAAGAAGCTTTAATTTTCAAGATCTCTGTGTAATTAACTATGCATATGCTTTCAGCATTCTGCTTAATGGTAGAGATGCTAAGTCATCTGATCCTCAATTTGAATATTATATGCATATAAAATAGATGTATAAATAGTATTATTCATAGTAAAATAATTGATCTGTAAAGTAAGGTTTATATAATATGTTGTTAAACTGAAATTTCAAATGTATCTACTAACAGTTGGGTAGCAGAACTTTAAGCAGGGATTCCTTTTGGTTTTCAAATTCAGTAATGGCTGAAATACATTATTATTATTATTATTATTATTATTATTATTATTATTATTATTATTATTGTGACTCAAATGGAATACACAGTAAGGGAAGACATCAAATCAGCATTAGTGTCATCATTATGGCCACTCTGAAGAATCCTGTTAGCTCCCATGGTGTGGGAGTCTGAGACTCCTACAATGAACCAAAATTCTTGCTTTTATGTAATACATAATGTTGCTAGCAACATTTTTGCTTTTATGTAATACAAAATGTTGCTGGCAACTGAACCTGGCATTCAGTCCTTGCACAAAAACACATATATAAAGGCATGCATGTATAAATAAGCTTATAAGCATATAACAATAGATATATACACATATATGTGATTAAAGGTTTATTTCATCTCTTTATGAAATATGAAAGAATTAATTTTTCTGTTTGAATATCCCTGTGTTTGGGATTATTTCACTCTGAAATAGCAAAGAATGGAATGAGAAGCTCATATTATACATTTGTCATATATCAGCATGGTAAAGGAAAGCTTTCATTTTCTGCCACTGGCTGCCCAGTCAAAAGCCAAGTTGCAAGAGCCCAGGCAATAAACAGTTGTTGAACTTCTGAATTTTTCAAACAGCTTATTGCAGAAAGGTTTGCTCAGAAAATTTGATGAAAAAGCCATTCCATCAACAATGGCCTTACCAGACATTGGGTTAGCATCCTGTGTATGAGTCCAGAATAACATAGTAGCTAAAAGCAGAGGGTTTTCTCCTGTAAAATAGGCTTTCTGAACAAATATGTGACAGGTGGTAAGAGGAAGAAAAGCAAGTCTTGTCACAAACTCAGTAGTTTATAGTTTGATACTCAGATGGATTTCAAATGAATGTTGTTGTTGTTTGGAAATCGCTGGCTGGGAATCAACTTGGAATGTGAGTACTGTACCAAATCAGGCAGCTGTCCTCTGGCTGCAGCCTCTGCTTTTGTGTATTTTTGCTTTTTTTGTATATGAGCATCCCCAACCTTAGCTTGTTTTCTGTTCTACCTGATTTTAGATTGTTGTAGATTCAGAATAACAGATGGTGGGTCAAAAACTATGTCTTCCACCTTGTGTGTTGCATCTGGTGTTTTGAGGTTTTTTTTATCTACAACATACCCTCTCATGTTGGAGACTCACATTTTATCAACTAATCCATATTGTATCTTTGGCTTACCAAACAAATGAAACCTGAGCTAAGTTCCTTATAGAAACTTGCATTGCAGTTACTCTGTTATCTCAGGAAAATTCTTTAAAAATTCTAAAAGTTACATTTAAGATGTCTAATTTATTCACTTCATAAGAACTGAAGCAAATCTTTCTCTCCAGTTTCACCTGCCATGGAAGGAATGTAACAAGAAAGGAATTGTCTCAGGCATAAATAGAACTATGCAGAGTAAACTTGGCAGTCTGGTTACGGATCTTGTGGAATTTTCTCTTGAGGACAGATTTTCAGGGATTTATTACTTTGGACTTCATATAGCAATAATTCTGATAAACTGACTTTTTCTACCAGAATGTCTTCCTGAAATATACAAACTTTCCATTTTGTGAAGCATATGGACCTTAAGTTAAATCATGCACAACAAGAAGAATGGTTCTGTTCTTATCCATGCCTTGATTATCAACTTTGCTTATACTGCATTTTACTAATGTTTCACTTTGTGTTCCGAGCTGCAACAGCAAGTGCTGTACACAGGCTGTAACTCTCCATTGGTGAAAAAGTGAGGTTGACTTACCAATGAGTGCTAAGCATGGACACTACTTGGATAGAAAAGTTACACTGTAATCCTTGAGAAAATAATATGTATGAAAATACGCTTGAGCAATGGAATAGGAATAAATTAAACATTAGACTCAAGCACTCTTCTAAAAACAGTCTCAGAACTGGCTGTTACGGCTGTTCAGGCACATCAAACAAGAAGGTAAAGTTTGGCAGGGACAGTAATTTTAAAAGTAGAAGGATGGAAGCAGAGATTTGAACTACTAATATGTTAAATTATACATAGCCATTTTTTTATTTATAAATGTGAGAACTGTCAAAAGTACTAGAAGAAAAATATAGTTTATCTCCTAGGTGGGTTGGCTAACATTTAATTCTCCAGTGTTGTAAAAATGAAAACTATTGTCACCTTGAAATTTATATATTGCAGTTATTATACTTAACAGTTTTTTTGTCTTGAATGCATTGCAAAAAATAGTAAAAGAAATTAAGTCCAAAATATAGAAAGGGAAACATATTTTAGTACTGCAACAGCATGCAGGTCAAGAGCTATGTTCAAAGAACTAAATATTAAATATTAATAGACAAGATGATAATTAAATGAAATGTGTAAGTATAACCTTTTTCTCAGAAGATCTTTAAACCATGGATTGTTGTAAAATACATAACAGCAAAAAGATCATTCTGTGTTTCTTTTTTCCTCTCTGTAAGCATTCACTTCTGACTACTTTCAAAAAGAATGTAATGTTTTACATGGATTTTTAGTCTGACCAAGTATGTTGGCAGACAATAGTGCTGCAGGTTTGAACCACTGAAATTAGGTGTATTTAAATAATCTCAAAGTATGTTCTATTTCTGTTTCTGTAGATTACCGAAGTTGGTTGCTACAATAAACACAGCTAACATTGACCTCTGGTGACAACCACTGTGAAAGTGTCTTGGTCATATATATTTATTTAAGATAGATTATTATAATTCTGACAGGTGTAAATGTAGGGTAATGTATGATTTTTTATGACGTAAAGCACAGAGATCTTTAGATCTCACACAGTTTTGCATTTATCTGTTGTCATTAAAAAGACTTTTTGTCCATAGAGGTGTCAATGTTGAATATTGACATTTACTAGATATTTTATATTTGCAATCTGTATGCATGTATTTTCAATACCAAGAAAGCTGAAAACAAATTGTACAACTGTATGTATTAATATTATCAAGACAAGGTGTGTAATAAATCTGAAATCATAATTATTTTCAGAACAAAGTTTGATTGGTCTTGAGCAATTATATTCTTCTATATAGAATGTCTGTTTTCAGTGCACATTCTTACAGCATACCTTATCTCAATGGGCATGTTTTCTGTCAATAGGTGCTGTTATGTATTTAAATGATATGTTGAAAATGTAGTATTTAATTCCACCAGACATGCTACGTCTGGTTCTTCACTGGAAAATTGTCATGCTTTGAGTATTAAATATAAATTTCCACTTAATGAAAACTCCTGTCCTTTTCATTCTTTTCTTCCCAGTGTGATCATTACTACAGTCTTGTACCTTTCGGATGCCCTTCGTAAAAACTTCTTAAATGAAAACTTTGATTACAAGGTAGAGTAAACAATAGATGCAATAGCTGCTACATCATCCTGTGGCTTAGTGGTTATTAAACTTAGCTCCACCATCTAAATAGCTAGAATATGTACAAAATAGCAATTTCAGGTGCTCAGAGCTATTTTTTTTTCGTAAATATAGGACTACCTTAAAAATAAATGCTGTGAGGTTTTCTTTAATTTCATCTTATTTTTCATTTTGTTATCTGAGCCTCTTATTTAGGATTTTTGTGTAGCAATTTTTTGCGTCTTAAAAACCAATGAAACTATTTAGCTAGGTTTTTTAGTTATTACAAAATGAAAAAGTATTTCATTTTTTTAATCAATGCAAATTTATATAAAATGCAGATTTTTATTTTTGCAGTTTCTCTCAGACCAATTAACATGCTGCATAATTAAAAATAGAAAATTATGACACTTCATGGTGAATGTAGTTAAAGATGTTAGTGCATACCTCATATAGTGAGATACTGCATTTATAATATACTGTGAATTACAGATTATGCTTTTAGGATTCAGATGAGAAGATCTAGGAATGTGTCTGGAAAGACACATTTCCATGGAAACAAACCTGAATGAATATTCTGCCCAACCAAGAGATGTTAGTCCAACTGCTGCATCATGAAAAGTGCAGTCTCCTTCGCAGAGAAGATCCTGAGCTCCTGTTCACTTCCAGCAGGATTGTGGATGCTTCTCTGAAAATCCAGATTCCTGTTAGATAAATCGGCAGGAATGCAGATTTATCTACTTAACTGAACATGAGGAAGCCTATTCTTTATGATTTTTTGTAAGTTCAGGGGCTAAAACTGACAAAAGATTTTCCTGAAGACAAAGCCTCTGTGGTCTTTGATTAGCAATGTTATTGCTGTCCTGCTGAACTGCAGGGTCTGGAATAGGGCTCCCTCTACATTTCCAGTCATGGAGCATCTATAATTGGGTTATAGTAATTAGTATTTCACTTTAACTTTATCTCTAAGCCTTCTAAGTAGAATATTAAACATCTAATCCATAAAGCATGAACACAAAACATCCGTATATTTGCAGTATCTTAGCAAAACATAGCAAAACTTAGTTTTGTCCAGTGAAGGCTGCAGCATGTGAGACTTGCAAACAGTATTATAAAGTGTCATGGACAGAGAATGTCAGTCCTGTTATGCGATAGCTTTTGAAGTGTCAGAATTTCTGGGGTTTTGGACTTACAGGTGTAACTTTAGTAGTTTTCTATTTAAATATACCCAGAAGAAAGTGTCCAAAAGTAAGGTTTTTTGATTTCGTGGGGTGAAGAAACCCAACCTGTAACTCTGAAACTTTTGCATTTTGAGATATAGGATATGTAAATAGATGTATTTCTGCTGAACATCTTGGAGTTGGTGAAAAGTATGTTTCAAGTCAAAGAAATTTAGTCAAAAGCATGTTGAGTAATTTATTAGTTGAGACTGAAACAAGGGCTGTCATTTGAAATTTTGCATCTTGAATGATCATAAATTGTACTGAGAAAATGAAATAACCACATGCCATATGCTTGTTGTAGATTTGGGATTCCTACTTTTTCCTTGCTGTCATTTTTATAAACCAGTTATGTCTGCAACTGGAGATGTTCACACCTTCTAAGAAGAAAAAGGTTTTAGAAAAGTAAGTATTGCTGTCAGCTTGTAGAAAACTGTAGCAGATTTAAAATTTCTCAAAATGCAAGACATTGGAGGTTGCAAAAGGACCCACAAAAAGAAAAACATAACAGTATGTCCATTGACTAGAACAAGAGTTGTTTCTGGCCCTTTGTACAGGTCTTCAGAGCCAATAACCTTCATAGGAGTGCCTAAACTGATTCAGACACTGGGAGCAAAACAGCCATTCATTGCCAGTGAATGCATAAGTCAACTCAGACTTCTTAAGGTGTTTCTGCCAGGCACTGCACTACTGTTTGTATGAATTAATTGTATTTCTTTAAGCTAGAGCAAAACTATTCACTCTCAGACAGAGAACTGGAGCATGTTATGGTCAAAAATAGGTTTTGCTACACAGCTGTGTTACTCACGTATAGCATTTTGACAATATTTCAAATAAACCTGGGTTTAGGAATCCAATTTTAGCTGGGTACAATCAAAAGAGCAAAATCTTGGGAGAAACCAGCACTTTTAAAGTTGTTTTTTGTGGACTACAAATGAGACGTTTCATTTAATAATGTCACAGAATGGCATATGAGCTTGATTTTCTTAAATTATCTTTCACTTTCTTGCTTTATTTTTTAACACACTGCAGATATGGTGACATGCGGGTAACAATGGGATGTGAAATCTTCAGTATGTGGCAAAATTTAGGTAAGTGATTCAACACGTCATCAATAACTCATAAAATGAAAGCCAATTATTAGTTCTTTGCCTATTATATATAGTTCCCAGTGATAGACGGGTTGTTGATAATTATGTTCAAGACATGAAGTCTTGATTCAAGTTTAGGAAAAGGTTTGTCATCTATAGTTCCCTTCTTTATAGCTGAACTCAGCTTTTTATGCCTTGGTACTGTAGCTGACCCATCCCTATTTCTTCACAGAGAATACCATCAGAGAAAATTAAGAAAGAAAATATTACTTCTTTTGGGCAGAATTATTATGCCTTGAAATATACTTACATTCTTATTTTTAGTCCTGTTGTCAAATTGTTTAAGGACTTGTCTTAATTCTGAAGCTCTCCTGAGATCCTGGATTTGCCTCAAGTCTACTCTGAAGTCTTAGTTGTACTAAAATATAAAGGCATAGACAAGTCAGTGACTAATGTATAAATGAGACATTGGACAATATGGAAAAAATACATTAATATAAACTTAGGAACACATTTATATTTTTAAAGAATAATTGTGCAAACTGCAATTATGGGTCGAAGAAATGCAGTTGCATGTTTTATGGGGCAAAAAAGTGAATAGAAGATTTGAACACTATATTTATCATCTTTATATTTCCGTTATTCAATATTCACTTCATCATAGGGCTTATTCAAGATGCAGCAACCATCATCAGTGATTTCTGAAATACTGTCATTTCAGTTCTATCAATCCAGCAAGATATGTAGTTGGAAAAAACTGGTGTTTCAGCTCAGCCTGTACTACAGAGACATGTTCAAAATAAGAAATATTTTCTTACTACTATCTTGTTAACATCTGATAAGCAGCATATTTTACTTATTTACAATATTTAGTATTGTTGACTTACTAAGACATCCCTCTACATTACATGGCTATATTTTGGGTATTTCAAAACTGGTATATCCAGGATACACTCCCAGGTCCCGTCTCCTTTCTGCATGTACACTTTGGTGTGCATCACTTCCCCATTCATGTTGCTCTCTGCTGAATGGAACCTTGGGATGCAGGCAAATGATGCCTTTCAGTAGGGGTGAGTTTGTGGGACACAGTGTGGAGCTCATCTGGTAATATGTCCAACTAAATGCTAGGATATTTATTTCAATTGGTGTTATGCTAGTCAGAATTTTACAATTCTTGTAGCAGTATGAGTCATTGTATCATAAGCCTTGATCCTGGTACAGCCAATCTTGCTTTCATAGGGATAAGCATTCTAGGATGTTTCCAGAAAAGGGAGTTCTTGTTTTCCTTTGCACAAACTCAGACGCTGAACAGAGCAGCAAGCAGGGGTGAATGCCCACTGGAATATCCAGAGGTAGGCTGGACATAATCAATTCCTACCTTGGAAAAATCAATGCATCCTGATTCATAATCCCTTAATTTTGAGGATATCAGAAGTCTTACGAGTGGAAAACTGAAACTGAATGGTCAGTGTTTACTGTATGCCATTTATGCCATTTCTAGCTTTTCTGACAAGAACTTATTTTTCTTTTAAGTGGAACATGGTGAGATAATAGATGTTTTAGAACTGATTTTAAAGCAAGTTGTTTTGAGAACAGCTGGGTCATATTTTCATTTTCCTGCAATTGAAACACATATTTCCATTTCTATACTTGCAAAACTAAAGATAGGTAAAAATCAAAGTACTTACCTCTTCTTGATGAGCACAGAATATCAGACAGTTAACCATTTTGTAACCACAAGGATGTAGAGCTTAGAAACCGAATTATTCCTGTGTAATATAAATTAAATGCAGAGAGAGTGCTTTGTCTGTCTTTGTTCTCTTGCTGGAGGATTAACTTTGGATATGGCTAACCCATTGTCACTTCTGAACACAGTATTGCATAATAAAGTCTGATAAATTATGTTTGCCTTATATTCTTTTTTTGTCTATGGGTTTTACTTTTGGGGCTTGAGAAATAGCCCATGCTGTGATGGACATGTGATTAAAAAAATATCCCTGTAGGCATTTCAAACACTATTTTTTCATTCATTAGATTGCTTGGTAACTCACAGGACACCTAATTCACATTCAAGTTTATGTTCATTTTTATTTTAGGAGAACACAAGCTTCACTTTATTCCAGCATTGATTGGCCCTTTCCTGGAAGTGACCTTGATCCCTCAGCCAGACCTGAGGAATGTAATGATTCCTATTTTCCATGACATGATGGATTGGGAGCAAAGGCGAAGTGGCAACTTTAAACAGGTACTTTGTGTGAAGCTGTTTATAAAACAGGACTGAGTATCAAGCACTTCATAGAGTCCTAGTGGACTTGAACCTGGAGTTCCATTGGTGGTTCTGGGTTGAGAAGGTGACCACTACTTCACCTGTTGGATAGGGATTACAAGAGTTTTCCCTTTTTCTCATTGCAGAGCTAGTAAGATTCTCCAGGTAATATTATCATGTTAGTTATGTGAGATGAGGAATAAAATCCATGACCTACTGAAGTGAAGAACAGAACTTGAGCTGTTTTCAACAAGGTTGTTGTGGTGGTTTCTCACCTCTGCTTTACAGTGGTACAGACTGCTGGTTAGACAGGATTCAACCAACTTACCTCCTGGTTACTATGGAAAAAGATCAGATGTTCTTCAGAAAAGAGCCAAATATTCTTGTTGCTCAAACACTTTCTTAATGGGCTAGGAAGGAACCACCAAGAGTGCCATCTGCTCCCTCAGCTCCCACTCAGTTCTTTCAGACTGCCTCAAACCATTCTCAGTGCCCTCCTTCCTGCTGCTTCAACATGAAGGAAAGTAGAAGTATTTTAATTACTCCCAGGCAATCATAATGCTTAGGGTGGGAGCTGCATCTAAAACACAAACCAAGCTATTAGAAACAGAGTAGTGCATGTGATGTAAGTACGTAGCTTTTCACTATCTATATATAAGTTTATTGTTAAAAATTACCACAGAAATGTTAACAAGGAGTGAGAAGGAAGAAAATCCACTTGCTCTGCTTCTCTATCTTTTCAGCTTGGTTTTAAGTCTAAATTGTAATAGATTTAGTCTGTAATAAAATAATTACAATCGCTTGATTTCTTCCCTAGATATGTGATTGTTAATATATTACTGACAAAAAGGAGGTTTGAAATATAAATACACAATGTGGCATCAGCAACACTTTTCTTTGTAATCAATGAGCTTAAAAACACGCATTGGGGGAATCATTAGCCACTATGTTTTCTTAACCACCAAGTTTCTTTGATAGCTGATATGTAAGTCCAGGAAATTTGCTTTCTAATGAAATACACGGGCAGATAAGAGTGTTGAGAGAGTCTGAGCTCCCAAGTATTCTGAACAGTGCAGACATTGATGTATATTAAATTATAAACAATGGGGTGCAGGTTAGAAAAGATTATATTTTTACTTCATTCTAAGAAAATAGTATGTGCTTACAGCCTTGCAATGAGAATTCAGGCAATTTATTTGGGCTGTGTGCTTTTCCTCTGACTCCATAAATAGATAGCTGCCTTAGCAGCAGCAAATGCTACTCAGCCTGTAGTTTTAAAGTCACGTTGCTCAATTTAAATTAGCTCCCTCCCTCCAAAAAAAAAAAAAAAAAAAAAAGCGCTACAAACCTCGGGAATTATAACAGCTTCGAAGAGATGAAGTGACTTATCACATGATTGACCAATAACTCTAAAATATGCATTTAGCAAAGTCCCTTACATAAAACCAGCTCTTCCCTCTGTTTTCTCTAATCTCATTAAAGGAAAAAGAAGCTGTTTACACCACAGTTATATGTTGCAGGTGGAAGCAAAGCTGATTGACAAACTGGACAGCCTAATGTCAGAAGGTAAAGGTGATGAAACATACCGAGAACTCTTCAACAGTATGTGAGTAATATGTTTATCTTATAATTCCTTGAGTTACATTGCTTGTATCAGATGCTAATGTCATAGAGAAGTAATGCTTAAACCAATTGTGATGCTAATTTTTTCTTTTTCTTTTTTTGTTCCCTTAAAATCTGAAGAATAAAATGTTTCATGGTGTTGTGTAGCATCTGTAAAGTCTGGCAGTACTTCTTTCATACAGCTATAATTGGGAAAGGCTAAATCTGTTATACCACACAACATTCTCTACCTACTAATTTTAAAATCAGAAAAGCAAGAAATGCTCCATAATTGCATAGAGTGCAGGTAGAGCTCAGATGGAACATTTTGATAACAAGGCATGACAATTAAACAAAAAAGCATTTAATAAGTGATTTTCTATTGCTACAAACTTGTACTCCTCTGAGTAATGTCACTTGTTGATTTCTTGTTTGATGCAAACAATTGTAGTTATTCTGATAAGATTATTTATTTTAATTTTTTAAAATAAATTACTGGCTAAGCTTTTAGTGTTTTTTAATAAATGACATGCTGCTTAAATCTAATGGGAAAAGCTTATGATAATGTTGAAGTCCCTAAAGTTGTGCATAAGTTATTCCAAAGGCTGAAATAAGTGATTGTCACAGAGTACAAGTACAAAATAACGAACTGGACTCTGTCTCTGTTGTTCCTCAGAGCTCAATTCCACCAAAGTTAAAAATTTCACTTATTTCTGATGTGTTTATTTTAGTAGGAGATGTATTGTTCCTCTTCAGGATTCCTGCTGTGTTTTCTTCAGTTCTACTAAATACATGATTTTTTTTTCCTGTTTATACGGTTTCTTAATCATTCGTTCTTCTTTAAGTATTTTTTTTAGCTCTCTTGTCTTTGGTTATAGAACAAGATTCAGGTCTTGGTGTCTAAAAATAGCAAACACTTAATAATCTGTAATTGTACCAAGTTAAAAAAATAGAGTTTCTAAATATTTATCATGTATAGAAGCAAAAGTGGGTAGAGAGATTAGGCAGAATAGTATGGAATTGAATGAATAATAGCAAGTAGCAGTACAGTATGCTGAAGCAGAACTTTACTGTAATTATTCATGACATTTTCATAATATGAGTAAAGATAATAAAAGGTAAGATGTTTTCAGTATTTTAGTAATACAGTAGTCTAACAGTAAAATTAAGTCATTAAAGGAAAAACTCTAATTATAAAATGAAGCCTATGTAAAATACATCAGTGTGTCTATCACTGAAATAACTTAAAATTCTATAAGAAAGCATACTGGTAGCAAATATAGTTCCTAATTTTTTATGGTTTTGTGTTAGATTTCATCTGAGGAATGTTAAACATGATACAGTGAAAAATGCTGAGAGCCTTTTATAAATCTAAATGCCGAAAACATAGTCATGGTAATTTAAATTGCAAAATGTCTCACAGCATCAGTATACTTGTGGTTTCTGTCCTGGTATAACAGAAGTTGAAAATAAACATAGTGAAATTTCAGAATAAATGCTCAAGTTCACTCCCAGCTAATGAAAAGGTAGTATTTATGATTAGGGTTTTTTTTTTTACTTTTATTGACTATATGCATTACCACCTCTCAAGAGGAGAACCTGTAGAAGATACTAAACTAAAATGGAGGATGACATATTGTTCTAGGGTATGTGAAGAAAAATGATGAAAATCAAATGGGCAGTTTGGGGAATTGACTGCAAGAGATAGGGTCAGTTAGCCTGAGATTTTGGGGTTTCTTTATTTCTTCTAAAGGTAATTTAAACTGAACAAAATTAGGGTGTCTTTACACAAAAAGAAAGCAGACTTGTTTAGGCTGAAGTGGCAGAGATGTAGCAGGTACCCAAAAAGTAAAATAGTGATACAATTTTGCAGCAAGCAGTGGTTTCTTATGCTTTAATGAAAACAATGCTACAATATTACCTGATCTTTCTGAAGATTGGACATGGTTACATTGATAGGTGTCGCTGGGAGCCAAGGGGATGCACACACCTACTTTGAGTACAGTCTGGGAGCTGCAGCGGGTGTGACTCTCTGGTTTTGTCATGCTGTTTATTTTGTCTGAATTGGAAAATGAATTTAAATCTCTCAACTCCCACATTAATGGCTGCTTTTTTTTTTTTTTCCTCCCAGAGATAATCACTGCATCTTTCCTTTGAGCATCTATTTTCAAGGATAAATTATAAGCATCTCTAGAGATGGCTAAAATATTATGTGCTTAGAATCTGCTGCCTACAATGAAATGATCTATATCAAATAAAAAGACAGAGAAAGTAGGGGGAAGGTGACTGTTATTTGTTTTGAATCAGTCTTTCTAGGGACTTGAATGTGACCATTCACTGATTAGCTCCTCATGTCATTTGAAGGAGCTGCAAAGCATGAAGCAGTGAACATTTTGTTATCATGAGAAACTAGATGTTGCAATTGCTATCCATTGTAATTATGGTATGAAAGCTGTTCTGATCTACATTTACACTGTAATATTGCAATTGAATTCCTGAGTTAATTAGCACAGGGAAAAGAATGATTTTACTTTATTAAACGGTGGTTAAAATAAAATCCTCAGAAGCCAAGGTATATACTCAAGTAGGTCTTCTGAATCCAATGGATGCTGTAGGTTTATTACTTCTGTAGCTGTATTTCAGTTTGGCCTAAGACAAGCCTTTTCAGATTTGGAAGTTAGGTAGCCACACTGAAGCACAAAACCTGGCCTAATGAGTTCTGCTGGGGGCCTGGCAATGAGGCTTCTCTTTGAAGAAGTTGTAGCTGGCATTCAGCTGAGCAGGCATTTATAACTGAGTTCTGCCAGTTTCTGGGTGATTTCTCCAACCATGAATCTATTATATAAAAGTGTTGGCTGCTACCTTTCCTCTGCTGTCATCTTAATTTCTTAATGTCATCTTAATGTATGACTGAATTCAGCACTGCCCAGTCCATTAACTGGGCACTAACTGTCTGGAGTGAGTCTTTTGAGACCCTTTATGACTTGTTCAGGGAACCTCTGACTATAGTAAAATCTTTGCACTCCAAAATAGGCATCTGGATGTTTTAAGACACCTCTAGGATTAGCTAAAAGAATAACGCTGTGGT
Source organism: Acridotheres tristis (assembly GCA_037013685.1). Taxonomy (NCBI): domain Eukaryota; kingdom Metazoa; phylum Chordata; class Aves; order Passeriformes; family Sturnidae; genus Acridotheres; species Acridotheres tristis. The sequence continues at coordinate 33,343,169 of CM072885.1, read as the reverse complement.
TTAGGCACACAAAATCCATTTACTACATATTGAGCTAGTCTGAATGTTTCTAAGTCTGCTGTTGGTCCCTGGAGAACTCTGGTCCTCTGGATCACTATTCTCTTACTCCTGGGGTACCTAAGATTAAAAAATAATGAAATACTCCCTTTCCCCCCACCAAACAAAACAAAGCAAACCATGGTTTTTGTTTGGTTGGAAATAATTGTTCTGGTGAGCTTAGGTGTTAGACTATAATAACAGGGATAAACAGAAACATTTTTATAACTTCCCTTTGTTGTTTAACCTTCTTAGTGCTTTGTACAAGATAGCCAAGCATCTAAGCTATGCTTTGGGATCTGTAAGAACAGGGATTCAATTCTACCTAGATTTAACCAGAATATATTTGAATAGCTTTTTCATTATGAGTGTTTGTTCTGTGCATTGTGCTGGAAATGGGGAGGAATGGAGGGGGGAGAGGGAGGCATGCCTCAGAAGGCAACTCTTAAATTTTTTCAACTGACCGTATTGTTGTCAGTTCATGTAAGTACATTGAATGTATCTGCTCAACTCATTATTAGAAATTGTGTGTTTATACTGAATGTGCCAATTTAAAAGAAAATGCATAAGTCAAATGCAGATAAGAACCATCTGTTTTGAAAGAGAAGTCATACTTCTATTGTTTTTCTAGAGGAGCTATTGGTAATTATTTTGTTGAATCTACGTTGAAATGTTCCTTTTTAGCATAGAGTTAAAAAATGAAAAATCCCTGCAGTGATCAAGGTTTAATAATGTGACAGGCTCTACTCTTATTTCTCATTAGACACAAAAACTTCTATTAGAAGGAACATAAGGGATTCAAAAGTGTATTAAGGTAGCCTGTGTATTCTGTATGGAAAACAGAGGTACGGGTTTAGTGTTTCAGTATTTTCTAGTTAAGGATGGCCTTGTCATCTGCTAGCAATGAAAGACTGCCAGCCTCTGATTGTGAGGGAAAGACATCTGACTGCCTCCTTAAGAGAAGACATGACTTTAAGATTCACATAAGGGTTCAGGATGAAAATCAGTATTTGCTCCTCAGTTCCAGCAGAGCACAGCTTCATTTAGGTCAAATTTGCTTGGAGAATTGCATCTGTGACATCCCTGAGCCTGCAAGAAGCAGAGCTGGAGTGTATAACTAGTGCAGTTGGCATGTAGGAGTTCCTGAGCGCTGTTATAGGTTTGAAATTTGGATGTAGGAGTTTTTAGGGACTGAGGAGCATGCTCAGGGTAGATGAAGGTCAGTGGAGCTGACAGACAGAAGGTTCAGAGATGCTATTAACAACTCTCTAAAACTCTAAGGATATGGATGTGGGGATTTTCAGAAGCTTCTAAATAAACCACAACTGAGTGCATTTTCAGGGAGACTGCTGAAATATCTCTACGGATGTGTCATCCACCTGAGCTCCCACACCAAAGCATAAAAGTAACATGGCTCTGTAGATAAATATTTTCTTTCTCATTCTTATAGAAAATACGTGCGAAATTCATGCCTAAATGATAAATATTTGATGAACTTAAGCAATGAAAAACAGAGGCCTGAAGCAGAATTATATAAAGAATACTATTAATAAAGAAAAATATATGAAGTATAGTTGTACTAACAGCTCCACTTATATTACCATTTTGAAATCTTTCCACTTCAGTGTATAATCTGCATTTACATTGGCACAACAGTTTTTAATAAAATAATCTTATGGCACTTTACGCTAATGGAATCGTGCATGTGGATGATAGTTCTCAGAAAGAAATATTAAGTGAAGAGGGGGAATCATCTTGTCCCTCCTCTCTTCTTAAATTTCATGCATACTGGAATATTAGAGAAGAGAGGAGAAAAGGAAAAATCTTTTTAAAAATTGAGAAGGTATATTGAGCTGATGAATATTCTTCTCTAGGAACACCTTTAAATTCTGCGTATTCTGAAATATCAGCATGAAGTGAATATATAAATTTTATGCAAGTGTTGTGTTAAGTCTTTGGGATATTAATATATTCTGAAAATTAGGTATTTGATCTATTTTAACCTGATGCAGCTAATATAAAAATCGTTTGTTTTGTCAATGCTTCCTGGACTAGAATTCCACTTTTTGGTCCTTATCCTAGGTAAGACATTGTTTGCTTCTTGGGAGGGTGTTTGTAAAAGAAAATCTATCAAAGATGTTGCTATGGTATTAAGGTACTGGTAAAAGCAGAGAGGTTGTCATGGTAACTGTTAAAAATAAACAGTGACATTTTTCTGGCTTCTTTTTTTTCAGTCTGCTGAAGAAAATTGAGCGGGAAACATGGAGGGAAAGTGGCGTTTCATTAATTGCCACCGTGACTCGCCTCATGGAGAGGCTCCTGGACTACAGGTGAGTGATTACCACAATCTAGAGGTAGGGTTGTCATTGAAATATTAGGAAACAAATACAGTTATCTTGCTCAAATGGCAACTGCACATGGATATATCAGCTGGGAGTGCTCAGGATCTCTGACAGCAGCTGCTTAGTCAACAGGAAAATGCAACAGGATGAAAACAACCAAGTAGACTCCCCATGGTGTAAAAAAATCCAGTGGCATGCTTGTTTCCTGTCAGGGAATGTAGTAACTTTTGGCAGTAGATTGGTGACTCAAGTCTGTCTGAAGACACAGAGCTCAGTACTAATCACCTGACAGTTGTTTTACACAATATGTAAAATTTTTATCACTATGTCAATCATGCTTTGTTGTAGTGTCAGCTGGCACAGTAAGTATGTATACAAAGACATGATCTCTGGGTGAGCACCGACATCTGACTGTACCACATGATGAAAGGAGAGAGAAATGAGGCATGTATGCTCTTTCAGGAGTGCAAGACTAAAAGCAATTTTCCCAGTCAATTGTGAGCCTGTGTAGAGGCTTCACATTTCAGCTTAGTCCTCCTTATTGCCACCGACTGTAGCACTTTCTAGAGCTTATGTGGTAAGGTTTTCTCCCTGGTTCCATAGGGACACATGGTGAGACCTAGTACTGCACTTGCTGTCATCACTGATAGTTTGAAAGGAAAGCTATTTCATCAAAAAAGAGACTGAACTCTTAATTTCTAGAAGCATGGCACTGCTACTTCTCTTCAGGGATCAGCTGATTACAACCTCTTGGACTCCCAGTATTTCAAAACAGTGGTGTCTTGTTAGTTATGAGAGTATTTGGGGCAATTGCTTAGCTCATGTACGCAAGAAGGTTTTACAGTTATGTTACATTTCTTTTAGTGAGTATGTGGTGATGTCTGCCTGTTATTCTTATATTTAAGCATGGTTATACTTGCTACTTTTTTTCTCTATGTGATACAAAAAGGTCACATAGTAATGACAGAGCCAGAAAGAAAACACTGACTTTCTTGACAATTGAGGTATTCCGTGTACTACAAAAAGAGGCATGAAATCTCTTGGCTACTTGGGTCAGCTGTTTTCTGAGGTGTACTTCGCTGTGAGAGGATAAACAGAATTCCTTTTGACTTTCATAACTTTCTGCTTTAGGGACTGCATGAAAATGGGAGAAGTGGATGGCAAAAAGATTGGCTGCACTGTTAGCCTTTTGGTTTGTATAATACTTTATCTTTCCCTTTTTGATTTCAGTTGAGCATTTTCTACTATACATTTTCTAGTATACAGATACACATTTGACATACTTTGGTTCTTGTTGCAATTTGAGTGGAATTTGACAAGGTAATGCAACATTTAGGATCATTGATTATTTTTTCCAGACTATGATTGATACAGTAGGGAGTTAGTCTTCCTTGGGATTGCATAGCTTGGTTCTGAAAGGTCTCCAAAACTGCTCTATTAAGTTTTAAGTCTCTTCCCACTAGATAAACTTCACCAAAGTACTTTCCAAGTTTAATTAGTCTCTGAGTTTGTAAAAACAAACATGCCTTTCCTCCTCTTCCAAACGCAACAAAACTTACATGACTTCTTTTGTTTCTTTTCTTCCCCAAAAACTGATGTAAGTTGGTTCTTATGGCATATAATATGGGATTATCTTGTGAATACTGCAGGTTGACTATATTCTCCCCAGTAGAAGAGACAGAAATGCTGCTCAAGACCTCCTGTTGTCATCCTATGATCATTATCACAAACAAACAGTGCTAAACCATAGTATGAAAAAGATGTCATTTTTGTTTACAAGATGCATTTTGATTCTTGGCCAGTTTCCACTGACAAGTTTGTTGACTTCTGTCAACCTTGGAAAGTTTCCATTTTTGTAGTGAATCTTTTGAGAAGCTGTATTTTTAGCCAGAGGGGGAAAAAAACACCAAAATAAGCTGTCTTGCAATTCTGCATTTTTGACGTCAGTGAAACAGTTTGGTATCACTTCTAAGTAGCAGTTAGACATAAGAGAACAAAGAATTTCTTCAGTAAGAGAATAGGGTTCTAAATAGGGATGATGTTTACTATGAAGCCATAAAGCAGCTGGCTTGCTGTCAAAATATCTGACATGATCTGAATTCTGTAAAGCACCTGGATTATTTTCATCCCTAAAGAATTTTTAATCTATTATTAGCAAATCACCCAAGATTTGTACCAAAAGAAAATTAAAATATTTAAGAATCCCAAAGCAACACATTACTTTTAAATGGGATTTTCAATGACTCATACAGACTAAGGTGGATTTCATATCCCAATAATTTTCAAAGAAATTTTTAATACTCTTGCACAACAGAGAGACAATGAATGCTAAATTTTCTCAAATCGGTTTAAAAATATTTTCTTTATAAATTTTTTATTTTTATGTTTTCATAGTGTTCATCCCACCTTTTTCCTTGATAATAACATAGTTTAGGAAGCAGTGGCACAGAATATGAATGTACATTAGGAGAAAAACTCCTTAGAGTTCAAAATAGCGATTTAAATAATAGAACAGAAAGTAATAATTGCTAATGGGAACCACTGCTTAGACTCTTCTAGTCTATAAATTCTTTATTTATCAAAGCAAATGATCCTGAACATGGACTATGTCTAGCAGGAGGACTTCAGCTGCATGTCCATTGTGAATGTGGCAGTATGTGTGAACAATGCTATAGGCTTGTGCTCCACTTCCTGTGACTTTTTCATACTTTGCTTTAGGGCTTGCAAATAGATAAATAATTTTTTAAATTAAGAATTACAGTATTTCAGTCCATATTTTATCCATGTAACAACAAATAGGAGTTATATGTTCAGAAATCAAATCTATTTATGTATTGCTAAAATAGTATGTTTGAAGTTTTTTATTTGTAACCATTATCATAAATTTATTAACTACTACATTTTATTACAAAATTCAATTTTATTTCAGAATTTTTACAAGACTGAACTGAACAAGGAAGAGATGTATATTCGCTATATTCATAAGCTCTATGACCTACATCTGAAAGCCCAAAACTTCACAGGTAACTGAATACAAACTAGAAAAAGATATTTAGACCTGTTCTGTGATTTACAGTCTCTTGCAACCCTGTGAGCTGTATCCTCAGTGCTGAATGTACCAACCCAGGCAACAGCTGAGTTTCCTTGCCTTGTGTATCAAAATACTGCTCTTTTCAGCCCCATGGCACTGTTATTTGCTGAGCCATGAATGGAAATTACTTCTATTGATACCCACTAGCAATAAATGTGTGATACGGTCTTTTCTTCACCCAAAAGGAGTAAAGTTTGGAGGAACTTTTTATTACCTCATTTAGTGGTATCTGAGCCTGTACATTTTTTTGTAATGCTCCTGGCTATCTGTTTGGTGAAGTGTTTCCACCCAGCTGTGTTTCAGAACCTCATTTTTAGGTTAAAAAAAGAAATAAAAGAAAGGAAGACCCATATTACTTACTCATCATGAGGCAAAGACCCTAAAACCTGTGACAAGTATTGCAATTTCATGATGTCTTTCTAAATTTTCACATACTATATTTGCAGTACTATTGTCCAAGATTTCTCTTATTTTGTGCTAAGGCTGGTTGTTATTTTAAATGAGGGAATAAGAAGCTTAACATGCACTTCATTTGGGGAACTTCATGACAACAATAAGTTCTGGAGAAGATAAAATCAGTATCCTTTTAAATCACACTATCTTTGCCGGAATATTTTACTGACCTTTTAATACCTCCATCTTTCCCCCAGTGTTTGCAACTGCATATGTTCAAAGTTTCTAGATTTTTTTTCTTCTTAAAAGCAGGTTAGTTGGCTGGGAGTCATTAGTAAACAGCTTACAGGTACCTGGTGTCACAACAAGATTCCTTATGCTTTTCTACTATCCATAAGAAAGATTGATCACTTGGAATTTCCATACTTCCTTTGCAGTTCATGAATCTAAATGTAGACTAGGTAGCAGGATGTTAAGGAGTGATTTTAATTTCCTCATGTGACCTGGCAATAGTGAGTCACAAGAGAATTTTGATTATCAAAACGTCTCTTTTCCACAGCTGGCTTTTGTATCAAGCTATTGTTTTGCATAGTAGATTTAGTAACTCTTTGAGCAGTGTTGAGTTCCCTTTATGCACTGGGCACTTTTTGCCATCCATTTTGATTTTAAACTGTATTTTGCTCAAAATTTATTTCCAGGACTTTTATTTCCTGTGTGTTATTTTGCATTCTTTTCTGTGGTAGATTTCACGGCTTCTTTTTTTTTTTTCTTTTTTTCTTTTTTTTTTTTTTTTTTTTGTTATTGCTATCATTATTAATTATTATTTTTTGCTGTAAGAGCCTTAAATAAGACTTGTCTTACACCCATAGTTAGAAAACAGACTTGTGTAGTTCATTGCCTTGCATTATCAGAGACAATACAGACTTTGTAAGTCAGGTGGTCTAGAGAATTTGGGATTAGGAAAACAAGTTTGATAGTTCAGCAGCATTCCTACGTGTAGCAGCATTGGTTTGATAATTGCATAGTTTCATCCTAGGGATGAAATGGTTTTTCTCTCCTTTTAATAATATGACTTACTGGACTGTTTCTAAAAATGCTCTGTTAAAAAAAATCCCTTTTATACAAAACATTACTTCAAATCTTTCTTTACAGAAAATTCAGTTGCAACTACAAATATACCTCCCTTGAGGCTGAATCACATAAATGCACTGATCCCTTGTGTCCCCTCAGTCACCTGAGAACTGTAATGAGACTGTCTCTTTACCTATCCATCTTGGAAATATCTAGTGTTTTGAATATTTCCGGTATGAATTGAATTTCCCACGTCATGAGTCAACCCTATTTATCTCTCCTTAGTGCTTTGTTGCAAGTCAGTAGTTACAGACCTCTCCCTGAGATACCAGTATTTTATTTGTTGTGTTGGCCACTGCCAGCCATAGATTTCTGAGTGGAAGAACCCTTCAAACTTTTAATCCAGTATGGTCATTCTTATTTTAGAAACCTTCTGTGTAAATTTATTATCATTTAAGAAAACTACATTGTTATGGCAGCAAAATTTGTCATGGCAACAAAATTTTGTTATAGTCAAGGACTTGGATGTTAAGTTTCAAAAGGAAAGGTCAAGGTGAGCTATCCTGACCATCTACTTATATTCTGCTGTCTTTTTCTTCCTTATGATTTTGAATGATTTATGATCAGCTTCATGGATTTTTAAAATTGTTATATAGATGTGCTTCATGTCTTGAGTACAAAAATGTAGCTTGAAACTATGACCAAGGTGGTTACCAGTCAAGCAGCCTGAGAGCTGCTGAGTGTGAAGCCAGAATTAAGGTTATCTGTGCAATTCGAGCTGGTCTTCCTTGCATGGATGTATCACAGCACAGCATCAGTTTGCCCCACACTTAGCATTTTACAACACTGGGATTCAAGGCACTCTCTCCCACAAATACCTGCTGCAGTGATGATTTTTCATCCACAGGTTCTTAGTTGCTAGAAAAAATACTGTAGAGTTTGGCTTAAGTCGCCTGTCTTATGGGAGCTCCTGGCAGAGGCAGAAGTAGGATATGGTTGTCTGGGTACAAAAAGTACTTTAGTACTTTATCATTATTTTTTTTGCCTTATGTACAACCTATAAAATCTGCAATAAAATAAGTCCAGTAGGGAACTTCTTTCTCCAATGCAGTACATCTCCAGAACATGGCCCATCTTTGCAGTGGCTCACTCATGCAAAGTGGTCCTGTGAGTGGAAACATAAACTGTGAATACTAACTTGGAAATCAATAATACATATGCTCAGTTAGCCAAATTGAATTGTCATAGCCAGTAGTAATTCTGGTGTTTTGCAATTTGCCAGAGTCTGACTTTCCAATAAAAAGATTAATTTAATATTATTTTATGTACTGTTTCTGAGGATTTCCTGAAATCAAAGTAAAAAAAAAAATAATTTTTATATTCCCATATAATTTCTACAGATTAATGTAAATATTACTACACAGCTCTCTGACTAGAGACCAACAACTGGTTTGATTCCTGCCAAACCAAAAACTAAATAAAATTTTAAAAATTAAAAAGAGAAAAATATTGCACTTCTAAATTGCTTGTTAAGGCCAGCTGGTAAGGCTCAGCTATCAGAGATTTATTTCTCTGTGGAAGGAGTGGATTCTATTAAGCACACATCTGCCTCCCTGTTTTCCTCCCCGCCCTGGTCTCTCTTGGACTTTGTCCACAGCCTTGTTGTCTTTCCTCTTTCACTACTGATGTTCCTCATCCTCCAGTCCTTGTTCCTTTCTTCAGACAGCAGAGTCATTGAGAGTTTCTCCTTAGCTGTGGGAAGACTGGGCTAAGCAGGGAATGGTTATTTAATTTCTGTCTCCTTTGTATTTTCAGACTCCAGGAGAAGTGTCCCAGTGACTCCACTTTAAATAGTGTGTGAAAATTTTAAGCTATTTTTGTTAGAGCTGTAGATAGTAACTCTGTCCAAAACCACCACTACCATCTGCTTAATACTCAAAATAAATCAATTACCCATTAAAAAGGTACCTCTCAAGAAAAGCATTCACATCTCTGTGTACTTGGTCTGTTCTATGTGTTTGGTGTTGATCAGTGTGGTATGTCTTGCAGAGGCTGCCTACACACTCCTGCTGTACGATGAGCTGCTGGAATGGTCTGATCGGCCGCTCAGGGAATTTCTCACCTACCCCATGCAAACCGAGTGGCAGCGTAAGGAGTGTCTCCATCTGACCATCATTCAAAACTTTGATAGGGGAAAGGTAAAACAGTGCCATTTTACTGACTGGGTCTGGGAAGGGTGGCTTATTCATTTTAGGATATAAGTTCTAGGGTTACACTCTTTTCTTGTGTTGAGGGGAGGTGTTTGTCCTTGCTGGATTAAGCAGTTACTTAACGATGCAGTACGTTTCTTCTAATCCTGTGGTTGTATCCTAGAAATCCCTCACATACATATGAGAATAATTTTCACTTGCATAGCAGTTGGCTTTGTAACTGTCAAAGCACTTAATAAAAGGTGATATAATTTCTCCCCATTTTAAAGGTGGTGAAACTGAGCCTTATAAAGCTAATGAAATTCACTTAGTGACCAAGTGAGGATTCTAAATGCTATGTTTTCACCTTAAAATACCATGTTGTATCTCTTAAAAACCAAAAATGAATTAATTTGGGGGATCATAGTTTATTATCATTACTGCAAATGCCTATTCTGAATTAAGCAAGTGTAATTGTCCTGCAGTCTAAAATTTTATATACACATAGTGCTCTGATTCATCTTACTGACCAACAAGCAATGCATTACAGTTTTGTGTAGCTTATGTAAAAGCCATGCAAGCCTGATAAATGTAATCAAATGGATGTTAGTCATCATGTTTTTCAAACAATTTTGTAATTATATTGTATAGTTTAACTTACATGGTGCAATGAAGTACTGTACAACCAAAAAAATTAAGGAAGATGTATTAAAAGTACAATTTTAAAATGTAAAAATCATGCTGTGTTGAATCCATCTCAGGTAGTGTCAAAGGAGTTGTCCATTGCTCTTGCAATGAATTGCATTTTGTGTAGAGTGCAAAAAGAATAATTAAATAAGTCTCTAAATATATTTTTAATTCTTCAAAGAATTTATCAGTATTACTCAGAAGCTATCAGCATGTTTAGTGAAAAGTTTGTTCAAATATTTTCAGTAACAACAAGACCTTGTAGAGATAGAACAGACCACTAATAAATCACAAATTGTCAAACAGTTGCTTTAAATTACTGAACACCTTCTTCTGCTTGCAGTGTTGGGAAAATGGCATTATCTTATGCAGGAAAATTGCAGAACAGTATGAGAGCTACTATGACTACAGAAACCTCAGCAAGATGAGGGTAATGTACTTGAATATTTTTCATCAATCACTAATCCTTTTAATTTATAAAAGCTTTTTAATTTAGGTTATAAAATATTACTTAGAAAATTAAATTTACCACAGAATGGTCCCTAGGTTTGGTTTGCAGATCTTAATTTTTACCCTGAGGGCTTTTTTCTGCAATAAGGACTATAGAAAATGAGTGCGAGCTTTTTGAAGAAAAATGAGAAAATCTTATCTTCATAGAATAGTTTGGTTGGAAGCCTTAAAAATTATCTCGTTCCAGCCCCCTTGCTAGACACCTTCCACTAGACCAAGTTGCTTTATTTTATTATAAAATTTAATGTTCTTCCAATATTTGTACCTGTACAGCATCCTTTTTGTGCACATGCTTATGCAGAAAAAGAATACAAATTCATTGATCAAAAATTTCATTCGATTCCTAGTCTATCCAGGGAATGTGCTCTGTGCTGTCCATCACTAGGAGCAGCAGCATGTCTTTGCAGTTGTAATTGCAAGCAAAGCCATAGGCAATGCACACCTTTTTTTTTTTTTTTTTTTTTTCCTGCTTAAAATATCGTCTGTTAATTATTACAGAGTAAGAATGAATCTTGGTACAATCTTCTTGTTTCTTTCATTTTAGAACTCTAAGCATTGTTTCTCATTCATTCAGATAGTGTATTTTAAAGATTATTGAGTCTTCTTTTCTTACTTGTTTCTGATGGATTCAATTTTGTATTGCAGCTTCCCTTTTAAATTTCCTGTACCTGTAGGATGCTTGCTGCTAGGACTGAGTGAAGTCACTTTAATCCAGAGCTGCTTAACAACATTATGCAAAATTCTCAACACAGAGCTATGTGGCAGGACTCTCTGTTATCTGCTTATTCCATATATATTTTGATATGTCAGTGGCAGAGTTCTATAAGCAAAAGCAAACTGACTGTCATCATGTGAATAAAATGATTAGTTTATGCATATTTAATTAATTGTACTGAATGAATTTTGTGTTTGAAATATTCTTTTACTGTATCTGTGCCACCGACGTTAATCCAAAAACGGAGGTGTGAGGATTTCTCATAGCGATATAATAAGGCAGCTATTGATATCATATGCATACTAAATAGCTGTCTGTGTTACCTAAAATAGGGCTAAGACTGTGTTTGGCTTTTTCCACAGTATTAAAAAGTGCCAAAATATCATTAGAAAAAGGGGACTTTGGCATTAAGATCCCCTTGAGTCAGTGTTACAAGTGAAATAAAAAACAGATGTATTAATCAAAAATTATGCTAATTGCTATTGTGGCATTTTGAAAGAACTCATATTTGATGCTTGAATCATTGGAATCTGTCTTGAATATGGAAATTAGACTTTGCTGGTTTAACTGACCACATTACTGCCATGTGTTTGGGAGATTAGCAGATTACTGGGTCATATGTTTCAAACTGTCTTTCTATTTTACCCCTTTAATATAGGGACTTCATATTTTAAAGGATTTCTTTTTTAATTCTTGGAAACTTTGAGATCCCTAAGAGGTATAATTACTTAATCTAATGCCTTCAGAAACTTCTGGATGTCCTATTTGTTGCTCAGAGATACATTGCAATTCTGGTACCCCAGAGGTGAAAGACACTCTCTTTTGTGATAGCTTATGGAAAAACACACTTTTAAAAAAGACTAACTGCATTTCTTCTCAATCTCACACAGATGATGGAAGCATCTCTATATGATAAAATTATGGATCAACAGCGTTTGGAGCCAGAATTTTTCAGGGTTGGTTTCTATGGGAAAAAGTTCCCATTCTTCTTGAGGGTAAGTGAAATGAAAATAAACAGAATGGGGTAATATTGTCATTCATAATCACTTTCACTGTGTTAAAATTTGTTCATACCATATGCAAGTTCTTATCCTGTGAGAAATTCTTTACCTTCATGTTTCAGAGTTAAGAAAAGGTCCTGACTAATGAAAAGACAAATTCTAGGCTTCTAGAGTCCCACAGAAACACAATATTCATGTTTATGTTGGAAACCATGCATCTACACTGTTCCACAGACCTGTGGTTCATGGTAGTTTGTTCTGTTCTCTTTATCCTGTTCTGTTCCTGCTGGTGGCTGTCAGAAGTAGTATCCATTGGTGGCGAGATAATCAGCAATTTAGCATCTAAGCAATTACATTCCCAAGTTCCTTTTTTTTTTTTTTTTGAATGACTTAGAAATTCCACATGCTGAATTTCATTGATTATTAATGTACTAAAACCTGACAAATAATAAAGTTATTACTCTTGATCATTAATTTGGAATTCTGAAGTTACTGAAGTGCCCTTGAAAATGTTAGTGGTGTTTACACTGTTCCCCTCTTCCACAGTCTGCAGTAGTTTAGCTGTATTGACTGTCACCTTGGGAAGAGGACAGAATCCATCTTATTCATGGAGCAGTTGCAATCATAATCCAAGCTCCTCTTCCTGTGGTAATTAAAATAAGTGATGAAGTAACCTCTTTTATGTGGTGGAGGCCTAAAAAACCTGATTTGTCTTTGCCTTAGTGGTGGGGAAAATGACAATTTCTAACTGGTAAATATAGCATGAAACTCTCCCCTCTAAAAGCAATGCTCAAAAAGAGTCTGATGGGAAGATAGTTATTGATATTACCTAATATTCATCTGAGTATAACTTCTGTAGAAACCAAATTTAAAATATTAATCAGAAAGAATTTAACTGATGGAGTTAAAGTAGTGGAAGGTATCTCACAACAGTGCAGTACTTTCAAACCTTAGGTCTTTCACTGCTTATGCATCTTCTTAGGAATTTTTCAAGTTAAACACAGCACAGATTTATGCTTGCAACACCGACAAGGACAGACTTAATATATTTGATTTAAATTTTTTATGGCAAAGCAGTTTGTAAATCTGGCTGTGTTTGCTGTAGAAGGAATAAAGACTAAACTTCATAATAAAGCTTTCACATTTTAATTTGTAGTTGAACTATAATACGGTTACAGGGTTTTTTTATTTGTAGCAATTCCCATGAAAATCTTGACTCAGAATTCAATGCCAGGAGCATTCTTTTACTTTGTGTTGTAAAAACTGGATCATTTTAATTTTCCAGGCTGGTAATTGATCAACATTACAGGGTAAGGCAAGTTGAATGCCTTTATAATTTTCTTATGCAGTGTTTTTCTTCAGAATTGTATAACATCACAACAAAGTTTTTTAGTTCCTCATGGAATCGACTTTGAACCAATTTCACTGTCTTAACTGTTTGTTCAGTTATATTTCTGTTACATATTTTATACAGTCTGATATATCATGTTAATTACATACTTTGATCCACTAAGAACAATTTCTCCCTTCAGATTTTTATTAAACTTTGAAGTGTAATTATTACATTTTTCCAGACTTTTGAATGAAACATAACTTATATGATAAAATTTCCGTCTTCTAAGTAACCTATATTCCTTATTTTCATTCTTGTCTTTTGTTTCTTATTTTTCCCTTTCTTTAAATGATGCAAAAGTTGCCAGGAAAATCTATATTTAAGAGCATGTGTTTGGATCCCAATTATTTTCATACAACTTGCTCTTGCTTTTTGTTTTCTTATTCCACTCAGAATAAGGAATTTGTTTGCCGAGGACATGACTATGAAAGGCTGGAGGCCTTCCAGCAGCGAATGTTGAATGAGTTCCCACATGCCATTGCTATGCAACATGCTAATCAGCCAGATGAGACCATCTTTCAGGCAGAAGCACAGTGTATCCACATAATCACAAAGTCATACTCTGCACTTATATTTTCTATGCTTTTAAAAAATGTAGGTACACCTATAGCCAATGTCAATCACATGGTGCCTCCACTGAAATAAATGGTAGGTGAGAATTTCCCTGCATTTTGTCCCAGTTCACTCTATTATGTTTGGAAGTTCTTTGTGTAATTTTGGTTCTATTTAAAAATTCCTTGGCATGTTATTGACATTATTTCTTGAGCTAAAAATACCTATAGAACTATCCCCACTGTTATAATGGCATAGCAGTTCAAGGTACAGTAATTTAACTTCTTACAATACAACATTATGTTAGCATGGCATGACATATTGTGCAAAAACATATTTAATTAAATCCCTTTACTTTATGTACTATTCCATGTAAGTAGCTTTATTTCAAAAATAAAGATAAAATTTTCAACAAAACAGTACAAAGAAATCTCAAACAATCAAAAAAATCCCTCTGGTTCCTTTCCCAAACCATTAATTGTATAAAAGCACTTCATGATGCATTCTTTTTAAAGACTTTTTCTTCTGTAATGCTTCAGGAGTCAATATGCTTTGCTAATTTGAATTAAGTGGGACAGCCTTAACTCTTTACATGTAGATTTGCAGATTTATGCAGTGACACCAATTCCAGAAAACCAGGAAGTCTTGCAGAGAGATGGCATTCCTGATAATATCAAGAGCTTTTACAAAGTAAATCACATCTGGCGATTCCGATATGACAGACCTTTTCACAAAGGGACCAAGGATAAGGAAAATGAATTCAAGGTAAAGTATCATGCCCTTTCCTGATCTACTGGACCTATGGATTTGTTTATATTGTCAACAAAAGCTGCCTTGTTGAAACATCATCTGCATTTGCATTATTAAGCTGAGTGTGGTACAACAAATTCCCTAGAGGAGGTGATATCTCAGGTTTGACTATTTCACGTCTTATTTTCAACAAAATAGTATCAAAAATATATGGGAGATGCAGAGGTCTTGCTGTAAATGTGACTAGGAGTGAAAAAATTAATTTGGTTTATTGCATCTGTGATATACAGAAGGCAGAACTGAAGAGAACAGAGTACTCTTGGAAAAGTTTCTTAGGCAGATGGGAAAACATCGCTAAGGAGGTAGTCTGGGCTATGGATAGGATCGCCTAAAGTTATCTGTCTCTAGAGCAAGGAGGAGAGACAGTTTTGACTGAACTGCAGCATAATGACCTGTTTCTGTGATATCAAGACTAAAAACTACCTCTGAACTTAGAGATTGCCTCAGGGAAAAGCAATAGTTCCTTCCCTTATAGATAAATCCCTTCTGTTCCTCCTACTAAAAATGTCACAGTGAAAATTCATTTTCTAGTATAATGTTAATTCTGATCCACTAGAAGCACATCCTAATGCAGAATATAATCTGGTTTTTAGACAGACAAGAAGAGTTATGCTATAATAATTTTGTTATAAATTTAGAAGAAAGAACTGTAAGGGTAATAAATTAGCTAAATTGAGTCACTGTTGTCTTCTAATGTATGTTTGGGTGTTGTTTTAACTGTACAGCTTATAAATGTACTTTGTGTAAGTATTATCCGGTGTGTTGATTTGTCATGTTACAAACCTCTTGCACAAAGTGTTTACCAGTAGTATATTTGAGTATCCCAATCAGCTATGCATTCTGCAATCTTGAATAGGCCTTCTCAAAGGAGACCTGAGCATGCACTCTGATCTTGAAACTCTTGTTCTTCTCAGATGTTAGATCAGAAAAGAAATATTAAAATACCAGTTCAGACTGACTTTTGAAGATTTGGGAACAACTTATAATAAAGTTTAAGAGTGAAGAATCAGCAGAAATTACTGCTTAGTAGTAGGACCCAGAAAGTAAGGACAAAAGCTAGTGTCATTGACTTATGGAATAGACATTTCAGTAAGAATTTGGATGTTAGTATTTTTTTAAATGTACACTGTTACTTTAGTGAAGGTGTTCATAAAGGTAATGATTAAGGAAGATACAGAGTCAAATAGGGAAATAAATTGCATTTATATATTTTAGAGTCTATGGGTAGAGAGAACCACACTGATCTTGGTGCAGAGTTTACCTGGAATATCTCGTTGGTTTGAAGTAGAAAAACGTGAAGTGGTGAGTATGAGACTCATGTCAATACATATTTTGTGTTGGTTTACTTCCTTGATCATATGTTATTTGATGAATTGCTTTAAGATTTATTACACCTATGTAATTTCTTCGACCAAGGTCTCAGGGTGGCTGCAACAAAATTATTTACAAAGTATATCAAGTTGTCTGATTTCTCTTGTCTTGAAAAGTATTATTAAGAGACACTCTTAAGATTCATTTAAATAGCTGAGGAAAAAGAAGTTGAGAACACTAATGGGCATCAAAGGCAGCGTTTAATGTCAGTAAATTATTTCCTTAAAACTCAGCACCATGTAGCATTTAATACTTAGAATATCTATAGCTTAATGTATCCTTCAGTGTCCTTGAAAAGTAAACATTCTCCAAGTTCCTGTACTATAATAAATGCCACAAGCTGCTGAACAGAACCTGTAGGATAGGGTCTAATGTATAAGTCTGTTATTGATAATTGGAATTTCCTCTCCTTGCTTGTGCTATTACTTAAAAAATCCTTAAATAGATTCTGGACGTATTTGGAGGAGTGCTCCTCCTATAAAGATCTCTAAATAATTGGTCAGTTGCTGAGCCCTGGAGTATAGCATCTAGAACTATTTTCCTTCTTGTCGAAGCCAGTCTTAGAATAATCCCATTAAATATAAGGGTATCATAGTACAATTGATTTTCTCTAAAACTCTGTTGTGTTTTCTTTTATCATAGCAGGAAAATGTCATCTTGATAGTCTCGTGTAGAAAACCAAAGGTGGAGTTTAGTAAAAACGAAATATTTTGTGTGACATGAGAAATTTTGTTAGTTGACTCCTACTGAGTCCTTACTAGGTTAATATGACCACTAATGGAAGACCTTCAATTTACTATCATTTTACTATTATAGTCACCATTTCCAAAAGTAAACTGTAATAATTTTTCCTGGGCATATATGAGGTCATGACTCAGATTTGTGCTTGTATGTTTTGGTAAATTATAGCAGCTGCAAGCCTGTACTCTTCCCATCTCTCAGCTTTTGGTTTTTCTGGCAGTTCACACTGTGAAAGAACTTCCCCACTCTGAGAGATGAGAAGCACATCCTGCTCAAGGCTGCCTTTGACTATAACTTGATCATAATTTTAGCTCAAAGCTTGCATTCAAATTCCTGATCCATAAAGTCTCATTGACTTCACTTCAGGTGGAGAAACTAACTCACTAATACTTCAGCTCTGCTCTGTACCCTTAAACTGGTAAAGCTCCCTGACCCCAAGCCCATTTTTGGTAGTTACCAAGAACAGTTTAATCTTGAATTCTAAGAGTTCCACCACTGGCTGAAAGCATATGAATGTTTTGCAGCAAGGGCTGGGTTATCTCTCAAGGTCAGATAATGAATCTACAAAAGAGTGACAGTTGTTTATTTTGATCATTGATTACATGATAAAATAAAATCTCTCTCCAGCTGAGAAGTACTTCCTCTGTCAAACTACTCTAGGACATAGAATAATATTGTTTTAATGTTAAGAAATCAAAAATTACCTGCAATCTATTTCACCTTTCAACTGAAGATTGTTGTTTGCAATGTGCCTCACTCATGTTTCAGGTGGAAATGAGTCCCCTTGAGAATGCTATTGAAGTCTTAGAAAATAAGAACCAGCAGTTAAGAACACTGATCAGTCAGTGTCAAACTCGACAGATGCAGAACATTAACCCTCTCACAATGTGTCTAAATGGAGTCATTGATGCAGCAGTTAATGGTGGAGTTGCTAGATACCAAGAGGTAAGCAATTTACTTTTTGTTTATTAAAAATCCAATTTCTTTCCCTGTACAGATGCAACTCCTCTTTATGAATTAAGGACAGAAAGTACTATATGAATAATAGTTATAATTATACCTATATTGCAGTTTGGGTTAGGTGATGTTAATGATGTGGTTTATTGAAATAACCATTTTACTGCAGATAGTACCATAAACTTACTCCAATGATGACTCAGTTCACAATTACCCTGCATTCTTCAGTGATTTTTTTGGAAATTTTCAATTAACTGGTTAATTGTAAGTAAATTATTATAATACATTGCCTATTCTAGGATAGGAGATACTTCTGGCCATCTACCATATTTACTTTTTTGTGCTGACATTCTAGTTTTTATATACATATATATTCTTTATATGTGTATATATTTTATAATATATATACACACATAAATTCTCAACAAGAAGTTTATTATCTTGAAGAATCATAATTTTCAAGATCCTTCTTTAATCTCTTCTCCAAGTTTTTAAGAAAAGCTCTTTTGGTGAGAGGGGAGAAAGGGATTTAAAAAAATAAATACAATTTATAAATGTGTAACACAGAAATTGTTTCTAACAGTTGTTCCTCATTATAATTTCTGAACCACCTTAGGAGAACCTTAAATGTTTGGGAGACTGTATTTATACAAAAAAATCTATGGAGTTTTGAAACTTCAGTACAAGAAAGGGTTGGGGTTTTTTGCAGCCCAATTTGATTTTTTTCTTTCTGCTAAGATTCTTATGAAATACTTGAGTATGCTGGTTTTTCCTTTGAAAATGTCAAGTTGACTAACATTCTGTCCAGTTGTCTCAAAGGCTGAGAGATTCAGTGTTCACTCAACAGTGTTAAATTTGGTAAAACTGCATCTTAATTAAACTGCAATAAATTAGTCTGGTACAGTATTAGAATCTGTCATCGAAACTGTAGTGTTATGAAAATTGTGAGAC
This sequence comes from Acridotheres tristis, assembly GCA_037013685.1. Classification (NCBI taxonomy): domain Eukaryota; kingdom Metazoa; phylum Chordata; class Aves; order Passeriformes; family Sturnidae; genus Acridotheres; species Acridotheres tristis. Next base: position 33,324,359 of record CM072885.1, on the reverse strand, counting down.
TGAAGCAAAGCAGTAACATTTTTTGTATTTCCTCATTGCCTTTAAACAACAACAAAACTGTTTTGCATAGTGAAGCACCATGAAGGGACTCCCTGGAGAAATACAGTCATGTCAGAACTATGTCTGGTTTGAATTAGCAGTGTCAGAGCTAGCTCAGTGTCTCTGTACAGCTTCCATTCTTCACAAGCATATCAAAGGTTCTTGCTTGCTCCTTATTGTTGTCCTTGGCTGTAATTCTTGATCCTCATAGACAGTGTTCATGTTTTGATTCTCTTCTGCCCTCTGCCTCTCACTATATTAAAATATCAATTCAGAAATTTGTTTTGTAAGTATCAAAACAGTTAGCAATAATTGTGAGGCTTTTTTTTTCTTCCATTTCTCTCTAATTCTTCTCTTTGCATGTCCATTTTTCAGTCTTTATATGTCTACCTGTTGTTTTGCTAGCTCTTCTACCTTTCTTACTGTCCTATTCTCTGTAAATTCTTTTGCCTGTTTCACCTGCTTTTCCCTTCTGCCCTGTATGAAGCTCAAAGTTCAGTCAGTCTTGGAGCATTTCTTTTGAGGTAAGAGTGACCATGTCTTTACAAATATCTTCCTTTCCTTCAGGCAACTTCCAAGTTTTAAGAAGCGTCCTTTGACCATCTGCTTCCTTCTTGATTCTGTCTTCCGTCTTTCCTCTTTTCCTCTTTAATTTTTTTTCCTGTTTTTTTTTTTTTTTTCTCTTCTGATGGGGAAGAAGCCATCTCTAATTATTCAGCACCTTCATATTGCAAATGTTAAAACTATCCATTCACTAGTGGCTACATTTTTTTTGCCTAAAGTTTCCACCAATGACTATATGATTAATTACTTATTTAATATACATTATCAATTTTTGCAGTTCAAAGAAACTTAGAAAACATTTGAAAATATTATCTAGAAACTTGTTTTTTAAAAAAAATAAAAGTGGAATGTTTTTACTCACTTTGTAATTTTATTCTGTTTAGGCATTCTTTGTCAAAGAATACATCTTGAACCATCCAGAAGATGGAGATAAGATCACACGCTTAAGAGAACTTATGCTCGAGCAGGTAAAGTGGGGAAAGAACTGACAAGATGGCCTGTTCAACTGTTCTAGCTAAAAATGTCCCCAAATAAAATAAAAAAAATCAGAAGTTAATAATTGCTCTATGGTCTTCAATGTTTTCTGAGTTAGATTCCAAGCAGAGAGTAACTTTCTATATAAGCAGGTTTCTGGACCATGTTAATGATTTTTCCCCTATTCCTTTCTATCGTCACCTTAATCACTTCAAACTGTTTTGTGTAAAATAAAGGTTGAGTGAGAGGCCTGTTTTGTCATGCTCATACACAAATATTTGCACAAAATATTTTATCACTACTACAGGATAAACATTTTTTCATTGAAACATTTGATGGCATTGGCATATTTTGTATTTTACCAATATTCCAGAAAAATATTTTCACTACGAGGTTTGCCATAAGAGCAAAAAAGCATTCAAAATCTTACTGCAATGAAAGATATCTAGTAGTAATTGGCAAAGTAGGTAAGCAGTAAAATAAATACAAAGTGATCAAATTAAGCATTTGAGTGTTCTGTTCATTATATTTTTTGCATTATTTCTCCATTCTTTTATAAGCCAGCCTCAAATATGAAGTGTTTCCATTGAAAATGCTGAATTTTTTTAAAATCAAAGATCTTACTTATATTTCAGCTTTTTAAACTGCCATTTATCTATTTTTATTGTGTTACGTGTTGAAGTTTCAAATTTTATTGCCAGCTTGGAGTAAAAAGGGTCACAGTACTGGAAATTGCATTTTTCATCAGCATTGTGGGATCTTTTGATCAGCCAAACGACAGGTCCTCAGACAGTATGAATCAGAATAGATTCACTGAGCTCACTTCAATTTCACTGAGACAATGTATATTAATTCACATATTTTTACTTTGTCAAGCTATAGTTAATCTCATTAATGTTTACAATGCAAAACTGGAGTCAATAAGTTCCTGTACCAAAGAAGTGGTTTCCAAGCAATAGCAGTCCAGTCTTGTCTGGCACCCACAGCTGATCCAACACGGAGCATTGGGAAGGGCTGTGTGTGTGCATGGATGTGCTGCAGTCCTGACCCCAGGTCAGGGATGCTGTACAGCTGCATGCCTGCTCACAGGCTGCCTGAAAACATCAGCCACGAGCTCTCATCCAAAGATATTACAACACACTGTAGCTATTTTGTTTTTAAATCTCAGTTTATCTGATTCCTCATCTAACCAATTCAATATTTTGAATGCATGTGACCATATTTGAGCGAGATTAAAGTTCTTGCACTGTAATTTTGAAGCCTGTTGTGCCTTGTGTCAATGATATACATCAGGTCACCACTTACAGAGATCTCTGGGGAGTTGAAATCGGATAGGGGACCATGGACTTCATTGCAAATACATTACAGAGTCTGTGATGAATTTGACTATCACTGTTGTTTCATGCTTTTTACAACTGTTCTTGTAGAAAATGGCTTTTATTTAGAGTATAGAAATGGTCCTTTTTAAAGTTGCCATTTAGTCAGATTTTTCACTATGTTATCTATAGCTTTTTTTAATATTACAGTTGAATTTACATAGGTGAAACCTATGGGAAAGTTGAATGGGAAGAGGCAGTAAAACCTCTTGTGTGCTTTTGGTCCCAGGCCTTTTTTGGTTACAGGTCTTTCAGAGATTTAGATAGGTGTTTTTAAGGCAACGTGCATTTTGTTGGATTTTTTTTTTTTTTTAATCAGTATTCTGATTGATGATGAGAGCTTAAAGAAAATGGATCAAAAATATTTTTTCCCTTTCTGCAGGCCCAGATTCTAGAATTCGGCTTGGCAGTGCACGAGAAGGTGGTGCCACAGGACATGAGGCCGTTACACAAAAAGCTGGTGGATCAATTCTTTGTGATGAAGTCAAGCTTGGGAATACAGGTACTCACGTGAGCAGGTGCATGGATAGACCAGAAGACTGTTCAGCTGCATTAAGGGTTGCTTCATTTTCCCAAGCAACAAACAGTGACATCTTTTGGTTTTTTGTCCTCATTACAACTTGGAGCCTTTTTGTAGTACCACAAAGCAAAGAGAAATATAAACTTCCCTTACCGTGCAGAGAAAAGTAGTCATGTTTTACTAATAGTCACATTTTACTATCATTAGTGAAAAGTTAAAATATTTTTCTTATTAATGATGAAGCTGATCCAAAATGCCATGTATATGTAGTTATCTACATACCTGTATCTTACAAAATGCCTAGTGGTATAATGTTGATTTTAATTAATCTTCTCTTACTAACTCACCAGGAATTTTCTGCCTGTGTACAAGCTAGCCCTGTTCATTTCCCAAATGGAAGTCCTCGTGTATGCCGGAATTCCATACCTGTTTCTATGAGCCCTGATGCTGCCAGGGTAATACCACGACGAAGGCAAGTTAAATACTAGTAATGACATATTTTTGCTACCCATGGAAAATGACCCATAAATACTTCTAATACATATACGAGCCTTGAATAGCTGGTATATGTATTCTCTGTCCTTCTTTCCCTTTCTCTCCCCTCCCTTCTTCCAATTAAAGATGAATAAACATGTGCAGTTCTCACATGAAAAATTATGACTGACAATTAGAGTTAACTATTTTAATTTCATTATTCTTATAATAGCCCCTTGAGTTACCCAGCTGTCAATCGGTATTCTTCCTCATCACTGTCATCCCAAGCTTCTGCTGAAGTCAGCAACATCACTGGGCAGTCGGAAAGCTCAGATGAAGTTTTTAACATGCAGGTATAATTTGTTGACATTCTTCAAACGGTACAAAGTCTTTCTTACAAGGCTAGTTACTAAATTAATTCAATTATTCCATTCAGAAATCTCAGAACTATTGATGATGTTTCTTTTAAAAACTAAATCTTTAAATGAGATGTTAAACTAATTCACTTAGAAATAACTTTTTTATGTAACTGTTTTCTCTTGTTTAAATTAAAACATTAATTTTTTACAAATGCAATAAGTAGCAATAGACTATAATTCAAAGTCATCTCATCTCTTATAGACTTTTCTGTCTAGTTGTCACATTGTGATGTAATTATTTTACTGTATTAATTACATTTCTATTTATTTAATATTTTTGCTACATTTTTGTGTAATTAGATTAATGCTCTTTATACTGATTTGTTGCTTTGAATTACTGATAAACTACTCTAAGAAGTTAAAAGTTCTTTGCTGTAGTGAAAAGTATGCTGTAAATTTTTGTTTTCCAAACCAGTAAATGTGATCTGGTAACAGCAACATCTCTTCTATACATAGCCTAGTCCATCTACCTCAAGCCTGAGTTCTACTCATTCTGCTTCACCTAATGTGACCAGTTCTGCTCCATCCAGTGCCAGAGGTCAGTGCTCATCTGCTGTGGCAAACCATATTAAATGACTCTTGATATGTTACACAGCTGAATTTCTGCATGATGTCACTGGTCAGACATTATATTTGGCCAATTACTTGAGGAATCTGAATTATTAGAGACAGAGACTTTTTTTGTCATAAGCATGGAATTTAAATGTCTACGTTTCACTGCATGAATTTAATCTCTGGACACATTTCTCTTCTAGCTTCTCCTCTGTTGTCTGACAAACATAAGCATTCCCGAGAAAACTCTTGCCTGTCTCCCAGAGAGAGGCCCTGCAGTGCCATCTACCCTACTCCTTTGGAAACTTCTCAGGTAAGAAGTTTGTTGGGAATCCTCAGAGCACAAATAGCTAAGAAGACAATAAAGGTGCATGCTAAACTTCAAGCAGATTCGGTGTCTGTTCACTGTTGTAAATTTTCAAGGGGTTTTTAATGTTTTCATAAGCAAATAATCTAAAATATTTTAAATGTAAGAGATGTGAATAGAATACATAGTGCTTGATCATATTTCTGCTTGATTTCTTTAGGTGTAGGTCTGTTTCTTTACGTTTACTTACTGAAGTGAGAGAGAGATGCAGAGACTTACCAGGTGACACAGCCTGCTTGTGTGGAACAACAAGCATTTGTTCAGTCTAGGGAGGAAGACAAAAAATGAAAAACTCTTATCATGGCAGTTGTCCTTGTTGAGCTCCCCTTTGTTTCTTCTGAGAAAGCTAACCCTAGCCACTGTGAGATAATAACCTATTCCATGTGGCAATTCCTGTTTTCCAGTGTAGTTTCAGAAAAGAATGATAGACGTTTTGTTACTCCAGAGAAAAGAATGTATTGTGTTCTTGCCTTAAAATACTGTTGAACAGGTCTGTATGAAATGTGTATTTTTTGAGTATTCTGAAATTCAACGTGAGCTTGGTAAGCTGGCCAATACTGAATCTTTATTTCGTCTTTTCTTCCTAATGGACCTATTTTCCTAAAGTGCTTTAACACAGCTGCTGTTTCAATCCCTGCCATCACACAATGCACCTCTTCCTGGAAGCTGAGAAAGATAAGAATATACATACAGTGTTAAAGGCTCTCCTTTCAACACTCATGTCTACCAGAAGTTTTACCCCTGATAAAAACCAGCTCCAAGATTCTTTATTTTAGAAATTATTTATTGGTTTCTTGTTAGTTCTTTTCTTGCCCCTTATTTCTTCAGTTATGGAATTGGCTCTTGCTTTAAATTTTAATCTCTTTTCTGTTTAAGTCCTCATGCTATCACTTGAGAGCTTAAGAAGTAATACTGAGGCTTAGCCAGACTTAAGGACAGTTCTTGGGAACTACTTAGAGCAGATAGATCTACTGGGCACTTCGTCTGTGGTAGTGGAGCCAAAACAACTGACAAGAGAGATCGGGAGATGCTCTTTGACTAAAGCGGTTGTACAGTTTGCCGCAAAGAAAAATTATCCCATTTTTGCTCCCAGACTACAAACTCTTGCTTTGCCAAGTGGAATGCGACTTCTATCCCCCACTCTATCCGAGATTGCATAAGGGAGGCTGAGGAGCTCGTAGGCCCAGTCTCCGCTCTCTCTGAGACTCGCCCAGCAGGAAAGTCTCCCAATCTGTCTCTACCCTCAGTGTCCCATGAGAGGGTAAGTAGAAAATTAACTTGCTCATACAGTGAAGTGTATTTCAAAGATGAGAAGGTCTGATGATTTCTTTCTGCCCTTATAACTTTAAATGAGGATATATCTTTCCGGGGAAAGGTGAAATTTCTTTCTCTGCTGTTCCCTCAGCAGTAAAAATGAACTGTGATCAGAAACAAAAATCCTGATTCTCTGCCTTCTGATAAAGAAGGGGAAAAGAATTCCTCAGGGCAACTGTAAGGAGATATCTTAGAGATACCTGAAACTCTCATTTAAATTTAGCTGCTCAAACTGTTCCTTGTCCTTTCTCCTTTCATTCTAACACCACTTCAACAGTGTTGGTTGGAGCTTCACACTGAAAGGACCACCCATTTATGAATTACTTCATTACAGCTTGATGAAAGCAATATTCTCATTAGTGTTTCAGCTGGGAGAGATGAGATACACAGGCAAATTCCTGAACTTCAAGTCTTTCAGGCCATAGCTGTCTTATTTAAGGAAGTTTAATGGACTTTACAGAACAAGACCACAGCAATATTTCATCCGCTTCCTCACCGAAATTGATGCTCAAGGTTATGTGCAGCTGTTTTCAGTCAACATCCATTTGTGCTTGCTTTGTGATCTCTGGCTGAATGGTTGTACAGTGTCTCTCCAGCTCTTCCCGTACTCTGAAGAGGAATGCCTGCTGTCATTGACTGGTCAACAAGCCTCCTTAGTTTTTGCGTTATTATTCCTCCTATTGAAGCTATTTGAATTTCGCATTTTTGGGGTTTTTATTTGCATGTCATCAAACATCCTGTGATTGCTCTTGTTCTTCCATATGGTTTTATATCTCATTCTTTTCAGTATGTCTTTGTTTCTCTGTATTTCATTCAGCTTTTGTCTCTTTATCTCCTCCAATTTCAGTTGCTTTTTCAGCCGTTGCTCTTTACCTTTGCTGCAGAAAATGGACTTCAACACTTGTCCATCCCATCCTAGTGCACTGCAGACTCACTAGGCAGTGAACACTCAATCCAGACCAGGCAGCAACATATGGTCACACTTTTTGTCACATCAGAGTACATATGTAGGTTTACCACCTCAGTCTAATGTTCACTGCAGGAAAACAGATATTACCTGACCCAGAATGACTCGCACAATGACACATAGCACATCTACTGTAGCTCAAAATCTACCAAAAACATTCTGTCTCTGAGATGTTTAAAGTGAAGTTGAATTGGGCTTAAGTATTTGTTCCTCACTTTGTAACACGAAGCTGCAACATCTTAGATCAATGATGATTGCTTTGCAGCTGAGTTTGCCATCTTGTGGAACCACGGCATAGTGCCTCACCAACCTGGCACAGTGCTCTGTGAACACTGGAAAGAGACACAATAATAGGATTTTATTAGATTTCAAAAAAAAAAAAAAAAGAAATGAAAGTAATGTTAATCTGTTCCCATTTCCTCTGAAAAATACATCTGAATTACTTGTAGGATTAACTGTATGAGGTTTACATATGCTTTCAAGACAAACTAGTGAGACATGCATTATTTGAATGCTGCCAAAGGAAATAAATGGTAGAATATTAATTTTTTTCTTGCATTTATTGTTATTTGTAAACAAAATTTAAAAATTTTAAGAAAATGAAAAACAAGCATGCTTTATGGGTCGGCTTTTATCCGCAAGAGAAGTAAGAAGACTGCTACCAAAAAAGTCAGGGTTGGAAAACAATACACAATGGTTTTCTTAGGTAACAGCCATAACTTGAATATTATCTTGTTCAGATCCTGATACTGTAATGAAATTATTGCAAATCTATCCTTCTATTTTTAAGTAATCTATTAAGATATCTCTTTAGGAATGAACTTTATTATGTTTTTTAAGGTGCTGGAAACTGCCAGAACCCAGTACGTAATAATCCTCCCTCCAATTTCTGTGTGTACAGTTTTCAGAAAACGAGTCTACTCCCTATCTGTCTACACATACTTTAATTAAACTGTTCTTATGTGAGGTTTATCACTCTACTTCCTAAGCAGACCTGGGGGTGAGGGGGATGATAACAAAAATATATTTGTTTTCTTAAAGGCTACTGAAATACAACAGCAGCTATGTGTAAATCATGCTGTTCTCAATTTACAGAGAATGCTGTTTAATCATATTGGAGATGGTGCTTTGCCACGAAGTGATTCCAATCTGCCCAGCTCTGACAAAGGTAAACGGAAATGCTACAAGATGCCAGTCTTTGAAGAATGAAAATTTAATTACTCCATCATGCTCCTGTAGAATGCCAGTTCTTTTGAGTGCATACTGTCATCTCCAAGTGTCAAAACATTCTAAATGACTCAATAAATTATGCTAACAAATCTAAGTGTCGAAACACTTTGCAAAAAAAAGGCGAGAACTGAATTTTGCACTCTAATAAGGCCCAGAAGTTTGCAAGAGGGAGTAATGAAGCAGCAGGTTTCATCAGGCTGCCTCTGAGTCCTTCTTGCTTCTTAAGAGAGACATTTGGGAGGAAAAGCCAACTTCTGGAGAATGAGGTACAGAGAAGGTTAGATATGGACAGAATCCTGAAGTTTGGTACCTGCAAGTCCTGTTTACCAAATATAACTCAGTGTGCTTCTCCTTACATGTGGATTGAAAACACCAATTTGTGCTTTCTTACATTTTGGAGATCCTGTTTTTAATTAGAGTAAATGAGAAATATATGCATTTCCATAGAAAAAATATTGCCTCTTATAATTTTGCACACGGGGGGATCCAATATTTTTGGCATAGTAATTGTTTGCCATGATTTCATTATGTGCCTCACATCTATAATATGCTCCATCATTTCATTATGGTACCTTTGTGGTATGTTGAATAAAGGATACAGTAGAATAAGTGTATAGAAAGTATTTTAATAATATACTGTAATAAGAACTGACCAGGAATCAGATTTTCTTTAATAAGAGCTGGGTTCTATAGGTATTTTTGTGTTTACATTTTTATGAAAGCACGGGTGGAATTTTTTCACAGGGCTGAAAAACATATGAAATAATTTAACATGGAAATAGCAAAACTTTTCCACTGGCCTATGCAGTCAAGTACATCACAGAATTGTTAAAATGGAGTATTTGGGACAGATCCGGAAGGCTTTAGCAGTCAAAAAAACTGACTGCTTGGATGACTGAAAAGAAAAAAATGAGTTTGTCAGGAGATTCAGGCATTTGAAGTAGCTAGGTCTGGTGCCAGGTGATTTTTAGGAGGGCAGCAAAGCCATCTGTTGGGTGACAGCTTACAATATAAAAGCTAATACTGTGTTGCATATTTTGGCAATAACAAAGCAAAATTATACTCTAGAAAATAGATTATTCTGTCAATTGATCCCATGGTCAATTAAAGTGCAATTATACTATAACAATATTGTTTCAGATATGAGACCAGTGTTATTTTTACTGTACTAATTGTACTGTCTGGTGTGTAGTGGGGTTGCAGTCCTGAGAGCTCTCAGTGTTGCTACAATAGTGATGATTGATGCCATCAGTTAGCAACAGTACTTTGCTTTTTTGTTTCATCTTTGTAAAAAACCACAGAGTCCTTACATGTGATTCTCTACTCACAATTGAAACAAGTAAACAAGAAGGAAACTGTCATGGCAGGGCAAGAGATTTGGGGCTTTTAAAGTGAGAGATTTTTTTTGGTGGCGTATTTGGGAGATGAATGGGAAGGTTTGAAGTGGTTATTTTCAACTCCTTTTCTAAGGAAGTGTAAGGAGAATTGTATTTTTCAAATTAGCTCTTGCCCTGCCCGTGTTAAATGCCCTGTCCTTCTGTCTGTCTGTCTGATTACTTTCCAATATTGGTGACTTCTTGATGACATGATATAATCCAAGTCTATCAAGAAAGCTGTTCCAGACCTTATGGGATCATTCAGTTAAAGTCATAGAATCTGATCAGGGTAACACACAAAGAAAACAGCCACTTTAATGCATATCAAGGTGATAGTCAATTTACATGATCAAGCAGAGATCTTTGACCACAGATACAAACAGTGTACAGAAATTTTGTCAGTCCATAATGATTTTCAATTTGGTATTTTTTACTGTCAGACGCTTCTAATTTCTTCCAATTTTTACTCCCTACATTTTATGCCCTTCTTTCCACCTTCTTTCAATTCCAAATTTGTAGTCTATGCAGGCAACACAAGAATGTTAGCACAGAAATCTTTATGAAGGAGATCGATAGGAATTTGGTGAGTTCCTTTCTCTAGTCCCTTCTGTATATAAAATGAGTTAATGGGAATATTGGAAACCTCTAAATAGAAGTCTGGTGCAAAGATAAACTGATTATATTAACAAGCTTCAAGCTTATCTCCCTTTGTGGCTGGATTTGTAGTGCACTAGAGTGCAATCTCAGCTGCTGCTGCTGTTGATGGCCGCCAGGCTGGTCACAAAGTGACTTGAGGCCCAGGCATCCATCAGGCATCCATGACATTGCTGGCTGCTATTTAAGAGCTTTGCAAGTGCAGATGTAATCATGAGACCTTTTCACGAATGCTGATTGAGTTGTCAGGGGTTTGCATTCTGTATGTTTTTTGTGGATAAAACAAAGTGAGAAAGCTGGAAGTGTTGTTGCCCATGACAGTTTTTTCATTCTCTTCCAGTTGTGAACACCACCCCCAGCAGCTGGAGCCTGGACAGTGGGAAGGAAGCCAGAAACACATCAGAAAGTGGAAAGCTTATATCTCCTCCTGTACCACCAAGACCTGTACAGACTGGTGAGTTAATGGACATCTCAGGTAAAGCTTCAGTACCTGAGGGCTTAGATTCTTTCCACTCTGTTTGATGTTTAACTTCTTGGGCAGGTTAACTTATTATTTGATTTCTTACATGAAAGGCTGTAGAACTGCTCTGCAGATATTTTCATCTCGTTAATGTTCTCTGCAGTTTCCAATATTCTGCCCCTTCACTAATGAATGTGCAGTTTCAGGCAGTTCATGCTAGTATGAGGAAGGATGATCAAATTTAGTCTTTTGATTTTATGATAATTAGAAATTAGCAATCAGAAATCATCATTAACCACAAAGAATCTTACTGGCCAGAAAATGCACAGCAACCACGAAAGTACATGTGTTCTGATACTATAACCGTTTTTCCTTTCAAAATATTAATTTCCATTTAAAGGAATGGTTGCTCAAGTGATATTATAAATATAATTGTTCTCAAGGGAGTGAGTAAATGTTTTGTGTATTATACTTATGCCTCTTAGTTTAGGCATGTTTCTAGTATATTTGGAGGTAAATATTTGATATAAGTATATTAGGTTTTTTTTTTCCTTATTTTACTTACAAATACATGTTTCTTAAGAACAAAAAGGGAAGTGTTGTTATATTTACTCTTTTTTCAACTTGTTATCATTTGGTAGATTATAAATCAATTTACAGTGATATAAAATTTGTCAGAAAAGGTAGATGCAGAAATTTTTTATGCTTGGTTGTACTGCAAGATAATCCAGAGAACAAAGCAAAACAAACAAATCTCTCAAACTATTTACAGCCATTGGCCAAGAGAACTAGAGGTAATGTTTATGTATCGAATGATCTCCTACCCACTAAAAAAGATTTCTTAGTAAAAATTGTCATGCCACAAGTGCACTGAAATCTTTCTACCTTTACAGCATCACCAGCAAGACACATAGCCTCCATTTCCCCTTCTCCTGCTGGAAGATCACCAATGAAGGTACTGTCTTATTGCAGTGAATTGCCTTTGTGAGACACATCTTGTGTGGTGTGGGGTAGATGGTATATATTTAATGTACATTACTTGGGATTATATTATGTTTTCTTTTTCTTATCATATACCTATACAAAAAACAGTGTTCTGTCTCCAACGTGGAAGATGGGGAGGTGCCAGGAAAACCTGTTGTGCAACCCATTTGTCTTATTCTTCCAGCATCCAGAGCTGTTAAATTAGAGAGTATTCCCTGCTTCAATCATTTTAATACCCATTTTCCTCTGCAGGATGATCCAGGGAGGTTGTAAGAAGTTGCAAGTATTTTGATACCTGCCAGTAGGAAACATTATGCATAGGCAGTGAATAAGCACTGGTTCTTCTCTGGCAGTTAAACATCCAAATTTGAGATCCAAGCTAAACTGAGCACGTTTCATTTCTATTTCCAGATATTTGCATGTGTTGGTACCCATATATTGGTAGCTGCTTTTTTGCTGGAAAAATTGGGAAATCTGTGTTTCCACAGCATTGAAGCACACAAACATGCAGCCTGCTTATTCCAGGCAAACCCTGATGCTGGTAGAGTGCAAGACATTAGTCTTGAGGATAGCTTCTGCCACATCATTGAAGCAGAGATGATTCGGGAGGTAGAAATATAAGAGTCAACAACATGGAAAGAGAACAAATAGAAAAGAGCATGAGTGGTGCTTCAGGCACTCAGATGCAAGGACAGAGCCATGCAAGGCAGCAGCCCTGCCAAAGTAACCCCTCAGCAGCCCTATGCCTAACTAATACTGCTGATACACGTTGCCTGAGGAGAACAGCACCCCAGAATATTTCCTTTCCCTTTGAGATCCCTAATTACAAGTTCACACTCATTGTCCTGTTTGCCTTCCTATAAGCCTGTAACATTTCTACTTGTGTCTACACAGCGGCCCAATTTGCTCACAAAGCAATTCTGCTGGCCATCAGAGTGCCCCATTGTCCTATTACCATTCTGCTGAAGCGAGCACCAATCTCAAGTTTTGCCCTAATCGCTTACTAGGAAGCTCTTTAGAACATTCGGATCTTATCCAAAGATTAGTGACCCTTCCTTTTTTCCTGATTGCACACAGTATTGATGATTCTTAGGGATGTTTGAAGCTTGTCCTAACATTCTTCTTCTATAGGTTTGGACAGAATTTAAGCATTTTACAAAGTCTGGATTGCTGCTTGGAAGAGGAATGCTGGCCCAAAATACTTCTGAGAACTGCAGGATCTCACTTTGAGCATCCATGAATTTCCAGACTGTTTTGTTGTCTAGGTTGTTACTTGCTACTGGTAAAAGTAATCTGTTTTACCAGAACCAAGTGCAGGATTTACATATTTGCTGTTGTTCTGAATGACAAAAGCAAAGGTCCTAAATCTTCTATATGGTCACTTAATCCAAGTGCCCAGTGTTCTGGGAACTGAAGTCAAATACATAATTTATTTGAAAACATTAACCTTGGATGTTTTTGGGAGTAGGAATGCAGTTGCAGCCTCCTCACATACAGAGGAATGGAACATGAAACAAGTAGTTAAACTCGTAGTAGGCTCCTGAGAAAGTCTGAAATGTCTTCACCAGGTGTTGAGCTTTAAATAAAACTCACTTTGCTTTTCTACAGCCATATACAGGGCTCAGATTTTAGCCTTTCTTGTAACAGTGTGCAACATCCTATTAAAACCCACCGACATAAATGAAGAATTTTTCTCTCCATTGATTTCAGTGCTCTGTGGATACAGTCCTAGATGGATAACTAAAATTATCTCAACAGCATAAAGTCAGTGCAGCCAGCTCTATACACCCCTGTCCCTCTCCTGCACCACTCCCATCCTTTGTTGCATGGCTCACACTCTCACCTTAAGCTGAGCAACTGAGCATCAACCAATCTAACAAGAACGGGAGTGGGAAATTTATCTTTGTTTTGATTTCTCCATCCCTTTTTTAGCCTGAGGCTTGAGGCCAGTAAGTCAGGATTGCCTCAGATTAATCCAGTCATAATTAGATATGTTGCAAAAAAATTTTAACTTGGAAAGTGCGGGTTAACCTCTTACAGTTTTCAGTTGAAGTTGCTTCACTGGAATAGAATTGTTCCGTGGTTTTCGGTAGGCCTCTGTTGTCCATGCCTTTTATTTGTCATCAGCACTGTTGTTGCTGCTTGGGCCCTCAGCTCCTGCTCCCTCACCATCCCTCACTGACCTATGAGGCCACTGGTGCAACCTCTGGCCACGTGTGCCCTCCATATGGCCCTTGTCCCTGAGGCACACGTGGTGTGTTGTATTTGTATGTCTAAGGAACACCTGGGAGATGGGGGAGAGGAAGGGTGGTGATGCTTTCATCTCCTGCCATGCTGCTGCTGCCCCAAATGGGAGCAGGAACAGCAGAGAGAGGAGCTGGCACCCAGCAGTGGCTCTTACCTTGATACCTGCTTTGTGCTACCCCTCCGACACTGCTTTTATGGTACACTCAGAAACGATGCCATGATGTAAATGCACTTTTCACTGCATGGCAATGCACTAAAAGCTGTGAGGAAAAGCTTTGGAAACGGAATTTGGGATATGAGAGCCTGCAGTAGCAGCAGTGGCTGGGCTTTGGCGTTAGGGGGCAGGACACTCCCAGGTATGCCCTGCACCAGTGATGCATTCCACTTCCAGCTGAGAAAATTAAGGGTGCACTCTGAAGACTTCCAGATTTTTCCAGGGCATTATGATAGTGAGATAACATTTTAAAACAGTTTTATTTCCACTTACTGGCATGACCACTATCTAAGGTATACCCAGGCACTATGGAAATGAGCTTTTTATCAGTTTCTTACCAGGTCCCGATTAAACAGGGACACAACCGTTTCTGTTTATCAAAGCTCAGAGTTCCATGCACGGTATCTGTGTATGCTTTCAGTCTGAGCACAAAAACACTCTCCCTCCTATATGCCAGGTAATTTTTTTTTCTGCCCTTTCTTTTGAGCAGGGGTCTGTGCAATCATTCACACCGTCTCCAGTGGAGTATCATTCCTCGGGGCTCATCTCCAACTCCCCAGCGCTGTCAGGGAGTTACAGCAGCGGCATCTCTTCGCTCAGCCGATGTAGCACATCAGAAACATCCGGCTTTGAAAGCCAAGGCAGCGAACCAGCAGTGACTGTCCCAAGCTACAACATTTCTGAGGAGCCTGTGAGGAAAGAAAGCAAAACCCCGCCGCCTTACAGCGTGTATGAGCGGACTTTGAAGCGCCCCGTTCCTCTACCTCACAGCCTCTCCATCCCGCCCGCCGCAGACCCCCCGGCACTGCCCCCCAAGCCACAGCTGGTTCGGCCAAACAACCTGGAAAACAGCAGCAGGAGGACTGAGCAGGTTCCCCGGCCCAGGCCTCTGCCCCGCAAAGTCTCCCAGCTATGAGAAGCCGCTTTTGTATTTAATTGCAACACATTCTTCACTGTTTAAGAAATAATATTTTTTAAAAATGGTAAAACTCATTTAGTTAGGCACTTTACTACTTTATCCACATTTTCTTTGGAGTAATTTCAAAATGCTTATTAATGTTATGTTGCACATTTGAAATGAAATTACTAATTTAGGTTGCCAGATATTATAGGAAGCATGAATGAGAGGATTTTTTTTTTTAATTTCATGGTGGTGAATACTGATAAATGCTTTTATTTGTACTTTATTTTTCTTTAAAAAAATCTAAAACCCTACAACTCTCATCTGAGTTAACTGAATGCTTCTTACAAAATGCAGAATATACTGACTGGATCTTTACTACTAGAGATAAATGCACGCTTTCTAACAAAGTAGGCTGTAGACTAGGATGTTTCTGCAAGTAGGCTGAAAGTTGTTTCTCTTATCTGATGAACAGGTTGGTAATTTCAAATGTATGTGGCAAAACTGAGATATAATGCAAGTTATACAGCGGCGGACTGTTGTAAAAATGTGGCTTGGAATTTTTGAAACACACTTGGCTTATGTTATTTTTAAGATGGAAAAATACCTGTATTTCATTCAGCATACAGCACCTTTCTGGTGAATCCCGATAAGGTTTTGTGCCATTAGTGTATGTACCAACACATCCTTTTTCTTTTTGAGGTGCAATTTACTTTTATTCTTCCAGTTAATGTAATTTTTTGTTGTTGTTGTTTTAGTTTTGGGGTATTTTTTAAGCTAGCAGTTTTCTAGTGGATGCTGTCTGCTGTTCTTGAAAGTTCACCCTAAAATGCAATCTGTGTATGAAATAGGTACAAATGAATTGTTCATTTAATTTGTGTACAAGAGTCAGTAATGACTAGTATCAAGGCAATTCACTAAATGAATCAATTTTTAAAAATACAAATGCTGGTTTACAATCCATATATTTCAAAAGCTAATTGCAAAGGTCATTAATAATTTTTTAAAAATCTAGCAAAAATTCTGAACAGTTCCTTGGATGTGTATGTGCCATCGGAGCCAGGCTTTTGATTTGCTTTTTAGCTTGAGTTCATCACCATCATCTTTATTGTTGAGTATGGTGTTTGACCCTAGGTTGTATTTTAGTCACTGGCATCTGAAGAGCTCTGGAAAGCTAAAGCCAAGACATAGGAATGTGGAGGGGAAGGAAGAAAAAAAAGCACCTTCTGTATGTATGTTTTGTATCCTCTTTCTTTTATTGACTGTTTAAATGTGCTTGGGAACAGATGTGTGAACTGCATTTTGAATCATATTGTTAAAAATATTCTCCCTCTTTTGTTGGGAAGCTCATGTTGATCTCTGTGTTTGATTTGTTGATAGTTTAACTGGAAGAAAGTGACCACTTTTTTATATTCTCTCGATTAAACCTTCAGCAGTTACAAGCTGTTGACAGTAGTTATAGACGTTTTCTATAATAAATGTTCAAGTATTTTTGTACATAATTGGTAAATTTTAATAAGGAGTGTACCATTATGTGAAAAAGAAGCAAACAGTTGTGTATGCAGTAAGATTGTTATAATTATGCCAAATACTTTATGTATGAAAAAAAAGAATATTTGTAAATATGTGCTTTTAACAATAATTCTGCCATATTGACTTTACAGTTTTGAATGTCAGAAAAAATAATATATGTTAAAATATTTATGTTTTAGTGAAAGTATTCATAACTTGAAAAGGAACATATGAATTTTAGCTTTGTATCTTGCTGATTTCAAAGTCTAAAATTCCTTGAACTAGCTCTTGCTTTCTACTATAACATTTTTATGTCTGTAACCACATCATAAAACCTGTAGAAGGCTACATATTTATGCTGATATAAAGAAGTAATGCCTGAAATTTAAATAAGGTGTCACAAGTAAGATAACAAAGCTGCTCTGATTTTTTCCCACCCATATAGTTTAATAGATTTTGTTGACTAGTGCTTGAGCACAGTACAGTATGAATCAGTGTTATTTGCTCCTGAAGCCTTTTTTTTTTATTTTTTTTTTTTTTTATTTCTGGCAGTAAGCAGAGTTGATGACTTTATCATTTGCGTGCATTACTGGTCAGCTTTGCAGCAAAACATTTCAGAAACTCTGTTTACCTAGACACTCATATTGGTTGCTGCATAATGTTAGTATGAAATAAAAGATTAATCTTTACAGTACAACTTGTTTTCTACAAAATGAGAGAGTCTAATTCAGTTAGCCACAGAGTGAAAGTTCTGACTCCTTGTCTTGCTACATCCAGCTTTTTTCTGTTAAAAATCTCCTTATAGGTGGAGTTTTCTCCCTATTTGGTCTTGTAATTGCTTTGTGAGACAAGCTGGGGAGAGAACTGACATGCTCTTCTGAACAAGTGAAGAATGTAAAATTTACTAGAGAGTTCACTGTAAATTAACGTGCATGAGCATTCTGATTTTATAACCAGGACTTCAGAAATACTCTGAACGATAGAAAATGGTATAAAATTGACAGAATACTCTTAAGCCGAGTTGACACATTTTCTGCTTAGCCAGTTTTGACAAATTGATTCTGTAGATCAATTTTTCAACCTGATTACCTATAAAATGTAGTATGAAATTTTGTTATGTATGTTGCAACACCCACTGCTTGAAAACCTAATGTAAATAAAGGTCTTGTTTGAATTTTATGTAGTAGTCATAAATATGATTTTACCACTTCCTGGGTGATGGTGAGTAATTCAGAAGCTCATACAGGAAGACCAAAGGGAACAAGTTGTTCTTACTTCTCAGTAGCTTTAATGTCAGCCAATGTGTGTGTAATAGGTGACAATTTTGTATTCAAATACCATATTTGAGTTGCTGGTGTCTCTGGGATGCCAGAGAAACATCCTCAAACTCAGCTGACCAGCTTCAAAATTATGCAGTTCCCACTAGTTCTCATGATGGCATAACAGCTCCACAGCGTGAGTGAAATCAGTGATGGTATCCCAGGTCAGATGCTGTTTCAGGCCAATTGCTATGTTCTGAAAGAAGCACAAAGCTGAAGTTACCCCTCTTAGTAAAGGTTTCAGGGCAGTGCAGTTATGGCCCTGCTCACGTGGAATGGGGTATAGCTACGTGAAAGTCTTCTGTGTGAAAGTGGCACCTTGCCCTCCTGCCTGACCATTCTTCTTTTTAACTGACTGTGCAACAGCACCTGCAAAAAGAAGAGTGATGGAGCAAAACCAGACCAATAGGCAGGAGTCAGCGCCTGAGGTATAAATGATGAAAAGCATCTTGTTTTGAATGCAACTGTGGTCAGTAAACCCAGTGCTGATAGATTCAGATCTTTGCTCCAGAAATCTGCTGGTTGCTGGAATTTCTGATGATTCAGGCAGAGCCCTGACATATGCTGGCCAAAGGGCAAAGTCCCATCTGGTGGGGTATTGTGGAAGGATGGTCGCCACTGGATCCCTTGAGATCCTGACCTTGAACTAGATTCTGTGGGAGAAAGCCCTTTTCATATTAATTTAATTTGTCTTTACCTTTTTTCTCATTGACATTTTAATACAGCTTTTGACATATACTTCATACAAGAAAATAGTATTATGAGTTTGGCTAACATTAACAAAAAAAACTTTGGGGATTAAACAGCTAAACTATTCAAACCTCAGGAATAGGAGAAGTTTAGAGCTGTATACCTCCTGTGTGCAATAAGCACCAGTTTAGAGACTCATCCTGGGTGGTAAAATAAGGCTGCTGAAGAAAAGAACATTAAATATTTTTTTTTAAAATGATTGCTCAGTAAGGAACGTGGTGTGTCTGTTTTGACAGGCTGAGGGCTGTCAGACTTCAGTGGGGATGCAGCCTCCAACACAAGCCTTCCAGGCACAGCTGGGCAAACTTACCTAGCTTAGAACTTGTGTTAAGGACACTGTTCAAAACTCCTCTTTAATTGACTGATATTTGTTCCAGGAAGACTGTGTTAGAAAGGAAAAAGAAGGTCAACAACTGTGTGGGGAAAAAAAATAAAAAAAAAAATGGATGCAAATAAAATTTAGGCAAAACCCTTGATGGCCTGACAATTAATCCAAGTGTGTTTTGACTCGGCCAGGAGACATGGTGGGAGAAACTGAAATTTTACCTGAAACTGAAGCATCAAGTATAATTCTTTAGGCTATTTTGTAGCATAATGTTATACCAGCTTAACTAATGGTCGAGCTGAAGGGAGTGGAACGGAAGCTGGCAGTCCTGACAAAATAGAGGGCGTTTTTATTTTACAGAGGCCTTGGGGTGGAGGTTTTTCTCTTTTGCTATGGCTAACCAGAGGATAGACTGACTGTCATGAATTGCAAAGGCAAAGAGTTTCTAAATAGCAAAGCCCTACAAAATATTCAAATATTTCCCTGCTAAACAGTTATTTTCTTAACCTATGATGCATAACTGATGCAGTGTATTTTGCAATTAACATCTCAGTATTTTAGAGAGCAAATCAATGTCAAAATTTCATAGTAAATAGTTTTTCTGATAGTTCATAAGCTGCTGAAATTTTCGTTAAATATTTCAATGTTTTACATCATTGATTTGCTTTTGGAACTACATCCACTTGTGTATTCTAATTTATTTTACTTCTGGAAAATTCTGTAGAAAATCTCTGCATTACATTCTTGCTTATTTGTGAGAGACTGCTACCGCTGCTGGTTTTTATTGACCTCACTGACTTCCCTTGAAGTGTTTGCTCTTGCTTTTCAAAAGAAAGACCATCAGCAAGGAGCTACTTCTGCCTTTCCTGTGGGGAATATTTCAAAAGCACAGCCTGAAGGGGATGCAGCACAGCAACTGTTCCCAGGGGGGACTATAAGCAAGGACTTTGGGAACAAAACCTGAGGGGGAGGTTTACCCATAGAGCTACTCCCGTAGGAGTTTGGGTTCACAGACAGAGCAATAACTCAAGGACAGGGACTGAATTAATTTACTAAAATCAGGAGATGGGACATAGGTAATGTCCAACAGGCTTTGCTAAAGGATGAGGCTCAGTCCCAGCGTGTCCTATAACTGGGAATCATTTGCCTTGTTTCCTGATCTTTTAATGAAGAAAGTAAGGCCAGGTAGACCCACAGGGTAGGGATGTAAGTTTTATTTTAGGGTTGCTAAAATAGGATGTGTTGGATAGGGGCAGGGACAAAATGCTTAATCTACACTTTAAGCCTAAGTAGACTTGAGAGACCATTCCTCTGGGTCTTTGGGCCATGTTGCATTCAAGGGATGTAACTTCTGCAATTATTTGCCCTTCTACTCTGACTGTGCCCTGGAGAGACAGCTGTCCATCTGAACTCCCGTGCCAGTCTCTTCTTGCCATGGGTTATGAGAAGAGGGCTTGCTGCAGGTGTGCTGGAGCAGACTCTGATGCGGCCTGATCTCTCTGCTTCTTTTTGAGATGTTCAGTTCACCTTTGCAAGTACAGTGCTGTGGTAAATCCAAGGATGTGTTACAACACCCAGTAAAATTAATCTGAAGATTCATACCAAGTTTTTAGAAATGGCATGTGTCCAAGAGGAATTGGGTGAAAGCAGTTGGTATCTAATGAATTTGGTCCCATCTGAAGAAAATAAAACTTTCTAACATGAGCACAAAACACTTCACAAGGAACAAAACATATCAATAAACTCAATTTTTTTTCAGCTAGTGTATTAGGAGTTGAAGCAACAAAACGTTACTGTGCTGCGCTCTTCTCAGGCCATTAAGTTCAGCAAAGGAAGATTGTGCACACTGGACAGAGGCTTTTTATGTTGCCAAGGAGAGTTTTCCTGCATGTACAGCTCCCCCTCCAAGTTCTGTCTCAGAACTAAAGCACATCTTGTCAATCCCCCTAAAGCTATAATTCAGTGGACTTTTCATAGCTGTAAAACCTGAGCTGCATGATGATAAGCAAGCAAAATCAAAGCAAGTCATAACCTGCTACTTTGAACATGCAGGCACAGGCTACAGGGGAGCAAGCAGGGAGGAAAAAAGAGACAAAATTGGTTTTCAGGCCATAACGATCAATTTTGACTTCTGGAATATTTGCTGCATTTTGAGAAGTACTGAATTTTCACCACATGCTTTACTGGGTTTTTCCCCTCTGTGTGAGATAAAGCTAGGAAATGGTTTTCTCTGGGGTTTCTGTAGACTTGAATTACGGTATTTGTCTTGTACCCAAAGAAAGTGGTTTTCATAGTTTTGTTTGGTTTTCTTCAGTCTTGTGACAGGGTAGGACAGCAGAAATAAGACAAAAAAGATGGTCAGTGCACCACCAGAGGGGGAATGGTTTCCAACTGAAAAAAGTAGGTTTAAATTATATATAAGGAAGAAATTCTTCACTGTGAGGATGGTGAGGCACTGGAACAAGTTGCTCAGAGAAGTGGATGTCCCTGGAAGTGTTCAAGGCCAGGTTGGATGGGGCTTAGTGTAGCCTGGTCTAGTGGAAGGTGTCCCTGCACAGGAGGCTGGAACCAGGCGATTACAGTCCCTTCCAACCCAGGCCATTCTATGGTTCCATGTTCAGAGAAGAGCATCTATATTCTCCAGGTAGTTCTTAAACTCATACCTTCAAATACTAAAATTCAGTTCACTGTGGGCCCCTCACACCTATGCACAAGGACAAAAAATAGGTGAGTTCCATCTTGCTGTGGGCAGTGTGCTTCTGTATGTGCCTCAAGCATGGTGAGGTGTGGACATGGATGGGCACCATGGAATGCTGCCCTCTCTTTGGTGACATTATTGCTGCTGCAATGATGTACTTGTGATGTACAGTGATGTTGACTAGCTGTCACAGTATTGCACACAATTGTCTTACCTGCAACCAGCTGCAGCTATGTAAAGTACACAGAAACAATCAAAATGTCAAATTGTAAGACAAACTTGCTATTTATCATTCTCGTCAACTCTACATTTTTTATCTTGAAAACTGGGAAACTTGGTGGATTTTGCAAATTCTCTCAGTGAGCTTTTTCTGGTTCAGTGCTATTTTTACTGAAGATAACACCAGCCCATCTTGCAAGTGAAGCTTTCAGCAGATGTGCTACATGAAACCAGGCACAGCATGAATGACAAATCCTCAACACTGTGCGGGCTCATTAGAAAGATCTGTATTCCATGCTGAGCTGAAGGAGAGGGAGTGATCTGGGAGACTCTTAGCAGGCACTAAACCGTGGATGCAGCAGCAGAAATGACAGCAGATGGCAGGGTCAGCTCATTAACTGCATTTATCTAATGGGAGACTTCCCATACATTGTCAAGCAACAACAACAACAACAACAACAAAAAAACCAAAACAAAAACAAAACTGTGAGAAAATCCACCTGGTCATAATTGATCATTGTTAATCAGTCTGTTCCAGAACAGGCTGCCAAAATCTCGTCTATGATTGCATAACTGAAACTAATCAGCAAATTATAATTGCTGAGGTGAGTTGCTTTGGTTGGGTGACAAAAGGAACCAAAGCTGTGGCTGCTGCGGGCCGAATGGAAAGCTGTTCTGTGAAGGTGTGCTGGGCTGACAAAACATCTGGCCAGTTTCGGTCTAGCTCTGTGTTGTGAAACACAGGATTGTAACACTTTGTTCTAGAAACACTGAATGTAGATAAATGAATAAATATTGCAGCTATATTAACATGAATTTGCCCTGTAAACCACAGATTTATTCCTGATTTCTACCTTGGTCTCTACAAGAAAAGGCAAGAGACAGGAGTCTACCTGAACTAAAAAAGAGACTTCATTTAAACTATATTATGAATATATTGTTGACATAATGCTGACAAGTTTCAAACTATAACTTAACCTTTAATGTAATTATCCATGCAGCACCCCTGAAGGGTCCACAAAATGAGGCTCAGGATGGGGCCAGGTCCCAACCCTAGCAGGTGGGGGCCACTGGAGCTCTGGTGATGGAGAGACAATCTCTCTAAGGCTGCTGTGCTGGACTTCCAGGGCAATTCCCCAGCTCCTCTGTCTTGTCCCTTTGGAAGACCAGACCCCTCACCCCACTATGCCATCAGAACTGTTGGCACCTGCTGCTATGCCAGATGCCAACATGGACTTTCTGTTCTGCTGCTCCACGAGTCCAGAGGCAGCACACAGCACAGCACGGACGTGCTTTAGAACACGTCTCGTCCGGTTCGTCCCAGTCTCTGCAGGTACCAGCACCACGGCCTCAGCCGCGGGCAGCCGCACGGTGCAGGCTGCCCTGGGCCTTCTCACTGAGCTCCGAGGCATCGCTGGTGGCGGCACAGGGCTGCCCTAAAGGGCTGCTGTCGCTTATTGCTGGAGAGCCCCCCCGAATCCCCACTGCAGCGTGTGCCACGACATGGCCCTGCTGGGGGCGACCAGCAGCAGGAAGCACCGGCCGGGCTGCTGGGCCCTGCGTGTGGATGAGCACGGGGATGAGGGCAAGAAGCAGGGCCAGGGAAACAAAGAGGACAGGCACTAGGCGCAAGGCAGACGAAGTCGCCCCGCGCAGTGGCTGCGGCCAGGAGCCTCCGAGACGGCGGCAGGGACGCGCAGTGCTCCCAGAGCGGGACGGGCCGCTGCTCCCGGAGAGGGTTGGGCAGCTCTGAGCGCCGGCTCCGGGCAACAAGAGAACCGCGGCCCCTGCGCGGTAATTTACTACAAGTAATTTACTTAATAATGACAGAAAATGTCAGGTTTTAAATCTCACCGCTGAATCCTCAGCGTGGCTCCAACGCAGTCAGCAGCACTTCACAAAGGGTACTGCTGCAGCTGCTTTTATCTGGAGCAGACACACTGCTGTGGCTCCTTCTCAGGTCTTCTGTAGCTGCCTTGTACTCCCTGCCTGTAGAGCAACATATTGACAAGGTCATACAGCAGTCAGAGAAGACTGAGCACTCTGCTTCACCTGCTTTGCCTGCATTTCACGAAGAGCCTATTAAGTGATGCTTCAGCACAACACAGTCAGAACAGTGCAATGCAAGGAAAAGGGCAGGCTCCCATCCTTAAGCATATTTCCAGCTGGAAATCATGGCATAGTAGAGTCAGAAAATAGATGAACAAACAACATATCAGAAATATTGACCCCACAGCAGAGGCTGCTCTTGGGCAAACAGATTATTGAGTACATTGCTGTATGAGTTCTCAGCACCGAAAGAGAAATCTTGCAGGTAATATTCAAGTCAAAAAAGATGTTGAGTTCTTCAAAAGGGTTATGTTTTTGCACAAATGAGTTGTAAAGGAACTATTTTCTAATTTTTTTCTAAATATGTTCAGAATAAATAGCAGATTGGTGGTGGATAATGAAGGTGCTTAGAGAATGTGTCAAAGAATAGTTGATAATGATGATGATGATGATGATGATGATGATTTTAATGACCTTATAAAACTATTTAAGCAAAAATAAATTTTAAGTTATGTTTTTTAGTACTTATGTTTTCACTTTTTGCTTTGGTTTCTCTCTTCAGAATAAAGACTGTTTTAAATGTAGAGGTTTATTAATAAGAGAGGTCTTGGGTAGGCTTATACACTATGCAATTGGGAATGCCCACTAAGTTCTTTGTATAACTGGAATTCTTCATAGAATGGGGAAAAAAGTATTTAAACTTCAAGACTAAAATATTTTTGCTTTAGGCAGATCACAACCAACATAATTTTATTTAAGCTCTTCATCTAAGATTACTGTATCTAATAAGACTATGAAAAAAAATTGTATATGATCAGGCAAATACTTGGGGTGAAAGTAAATCTCTATAAACTATCTACAATCAGATTGTTCAGAGGCAATCATCTTCAATAGACTAATCTTGAAATTCTCAGATATGGTAGAGAATCGAAGCATAAAATTGCAATCACTACATAGTTGTGTTTTACTTCTGTAATGTGTTTTGAAATCAAGCGATGCCACACATTAGAATTTTAAAAGCACTTGCTAATATACAGCATACAATTAGTAAAAAAAAAAAAGCAAAATAAAGGAATTAGTATTCTTTCTAAGCTGTCAGAAATAAATGAAATCAATGTGGCATTTTATAATCTACACATTTCTCACGTGTTTGGAAAAAAACCCATCAAATGTAAAACCTTAAGTAAATTGATAAGTCTAAAAGCACAATTAGTGTATTAAATTCATCAAATTCAATGAATTACTAGTGGAGTATTACACAAAACATTACTGGAAAAACATGTTTTATGCCACTGAATGATTATCAGAGTAGCTTTGTGAAAGCAAAAGTTTGGATTCATCTGGATGCTGTTTCACAGATTTCGGAGTACTTAATTCCGGTTTGGAAGAGCCAAATAAATAGCCTTTTACCTATTCAGTCCCAAACTGAGAAAACTTATATTCCCATGCTGATTTCACACCCATCTACAAAGAAAGAGGTGAAAAAAACCAACCCAAAAAAACACACACACAAAATTTCAAACCTATATATTCTGATCCCTAAAAGACTAACATTTTAGAATTATTACCTTTAGTATGTATTTTGTCCTCATACACAGAATTTTCCCTAGCAGAGCTGATCACTTATATTTCAGAGTCTCCCAATTGAAATTGTAGTGGGGCTCAGTGCATTTTTTACAGTGTTATACAGAAAATACAGGAATTTTATTCTGATATTTAGTCTTAGTTCATGCTGTATTCTCTGTGCATCATATGAAAATATGTTTCATACCTGACACAAAAGAAGTGAATATATTCTCTCACTTTTCAATCAAGATGTATAAAGATGCTTTACCATCATCATACTAACTGCACAAAATATTAATGGTACCTTGATAATCTGTAGTGGTATTTATGGAAGATATGTTTTTGTATGCTTTTGACTTTTTAGTGTTTGTGAATTAGTTTAAGCCACAAGACCTGCACTATTCTTTGTGAGGAATAAATATTTCACTGTATTTTATAAGCTTGAAAGTTCACGTTTAATGTTTCAGAGGTTGGTATTTTCCCCCTTCTTAAAACCTAAGTCTCAGGCACCTGGAAAATCTGTAAAATTATGCATTCTTTATGCAAACTACCTCTTTAGAAAACATAGTTCATGCTGTGGCTTAGTTAGAAAACTGAGGTCAGTCATCTCAATCTTTTTTTTTTTTTTTTTTAAATGTTTGACAAGCAGATTCAGTGCACTTGTATTTACAGCACTGCAATTTGGAACAGAACAGTCTTACCTGGAGAGAGCTATTGAATTTGCCTTATTATGCACAGTATATTGAATGCAGTACATTTGAAAGGATTTATGTATTCTACTGGCACCTGGTATATGTAGACATGGAAAGTTTTCAGATAAGAGATCCAAAAGTGCAAGGCCTGACCTCACTTTTCATTGTTGATACTTAAAAGTCTGTACGAACGTATACCTTTGCATTACGCATTCTCTAGGTTTTCAAACTTCCATGGCCAAGGTATGTTGGTGTCAGCACTCTGCAAGTAGCTTAGCATTTAGCTCACATGCAGGTCTGCAGTGCTCAACCTAATAGTTCCCATGGCATTCCTCCTAGAAGGGAGACACCAACCAAATGTGACCAGGAGAGGCAGTACCTCCTCTCTCACACGATAATCCCATTGTTAAAGCACTCAGCTGGTCTGGGGTCGATCCATATGCAATTTCCAGGTAAATCTTTGACTATTGTTGAGACTATCATATTGTAGTTAAGGCTGTGGAGACCATATCAAAACTTGGGGCAAACCTGTAGTAGTAGTCCCTTCCCAAACTTTGTGTTAAATATTAGGCACAGTTAATTATGTTGAGGTTAGTAGGCATGTATTAATGTTATATGTAATAGACTTAAAATGTGGTAAATATTAGTTGGTGAGCCTGGGACATAGATTTCTAGTTAAATCCATATAAATATCAAACCAAACAGAATGAAGATGTGCATTTGTTCTTGTGTCACGTGTCTTGTTTTGTCTCAGTGGTTGTATGTGTGGTGTGCTGGTTGCTTTCACTGGTAAAAACTCTGCACTCTGTCATCTACAGCTTCCCCAGCACATGAAAATGCTCTCCTTAATAGGCTCCCAGCACAGGGTAAAGCACCCCTTGTACAGTTCTCTCTGTTTAGGTGACACGATCAGCAGTTTGCCGTATTGTCAAACACAGCATGATTCAATTTATGTGTTTCTGGGGGGAGCAGGACACGGTGATTACATACCTGCCTGCATTCTGCCTAGATAATTTCATTTTTCATTTAAAATTTGCCTGCTGAAGCAGAGTCAGAGAGCAGCTCTCACAACTTGTTTATCTCCCTGGGTGAACATTTCAGTGAATAAGACATCGCCTGTATCACCACCAGCAGCAAAGTACCACAGCACACAGCTCATTGAAAGAGCTAATGCGAGTGCCTGTCTTAGGTGCAGGATTTGGCACAGCACTTGGGACTCCTTCACCTGAGTGCACTGAGGCACATGAGCTTTACCAATGGTGCCACTCCAACCACAGCTGTCCTACAGCTTTAGGGGAAACCAGGCAGCTCTGAGTGGCCACTCGGAGGATCAGCTGCCCTTGGGTGCTTCCATCAGGCTAATGCATTCCTGGGGCTGGGAAGGAGACAAGGCCGAAACATAAAGGCTAGGTACTTGCTTTTGGTACTAGAGCTAGCCCTAAGTATATAAACCCAACAACATTTGTTTCCCTGCAAGGGAATTATATCCATTTATTGACAGGTTTGGTGAGGAATTCACCTGGCCTGAACACATTTCCACAGTTTTCTAAGATGCTAACCAGTAGACAGTATATTCAGATGACAATCTTTTGATCTTGAAGTTCCAAATTATTTTTTGCTGAGCCTTAAAAAGTCTTCCAATGTGTATGAACTTTAATGGACATCTGAGATGAGTTTTGCAAAAGAAAATGAGTCCTGTAAGCTTACTTGTGAATGTACAAACATAAGCAAATTAAAAATATGACTGTTTTTAAGGGAATGCTATCACTGAGATTCATTTTAATGAGAGACCCAAACACCTGTGCTGCAATGCCTTCAGGCAAGAGGATATATGCATACATGTAACTGAAGTCTGGAAAAAGCTTTAGAATAATTTCCATTGCTTTCCCTAATTTCTACCATTAAATGTCACACTTTTAGCTCCTGATGAGGCTGTTTTTTGTGAGTTTCAGCTTTAATGGTTCATGCAGGAATGTCAAGATTAAGGCCTGAAAAAATGAGTCTATAAAATGTTTTAAAATTATCAAGTATGCAATGAAAAAGAGACCTTTTCTCATTGAAAGAAAAATCTTATATCAGGTCTCAAGTAAGTGGCTCCAAGGTCAACTGATGGGAACTGAAATGCAGTATAGTAAAAAATGGCTGCATTAGATTTTACCAATTTAGGTGCCCCTGAAAACTACAGTGTGTTTTACTGGTGTGACCAGCAGACAAAGAGTGACAAGTGAGCCTAAGCCTTAACTCTGTCATGTCTCCTTTGCTGTTGCTGTCCTGTAGCTTAGGTGGGGCTGGCACAAAGGAGTTTGTCTGTCCAGGGTACAGAATCGCATCAGAATGGATAGACCAAGGTGTGTTGGATGGACAAAAGTGGTCAGACAGATGAATGGCTGGGTAAGTTACACCCAGAAATTTTACTGGTACATATATGTGTGTGTGTGTAGAGATCCTGAGGGAATAGATGGCAAGAAGAGACCCAATTCCACTCAGTCATATAATCGTTGTTATCTCAGGTATCCTCATATAAACTCATTAACCTTCAGACTGTTTTACAAAAGAGTTCCCTAATGGCTCAAAATTTCTATCCAAACAACATGAATATGACTCAGAGGTATGAAATTAAGCTATACAGTTGAGAACTGCCTCCTAAAAAGTACCACAGCTAAACTTTATGCCAACATGATTAGGTTTTGGAAATTAACTCATTTTGTCTTCAACCCTTGAGATCCAACAGGAAATTTTAGAATAGGCATTGAGCACTCTGAAAGAAGAAGCAGCTGTGTAAGTCACAGGAGTAAGTTGCCATTTTCTTTTATATATTTGCAACATCAGTCAATATCTCTCTTGTACACAGGGTCAATCTGAGATGTATGGATTAACCCTATAAACTCCTGAGCTTCAGAAAGAAACCAAAGATTTGAGCAATGAAACTGGGGTCAAAACCCCTTCCCTACAGGCTTCGCTAACTGCATTTGATACTTGTACACTAAATGCTGCTATTTTAAAACAAGTTAGATGTTTTGACAGTCTTGATTCTTTGGGATAAGTGTAAGTCATGCTCTGGTAATTCATATCAGATTTAAAAGCCTCATTTGTTCAGTGCTCTGATTTAGGTAGGTGTAAGTGTTGCTTGCAGGAAAGGAGGATTTCACAAAGAAGTTGCAGGTCAAATGAGGAATTACCCACAATTATACAACAGCTGAGCAATGGTATTTGGACCATAACTCTGGATTTAAGTGTCTCAATTCTGCATCTGATGTCTTAGTCATTTATTGGCTCTAATTTCATGTGTTTGGAAGGAATTTTTCCCATGGGAGGTTTCAAAAAGACTGCAGCTAGTTGTTCTTTGGAGATTCTGGATTCAGATGGCACTGATGTAATTTAGAAAACATTTTAACTCAGCCCAGGCTATACTATTAGAAGTAAAAATTGTTTCAGCAAATAAGATATGCTCAGAACATGGTGACCTAACAACCTGCAATAAGATCCTCAAGAATCATAATAAATGGAGGGAAAAGGAGATGCCAATTGTCCCTAGCAACGACACCCACTATTCTCCTGTATCGTGTCACATACTTATTTTTAAATATATTAGTAAAGAATGTATTATACTTTCTAAAGTAACAGTAGATGAGAAAAAAGATCAACAAAGTTATGTGTTGTATTAATAAAGAAAATCTTTGAAGGATGATTTGATGGTGCCCTAGGAACTAATGGTGCTGACTAGGAACTAATTACAGCTGCCCCTCCAGCCTTGGGTTTGCTTGCAGGGAGGTTCTGCTTACCCGGCTCTAGGGCAGAAAACGAAGACACCACACAAGCTGCTGCAGACTGAGAGGTGGGGGAGCAGTGTTGGAAACAAGAGACAGAAAGTGTTACCATACTCTTCAAAGTGCTGCGCTTGGGGTATGTGTCCATTCAGTAATTGCAGAGGAGTTTGGTCACAGCAGGATTTTGTGATTACACAGCTTAATTGTTCCTGCCTATTATAAAAGGCTCTTTGTTTTTGCCATTTGTCTTTCATATTCATCCACACTTTCTATTATGTTTCTGCTTGTTTGTCCCCTGCTTGTCCCCTACCAATTCCTCCAGACTGTTATTTGCCATTTCAATACACGCCATGCATGCCTCGGTTTAATTTTCTCATGCCTCTGCTCTTTCAGTTGTTTCTGTCTCGGTAGCTCTCAGCCTGCTCCCCCACTTCTAATTCATCTCCCACACACTGAAAACCTCTCATGCTGATTTCACTTAATACAGTATAATTATGGGTAGGGTTTTTCAGAGGTACATGCATAAGAGGATGGACTTTTCACGGTGCAAGCTATTTATTAGGCTTGTAAGAATCAATGTTAAAATAAAGGTGGCTACAAACACTCCAGGGTAGACACCTTTGACAAGAGTAGACAATGGGGGGTTTTGTGAGACCCTAGCAATGAACCTGTTTTGAAATATCTCCCTTCCTACTGCTTGGTTAAAGGATGGTTTGCCCCACATAATTATTATTCTCTCTGGTTAAAAGTGAATAGGTGTGGGGGGAGACTGAGTAACAAACAAGATACAGTTCCTGAATTCCCTAAGTTCTTCAAAAACAGCATATTATTAAACAACAAGCTGAGAGTGGTCAGATGCACTGCTACAGTCAGAAAAAAAGTACTTCCTTAACCCGGTTATTTGTGTCAGGGCCAGCAATGCTGTGTTCGTGTGGCGCTTTATATGCTTTTGATTTAGGCTTCCCTGGACACATAATATTTAATGGCATTTGAGGAATTGCAAATGGCTTCACAAAACACTTCTTACTCTGATGAAACAAAGAACGAATAATTCAAATGATGAAAATGCTTTCACATCCTGCTCTCATCAGAGTATTATGGGAAACATGTAAATAAAGAAAACAAATCAGAGCCTCGTTCACCCTTCATCAACTACCTAACAACTTGCAACCAGTTAATTATATACCTTTAAAATGCATGTACAGGAGAAATGATTCAGAAAAATCTTCTATAATGAGAAAGGACAGCACAGAAATACTGACTCAATACAGACTCAGTACAGGTAAATTTAACCCTTTAAATCTGAAAGTACTGAAAGAATGTACTGCATGTAATAGTAAACTGTTATCTGCTTTATGCTAAGCATTTAATAATCATTAATCTACAATGATTGCTCTACATTTGTTTTTTGTTACTAGCCTTTGTAACCTCTGCTCTTCACTTAAAAGTGAGATAAGGATCTACACATTACATAGAAGAATTGAATGCTAAATTGATTAAATACACTGAAGAGTATCAAGATTAAGTAATATTAGGCTGAGTTACTTTCACATTTCTAAATACTTAGGACCCTTGTAGATCAGTACCTCAGGCTCAGTAAATACATTATTTCTATGGCTAGCAGCACAACATTGACTTTATACTGATTGTGCAAATCTGGCCTTGTCGGGCTTTGCTGAGCTTGCTTTAGAATTCTTGCAACTGTTTTACTTTGCTTACCTGTAACAACAATCTCATAATGATCAGGAGGTACTTCTCGAATGTACTGATTTCCACACTGGTGACCAGTGCTAGGGACAAGGACATGAGGAAATGGAATGAAGCTCTGGATCCAGGGGAAGTTCAGAATGGACATAAGAAAAAAGTTCTTCACTGAAAGGATGGTCAGTCACTGGAACAGGCTCCTCGGGGAAGTGGTCACAGCCACAAGCCTGCCAGTTTTCAAGGGACATCTAAACAATTTAGCCACATGCTTTAGATTAAGATAGTCCTGTGAGGATGGGAGAGCTGGACTCAAAGATTTTTATGGGTCCCTTTCAAATGGAGATATTCTATATTTCTGTGTTTTACTTTTTGGTAATTTTATGTAATTGTGGCATATAACCATAATACATAGTAATAAAGTGGTAATAAGCAGTTGGTAGAATGAAATGTTTATTCCCTTATCATAATAATGCAATGCAGGGGATTACAGTGTTGGAATAACGGGAGTGAGGGAAGGTGCAAGATGACACTGGAAACTTCAGGGCTGTAAACAAGTCACTGTTGGTCAGCTAAAAATACACTGACCTGGGAAGTTGGGAATAGCCAGTTGCAGCGGTAACAAAGCAAACAACTTCTATCACACTGAAATAAACCATCTAAAGACCTGTGGAAAACACCAAAGGGTGAGCAAAATACCAGGAAAGTGAATTTTAGGAAGCTGTTATAAGACTTAGCTGTCTATTATAGACATGTGTTTTTTTCCGTGTAATAGCATTTTTTTTTGTAGTGACTAAATCTGAACTGAAAAATCTTTCATGAACCTGTGAAGAATTTACCTATGTTGATAACAAACCCTTGACTTTGCAAATCATGTTTTCTTCTTTCCTATTTAAAAATATGAATGTAATAACTGTTCCTTGAGGAATCCAACACAATTAACTATCATAAGTTATTGATATATATTGATGTATTTTCTGGCCTTCAAAGATTATGCTATTTTCACTGACCTGTGATAGGATTTCAGGAATAAATTTCTTGTGTTTTAATTCTTCTTTTTTTCCCTGATGGATAGGTCACTAGAGAGTTTTATGCTCTGTGGCTTGCCTGACCAACTGGAAGCAAAATCTACTTTATTCTGACCAGACTGTGTTTCACTGTGTATGAAGCATAACATGAATAGAATGTGATGATTAAAGGTAGCAGGAGTTAGGTTCCCAGTCATATAATGAAATGGAGATGTGCAATAATACAATACTGAAGATGTTGCAATCATATTTTTTCCAGTACAATAGTAAGTTTAAGATTTATTGCCCTCTTTTGTGCCACACCATTGATTGCTGACCTTGGGCCACACGTTCTTCAAGCCACAGCTGGACTATACAAAGTGTTCATCTGCATTATCTGTTAAGCAATCAGACTTTTTGATCCTGAGCCCTTTTTTCACTGCACCTTTTCTGTGCTCTGAGGCAGTTGGATCCAGCCTAGTATTTTCTTCCAAAACAGTCCCTCAGAGCAGTACACTCAACACTACTCAAACATTCATTCCTTTGCTATATGGAGTAAGATAAAAATTCCTTAAATACCCTACAGATAGTTGTATTTGCAAATGTAAGGATTTTAACTCAAAGCAGGTCTTGAGTATCTCCCAGACATTTTCTGTGCTCTTAAAATGCAAAATGAAATTTACCTGGAGGAAATGAAACTAAATGTGTTTTTAGCTTAAAGCTTGCTGTTTGAGAGTCGGTTGAGAGTCTTTTAAATGGATATTGTAGTGCAGAAGTTTTCTGGATTGCCAAGAATGCTTTAATGGTACTCTCAACTAAAAAGTAACTGAAGAGGTGGGTAAAAAGGGCTCGCTTTTTCTTTATCTCAGTCACAGATGCACCAAAGCTAGAAGAAGCAAAATATTTTCAGTACCTCCTTGTTAGAGTTGAGAGCAAAAAACCTTGTCATTTACTTTTGGGTACCAGTGCAGTTGAGGCAGGAATACTTATTAAAAAAAAAAAAAAAAAGAAAAATAAAATGGTGCAAATATTTATAATGCATCATTTGCCGCTCATAACTTTAGTATCACCTTTGATAAATTTCACTTTTTCCACAACTAAATAAAGAGTAAGAATGGGCATTTCCTGCTAGTTGCTTAGCACACACCTGATTTCAAAATGAAGTGAACTGATAAGCCATGATTTGGTCTTGAGAGGTTTATAGCAAAAATCTTTAAACTGAAAAGAGTTTCAGCTCAAGAGTTTTAGAGAGACTGTCATGCACTGTCAGCTTCAAGTGCATGGAAACATTGAGGTACATTCCCGTAAGGTGCTTCTCTAATGTTACAATTAAAAAGAAAATATTGTGTTTTGCAGCAATATTTGTAAACAATTAGTGAAGGTTTCACAGTAAAATTTTTACGTGAAAGTGGAGACAGTGGATAGCAGTGGCCAAATCCTCTATTAATTTCTACACAATGCACTGATAACCTACCTGTAGAATCTTAAAGACAGCACTATATTCGAATGTGTTAAAGAATGCATTAAATAGAGGTTAACCAACAGCAAAGTCAGTAAGACTTATTTGATTGTAAAGGTAATGCTTATTTTAAAATGCCAGAGGAAAACAAAAAGTGAGATAGGGTAACAATCACTGGTTTTCCCTGGGTAACAAATATGTTGGCATCAAGTGATATATATCAAATAATGTATTTCAGAAAATAAAATCACACCAAAGCTAATTATGTTTTTTCGTGGAAATGCTTTAAGCATGTCCTGCTTTAAAAGACAGGCGCCTGCCAAGGAAGGTGGGAACCTCCCCGGGATGGAAAATATGACCCTCTCCCAGTCGCTGTGGCACCCCACGTACTGTAACGGCCGGGAAGCCTGGAGAAGGCGAGCAGGCCTGCAGGGTAGAGACAGCGCAGGATGAGTCCCGGAGCCTAGCACACAGGAGCAGCCGCAGGGACCGGGCTCCGGCGGGAGGCACTCCCGGTTTTGGCACCACACGTGCTCGCTCTGAGCTCACGAGCGGCAGGGAAGCAGCCAAGCAAACCGGCAGGCCCTGGTCGCAGTACTGAAGGGAAAAAAAAAAAGCCAAACAATAACCAACCAAACAAAAAATCCTACAGGGCAATAGGATCTCAGGTCAAATCCACTCACTATGCTGCGTGGCTGCTGCCCCAATCCCCCAGTGGAAGGAAGCTCCAGCCCCAGCTCCAACCCCTGCAGGGTCCCGGGCCCCCTTCCCCCATCGCAATGTCCCCCGAGCCGTGGCGGGGGAAGGTGGTTAGGGCAGTGACAATTCCGGGCACAAAACGACGATGGGATAACCCCACTACCATAAGCCATCCCCCCAGCCCCACAAAACAAAGCATTAAAAGCGGTAAGCATTGCTGAAAGGTTTACATGTCGTGTTTGGAATAGAGTGTAACAAGACATTTTATAGATTATGTGTACATAATTCATGTACCTTGTACTAAAAATGGCCTTAGAGTGGGCCTTCCAATTCAATTTATTAATAAGTAGTCTACTGCAGTGTCTTCTAAGATAGTTGACTCTTATCTCAACAACTGTGGAAATATTTTCTCTGTAAAAAGACTACAAGTCAGATTACAGACAACTATGCATTCATACTTTCATAGCCCAGCCTCAAAGTCAAGATCATTATGAATAATTTTATATTTGAGCTTAAAAACAACATTTTAGTAATAAATTGCAAATATCTGTCTACACAGACTCAGAGGAGTCATCTTACATTGTTTTCCAACAATGGCCTGACTACTAGAAGTACCTCCCAGCATCTAGTTAGGAACTCCCTGAGCCAGATGTAGCTTCTATGTGTGTAATACTCTGTACTGGATTTTCCCTGCATGAACTTGACCATTGACTCTTGAAGGTGCATGAACTATGTGAAAGAACTTCCTTCTTCAGGCTATACTGCACTGCACTTGTTATGGCAACTGATAAAAGCAACTAAACGCTGAATGAAAACAGAAGCCCTAGTGTATCCATCTGCACCAGCCAGGGAAACCCAGCCACCATCCATGCAGTCGATACAACTGAGCCAGCTCTATGTGCAGCACGTGTGGCTGACACCAGTCCCGATCCAATCTGGTGTGCTCATCGGCCGAACAAAAATCCTGCCCTTTTGTGTGAGTTACACTGTATACAAGGCACAGAACAGCTTTGTACCAAAATATTAAGAACTCCCAATATTACATATTCATATCCATAGAGATTTACTGCTGTCCAATTGTCAAAAAATGGCCACCAGAGGAGACTCCTTGTGTATTTGAATCTCCATCCTCACTGAAGGAAAACACAACCACTGCAATGCAGCATCCTCAAGTTTTTGGGGACTCAAACTGTAACTGCAGGGGCAGAAAAAGGATCAGGCCAAGTACCGTATGCCGAGCAGGGCCTGTCCTGCTGTGTGCGTGGCACACGGCGAGCCCGTGAGGCCGCCCGGCCGAGCCGGACGCGCGGTGCAGCCGCGGCCCCTGAGGGCGCCCGGGGCGGCCGTTCCGGGAGCCCCGCGGGCTCCGCGCCCGCGCGTCACGTGACACGGCCGGCTGCGGCCCGCCCCCCGCGGAACGGAGCAAAGGGTGAGCGGCGAGAGCGGGCGGGAGCCGGGCGGAGCCACGGGAGCCGGGCGGGCTCGGAGAGCTGGGGCGGGGAAGGGGCCGGGGAGCGCGCTGGTGGAGAAGAGAGCGGGGAAGGTTGTGAGCACAGCAGGCCCCGGTGCGGTGGCGGCCGCAAGCAGGCGCCGCGCGGCGGGCCCGGCCGCGAGTTCGCGGCAGCGCTCGGTGCCGCCCCCGCCCCGCTCCGCCCCCGCGCCGGCGCGGCCCCCGGGGCGGGGCCCCGCGGGGAGGGCGGAAGGGCTGCTGGCGAACGGCGGCCGTCGCTGCCTACCCGCCACTAGTCGCGTGTGTGGTTCCTCCCTTCTTCGCCCTTCAGATTACCGGGATATCTATTTCCCGTGGGAAGGGTCTGGATTAAAAAGAACCGGCAGAGTCAATTAGCGAGGAGCACCGCTGCTCTGTGTGTGCATCCTGCGCTTGTCAGGGCGGTGCGGCAGGCGGTCGTGCCCGGTGGAAGGCGGGATGCTCGGGCGGGGAATGGGCTCGGGAGCGACTCCGGGGTCCTGCTCCTGCTCCTTGGCATCATGTCTGCAAGTCGTACTTGTGCTGTGCACTGCTCTTCAGTCCTGGACTGAATGCATTTATTGCTTAACTTGTTTTCCTGCTCTATTAAACTTTATACATTTTGTATTTGTCTTGTGAGGACTACTGTTAATGGCTGCTCTCTGGTATCCTGATGGAGTGGCTTTCCTGCTACCCTACATCCCAGACATCTGAGAGAATTTTTAGTTGCCTTTTTTTTTTCTTTTTAGTTAGTTAGTTAGTTCGTTTATAATGATACAACTTGTCCTAAAGTGGCTAATTTTCCACGTCTGGTGCTTGTCCCGCAATCTGTTCTTAGTTAAATGCTTCTCCGTATAGAGGTTGCAATGCTTGAAGCAGAAGAGGTTCAGCCAGTTCCTAGACGTATCTCTCTGGTGTTCCTACTTTTTTAAAGGCAAATTTTCCTAGGAGCTAGCAAAAAGCTTAGATAGAAAAGGTGCAGCTGAACAACAAGCAGACTTTTACATTTTAATTAGCCAGTATTCCATTACAGAAGTTTTACATTTTTTTAATATTACCATTCTTGTTCCCTGGAAGATTGAGCACACCAAGATACTGGAAAAGGCAAAGCTGCTTTACATCTCTCTAAATAACCTTGTATCAGCACATTTTTATTTTCTTTTTCTCCACTAAAAGCATATACCACGCATACTTGTTCCTTGTTCAGCTAGGAAGAAAATCAAAATTGTCAACAAAATATACTAGGAGGACAGAACATTTGAGGATTTTCAGGTTAAAAATTTCTCTAGAAAACTTAAGAATTAGACTTGATTTTTCCAATATGCAGCTTTGTAACTGAATACATTTTGTAAAAAAAGTTAATATTTTTGACTACTGTATTTGGAAGATTTTCCAGGAGTCTTTAATTTAATTTACTTTTAAAATTACAGATTCTTTTCTTTAACTTATATGTTGTTACCGAAATGAATTTTCTTCTGGAGCTAGTGGTAAATAACTATACACAAGGTGTAGTGGTGTGTGATATCCAGATCCCTGAAAATAATATTTTAAGCATGCTAGCAATAATTTTAAGATAATGGTTTTAATGGTTTCACAGTCACAGTTATAATTTTGTGGTGAGATCTTTATAAGTTGGCTAGGGTGCCACAGCTTTCAGCTGTTTCTGGAAATCTATATCCTTATGCTTGTTTAGTTGTTTTGCTTATTCTTGAGACCTGAGAAATTTACATGACAGTTGAAGTTGTCACAAATCCCAGACTCAAAATCAATATGGTGGGGAATTATGGAGTACACTAGGTCTGCTCTTAACAAGTCCCACAGTGACCTCTAGAGTTCAAGAGCTCAAGGATAAAACATGAGTTGTTAAAGGCAATTATTTTTGAAGGTATAATTTTCTGTATTAGTTTATACATTTAGTTTACTGCTATCGTCCAGACAGTAGGCAGTAAGTAGGTGGCTCGTTAGGTTTTACTGCTGGGTTTCATGGGAATGTTCTGTCTGGGAGTCAGTCCCAATTTTCCCTGTTTTGAACAAGGATGTATAAAGCTGCTTTTACAGCAGTTGTGGGAGAACAAGTTATTTTTGTGAAATATGCTGAAAATGGAAAATACCTTTCAAATAGTAAAAGCATTTTCTATTCTTTCTCTTGGCATCGTTTTTTCATACCATAAAAAATAATATTTTCAGTCCTTATTCTGTCCTTGTATACTCAGTGCATAATGGCATGCTTTAAAGATTCATAGTTGAGAATCTTGTTTCTTCTATTAATTTGTTTTTATATTCATTTGACTTTCCATTCGGCTAGAATAAACTTCCCTGTTCCACATGAAACTTAATTCTTCTTAATCCAAAAGCAAAACCTTTTAGAAGAATTTGTTTCTGATGATATTAATGTTAGAAGCTAAGCGCTGTTATTCTTACGCTGTTCATTGAATGTTTTCTGAATACTTAAAGATATATATTTTGGTGCAAACTGAATATTCCCTTTTTTTGTTGTCGTTTTTGCCTAAGTTTGCTTCTGCATAACCACAACTAACATGACAGTTCTATAGTGCTTGAAAGAATCCATAGAGTTGACTAGATGAATGTACAAATTCATTGAAATTTAAAGGTTATGCAATTGTTTACTGTAAATATAATTTACAAATTCAGTAGGTTTCAAAGCAACTCTTCATTTATAAAGTCTACTTGACTAAAGCAATGCATAGCAGCAGCTGGTAACTGTTTGCAAAGGACACTTAAAATTGATTTAAACAATTAACTTTGGTTGAAGGCATTGAATCCTTTGGCTGAAAGCAACACAGAAGCTGATTGTGTGTTATGTTGCTGTCTTAAGTGAGTTTCAAAAACCGATGTAATTTAGTACTTTCCTTTATCTTCAGTATATATTAACCATCTTTAGTTCTTTGAAGGTGCAGGAACATGAATAAACCCAAATATTGTAACATTTATGCTAGAAGAACTGGTAATCTGGCAGTGATAGTACTTGGAAGATATTTCGTCTTCACATCTGAAGTTTTAAGTGCTGGGGAAAAAAATCTGATTTGTAACAATTACTATTTTTTTTAATTGTAATTTCTTTTCTTGATGCTTGTGTGTATAAAATGGAATCTTGCATAACTTGTCAGAACTTAGAGATGGCTGATTACTTGCCATCCTGAACTAGTTAATTTGATTGCTGAGAGTAACTGGTCTACAGCTGTGTTTTCTTCCAGTTTTGCTTATATTTGAAGAGTGAAATGTTTTGTTTGGAAATACAAAATTGTCCATTAGGGTAAAATTTGTGTACTTGAAACACAAAATTAAATTTTTAGAGTAAGCAATATGAATTTCTTTCCAGTTAAAACCAACACGTCAACTAAGCCTTTGTACTTGACATAGATCCCAGTGATGGGATATAGTAATATTTTATCAAAAGAAGAATCACATTAAACTGATTTTTTCCCCCAGCAGTAATTCTATGACTGATCATGTTAATGATTGTTGTGGTTTAAGCTTTTATATTTAGTTTGTGAGCTGAAAGCTCATTATGGTTGATCTGGTTTTGTCTGCTTCTGGGAACTTCTCTGTATGTTACAGCACTGAGAAGATTAGAAAAATGGATTTTTATTGTTGTTTTTCTTTATTGTGGTATACTGGAAAAAAATTCGTGTATTTCATAGGGCTGGAAGCTATTACATCGATATTGTAATTGCTTGAATTCAAGCAAAGACATAAGAAAATGGTACAAAATGGAGTTGAAACTAGCAAAATTTGGAGCAGGAGAAATATCTGGGTGTCAGAACAAAATGACTAATTTAGAGGAAAGAAAAAAGAACATATGTGTGCAGTTGCTGAAACTGCAGATTAGGTTAAGATTTGCTTCTTTGGTAACACAGCAGTCGTTTCCATGACCTGTGATATTTCCAAACTCACAATAGTGGAGTGTTCTTTAATGTCGGTATGCTAGGGGATAAAGGGAGAGTGATATGATGGAGGAATAGGATGAGTAAAACCTGTGCAGAGTATAAATACATTAATTGAACAGACATGTTACCACTGTGGTGGAATAATACCAGGATAGAGTTGGCTTTATTGAAGGAGAAATGAGAGCTCCTTCTGGAACCAGATAGGATTTTTAAATTAAAACTTAAATGCATTGATCTGTATTGA
Source organism: Acridotheres tristis (assembly GCA_037013685.1). Lineage (NCBI taxonomy): Eukaryota > Metazoa > Chordata > Aves > Passeriformes > Sturnidae > Acridotheres > Acridotheres tristis. The sequence goes on along the minus strand of CM072885.1, from coordinate 33,283,844 downwards.
TTATTTTTACTGAAAACTTATGGGCTAGTATATTTTGATTCTTCTGTGGCATTCGTCACCATCATGTCCAAACCTGTACTTGGATAAATATAGGTGAATTAAATTAGCCTACTAGAAACTCTGCACATTTACAGTAATCACTGTAATAAAAAAGTTAGGGAAATGTACAACTAAAATGGGAAATGAGACTCAGACTGCATGGCAGTATTTAGCTCTGGCCATGTATCATGAAAGATTGTAGAAAAAGAATGTGATAAAAAGATCACACAAATTCTTACACTGAGCAGGATCCCATTAGTCATGATTGTTAAGCCAGGTATAACCTCATCTTCAAGTTATACCACTCTTAAAACAAAAGCTTTTGTCCTCAGTTTTATGTCTCATAGGACACAATAAAATTTGGCTTATGCACGTGCTATGGTGGAAAGTCTTCTTTATTTTCAAACCATATATCCTGACTTCTAGTGTGATGCCATTGATTTATAGAAAAATGCATATTTTGATTGACAATGAAGTTGGTTGTTTCAATGGATTCTTGAACTATATATTATATAGTTATTAATTCCTGACCAAGATCAAATAGGTCATTTTGTATTAATATAGCAGTCTTGGTGGGGTAGTTGTTTTGCATGTAGGTTGTAATTCCCTCCTTCCTGTTCCCTCCTATGTCTTCTTGTAAAAGCACATCAGGGGCCATACTGTTTCCTTTGTGGATGACTGCTAATGCCTTGTTTTTACAGCTATTTTTCCTATCATACTTCTGTGGGTAATTTTTAAGTACCTAGGTTTGCAAATATATTGTAACCTGGGGCTTTCTGAATTACTTGATGATTTTCAGCAGGCTGTTTGATAAACAGTGTCTTCTAATGTGCAGGCAAGTGTAAGAAAAAATAAACATTTTATACATAGAGACCTATCTAAATAGCATCTCTGCTCCATATGTTGTAGTACCCATGAGAGGCTCATTATAATCCCTGGACCTTTTGTGCACCAAATACTTCAGTCTGGATAATGCTGCGCTCCATCTGCCTTAATCTCTGAGCTGCACAATGTGAAATTCTTAATGCTTTGACCTGCTATATGCTAGCATTTTTGATCTTGGGTTTTTCTTGTCTGTGTTTCCATTTCAAACAAGTTTTCAAGGTTGTTGGTTTGAAGTTTGTCAGGTCTACTGAGTTATTCTGTGGGGTTTGTCCCTAAACCAAGTGTAACTTACAGGTGCTGAAAAGCATATGCATCTCTAAAATATTTTATTTTGGTTTTTTTTTTTTTGTATTTGGTCTTGTTTCTTTTTTTTTTTTTTTCCCCCACATCTTTTAAGTGTTGTGATTTGTTGACCTTATTCAAGGTGTCAAACTGGACAGAGATCCAGAAATATGTGTTAGGGAAATTATTCTTTTCAGCAAACAATGCTTTGCTTGCCTCACTGATATGCATTTAAACCTGTCATCATAAACCAGACACTATTTCAGAATTTCACTTCAGAAACATGATGCTTTTAAAATCTAGAGAGGTTTTAGAAATCTCTAAGAGCAGAATATTATCTTCGGGAGTGATGGCTATCTTATGTTTTCTTTATAAAAAAAACCTCCAACCAGAATTTTTTCTTTTAGTTTTAAGGGTAATTTTTGTGTCTACCCTTTACCCCCCTAAATTCTCTCTTGTGACTGCAGTAAACGCTTATCACTACTTTTTCCCCCTCTTTTCTCCTACAATCATCAAAATATAAGAAAAGACAACAGCTTTCTATGGAAAGAGTGAGGGGTAATTTCCCATTTACTCACACTTGGGTGGTGAACTATTTTGTCAACAGTTGCGTGGCAACTCTGCATGTGCATTTACTTGTCTGTGCGTTTTAGAGGGGAAAGCTTATGAAACAGACCTGGCAAAAATGTGTTAAGTCACATACCGACATGTAGTAACTTGCCTTTGTGTTGAAAATGTCTCACTATATGAAAGGACTTAAGGTTAAAGACGGGTTATTTTTAGATAGTTCTCAAATTGTTTGAAATGTGTGTGCAAATGTTTGCTGTCTTTTGGAAAGAGAAGCTTCTGCTGACTGGCTCAGTTTGTGTTATGGGGAAAAGCTCTGCTTTGCTGTTGGAGGTGGGGAACCAGGAGAAGTTCAGAATGTAGCACTTCATTATAGATGAAGGATTGTTTTGGTGTACAGGGGAGATGGAACCAGTAGTTTGATGTGTTACCAAGAGGAGAAAATTAAGGGCAAGTAGAGAAGTCCTTCAGCATATGAACTGTTGGTTTTCGTGGCTTTCCAAATTGATTGTTTGTAGGGGTGCTGCTGGTGCTTTTTCTCTCATGTTTTTTATATTGTGCCATGTAATGCTACATGTGTTCAAACTCACAAAAGTAGGACTTTAATTCCCAGTGTTGTCCATAGTTGCTATAAACTGCTGGTGTTGCCTTGCCCAAATGGTGTACTGAGAATGAAGCATTTTGTCTTAACCTGACTGCTAGATTCTCTGTCACTATTAATTATCTTGTAGTTCTAGGAAGCATATGGTTAGTCTCCTGTGGATTGTCTGACCAATTACTTCTCTTCAGATTCTAGATTTTTCTGTAGATACTAGCATGGGGCTTCTGCAAGAAGTTTATAACAAGATCTGTCCATGGATTTAGTAGAAAGGATGGGATGAATATTCATGTTTCATTGTAATTGAAAAAGAGGTTTGATTCTGAGGAATTTTTTAAAAGTAAAGCTGTTTGATTTCTGAATTTTTAAAAATTATTCCTGAATCAACCATATTGTGATACATGTGTCAGACAGTATTTTCCTGCTAAAGTTACTCTAGAGAACATGGTGAATATATTTGTGGGTAAGGTCTCAAAATGGTGTTTTATGGCTGACATTGCTGTTAGAGTGGAGGAGGTCTGAGATGCCAAACCTTATAGCAGAGGAATAGAGTTCCAGCCACAAAACTTAAGATGCAGTTCAAGGTAAATAGGTTGAGAGAAGGGTATTAAAATGTAGGCAATGATGTAGTCAGAAGGTAGACAAAATCCTGATTTTTAGAGTTTTTATTTTTATGTGGCATATTTTCCAAAGGTAAAGCTCTGCTGATTGAGGCAATAGTCTCTTTTGGTGGATTGATTCTAATAACATTTTTTAAATGACAGCTGAGAGTAAATCCTTATAGCTTTTGTCTTGAAATGGTGAGGTTTTTGTTCTGTTTGGCAACCTATTTAAAATTATTTGTAAAAGTGGTTAATGCAAATTGAAAATGTTTGCACAAAATATTCAGAAAGAAAATGACTGAATTATAAGCAGCGTGAAAATTTAAGCTTCTGAGGAAGTTACAGATGATGAAATATTTCCACTTAAAAAAAATAACTAAAACCCTTTGAAGGTGAATGTCAGAAGTCATAGTCTTAGAAAACAGTTCTTGTCATTGCAAAGCTATTGATATCTATAAAGAATTCTAGTGAAGATTATGCAGATGGCTTACTTTGTAGAACTGAGTTTTGGAATTAAGAAGCTCTATCTGTGACAGATACACTACCTTCAGTACTATTTCATCAGTGTTACCAGTTTATATTCTGCATACGAATAGTTAATCACTTCCATGTTTCTGCAAATGCAACAAAGAAAAAATGATTATATTGTGAAATTTTAAATACTTTGTAAAAGGATTGAATAAAACTGCATATATTTATGCTTTCCATTATTTTAATTGAAAAATAACTCTATGATCTTGAATATAAACACAAACTGATCTATCAGGTGGAAGCAACAGTTTTTAAAAGGGAGTTGCCAATAGGTGAAGGGCAGCATTTCTTATAATGAAACTGCAATTAGGTGAATTAGGCTTGAGTCTCTGAAAAATAAGCTGAATGTCGAGGTGCTGCAGAGGTACGACTAATACAATCAAACAGCTGGTGTTTCAGGGCTCTTTGTAGGTGTTTTCCAAGCACGTTCAGGGCTAAATAGATGGGAGATGGTATAATACATGGAGTAGGAGTGAAATCATCCCATGTGTCATTATATAGCTGCCTTAGTCTGCCAGTGTGCTTTTAACTTTGTGATGGAGTAGTGAACAAGGAGTCACTGTGTTATGGTGTGTCCCTATGATATATGTGACATTTTAAACTGATTTTATGTTTGCAGTTAACACAGGTGTGGAAACGATGCATTTGCGCATTTTCATTTGTGAAAATATTTAATAAAGAAAAGGTGATGTGTTGCAAATAGCTTTCCTTTGCTTATCATAATCCACCTTTGGGAGTGAAAAATTAATAAATACCAGTATTTGGAGAGAATTTTTTGCAGTGCTAGTTTTTTTCAAAATGCATTATTAAATTTGGTCTTGTTGGATTGCCTTTCTCGTTTACCTGCCACATTGAGTCATTTTTATCAAGTACTTCTGTTAGTACCGGATCACAAGTTATGTTCAAATTAGGTAAAGGATATATGTGAAATATCAAGCTCTGTTCTGTAGAACAGACATTTAAAATCTGATGAAGATTTCTGGTTTGTTGGTTTGGGGTTTTTTTCCATTCTCATGCGTACACTCATTTCTTTTCATTCTGGATATTGTGAGACTCTAACAGATAATACATTTATTTTTAATTGTTCATGTTTAATTGCTACATATTGATGTTACTTCATATTTGTTTTGTAACAAGTTTTCTCTTTCCTTCATGTTTTTCAGATTATGGCACAGGCTCAGGGTTTGGGGAAGAAATATATTAAAGCCTTTTTGAAAGGTTTCTTTGTTGCTGTTCCTGTGACTGTGACTTTCCTGGACAGAGTTGCCTGTGTCGCAAGGGTGGAAGGAGCATCCATGCAGGTATTGATGGAAATATCTTGTGTCTGTCAGGAAACTGAAAGGTGGCACTCCACTGATAATAGCAAGGTGAAAAAAATCTTTTTCTCAGCTGCTATTAAATACCATTCTAATATGGAATAGTTTAATTTCTACTTTGTTAAATATTTTGTGATGTGAAAGAAGAGATTTTGAAAATAAATTTCCCAAAAATCTGGGTCAGTGAAAGGAAAATATATGGAGAAATAGTGATAGACTGTTCTGATATCTTCCTAAACATTTAGAAATATTTGAAACAATACCTTTTATCTCTTGGGATTCAATTGATGACTCACAAAGAGGCTTTATAGTAACTGTATGGCGAAACTGTTTCTTGCTATACATGTTCTTACTAATGAACACATTTGGCACTATTGCAGGGAAGAATACTGAAAGTGGCATGAACCTACTGTTATTGCTTATGTTTATTAGGAAATAGGTATGAGTTCACTGTTTTTACTTTGGTTATGTTGAATGTTTGTACAGAATAAGCAAGTAAATATAAATAGGATGTGTAACATTTAGATGATGAATATATACTCATGAACACTATTTTGTTTTCACTGTTTATTTGGCTTTGAAAAAGCTATATTTTAACGTAGGTAGAAAATTTCCATGTTGTTACTTTGAATTTTAAATCATATGCACTTCTCATTGGTATGCATCACCACTGATAACTATGATGTATTTTGTTCCAATGTTGCAACATTCCAATTAGCAGAGAGTAAGGATTTGATTCTTGGATGTCAAGCTCTCTTTTCTGATTGTCTTAATAAGCTCAGAATCTTGGAGAGAGGTTTCATAGCAATCAAGACCAGCTGCTAGAGTTGAGTTATGCAGAATTTACATGTGGGCTAGAAAACTCAGGCTTGAACCTGCACTTGGCTGATTTATGTTTAATGTTCTAAAAAGCAGGTGGTGGGGAGGAGGGGATGGCAAGGTGGCATTGTGTCTTGTTGCAGTCTGTAATCTGATGTTTAAACTCTGTCAAGAAACCTCAGCAGGCAGTTCTCACATCCAGAACAGAGATGAAAGTAAAATCATCTTACTCCAATAATTCTACAATCTAAGGCCAAAAGCTCGGTGTAATGTAAATTATCTTTGCCTTTTTCATGGATGTTATTCTGAATATCATTGATGACCAGTGAAAGAGAGGAGGATCTCAGGGCTTGCAGTTGCAGAGCTAGAAATTTGCACTGAAAAGGAGAGGAAGGGAAAGCTCTGAAAAACAGTTTTGTTATCTTTTTACTATCTTCAGACAGGAGAAATTCAAATACATAGCACAGTATCTAGAGAAGTGCAAACTCAGCCAGATCAGTACAGCTCCTCTGTTTTCCATCTTTTGATTTTTTGCCTTGGCTGCAAAGGCATGGCATTTTTTGCCTTGTCTAGGGTCACATGGACCATTCGAGATGCAGGTTCACGTTGGATTTTCTGGTTTTGGCTTTCTGCCTTTGTTTCTGCTTTTTGAGGTTTTTTTGCTACTAGTGTGACCTGAGCATTTAAATTTTGAGGTGTTGGTTTTTTTAGCATACCATGTTGCCATTCATTGATCTTTTCTGCCTCTGATGTAGTGTTCTGTTTGACATCCATTATTGCTAAATAGTTTTGCTTCAGTAGCTGGAAAGAAATTTCTTGGATTTCCCTCTCTACAAGTCTGTTGTGCCCCTCTGGTTAATACCTCAGTTTTATGTTTTCTTTGAAGTCAGTCCCAAGTGTTTGGGAGTGCTCTGGTGTTGTTTTGGAGTGTTGCTTCTCTACTCACTTGAAGAACACACAGTTGACTGTGGTTTATTCATGGAAGATTTGAAAAACACTACAGTTATTTGCTTAGATTTATTCAACCTGACAAAAAGGGAATATTCATTGGATTATTGAAATTTAAGCTTTTCCCTTTCTGTATCTGTTAACTAAATATTCCCTCTGTTGATTGAAAAATGGATAGCTTGAAAGCTGACATTTAGACTTTTACTGACACCTCAGTGTCTGTAAAACTCTCTGGTTTTATTCTGAAACAGAATTTAAATAGAGGTTTGTTTTAAACTTCTATGCATATGGCCATTTTTCAGATTGAAAAAAAAAATCGTAGTGCTTTTAATAAGGTACTAATTTCCTTGCCAAGATTTATTAGACATCTAAGCCAGTCTGACAGGGACACAATTATAATGCATGTATCCCTCTCTTTAAGAGTAGCTGAAGGAGTACTGGTCATGTTGCAATTCTGTCGGTTAACTATGTTCTTTGGAGAGTGATCTTTGTCAAATATATCTGAAAGCCATAGGTATGAGGAAGACTGAAGTTCAGTCAGTTTGTAGTCAGCATGTATCCTTCAATCACATGATTCTTTATTGTCTCAATTTGATATCATGGTAAGATTCCCAAGAATTTGTTTGTAATAGACCTCTAAAATGTCTATCTGGCTTCGCCTATTCATAATTCTGGCTCCTGCTGAGCCTGAAATTAAAAGTTTTGACAAGAAGCAAGAAATAAATTTCTCTGTGTAATGCTTGCTTTCTTACTCTTGTTCTGTGCCGTGTGCTCTCTCTACCCCTACAGTTTCTCCTTTTTTTCTGGACCAGCCTTACTGCTGCTTCATAGTTACTGATGATGGGAACACTTTTTGACACCCTGGCAAGCATATGAATAAAGCTACTAATGGAAATGCAAATTTTTCTGACCCAATCAATTAAGACAGACTTCGTGTATTCTATTGTCTCAAGCTGATTTTGTATTTGTCAGTGATTTCAGCCACCTGTCCTAAGTTCATTTGTGCTGACTTCAGTGTATATGTATATTAACTCTAACCTATAGGGAGCAACAGTGAACTATTGCAGTTTATAATTTTTACAGTTTTAATAGTTTCATTACCTTCTCTTTTATTTCCAAATTTACTGGGTTTTTTAATCATCACATGAGGCAGTTTTTGTTGCTTGGGATTTTAGATAGATGTGCTCATCTAGCATTCTACTAATAGTGAGTTTCTAGTGAGTTGTAATCTGTTTACAACATTAAATGTAAATGATACAAATAACTGGTAATAAGATTTTTTAATGGCTTGTAGATTTTTTTGTGTGTGACTTCTTGTAGTGCAGTCTGTATACTTTTAAATGTTTGTTGTCATATGGACATCTTGATATTGATTTATGTTATTTTTTTTGAGTTTCATTGTTTGTCTGGTATCATGAACTCTTCATACATAAAGATGGAACCCCTCATGGATATATAAATTTGTAAATTCATTACATTAAATGGTCTGTTTTCAAGTGGGATAGAAGATGACAGTCTATGTGCAGCTTTATATGCAAGCTCTATTGCAAACAGTTCAATACCAAGGATTATAGGAAATGGCCTGACCAGTGATCTCTGATGAAGTACTCGTGTTTCTGCAGCAAACATTATTGAATGTTCTATTCCATTATGCATAATAGCAGTTGTAATTATTCTGTGGCAGTTTCTCCTAACTTTATTATTAGGATTACTGTACCTAAGCCTGTAAGCTCATGTGAATATTCTTTGTGTTCCCCAAGCTACAAGCAAATAAGTTGTGACCTTCACTAGCAGCATAACAACCATCAAGTTTATCATTATTTATAGCAAAAGGGCATGTTTTTACCCTCATACTTATGGAACCTCATGTCCTATGAGGCTTCATCATATGACTGGGGATCTCAATTTGCATGCTTTTAGCATTAGATTAGTTAGTAATTGGAAAGAGTAATGTTTTGTGGCTTCTGCACCACAGTTTAAATTAAGACCTGTGTGCCTCATTTGTAGCAGGCTTTTATGCCAATAACTTGAGCAAAGAAGTTATAATGCCTCACACTAGAAGGCAGAGCCTCTGTGTCATTCTGTTTCTTATGAAAAGCCCTTTTGACCCTCTTTGTTGACTCCTTTTGCAGAAGCTGTATTTTGATTTTGCTAGACCTGAAACCTTACTACTAGTTAAAATATCATGAGGAATAAGTTGTATTGTTTCTATACTTGTTTGTTATACTTGTGTATATACTCAATTTGTGTAATTTACAGTAGAGAAAGGCTTGCTGGAGGACTTACCCTTTTATTTTTTTCATAGACAATAGTGATTGTTGGTGTAAATGAATAGTTTTCCTTCAGTTTCTTCTAACAAAATAGTATTAATGTCTGAACATTTGTCAGGTTTTTTTGTGAGAGAAGAAAAAAAGTCTACACCATTGTATTTTTCTCAAACACAATTCTAATGTGTAATGAGTCGGATATCCACCCTGTATATCAAAATGAGTTCAGGTATTGTTAAAAATGCATTTAAAGCGCTTTAAGTTAAAACAGCTTATGCAATATCTACATGTGTTTAAGTTCTAAGGCATTTCCTTTGTCTAAATGCAGAAAAAAAGGAGAAATAGGAGTCAACTGGGATAGCACAACTAGGGCAATACTGTAACTACATGGTGTGTTTCTCTGTAAGATGTAGTTGACGTAAGTTTATTCGATTCAAGAAGTGTGTGAACACTCATTCAGGTATTTTCTAAGTGTCAGCTGTGAGATACATTGTCTTTTGGAACAATAGTTTAAGGTTTCGATTTGTTTCATCCTTCTCTTTTGGCGTTTTAAGGCAGATACCTTTGAGTATTAAGGAGTTTACTTTGTGAGACTATGTCATAAGTATGATCCCTGCTTTGTAAGACTGGCTCTGCTTTATACTTAGTAGTGTTGTAAGCTTCTGGCCCCTATGTATCTGCATTTGGCAAAATGAGAATTATGTAAGCCACTTGTATGTAAATATTTGATCCTTTGGTGGAAAATGCTGTAAAGGTGAGAAATAATTCTGGAAATTCTGATTAAAAACTAAGAATAAAATAACTGCTAATTAGCTCCTGGATTTCATTTATCTGTTTCTTGCAGTGCATTGAGTCTAGTAAATAAAACAGTAATAAGAATTAATATATTTATAGCTTAGTGTACTGGTTTGAAAGCAAAACCAGTGAGAGACTCCAAGTCAGAAATACAGTTTAATAGGAAAAAAGAGAAAAAATAAAATACATGCAATAATACAACAGAAAAACTACTGACAGAGTCAGAATACGTCCTGACCCCCTCATCAGTCAGGGTGTTGGTTGCAGTCCCGTTAAATGGTGGCTGCAGTCCTCCTGGATGACAGATGTGGTTCAGTTGAAGCACTGCTCCTGTAGAAGGTGCAGTTTTCCTCCGAAGATCCAGCAATGATGTGGAAAGGTCCAGTTTTTCCTCTGGAATCCAGTTGGAAAAGGCTGCCTTGGTGTTCCAGATCTCAGTTTTTATCCAGGTAGGAAAGGCTTGGCTCCTCCCCCTGGCTGGAGCATCTCCCAATGGGATGATGGAATTTTATCAGTTATTCAGTGGGACTCAATGGCCCAATAACAGAAGATAGCCTCCTGGAGGAAGGATGGGTTGTGGGAGAGATAAAGAACACTGCCTCACCTGGTTTTAACAGATATTGATAGAATACCTACTTTTGGGCACATCTTTACATTGTAAGCCAGGACACTTAGACTTGGACCTTTTATCTATGGATGCTAAAGTGATCTGCCTTGATCCCCTGATTTACCTAACTAGAAATTTGCCTGTAGCCCAAAATGTAACTATCCTTGTTTGCTCTTTAACCAAACATAGGATGTCATATCCCTCCTCCTCTCCCTACCACGTTTATTCTTTTGACCTATCATACAGCTTATTGTGAATTACACCTACTGAGGACCCTATCACATGACTTCCTCTTGCACTTTGAAAAACGAATTTTTCACAAGTCCTGCTTGAACTATGGCAACGAGTCTGTTTAGCAATGATGAATGACAAACTGTAGTAAAGAGAAATCAGCACTTCTGAATTGCTTTTGGAGTTAGAAATAAATACTAAATAACTATTTTATTTGAGAGCAAAATTTACGGAATAGCAATAGAATGGAATTTGACGCTGTGTAATTACTAGGGTTGAGAAGAGGTAATTTCAGTCTCCCTGCTGGTTTACTCATCAGAGCTGCCATCAGTTTGAAGGGGGTGCTATCAGCAGTGAAAGTCCAGTGATTTATGTGATGGTTCCAGTTATAGTGTGCCTCTTCTACAACAACAACACATTTTTTTAGCTAACATTGAAGTTATCGTACAAAGGATGGGTAGCCTAGTTCCAACACTATATACTTTATTGCATATATCACCTAACTGGAGAATCTGCATTAGCGGTTATCCCTTGGCCAACTTGGGAGATAGTGTAATTGTATTTGGAGACTCTGAAAAAGCTTTCTGAGAAGCAAACTATTATAAAACTTCAGTCTGGAATACTTTTAAATAATTTCTGTCTAGTAAAAGGAGTCTCTGTTTTAAAGTGAGCCATGCAAATGTAAATGACGACAGTACTGTGATGGGCTTCTTCCTTCCTCTGCCCTTTTCCAAGAAGTAAGTCAGAGCCAGCATTGATCAGGTACCTTGGTTTTGTATCATATCACACCAAATAATTTTGGGGGATTTGATGTACTTCCTAATTGAGTCACACCTTTTTGTGTCCTGTTATGGAAGGCCCAGTTTATTGCCAGTGTCGGTGTGTGCTGTAGGTATAGGGCTTGGTTTTTCCCTTTGCAAAGGATGCTGAGATTAGTATTGTTACAAGTACATACTTCATTTTTAATGCATTATGCTTTATAAATAGTAAGATGCCTGCAAAAAGCTTGTTTGCTTGTTTGTTTTTTTTCCTGGGAATTTGTTACTTGGTTCTCCTTTGATTTTAATATTAAATGATAAGCAATAACAGCAATCTCTTCTTTGCATTAGGTTTGCCGTAAGTATGTATCTTATGTAATCTGATTTGCATGTAGTAGTGCATTGAAAGATGTGAACTAGATTTTGTCATAAATTAATGGTATTTGACATGCCATTTAAGAAAGAAATGTATTTCAAATGTATTTCCTCTAGTACAACAGATTCTTGGCCTCTTACTGTAAGTGGGTATGTTTTTAGCAATTTTAATGGTTTCACCTGTTGATGGGAAGAGAATTAGGTAGAAGATTGATAAAGGAAATATAGATCTAAATGTAGATCTGATTTTCTCCCCTTCTCTCAGCCTTCTTTGAATCCTGGGGGAAGACAAGCATCTGATGTAGTACTCTTAAACCACTGGAGCATTAGAAATTATGATGTACAGCGTGGGGACATTGTGTCACTAGTGTAAGTAATTTTGCATGCATTTCATATATATACTTCATATGGAGATGTTGAACTATTGGTGTTTCATCTACGATAATGTAGGGATATACATGAACAAGGAACATAACATTTTTGTAGTGCATTATTGTTATTTCTATTGTCTGTTTTCAAAACTCAGATGTTCAAAGAATGTATTACTAAGTTTTTACTTGAAAGGAAGGCAGTGCAAGATATTATATGATACCAAACCAAGTGTCTATGTGTATCAAAACTGCCAAGAACAAAAAGTTGTGAGATAGAAAATATATAAAACATTATATGGTTTAAAGTAGTATAGTTTTAAGTTGCTTGACTACGTACTTATGAGAAAAAATTTCAGTTTTCCTTATCGACTAATACTGTATGATTTTCTTCCTGGTGAAGTATGTCTAATGAATAAAACTTTAGATAAGATCACAAGAATTCAGCCGCCTCTATAAAGGACAAATGGAGCAAAATATATAATGTTACATTTAAAATTGAGAGGTCTACGTATCAAGCCAAAAGGTGGCAGTGTTTCGCTGTTGAAAATACTCATGACTAACAGGGGACGGAAACTCCATTTCAGCCTTAATATAATATAGAAATAGAATGTCAAAGTGCTCATAACTGATGCAGGGTTATAATACATACTCATATTATATGCTTGGAAAGTTTAAGCTTAAGGTTTTAGTTTTGTAAGTGAAATGCACAATATGTAGATTGTAACAGAAATGTCTTTGGAAGCCATATTATCTGCCTGCCTTTTTGTCATATATCATTTCTAATTGTCTCATTTTTTTGCCTACCTCTTCACTGTAGTGGTAATTTGTAAGACAGTTTTCACTACCAGCTCTTAAAGCCAGCTCTCTCATATATTCTTCTTTTGCTAGACACTTAAAATTTGCACTGTGATCTGTCTCATTTTCTGTCATGTAAAATTTTCTGTAAGTAGTCTAGCTACAAATATGAATTTATTCATGTTTGCTACAGATAATATTGCAAAAGGACTCCAATTTCAGATCACTTAATGATTGCTGTAAAATGTGATTCTGCCTGTGTGTGCATCCCTCTGCCTAAGTCATGCTCTGGTGATTGTTAAAAGAGTCAGTATAACTGATTTGAAATTAATAGACAGAACAGATAATGAGCATGTTGTCTGATCAGAAAACAAAATTAATAGTTTCATTCCTATTATACTCCTTGAAGGTTTGTGATTCTGTCTGAGCCATCTGCGTTGGTTGTTTTCACTTTGCTGTATGTTTGAGCATGATAACTAGTATTTTAGATGCTGTGGGGATTTTTGTATGTTTGGAAACTTCTCCCTAATCTTGATGGAGTTGATGTACACTGACATAGAAGAAGTTGTTTTTATGCACTGTAAGGAAGTTTTTCTTAGTCTTTGGTAACTCCACTGGATAATCAGATCAGAGTACTCCAAAATCACTTTAAGATCAATACAAAGGAAGTTGAAAAATGTAAAATAATTCATTGGATAGTTTTAATAAAAAATATCCTTCAATGTTTACATTTATCAGTAACAGTTTTTAAGGACCTCATGATATGGGTTTGTTAGAAGCACTTTTGGCTTCCTTATTGTATTGTTAAGTTTTTAATTGTGTGGTAAAGTCTTGCAGGATATAGTATCTGGATGTGATTTTGTACTTGCCAGTTAGTTTTGCTATACAATGCTTTTATGGTGTAAACAGGTTAATACTTTTATCTTTTTCATTTTGGTTGTTTACCTAGGATTTCTATAACTCATATATATGCATGAGTTTTACTTGCTGCTCCTCAGCATCTGATTTAGGTAAGGCATCAATGGGGAAGGCTGATTTCCCATCAGGTGCTCCTTTACTATTCCTCTCAGAAATTCAGTTGAGAAAGTGTTGGTGTGACTGAGATAGGCAAATGAGTATGTAAACCTTTATTTTGTATCCTTGTTGGCTGTTTTACATTTGTCTACTGTCTCCTCTTTGCCAAGTTATAGCAGAAGATAATTTAGAGGTTGTGAAAGGTGGTCTCTTGCAGAACAAGAGCTGAAGTAAAATAATCCTTCATGGCAGCATGACCAGGGCCATTCAAACTCATCTCTTTGCTCCAGGTTTTGGCTGTTGACCCTCTACTTGCAATGGACTTTGCTAGTTGGGATCTCAACAATCCCTTTAGGAATTGTGGTAGAAACAGCAGCCATCCAGAATGACATGGTATCTCTGATAGTATGAAGAAAGCAAACAAGTGAGTTAGTCCTGGTGGTCCTGGATGCCTCAGAAGAGAATCTGTGAGCCTGTGGTCATGATTCTGATACTGCTTGCAGATCTGAAGGGTTTTCCTCTGTTGCCCAATCTAGTTCTTAATAAACATGTATGTATATTTATTTTATGACTTTGATTGCAAATGAACACCCAAGTACTCAAGTACTCGGTGGTATTTATACCTGGTAGAGGTAGTAGGTACTGAATGGAGACTGCATGTGTCTGTCATCTTGGACACTCATCTCAACCACACCTGTCAAATTAGCCACTGTAGGCACACATGTGCATTTACCTTGTTTTAAACAATTTAGACATTTAGCATGGTGTTAGTCTTTAAAAAGATTAAATTAGAGTCAGGTAAAACCAATGGGGATAATAAGTTGGTAGCAAAAAACTATTTCTTTAATTGCAGATTAGTGTTTTACAAATAGTTACAAATATGTTGCCTCAGCCTTTAGAATATTTTTTTCCCCTTTAACTTGAACTCATTTTTATTGATACCAGAATTAGGAGAGCTCAATGTTACATGCTGTAACTTTTGAAAGCACAATTTTAAGTTGATTCAGAACTAAGAAAAATGTTATCATTCTTAACTTGATCACTTACTTGAGCGCTTAATTTAGGTACTGCAATATTACTGGCACTTAATACATTGAAAATCAAAACAGGAATAATTTTTAAATAAATGAAGTAATTTCAGTTATTCTGTCTTCCAGAATACTACCTTTCCATCTCCTAAATAGATTTTAAAAAAGAAAAAAAGTGTGTTATATTTTTAGTTTTGGAAATGCATTTATTTGTCTTCAAAGAGAAAAAATAATCATGTAGCACATGAGGCCATCTTTCAAAGACGAATGCTTGTTTTTACCAGGCAGACCTTGATTTTTCAATACTTTTGTGTTGAAACAGGCATCTATTTTGAAAGAGCTTACCTGAGGTAGATCTCAACAGTTGTGTAGAACATTATCAGATATTGCAGAATGAGTTATAAGGTATGTAGTGTTCTCTCAGCTGGTTTTACTCTGTAAAGTTTGAGTGCCAGCAGCATTGTAGCTGGAGCCGTATGTGTCACAGTGGGGGTTGTACAGCTTGTGCAGTTGCTTGGGAATACATGCTGCAGCTGCACTTCCCAGTACTTATAGAGATAGTACTCTTTTACTTCACATTAAGGGATATTTTGGCCAACTTTAGTTGTATGCAATTTGTTTTCTACTGTGTACAAATGCAGGCATTGTTATAAAAAGATGTTGCCAAAGAGTGATTTCTAGGTCTAGAATTCATTTTGGTTGCTGTTATGGAAAACCTCCTGTCCTAACTGCACAATCACACCATCTTTTTATTCCAAAATTCCTGTCTTAATGTAGAAAAAGGTTGGTACTTAGATTTTCAAATGATGAAAAGTTACGGTTGTAAATATTCACAGACACTAATTTTAACCTTGAGGTCAAAAATTAGAGGTTAATTTAAAGGTTGTGCTATGTCTATAATAGAGAGAACACCTTCTCCAGTGTTTGACTGAGAGCAGGAAGCTGCTTGCTGGATAGGTTGTCAGGTGTCCCTACATTGCTAATTTAGAATGTATTCTTATGTGTCAAATAAAGATAGCTGTGCTAAATTAATCTGAGGAAAACAAAAAAGAGAACCATGCTGTTTGTTCTGTACATTCTGAATGGTAACATGCTTTTAAAAGTATGAACTATAATAGCTAAATGGGCAGTATGTTTAAAAGCATGTTTTTAAAGGTCAGCTATAAAAATAAGGAAATAAGTGTTGTATATTTTGTCAGCTTCTTTTGAGTTCTTATATAAGAGCATAATTGCTTTAAATACAAACCCAACTTTCTACATAGAAAACGCCTTGACATTAAAAAACAATCCCCAAATCATACTTTTCTCCTATCCTTATTATCCTTATGACGGATATTAAGTGGTTTCTGTCACTGCTTCCTCAGACGTATCAGTAAACTCCTTTATTCGGGGTAAACTGCTAAGCATTCATGTGAGTTTGATCTTTGAAAAATCCAGTCCAGATCATCATTCTGGAGGTAGAATCAAAGTACTGCATTTGAGGTTGTTTCTGCAGCTGTGTCCCTCATTGGCATCTGTTCAGAAATGAGAACTGGAAAAGATAATAGTGATGATGATTTTATGTGATGGTTCAACAAGTTCCAACCTATACACGCAAATCTGAATAATGCAGTTTTTGAAGGAATGTCGTCTTGTTTAGTTGATGAAAACAAAAGAATTCTCAAATGGTGCAAACTGAATATATGTTATTTATAGAAGATCTAATTGGAATTTCATTATTGAGATTAACTTAGTAAAATAAATATCAGTAAGAAGGTACTTACTGAAGGAACTGCCTTGAATTTGAATTAGTTGTAATTATGAAATGATTTTTTACTGAATTCTGATAGATATAACATGAATGGATATGTTTTGGTTATTGCATTATGTTTAAGAAAGCTTCTTTCTGACTAAAATACTGGACAACCTTTTATGAATACCTCTGCTTGGATTTCTTAAGTCTTCCAATTTCTGTTCTATTTTTGTTTGTACTTAAGTCTCTGTACCAAGTCATCTGTCTTCTGGCAGGTAGGACACTGCAAAGGAGGTTGTGCTGACACAGAAGCTAAATAATCACTTTAGTTTCTGTGTCTCAGTGACCTCAGAAAATATTTTCTTATCCTGTTATTTTAGCTGGGAAACCCCCCCCCCCAACCCTCTTATGTCTTTTCTTGATAAAAATAAAATATATAGTTCTACTTTTATTATCTATGTTATGATCTGTTCTTAGTGTGGATATCATACTATATATGTGTTAATACTGTTGGTGGAAGAAAGCCTTGCATCTTCAATTTATAAAGTAAAATCCTTTTTCTAAGGAAACTTTCCGGATAGTGTTCATGATCCTTGGCTGTATTATGAAGTGCTCAGGAGGGGTTTAATAGGCAGTGATTGCATTACTGTGGAAACTGAGCAATTGTGGAGGAAAGAAGTTGTTGCAGTTGAAGTTATGGTTGTTACATTTAAAGTATATGGATATGACTAAGAAATTGTCAAGATTTGATTGCAAGAATCACTGCTAGAAAATAAACACTCTTTAGGCCAAAAAGTCACATAAATGAATGTTATAGCTTACAGATTGTTTAGTGGTTAAATTGCAAGTTAGAGATTTAAAAGTAACTATATTTATTTTTTAAAAGGTAATGATGAGGAAGTCAGATTGCCTTTGCTGTTTGTGAAAGAGGTATTGATTGATAGATTGGCTGATTAAGAAGACTATGGTAGAGTTGTAAGTGGTGCTATGAAAACTTCATATTCTGGTTGATTTTGATTTTATTGGACTTGCTATTGAATTAAGTACCTTGCTGTTGAATTTAGAAACAAATTGTTGCTTGCTGAACATTTGTTAGAGTATCTATTAAAATACCACATTGGAAGTTTACTAAATCCACTTTTTTCATTAATTAGCCAGTTGTTTTAGGTTTTGGATTTGGTTTGTTTATTAGTTTGTTCGTTCTTGGTTTTCCTGCATATAACATAGTCTTTGTGTTTTATTTAAAATGCAACATTGAGAGGCTTGACAAAAATAATTAGTCCGATACATAGTCTGTGGTATTTGGTTGAATTTACTTCTGAGGTAAGTGGCATAAAGTTTCTTTAAGACCCATTGTAGTGAAAGTGAATGGAGATTAGTCTTGCCCACTTCAGAAGCAAATTACTTAAAAACAGAGATCTGTAGATTACTCTATATAGAACAGCTTTAATTTTGATGCTACTGAATTGGTACTGTATATATAAGTGTATTGACTTATCTATATTTACACTGGAATAACTGTGAGTTATAGTCGTGTTGCAACTTCACTAGATTAGAACGTAAATAATAAAAACAATTTGAAGTTACACAAAAATATAACTATGTCTGATTCTTTGGAAAGTGAGAAAGATGTGAGAAAAAATGGTTATGTTGTGATCTTCAAATTATAGGATGATCAGGTGTTAGCAGCTTAATTGTTATATTAGGAGGCCCTAGGTTCTGCTGTTGGAGGAGTGTTAACAGTTATTTTCAATTTCAACATTAACTGATCTGTTAATTCAATTTAATTACTTTTACTTCACCTTTTAGTGATCAGGCAAATGAAGAGGAAAAAACCTATTTTACCAAATGACATAATTTTTTAAAAAATGGAACAGCATAGAATTGGGGTTTTTTTTATATTCTTCTGGATGTTGATCAGTCACAGTATGTTGGAGGTCCTGGGTCTAAGTGGACAGCTGGTTGGAATGTTGCAGAAATTGTGGTGGTGATTTGGTTGGCTGGAAAGCTGTCTCTGATTCTATAACTCTGCCTTACAGTAGGATGGCTGTCTGCCCTGTGAAGGTCATGTTGAGCAAAAGGAGCTTGAAACCTGCCTTGGTTTAGAAAAATGTTGCTTTTACCTTTTGAAATAGTTATAATTTAGATGCTAGGAATATGCTTTGTTGCAGCAGGATCTGCTGCCATGTATGTACAGAAAGGTAACAGTATATGTTTCCTGAACTTTTTTTCTTTGAACCTTTTTAACTTTGAAAACTCTTACAGGACAATATTTGATACCTTTTTTTCTCAGTACATTTCCAACTCCTGAGAAGTAATTACTGGTTAGTTATGACTGGAATTGCTTGTAGACACTTGGAACTAGGAAAGCTTTTACTAGTCAGTGAAATAAGCTACACAATCTCATTGCTGGAAGTAGCAGGCAATATGATTGTTTCAGCAACTAATGTGAAATTCCAGTGCTCCTTCTCTGTAGGGCATTCAGATTAGACACCTCCTTCTCTTCCTGAAGTAAATTCAGATTGAAAATCTGTGATAATATAAGATTAAAAAAAAAAAAGGTATTGATATGGTTATTCTTGCACTTTAGATCAAGTGCATTTTTGATTATGATAAATATAGATGGACTGTAATTTTTTAAAATATGCTCTGAGGACATACTCTGTTTAATCTGCTGATCAGCTATTTTGACACTTTAGAAGATTGTTAAACTGATACTTTGTTGAAAGTAATTTCCTTCCCTTGAAAGTGAAACCAATGTTCCGACTATGATTGCTAGAGAAGATAACAAATCGAAGTACTTAATGTTAGGTTCCACTGCACTTATGAAATGCTGAGTGCTGAATTTATGAAATACTAGATTCAGTTTAAGATAAAATCACGATTTTAAGTGTTTACCTTTCACGTTGCTTTACTTGAATGTGAATATTACACATTTTGGACCTAATGATGCTGTATCACCTATTATCAAGAAGTTCTATACTTGTGAGGAAAGGGAGTAATGATTTTTTTTTTTCTTTTTTGTAGAATAACTCTGGAAATAAGCTTACTCTTTCTTTTCTATATGAAACCATTATCTTTCAAAGAGATACAGTTCATTGGCATCAAGGCTTTCATATTCCAGTGCTAAGTTCTGCTACCTGCAGTAGTATGGAAGCTCTAACAGAGAAATGTATGTAGGATGTTGCAGTATGATTCAGCAGTTCTTGAATCCTAGAATACAGTAATTTTTCTTAAGAAATGAAGCTTGATTATTTATATTTTAAGTTCTGGATGTAAGCAATTAACCAAATGAATTTGGTTCTTTGTATGCAAAAAGATATCGAAATACATTTTATCCAATTTCTTTTTTTTTTTTTTTTTTTTTTTTTCTTTGCAGTTAGCTTGTTTTCATTTTGTGTACAGTTTGGGAAATTCTGATATGATATTTTATTTTACAGGAGATCATAAACATTGTGTTCTTGGAAAAATTATAGATGAAATATTGCCACAGCTGACTTTGTATTTTTCAGTAGTAACTTCCCCTAAGCCAGTTTAGTCAGTTGTATTATGAGCAACCATAAATATTAACTGCAGAATGTTTCTTCTAGGAATCTTTCAATTAACTACACATATGCTGACAAAGTGAATTTTGCTTACACATGAAAAATATTTATTTCCGATCTAATTGATGAAGTTGGAAGAAAAACCATGGGTCTTGACCTGTGCTGAGTATATTGTGGACATGAATATTTTTACATGTAATAAGCAGTCTTGGCTTTGTTTTCTGTTTTTTCAACCTGTTAGCAAAGGCAAAAGCAAGGGAATGGCAAATTATCAGGTTAAAATGATAATTAACCTTATCATCACTATATTTTCTAGGGAAATTATATTGATGAGAGTAACATTAGTTTTTTATGCACAATCAGCTGTTCCTGAACAGTGCAATTGAGTAACATTTAGCTTTAGAAACATGTGCAAGTATTTGTTATTGTCAACTGCCTATCTGATGATTAACTACAGAGAAAAGTCCTTCTCAGAGATGCACAGCAGAAGGATGAGACAGGCCACAATTGCAGCAAGGGTCATTCTGACTGTACTGGGGAAAAAAAGCAGAATTAGAATCGCCAAGTCATTAACCAGAGAGGCTGTGAAACATCCAGCCTTAATTGAAACTGGACTAGTAAAAACCTAAGCATCCTCCTCTACCTTTCCAGTTGCATCTGTTTTGGCCATGAGCTCAAGTAGATGACTTCCAGAGGTCCTTTTCAACCTGAATTATTCTGTTTGTTTACATCAAATGGAATTTCAACAATGGAGCTTTTAAGATGTGAGGCATACTAGCTATACACTATCAAGGTTAACATTACTAATTAATGTTTACAATAAGCATTATGATGTTTTTAATTTGTTTTATAGCATGGAAGTGGAATTTCTAAAAAAATCTTCTGTTCTGTGTATGTGGTTGTGATATTTGTCTTATAACTGCTTCTAAAAGACTCAGCCATGCATTGAAAACCTGTTTTATTAATAGCTGAACGTACAGAGAATGTTAAGATTGCATTTGGATTTTATAACTAGATTGTAGATTCTCTAAAGGAGAAACAATGGGTAAGTTCAGGCAGATATGTGTGGTGCAACAATGAGTGGGGTGGGTGGCAGTCCACAAGCAGGTGTCCAAAGATTGGGACAGTTTAGCATACTATAGTGAAGGGAAATGCTTTGCCAATGTATGAGGACAGTGGTTCTCAAGTGAGAAGTGGAGCCTGCTGAAGTACACGAGCAGTTGTTTGCTCACTTGTTAAATTTTCAGTGAAGTCTGACTGTATTCATTCATAAAGGACTGAAAATCAGAGAAAAAAATGTGTCAGGAATAAAGTGTAAAAGGCACCTAAAATGAAGGCAAAAAAATTAATGTGATAGAACACTGGAAGCGAAGACAGGGGTTACCTACAAATTTTCATGTCATGTCTGTAATTTAATGACTTTATGTAGGAAGAATCGACAAAAATCTTTTTTCATTTATTTCATAAATAGAACTTAAATTGATTTGAACTTGACCCGTGTCTTCTGCCAATATGGAGCAGAACACTCTAGCCAGCCTTTTCTCTTGCCATTCAGCTCTGATTTTCCCTGCTATTGTAGGTGTCATTTTTATTGCTACTTTTGTGAAATGTAAAAAATTAGTATATAGGCAAAATTTTGGACTAGGAGAGGGAAAAGGTAGGAGTAAAAATGTAAAATTATTGTTCTCATAAACCCATCATCCATAACAATGCCATTTAGAGTTTCAGTAATTAATAGTGTATATCTTAAGGCAAAAAAGAGATGGCTAGTGAGCATATTTTTTACATTATGAGTTGCTTTATATGTTTGCTTTAAGGGATAGATTACTGGCATTCTCAGAACAATAACTTTGATGTTTCCAGAACTAGGGCAACTGTAATGACAGAAGTGTGGTTTCACCACATAAAGGGAAGTATGTTGTCAGCAAGCAAAGGATAATAGCATCCTGTACACCCAGAAGGCCTGCTGTGATGTTTGCGTCTGCATAAGATTCCCTTCGCCCTCAGAACAGGCTATTTTTAAACTGGTGCTGAGTTTGACCTTAGTAAAGAGATACTGTTGAAAGATTTTTTAAATGCATGAATCTTTACAGTGTGTTCCTCAGTCCTGTAGGACACTGACAATAGTATTTTTTTCACAGAAGATTTGTTTTAGTTTGCACTTTACTTGAGTTCAAAGGCTTACCTGTTTATTACAAATATTACAAATTATTTTCTGTATCCTTAATTGATATAGCTTACCTGCATCCATGAGACAGAATTAAAGATTTAAATTCATTGGACCTATGCAGCTAATGATGAGATGGTGTCACATTTCTGATTAAAATAGAAATAGCTTCCATAGACTTTTCTGTTAACTCTGTTTTCCTCACTGTGAGTGGTGATGTTGTAAAATTTGTGAAGAATTAATTGTTCCAAGTCAATACTATTGCTACTTCATAGGAATGGCATGCATACCTTTGATAACTGAAGGAGAATGTTGGTATAGTTGACATACATTTATTGTAACATCTTTTAAATACCTCGCAATGCCAGGAAATTTTAAGAACAATCCTTCATGGGTCTCTTGTAACATTCTGAGACCCTTAGGTTGTCGCATGGTATCTAGAGACAGGTTTTAAAACTGACAGTGATAGGAAAGTGCAATATTGGAATGATTCCTTACTGGGAGAAATTTATGATATATGTTAAATAACATTAAGTTAAACCTAGCTTAGCAAAACAAAGGCCTTAAAATGTCAGAACCCAAATTTAACAGAAAAAAGTGCATCTTAATATCAGAACTTTTTCTAGATACTTCCTAGCTTTTATAATTGAAACAAGGTGAGCACATTCATATGGAATAATTTCTCCCCTTTATTTCCTTCTTTGCCTATCTTTTTTGAGAAATTATCTCAGTGATTATCTTTAAGAGAGTTTTGAGTAGCTGGCCTTCCAATTTTATTATTTTTTTTCAGTTCTCTTTTCTAATCCTGTGGCTGCTTGTGGTGGTGAAAAGACTACTTTATGCATAAAGTGGGCTGAGGTTTATGTAAGTATTTACAGTAAGTCTGTAAATCTTCAGTTTTAGAGCTGTTGTCTCCACTCTTCTAAAGTCTGCTGCTGTTTTTTCAGCTAATTCTAAGTTTCACTTTTCTCCTTTAAAACACTTGAAAGTTTTTTTTGTGCATGTTTGTTATGTATGTTTTAATCAGCTATTACCTGTGGTTAGTGAACAGGTATAGCATAATATAAGTCTCGAATATATATGTGTGATTGAATTGATACATTTGAAAATACTAAAGCTTGCAAAGACTCAACAGTTGTGTTTCACACTTCAACAGTGTAACTGTATGCGACACAGCTCAGCAAGGTTTTCCAGTTTGCAAGATTTGCTAATGCAGCAGCAGTTAACCACCAAGGGAAATTTAGATTTGAAAGGACTCTTCATGTCCTGATTTGTAAAAGCCCTCCTGGGGTATTCTAGAAATTTCTGCTAGCAACTACATTTAGCTCTTCTGTGTGGCTTGTTTCAATTCCTGTGTGCAGCTGTATGTACTATTTGCTGAAGCTCATGAGGTATGACATGGCGGCAACAAGTACATTCTCTCGAAGGTAGCAGCAGGGCTGGCAGATGTGTCAGCTCCTGAGAACATGAACAGAGCATTTGCTCTTATTAGCACAGAGCATTACTTCAGGCTAGAAGTAATCAATCTTGGTATATCTAATCTACCAGTTATACTCCTGCTTTTTGATATATTAATAATAATATGACTGATACTGGAACGCGCTGAGTAAAGGTTTTATTATTTTACTGTTTTGTTCTTTGTCTCATACTTGCAGTTGATAAAGTGACCAAAAAAGAGAACACATCAATACTGCTTTTATCATGAGCTTCATCTACATGGAGCTAAAAGTTGTACAATATTTAATGTTATCTCATGAAGAACCCTTTTGAACACAACAGGGTTATGATTGCTGTATTCATATATTCCTGATTGGTCTCTCATGTGTTTTCTAAGAATAAACTGATTTTGAAGATTGCTATGGAAATTTGATCCAAGTAAAAAAAGGTGAACTAACATAGATTTGTATGAATAGCTGATATTCAAAATGGTCTTTGACTTAGGAAGAAAATAAACTACACTCAGAATTTGAGAACTATAATAATAAAAATTTCAACAAATATGAATTGGTGAGATTATAATGTTTTTTAAAGTATCACTGATATACAAACTGGCAAATAAGAGCCTTGCATAATAATTTAATAATTATTAATACGTGTATGTAATACTTGTAGAAAAATTTCTGATTGCATTATTGATTTCGGAAGTATCCTATATGGACACACAGATGTCAGATTGTGAAACAGTTAGCATGCAGTAGCAGAATGACAGCAGCACCTTACTCACATGCCCTGCAATAGTTCTTAAATATGTATGTTCTTTATGAAAATCAGTGTTTTTTTCCTTTCCCCCAGCAACTTGGAGCAAAAGCAATGGTTGGTGCTGCTGAGAGCTCAGAATCTAAAAGGATTTGGAATCCTTGTTGTCATTCCTTACAGTGAATGAGGTTCATACTGCCTATGAGAAGTGATTCCCATTTTGCTCTTACGAGTCCTGAATATACTGTCTACTTTTTCTCCTTAGGATCCAAATCCAATATATATTTTAAAAGAGTAAAGGGGAAAATTTTTATTTGATGTATTTTGCGCCTTATAAAAAAACCCCAAATATATAATATTGTATTTACATTATTTTAATTTATTAATTTATGGATGTGTTTATAGTCTATGGAAATGGTTTAGATCATAGAGTGACATACTGTTGTATTTGAAAACAAAATCGATGTTCATCAGTTTGCATGGAGTGTGCATGCAGCAGCTGAAGGTGCTCTCCCTAGAGCGGTAATCCTCTAGTTGGGAATGAGGATAATGCACCATCTTAGTCATGCATAAGATATATACATGTAGGGATTTGTTCTGTTTAGGACCTGTTTAAAAAAAATCATTCCGACCTGCCCATGTATTCCTGCCCATGGCAGAGGGGCTTGACTACATGACCTTTCAAGGTCTCCCTCAACCCAACCCATTGCATGGCAATAAGATCTCTTCTTGAAGCTGTTTTCTTGCTGGTTTTGGGTTGTTATATTCAGGTTCATACTAAGAGGCTGAAGGGAATTTTTACCACTCCAGCCAATGTAACTGGGATTTATGTGGAGGCTATATGCTAAAGAAACACATATTTAGGTTTGTCTCCAGTTAATGGGTTTGGATGCTTAGATTGTATCTGTATCCGAGGTCACCCCAAGCCATAGATAATGCACTACTGAAAAATGAACTGCTTTGCATCCCCCACTTCATTTGAGTGTGTACATCTTGGGATGTCAATCATGCTTCTTTCAACCAGTTGTAATAAATCCATATAGAGACATCAGAGAGAAAACAAGGAAGCTGAGAACAGGCCTGTGATGAAGGAAAAGTTATTTGATTGACACTGTTTTCTTCTGTTGATCCTAGCTGCACTTTGGTGCAGTGTCTATTCTGTAGCAGTTCTAGAGGGAAGACTGACATTTTTATTTTACTTCCTATTTTGTTTGTTTTACTTTGTCATTCAGACTTCCTTAAACAGATTACAACAGGCTAGTTCATCTATTAAAGTTTGGCCAGTGAGCAAGCTTTTTTCCTTCGTTCTTAGCATCTTATGTCTTGCTTGTAATTTCAGAAGTCTCTAATGAAGGCTTAAGGTGAAGCCTCAAACTTATTATTTTATTCTTATTTATATTCTGTCATGCCTAGGGATGCTGATTTTGGACAAAAGCATCATTATTCAAGAGACTCTACATAGATTTCTGTGTCACCTCAAGGGGGGTTTCTGCATTAAACTTACTCCAATTATCTCTATTGTTTTAATAGTTAGATATCATAAATCAAGCCTACTCACCAGAATTTCTCTCTAGTCAATGGAGAAAAATGAGCACTTACAGAAATGAGATTTTATCAATTATCCTTAGACATTTTATATTAAATAATGGGCCAAATAAATGACATGTAATTTAATTAGCATAAAGTAATAATTCTATATAAATTTTCTACTTTTGTCCCTAAACAAGGTGATCAAATAGTAATGAAATTATTTAAGTATGTTTCACCATACAGTTTTAAGGATTATTTACATACAATTTACTACTGCTCAGAAAAAAAAAAGAATTCCATGTTATCTTAAATTTCAGGGTGACTTTCCTACTTTTCACTGTGCCTTTTTGGACACTCCTTTTGGGAGACTGTGATAGCTGACCAATAGGGTCTTCAGTTTTACAGTCAAATTTTCATCTTGTTGAGATGAAGAAGACATGCAGACAACTAAATAATATTGGGGAGCTTCCATATTTTTCTTGTGTTTACAATATTATTTTCTTATTTCCCTTCCTTCCTCTCTATCTGCTAAACCACACAGAAGAAATAAGGTCATAATTTAATGAATGACCCCTTGGATCACAGATGCTGACAAAATGAAGCCTGAACATTTTAAATTGGTTGGCTGCTGTTATCCTAACAGAGCCCATTAAAGTCACATAAGAGAGCATAACTTACTATGTAGTGAAACTATGACTTTTTCATGGTTTCTTTGTAAATGTGACTAAATTTATGGATGGCATTAGTGATACTAAGTTGACAGAATTAAAACACTGTTTATGGACATAGTTCAGTAACTTAGTTTAATTGAATTCTCACTGCATTGATCTAAGAGGATTTTCAGGCAGTATTTTATGATGAGGGTTTGAAAGAGAATGTTGAAGCTCTCACAGAAGTGAAGAATTAAAAGAAATATTTTCATTTAAATACAAACATGTTTAGCTCTTTACTTGATTAGATTCTTGCACTTTGAAACAGTGGACAGTGTTTTGTATAGGGGCTTCAACCACTGTCCAACCTGAAAATTTATCTTAAGCTAATGATTTACTGTATTAACAGTGAGTATGTATAACACAGAGATTTCAGCTCTGATAAACACATTAGAAACAGGGTAACAACATCTAAGCTCCATTGATAGTATTGACTGTATTGGGAACTCCAGACCCTTAGTTCCCTTATTGATACCTAAATTTAGCATGGGGTATGGAACAGTATCAGAAGTGAGGCTATAAGGATAATCAATTATCTTTTCTGTCAGAGCAGATAATGCCTTTTAATTTCTTCTTTCCTGGTTTCTTTCTGTGTCTTTCTCAGGTTACCTGTCCCCATTAATAATAAACGTGACTGTAAAGCTGCTAAGCATTGTATCATTACTATTGCCTACTTTTTAAACTGTACTGAAAATAACTGGCAGTAATAATCCCTGGGATTTTTAAGATGAATCTTTTGTGCACTTAAATATTATAAGCTTTTGGAAAATGCAGTATAAGCCTGTAAAGTGAATGTAAGGAGTTATAAATTGAATGCAGATCAATACAAGAAAGTTGAAAAAAAAATCATCAAATTACTGATATAAATTTATGGAGATGTCAGTGTAACAGGAGGGTTTGTGGTCTGTCAAATATTTTTAACACAACATAAATGTACAACATAATGTCCTTAAAACCATTTACTGTATTTAACAGAGATTTTACTTGAAAAAGCAACATTACCTAGAACTAACAACCATCATGTAGCAAAAAGGCTGTGTTTTATCTTATTCCACACTAGAATGAGATTATAAATTAAAGTAAAAATTAATAATACTTTTAAAATAAAATAATTTAGATTCTTCATCAGCATGGAAGGTTTAAAAGGAGCAGTACTTTCAAGTACTTCAAATACAAGAAAGTTAGCCTAGCCCCAACTTCT
Organism: Acridotheres tristis; assembly: GCA_037013685.1. Lineage (NCBI taxonomy): Eukaryota > Metazoa > Chordata > Aves > Passeriformes > Sturnidae > Acridotheres > Acridotheres tristis. The sequence goes on along the minus strand of CM072885.1, from coordinate 33,255,935 downwards.
TGCAAGCCAAAGTAAGTCTTGATATGAAGTCCCTTGTTGAGGGCTCTGGTGGAAGGGTAGCTGAGAGATCTGTTAATCCACAGATTTATAAATTAAGGTTTTGGCACAGAACTTGCCAAAGTTATACAGACAGTTAAAAATTGGGATGTGGCAGAAGTGCAAGATCACTGAGATTGGCTCAGTTGAATAAATTATGATGCTGATAACACCAAGGTTGTGGGTTTGATCCCTGTATGGGCCACTCACTTAAAAATCAGACTTGATGAGTCTCATGAGTCCTTCCAACTCAGAATATTCCGTGATTCTATAAATATAAGGCTATTTACTGTAACTCTTTGACAAAGAAAACATTTGCTTCAGCATCTCTTTTCAAAACTGGCAAAACAAGGTGCAAATTATTGGTTGGTTTCCCTGTGTGCCTTTCCCTGTACAGTTCCTGAGCACTGGGAGACGTTGGATATGTTTCTTTCCATTAAATAGTACCTGAATCTGTACAGCATCTTATAAAACAAATTGATTTGATCCATAAACTGCTAAATATTACTTCCTCTAAAACTTCATGTGGCAACAAACAGCAAAAATGACCAGGTGTTTTTTATTGTTCATTTGTTCTTCATCCAGGGAATGTCACAAATCCATGAATCTGATTACTAATTTCAAATTTTAATTTCAGATTTAGCTGAAAATTGTGCCAGTATTGCAACTCTCAGTAGCTCTTCTGTAAAATTCAGGATGGGTTGGATGGGAGTCTGAACACAGTCTTCAGAGCATTGTTTAGATTTGAAGAATCTCTTCAGATTGACTTTTCTCAAAAATAAGAAAGTGTCATTTATGTAAAAGCTGTGTATTTATTGCTCGTATTTCACCTTCCTTTGCATCAATATTATCAAAAAATGTAAAATACTCAAAGATGATCTCAATTTCAGTACTTCATGTACTGCAAGAAGGTGTCCGTAGACCAGGTGTTGAGTCCTGACAAGAACATTGTGTCTTCCATTATTAATATTATTAGCTCCAAGCTAGTATTAAATTTGCATCTTAGAGATGTCAAGATGCATATGAAGAAGTATTTCTGGAACAGGAAAATTAATCCCATGATAAGTTTTCCTTATATCCATGATTATTTAGTGATGTTGCACCTAAAATGACATATGTTTATTTAACTTTTATTTACTTCTGCTATGTTTTTCATATTGCTAACTTGTATCTGTGAAATTCACTTGGATTGTGAAATTGATGCAATATAAGCAAGCAGGGGAAAGGTTCACATATTCCAAAATTAAACTTCACTGCTTCACTGCTATCTTATAGTGAGAAATATGTGTGTAGATACATGTATTGGCTCGATGTAGGGTTTTTTCATGATAATTTCAAATTCTGCTATGACACATCAAAACTTACTATGAAATCGTCACAAAATATTTCTTCCCAAATAACAGAACAAAAACCACAAAGAACTCTACACCTGTGCTTTTTTTTTTTTTTTTTTTTAATTTCTCATACTAATGATTCATAATCTAATACTTTTCTTTGTTGTTTTAAAAAATGCTGCTGTGGTACCTTTCTGATGTCTGTTAAATTTAGTGGAAGTAGTAATGGTTCTGGGAGAAGACCAAGGTGTATTGAAGAAAATGGTAGTTTTTAAAGTTAAGTGAATCTGGTTTTGTATTTTTTATTGCACAGTGGATTTCTTTTTTACAGATACTGGCTTAACTTAGAAATTCTCAGCCTCTCAAATATTTTCCTTTTACTGAAAAAAGAATGTGGTGACAATATTTATGGCTGCTGAGCAAGAGGAACAAAGATTTTGTTTTGCTAAATATACTCAACTGGCCAACACTGACATACTCACTTCATTGCTTTCTAGTTCAGTTGTAAAAATAACCCAGCAAAGCTTCCTTCTTTGAAAGGATTTTTCTAGGGAACATTTGCTTTACAAAGAATAAAATTTGTTTGGTGTTACTACATTTGACGGAAGACATGTACAATTCTTATCCTGTATTTACTATGAAGTGATGTTCTTTATTTTAGAGATTATTTTCTTAGAATGATATAAAAACCCATTCCTTAAGGAATTTCATGGTACATTTTATAAATACTTTCTTTTTATAGTGTTCTTCATACTAAAATAAATAATAGAATCTCTAAGGCATGATGGAAGGTATATGGAAAGAACTGCTACTGCAATGAAAACCAGTGAAGTTTGAGGGGATTATACCGTAAAACAAGGCTAATCTAAGAAAACACAGCTATAATATTGCTGAATGTTTTTACTTTCAGGCATTTTACAGAATGTTGATGTAGACAATAAAAGGACACATTCATCAAAATATGTAATTTAATTTAAACATACCCCCCCAGCCTCCTCCCCCCACCCCAGCTCAGTTTATGCATACTCAGATTAAGTACTCAGATTTCACATGATGGTGAAGGAAAAACCCTTAGGACATTTAAAATTTATGAGGAGTCTCGAGATTTCATTCATTATGTTGACAATATGCACAACTTCTTTTCAAAATGGATTGGACCAAAAAAGGTGAACAGACGCAGTTGAAAGACTTCAGTGTGTGCTGAATTATGTGAGTTACTTCTGCTTATACGTTACCCCGGGGGACTGCTTAATGTGCTTGGTTATATAGAGCTGCACATTTTTAGCTGTGGGCTGGTATCCATATTGAGCCATAAATTTGTAGTTGATCTATTGCTTTCTGGGCAGACCAGTCATACTCAGATGGAATTAAGGGCAGTAATTGATTTCCTGCTAAATAAGACTCATATCAGTTTAAAGTGTAAAAAATGTCAACTAGAGGCTCTGTATGAAGCAAATATATATTTTAAATATTGCTTGTAGATATGAAAACATTTTTATAATTATAAATTTGCATATAGATCTGTAAAGTTACCTTCTGAATGGAAAGCAGTATCTATAATTTTTTTACCATTTTAATTTTGATTGACAAAAACATTTCTACTAATAAATCTTTGGCTGTTGTGGCTACATCTTTATTCTGACAATATACCATACTAAAATAATGTAATTTTAGCTTATTTTTAACTTGTATTAAGTACCAAGGTGAATATTGTATGAGTTAGGGGTCTCACTGGCTCATACGTACCATAACAAAAACTGCTTTATAGAAAAAAAATTAAGCCGTGATTGCTTATCAGTGTCTTTGAGAAATTTAGAACAAGGCTGATTCACTGAGATGCAGAGCAAAATCTTTTATTAACTGAAGCTGTCTTTTTCTGATCAGCAATTAAGCTGCCAAGTAAGTCTGCTTAATTTCACTTCCATCCTGTGAAAATCAGCTGCTATTTTCATGATACTGATATAACAAGTAAAGGAGGAAAAAAATTACCTCTGTTGACAGAATAAGGAAAATTTTGTTGTGTTATTTTAACTAAATTTATATTTGGAATTGCATCCTGCTTCAGAATTTAAAAAACATCAATCTCCTTTTCCCCCTTCTCTCTACATGTACTCTTTTTCTCTCTTCTTTTCTCTTTTCTTTCTCTGCCTTGTTTTTGCAGTGAAGAATGTGCTGTGTAAAGTTGAATGAACTTCGATTATTTCTCATCAGATAGATATTTATCCTGGAGGACTTCAGCCCACATTTTCCCTTTACTATAAACTTTTTCAGTTGACATGAAGTAATCTGTATCCTTCCTGAGGATAAAGGAAAAGTTTTTCTTTAAATATTATTTCCCAGTTGGAGTTTGATTTTGTGTCAAAGCTGTGTTGCTGTCTAGAGCAAAAACCTCATCCATCTAGTTTTTATTTTCCAGGTGAGTTATTTAATTAGTTTGTTGTTGTATACACATATGGCTGAAATTACATATTAAATATGAAGCAAAAGAAGCAGTGGCCATATTACAGTGTTTTGACTACTTTTGATTAAAGATAAATGCCCATTGTTTTTCTAGCAGATGCTAGAAAACATGTTCCATAATTTGGCTTTCTGGGGGAGATTTTCCTTCCTTATAGCTTTTAAAATTATTCTAGTTCTCCCCTTTTTCCTAACCAATGTTTTGTTTCTGTGGGCAGATAAATAGTTTTGTCTCTGGCACTTGAAGTTCAGGAGGAAGAATATTCCTCTTGTCTCTACTGGTTTCTTTTTTAAAGCCATGTTCCTTGTACCCTGACTGTTCCTTGTGCTAACTTGAGAGCCTGATGTGCAAGGAGGAGGGGCTGTGTCTGTGTGGCTGTTGTGACTCATTGCTCAGGCCTTTCTCAGCTCTCATATTTCCCAGAGCAACAGTGTGCACTGCGACAGCCTGGCCCAGGTTAAATGGGATGGACAGCAGAAGAAGAGATTGCAGTTTCTACTCGTACTTGCATTCTATACATTGATTAAAATACTTGCAACATTACTCTCTTGGAAAGAGAAGACAGAATTTTTCTGAAGCTCTTCTCATAGCGTTCAACTCATCTTGATACAATTCATTCCAATTTACCCTTCTTTTCTTGAGCTAGAAGTAGTAGAGGATATGATATTATTTTTGAGAAAACATATTTTAGAAATGAAGGGTCACTAGACTCTTGATATTTCAATGCAGTTTTCTACTTACTTATTTTCTGTATTTTTATTAAACAAGATTTAAAACTTTCTAATTTCTAAAAGATTGTATTACTACTGTTGATCATGACAGTTGAAAAGAAAAAGCTTGTCTAGTTCTGGTTTTGCCACCTTAGTTTGGAGTAATCCAAGATTTAAAATTACTTGTTTACTCTAAGCTTTCAATTTTAGTTGTCTTCTATATGAAGCTTTGAGTCCAGTAATTGTTTAAACCATTTTCCAGAAATGACATTTATCTAAGATAGCCTAAATTCAACTCTGAATTCACGAAACATTCTTATTTTGAAGAAGTACCACTTTCCAGGTTGGATCTTGTAAGTGTGACCTCTAAGCAGGCATGCAGTGCTATATCTGCTGCTTTTTGCATGCACTGTACACCCATCTGCTTGCTAGATGTGACTTTTTTCATTTTTCTGTGAGTTGGCAGGTCTTGGGCCCTACATCCCATATGCTCATCCTAAACTATTCCTAGAAGTATTTTTTTTGTGAGGGTTTTCCTTAGCTTTTTCTTTGGTTTTTTTTGTTGTTGTTGTTTTTTTTTTTTTTTTTTAATTCTGCCCCCAGTGTAAGTATATTTGGTTTTGGTTCCACTTTCCCTTTCTTTTGGGCATTTTCTTTTTGTCCTCAGGGAATTCTGGAGCCTTCTGTATCACATACCACTCTTTTCCAAGTGTGAAGTCTTATCTTTTGTTAGTTACTTGTGTCCTGTCCTCCACCCTGTAGCTTTGAATAACTGAACGTAGTATCTATCTGCTATAATGAAATCTGCCAACTGCCTTAATTATAGGTCTGACTCATTAGTTTAAAATTAAGAAAAGATTCTTCAAGGAATTCTTTCACATTTTTTGAGTTTCATTTGCAATCTTTCAAAAGTGTCTTTTTTTCAGTATTATTGCAATTTCAGTTCAGACTGAACTTTCAGTCTTACTCTCTAAACTGGTTTTCATCAGTAGGTGCAAGTTCAGCAAAAGTAAAAATGTAGTTATTAGTGAAATTTATTTTTTACTTAATGTGGATTCCAGCTTTTCTCCTACAGATGTCAGATACTTACTTGACTTTCTTCTTACCTTCAATCAGTGTAACATTAGTTTCAGCTTATTAGTGGCCTTTAGTTCCTGCACTGCTGTTATTCCATCTCTCTCATCTTAGGTGTCTGTCTTCCTACTTTCTCTGATAATCATAAAGTAGCTTAGTTCCTAACTGTGAATTTATAGATTTACAACTTTGGAATCAAAACACATGCCTAAATTAGAGCTAATGTTAGATCAGGTTGTGGAGGCACTTAAAAAGGCATTTTGAGTATCTCCAGTGATGAAGTCTTGTGAGTTCCAGTTTTGTATTACATAGCACTGAGGAGAAAAAAAAAAAGTATTAAAAGAGCAATGTTATTGAAGTTCAATTCCTATATTTGATAGTCTGTGATGTAGGGAGATCCTAATTTTCTTGCCCATTTGCACAAGAAATTTTACTACTTATTTCTGAATATGCTTACACTGATGTCGCTACAGGGAACATGACAGTAATTCTGCTGGAACTGTGCCTGTGGCTGATAGAGTGCAACTCTCCACGAGTGAAACAAACTCCACGACCAGAACCTGACCATTAAGTAAATAACTGTCCTGGTTTCACACAGAAGCTGCAGGGGCTGGGCAGGCCCAGGCCGCGCTGGGTGAGGGATGGCTGAGATCTCCATCAGCCTTTGTGGGGCTCGGCTCCAGCCCACCCTGCCCATGGCCACCCCTGCTCCCCACACGGGCCCGGCTGCCTCCCCCAGGCCGTGCGGGGCTGGGCGGGCTCGGCCCCTCCAAAGCTGCTCCGAGGCAGCAGCAGGAGCCGGTCCCCCAGAGCCGCGGGCCCGCGGGGGAGGGAGCAGGGCTGAGGTTTTATCAATGAGCCTTTCCTCCCCACCGCCATCGCGTCCCCTGGTTTGCAAACGGGGCCCAGCGGCCTCTGAGCCCCCCAGGGGAGGGAGCCCGGGCCGGGCTGGTGTTACCTGCTCAGCTACCAGAAATAAAAGATAATCTTTATTAGCACATCACCTCCTTCAAAAGGTGTGTTCACGGAGCGAACTAACTTCTCCAATTGATTTCTCAGGCTGTCAATAACCAAACCATCCTCCAACTGGTCCCATCAACTCACAGAGGAAGATCTCATAGAGAAAAACCACTCTGACTCTGCCCTCCCCCAGGTGTAACCAGCACAGTAACATAGTTTAAAAAACCCAAAAAATTAAAACCAAAAGCAAACGAAATCAAAACAAACCACCAAACACCCCACAAACTAATCCTTTGTAGGAAATTAATATGTTTGTATTATTTTTGTCTTAGTATGTTATCAGATTTCTTCAAATTCTTTGTTCTGTGATGGTGGCCATTGTGCTATATTTGATTATGTATTAAAATATTTATACGTTACTGAAAATGTTGATTTTCAAATTATCAGTCAGATGTTATAAATTTGACAGAATGAATATTGGTGTTCTGCAGAGATATGTTGTGCAGTGGCAAAGGCATCTAATTTTAAAAATTTATTGTAGTCTGGGAAAACACAGAGAATAGTACTTGAGTGGGGAAGTTTTGTAGCTACCTGCTTGAGGGAGAAAAGGTAATATTTATCCAGTGATAAGTATGGAGATTTATTAAATGCTCTGTAGAAATTGAAAATAGTTCCTGTGCACGATTTAAAATATTTTTAGTATTCTTTGGAAATGGAAACTATCCTTAATGGACAGATGGCAATTAATTGCATGTAAAGCACGTTCTAAACTGTTTGCTATCTCAAATTCCATGAAAAAATAGGAAATTTGACAATATTATTATTATCACTTGCAGTTTTCTTCTATAGATGCTTTATTTTAAATAGGTAGTTCAGATATAAACTATTATGCTTTCGTAACAAAAGACACTGGTTCTTATCTGTGTCATTTAAATGTTGGAGAGCAGCTTCTTAAGCAGGATTTTGAAGTTAAAAGTTGAAACTTTTTCCTTAAGTTTTGAGAAATGGCTACTCTGCCTCTGTCTTCACGTGTCTACTATATCTTGTTTTCTTTGTAAATGTTTAATATATTGAATATTCTATTATTTGAGTGTATTATAACAGTATGACTATCTCATCCTTGCTTAGAATATGCTCGGTTTTCATATACAGTGATACCTAAACCCAAATTTTGATAACTCCATCTCTAACCTTGTTATTGATAAACCAAACTCATGCGCACAGTATAACATGCTTCATGAAACAATGGGAATAAGATGAAAAAAGCTATTTCTAAAGACAACTTGTACTTACTACAGCAAACTGTGGAAAATGATATGCAACTGTGTGCAGGGTCCATTTACACAAGTCATTCTGTGAACTGCTGCTCTGACATTTCACTGACATGTAAGATCAGAAGAGGGAGTGCTGATATAATTAGCTATTAAGCCTTTTTAGATGGGGCCTTCTGCCCCAAAGTCCTGCTTATGGTTCCAGATTTTCTTTATAGTGACTAAAAACTATCTGTGCAAGCACATATAAGACCTACCATGCTATAGTTTTCAGAAAATTTGCAAAATTTACACAAGCTCTGAATGTCTCACCAGTCAATAATGTAGCTGGCTGGGCATATACTGCCAAAAATTTTTATTCCTTTTTCTTTTCTGTTTTAAATATTAACCACACTGCATGCAGATCCTTTTCAGATATTCAGTTTTTCCTTGTTCTTATATTGCAAACATTCACTAGAAGACACTTACCAAATTAGAAGAAGCAGTTCAAGAATATTTTTGTTTGCCTTTATAAAGCTTTGGCTCTCTAAATGAATTCATAACTTCCCACATTGCCAACTGACAAATAATATGCATAAGAAACTCATATTATTGTAGGTCACTGAATTAATTTTTAAAATGCCAATTGCCATGATTCCCTTAGGGACTTGTAAGTTGCTGCTATATATTATGTTCCTACACAAATGTGGAAATTTAGAATTTTAGAAGGGAAAGCATTTATAGTAGAGAAACAGCTTAGCATGTCAGGTAATGCTTTTCTAACATTTAAATTCTAATAAGTGGGAATAGGCAGTCTTTCTAGAGATTTTTCCTTGTCACTGCATGTTTAGCTCTCAGGAAAGTATGAGATTGGTGTCCTTTCTTCTGGCACCAAATTTCACAACCTCACTGTATTTTGAATGACCAAAAATGGGAGTTACAAGTACAAATAATGGATAAAGCTGGGTTCAGTCCATAGTGATACCAAATGCTGGAAGTGAAATTAGCCAAAAAAGATAAGCTAGCCAGAGCTTTTTGATTTAGTCATTTTTGATTGAAAAAGATCTCAGAGATGGTACTACTATTTGTTGAATCTTGCTGATGTATAATGTGTGTTTTGTTTTTTGTTAATTAGTCAAAAATAGAATGCTGTAGATGGGAGATGGTAATGAACCAATAAAAAAAGTCTTTTCACTTAAATATAGCATTGTCCAGTAGTAGCTACACTAAATGGCTTGTCGGCAAGTTTGGTGTTTTCCTTGTGCACTGAAATTTATAAACATGGTAATTTTTATTTTGTAGAATTCTGAAATGTGATATTCAGTATATGCCTGTAAAAGCAGGGTTGCTGCCTTTGGCCCATCCTCCATTACATCAACTCCCTAACACAATCTTGTCTATGTGAAAATTAAAAATTGTTTGGGACTAGTACAAATTGACCAAAATTTCCCCATCACTTACTATAAAAATGCTGTAAATTTCTACAAGCACAGTTATATGCCAGCATATAATTCTTGTCTTTTCAATATCAAGATTCTTTTTCCTTTAACTTTGCTTTTCTGTTTTCAGTAGGACTTTTTTTCTACTTAAAATAGCAGAGTGATTGTGAACTTCTGAAATTAGTCAGTGATGCTGTTGAGCTATGACTCTTAAATTGGGAATCCTCACCTTCGTCATAGGAAAAACACTACGAAAACATTTAATCTACTTTGAACTGGCTAGAATAAAATGCTGGGTAGTACATGGTGTAGAATACTTTTTTTGGCAATGGGAAGAAACACTTGATAGTATATTGGGTAATTTTCCATTTTACATCTCTTGTATGAGTGTCCTTGAATAAGCAGAATTCTTTTTGGTATTGTCCACTGAGCATGAACAGATATATTAACAGATGTATTAATGCATCTTTCATTTATTTTACATTTTGTAACAGATTATTCAATACTTTTAAATATTGTTTTGGTTTCATAGCTTTCATTTTCATGTGAGGTTTTTAATGGCACCACAGCATGCCAAGATATCATAAACTATTTTATGCTGATCTTTAGCAAATGGTTTAGATTCTTTTTTTGGGTTTCATGGCTAATGAAGGGTTAAAAGCTAACACCGGCACAGGAGGGAAATGCTTTCTTTGTATTGGTAAGAGAGAACATTTAAAGTTGAGTGAATTTGCATGAGAATTTTATCAGCATTCTTGGTGATATGCCTACTCTGAATGAATTCCCCACAGATGCAATTTTTTTGGACTGGCTTCTTTATTCTATCTTTCTTCTTCTGAGATACTAGCTTTAAAGGATGTATCTGCCTTTTATGTCCAGGGAATGAAGCCTTGAGACTTACTTGCCATATATTTCAGACAGCCTGTCTAGTTGTTGGAAGTAAAGAGTAATTCTGCAAATAGGTTTGACTTGTACCAGGGCTGAGGTCAAAGCAAAGAATTAGGGAGGGCAGCCACTTCTTTGACCATCATTTTTACTATCATTTGTGGAAATGACTCAAAATCTTCTGAGCTTTTCTGCCTGTGTATAAGAAATGTAAAGAAGCTGGACATTTTTTATGGACAAGTGTACATGTCTTTATAACTTTGCTAAACCTAATCGTAGGGTAATTGAGGTTGTGACCTCAGGGGGTTCAATCTCTTACTCCATCAGAGCCAGCTATGATGTCAGATCAGATTCTGCTATGCTTTATCCAGTTGAGTCTTGAAGACTTTGAAACACAGAGACTGTATAACCTCTCTGGGCAGCTCTATGCAGTATTCCATATTGCTAGTTCCCAGGCAGAGAACTATCCATCAACCACTACCCTTTGAGCCTGATAACGCAGCCTTTTTATTTTTCATGTTTGATTTTTTTCATCTAATGGCTGCAACGTCCTGACGCAGATACAAGAATATTGTGAGAGACCGTGTTCCTTGTGAGAATCAAGAAAAATTTCGTTATCATTATCAACTTTTATTTTCTTTTTCAGGCTTCGAAAAAATTCAGTTAGTATTATTATAGTAAGACTTGCAGGTATAATACAATAGCTGAACATATTTTGTAGTGCAATTAATTTAGCTCTCTTGTGTAGGTTACTAAATTCCAAGTCATTAACATGAACTCAGTAAAGTAAAATAGAGAGAACCTGTTGCTTTGACTCAGATACTTGTGATTATTGATTTTTTCCTTTATAGATATTTGCTTAAATTTTCAGCTCTTAGAAGATTTTTAAAAGGAGTTTTTTACAAAATCAATGCTTGCAAATGACCTGGCAAAAAGCCAAACTGGAAAATATGTTTATTTAAAATGAGCTTTAGGTCAAGAAAGAATACTTGAAAGACTGGTAATGGGTATGTAGTGCAATAGCGTGGTGTCATTTGTTTTTCTAAATCGAGATCAGCTGCCTATTCTACTTAAAAGCTATTAATCAGTATCTATATGGATCTTTGCTGTCTTTGATGTGAGCAGAACATGGGACTCTCTACATAATTTTGACTAATTAGTGGCATGGATTTATTTCCCAGCATGTCAGAAAGATAGAATCAAATGATTGCATTAGGATGCATTTGCATGATTCTTGGGGGGTTTTTTGGTGTTTATTTTTTGTTTGTTTTGTTTTAGTTTTGTGTTTTTTCTTCTTTTCCCCTTCAGATGGAACTACTGTAGGAGGTAGGATTTCATGGCTTGATTTATTCTGTTCTTTTTGGAGAAAATGCTGAGGCCTATATTAGGAGGTGTAGAAGTCATCTAGTATAATGTTATGAAATCTGAAGCTGGACGTTTTAAGCTATGAGGTTGATCAGCAAAACCTAGAAAAGAGGAAAAGAGTAATTCTGCTGGATATAGCCTGGAATTTTATGCATTCACAAAAAAAAAATAAAATTCATGGTTTGCCGATCTAAGTGAAAAATGACTCTTACTTGAAGTTAGTGATGTGTCAGGTAGCTCTTGAACTGTTACATGGCACTTGGAGTTCTCAGGCTAGGGCATGGTAGTGACAAGTATTGGGAAATTACACCTTTATTATGGAAAAGAGGCTGGTGTTTTCTTACTTGAGGTTTCAGCATCATGAGGATGACCTAAGGCTTCTCTCTGTTTTGGTAAATTATAGAAGTTGCAACTTGGTACATTTTGTCTCCTTTTTTTGTTACAGGAGTGGCATCAGGAGGGTGTCAGAATGACACCAGAATGAGTGCTCTGGGCAAGAACATCAAAATGAAAATGCTAAATAATAAATTATTTTAGAAAGTAATTAGCATGTTTTATCATGAGTCTAAAAGATGACCTGAGGATTTGAGTCTTGAAGTAACTTTTGACTGTATATATTGTATACAAAGAGAACCTATCTCCTGTGGGAGGGTCCCTATCAGGGGAGAAGTGGGAGGAGTCCTCTCCTAGTGGCCGAGGCATGTGATGAACTGTCCACAACCGCCTTCCCTGTCCCCTTGTGCCACTGGGGAGGAGGAGGTAGAGGAAATCAGGAGTGCAGTTGATCACAGGAAGAAGGGAGAGGTGGGGGGAAAATGTGTTTTTAAGCTTTGGGTTTATTTCTCATTATCCTGCTCTGATATTATTGGTAATAAATTAAATTTATTTTTCCCCAAGTTCAGTTTGTTTTGCTTGTTACAGTAAGTGGTGAGTGAGCTCTCCCTGTCCTTGTCCCAGCCCACAAACCTTCCATTCTATTTTCTCTCCCATGTCCAGCCAAGAAGGGGAATGATAAAGTGGTTTTGGTGGGCGGCTGATGTTCAGCCAGAGTCAACCCACCACAGGTGTATTATAAGGAGTCTCGTCAGTACAAAGTTTCATCCTTTTTGAAGAATGTCATACGTGACAGATTGGGTTCAAGGCTATTGTCTGAGTTTTGAAAATTTGTCATTCGTTGAGTTTACTTTCTCTCCTCCTGTACTTCCTGTGCTTTTTTACTTCTTCTAGAAATTATTAAAATAATGGTTTATCACAGGCTAAAGGGAGATTTGATTTATAGATTTGATTATCATAATTAAAACCATAATCCTTCTCTCTTATGTTCCTTAACATTGACATATATATTGTTAAGATACTCAGTTTCTGTTGAAGATAAATCTTTCCAGAAAATCACCTAATGATGCAATTAATTGGGTATTTTCCATTTTTCCTTTGTCACTGTAACAAACAAGAAATGTAGTATTTTGACATGCCTTTGTGAAATACCTTCTTTTGTTTATGAAAATTAATATAAAAGTAATTTCTTTGCTTGGCTTTGCATTTTGGTCTTTGTTCTTTGGCTTCTGTCCTCTGACCGAGGCATCTTGAAAGTAATCATTATTCTGCTCATTATAACAGGCTTAATTCCTTTTATTGTCTTTCCATACTTGTGTTTAAAAAAGGCAGGCAAACATCTGTTTGCCATGGTAATGATGGCAACTCTTCTGTCAATATGCTGAAGAACAGTTAAAGAAATTACATTTCAGTAAACTCAAATTTAGAAAAGGGGGGAAATGCTTATTTGAAGAATGGTTCAGTCTTATCTTTTGTAACAGGATTCTTATTTAATTCTTTGACATATAATCCTTTCATAGAAACATACAATGCTTTGGGTTGAAGAGACCTTAAAGATCATTTACTCCAGTCCCCCTGCCATGGGCAGGGAACCTTCCACTAGGCCAAGTTGCTCAGACCCCCGGCCAACCTGACCTTGAACAGTGAGGGAGCATCCATATTTCTGGGCAACCTGTTCAAGTGCTTCACCACCCTCACAGTAAGAATTTCTTCCTAATATCCAATCTAAACCTCCTCTCTTTTACTGTAAAACTGCTTTCTCTTGTCCACTGTATACCCCTCTGAAAAGTATCTCCCCATCTTTTTTGCAGGCCCCATTTAGTCTCTAGAAAGCTGCTCAAAAGTCTCCTAGGAGCCTTCTTTTCTCCACGTAGAACAACCACAACTCTCTCAGCCTGTCTTCATCAGAGAGATGTTTCAGCCTTCTGATCATTTTCCCAACTCTCTTGAGCAGGTCCATGTCTTCCTTGTGCTGGGAGCCCCAGAGCTGGATACAATGCTTCAGGTGGGGTCTCACCAGAGTGGAGTAGAGGGATAGAATCACCTCTCCTGACCTGCTGACCATGATGCTTTTGATGCAGCCCAAGATAAAGTTTGCTTTTAGTGCCCATTCCTGGCTATTATTCAGTTTTACCTGCACCACCATCTTCAAGTCCTTCTCTACCTGCCTTTTTTCCATCCAGTCATGGCCCAACCTCTATCCATGTTTGGGATTGCCCCAACCCAGGTACAGGACCTTGTACTCGGCTTTGTCGAATTTCACAAGGTTTGTACATCATTCCGTGAGAGGTCACAAAAATACCTTGGTTGCAGCCTGACTCACAGTACTCCTTAGTTGCAAACATACATCAGAAACCGAGGGATTAACTTTCCTAGTAGTTTACATCATTCTTATATTGTTACCTTCCTTATGATGTATTTCTAAAGCATTGTATTTGTTTCATAAAAAACAAACCCTTTTACAGTTTAAAGTAATTTTAATTAGCATTCTGTGCGACAAAGCAATTCAGCTGACTTTTCAGAAGTTTTTAATATTTTCTCTATTTCGTCAAAATTCTTTGCTGTTTATACATTTTAGCCTGAAATTACAATCCCTGTTTGGGATGTGTTAGGTAATTTCGTTGGTGGGGAACACATTTAAAGTCTGCATTTTATATCAATATGCATCCTTAAATCACAAATCTCTTGAGTTCTGCCTGAAAGATGAAGTGTTGGGCTGCTGAGCTGTGTTGTTACCTGCTTTCATTCAGACTTCTAAGCAGATAGGGTTTTGCAGTGTGACTGTTTCAGATTTTCTATGTGAAACATTTCTTCTGGGTGTTGAACATCTGGAATGGAATCCTTGGCAGCACCTCCAAAATTTGCTCCCATTTTGCTTAAAATGAAGCAGAAGAATGTCTACAGACGAACATCTTACATGAGGAAAAAGCAATTTTCTAGAGCTCTCACTTTCTCCCCTTTCCTCTCCCTCTCTATTCAGCCATGATTAAGAAACCATACCACATTCCTGATACGGTGTAACCATGGCTTTGGTTTTTGAGGAGACTTCTATGTTAAAAGAACTGAGATAATGTCTACAGAGTAGAATGATGCAAGCTAAGGAGGGCAAAATGAGAGATGTGGGTTATGTTGTTGAGATGGAAATAAGCAATAACAGCAGCATGAAAAGGCATACAAACCTAAAGACAAAAATGGATTGTTTCCACATACCAGTGAAAGATGGCTCTTTCCACTGTGAATGATAGCACTTAAGGGGAAAAGGCTCTCTGTGTCTTGACTGGATGGTGATAATACTAATGCTTACTTACCTAAAAATTGAAAATATATTGTGTGGGCATTAGCCAATAAATAGTTTTACATATAATATTTATTGTTGAATAAATGTTGTATATTAATGGCACTCTAAGGTTTATTCTGTTTTCAGTGACTTTTTGCATGTAACTAATGATACTTGAAAAAAGCAACTCAAAGAAGGAGGGCCACATACCTTGTTGAAGAGTTAAAATGAGTTTTTCTTCAAAATATGAAACTCTTTTTTTGCAGCCAGTATTGTATGTCATCTGAGCTGACTGGGGAGTTTGTGTTCATACAAGCTTTCTATAAATCATTCTGCCAGAATTTTAAAAATTTAGTAAATTTGAGTTATGTCATTTGCTATACATTTTTTTCTCCTGCTGGCAATTTGCTGTCTATTATTGTGTAATGTATATTGTTCTAGTTAGGTCCCCATCTTGAAAACTGCTTTATTAGCCATTTCATAAGCAATAGTGTACATTAAGGTGAAATTGAGTCATAATATTACTGCACTATCACAGTAATGTGATCATATTCTTTCTACAATAGGAGGTATACATAAATCTGTCAATAGCAAAATCTGCAAAATAAAAATAAAATCCACACCATTGTATTGATGTGTTTTTTAAGATCTCAGGTCTATCAACTATCTAGCCTGCATGTATTGAACTTATCTTTGCTGCAGCAATGAAGAAATCAATTCTGTAGTTTTGGAAATAAGTGCCATAAAAATCACATCTAGGATGTCATTGTGCTCATTTATAAAGAATAGATTTATTATTTACATTGAAGTTGAAAAAGATGTGAGCATAAAAACCAGTTGAAGTCATGAAGAACATAATTCTGAATTCCACAAAGCCATGTGGACATGGTCCAGGACAACTGGTTGTAGGCGCCCTGCCTGAGTCGGATGTTGGATCAGATGCCCTCCAGATGTCCCTTCCAAACATTCTCATTCTGTGAAAATAAAATGTAGAAGAAACCGAGGTTCCTCCTATCATTACAAATGGAGAATTGATTTACTTTTTTATCATCCTTGCACATGTTTTAGTAAGGATGTGGGAAACTCATGCTATGTAACATTGCTAGATTGAAGAGATTCTGGAGGAACAAAAGAAAAAACCGTCTGTTTTTTAAGAAAAGCCTTATAAAGCAAGAGAGAAACCCTGAGTTTAAGTGTCAAAGAAATAAAGAAGATGAGGAAGAAACATAGAATTCTTGATGTAAAGAGTAAATTAGACAAAGTTCTGCCAGGAATAAATCAAATATTATTGATTACGTCTCAGTGCAAAAATACTCGACTGTATCATCTCCCTGTTTTTCAGACCTGATTTTAACTCCTTGCCTTGCTCTTCCATACAAAAGAAGTGCATTATTGTTAAAGATCAGAACTGATTTCTGGCAATAGGGCCTTAAATCTAGGTCTTGTTAAGGATAATAGTTCCCCTAAGTTAACCTGGAGATTAGAAACAGGGCACAAGTGCGTTTTGGTCACCGCATTATAGGTTTCTGTCACTGCTGGCTGATATGTAATATCAGTACATCTGTGCTGTTTTTCTTTCCTACTGATATGACATGTACTTTCTTACTACTGTCACTACTAATATGGAGCAGGGTGTCTTGTAAAGTCATTGTGGCTGTATTTTCTTACTGAATTCTCCAAAAGATTTTACTTCCTGCTCAATCTTTATTTTCCAGACAGAAGCATATATTGCTTAAAAAAAGCAATTGAATAAAAATGGTGATGCTGACTACACAGCAATGATTGCGGGTTTTTTTGTTACAGTTTACTTTTTCTTTTCACCTTTATTCTTAAATGTATTATTGCCAAAAGTGTTCTTTTGGTCACAGACTTGAGAGGAGGCAAGAAAAAGCAGTATTTGTGAGTTCAGTAGGCACAGCAGAACGTAAGTTTATTACTGTCTCTTCTTGCTATATTTGCCTGATAAATACCAGGTTAAATAAAGCTTTTGTAGTTGTTATTTTGGTTTGAACAAATTAGTTTTCTTTTAGAAGGCCTGAATGTACTTATTATGATTTTTATTCTAAGTACATTTGATAAGGACAAAGCTTCTAATGTATGAAAACACAAACAGGTGGTTAAACCAACACTGAAAACAGTTTTTCTTGCATTTACTTCAGAATCAAAGTTTTGGCTTTACAACGTAAGTTGTTTCACTTCCCAAGGAAATTTACTGTGCTAGTACTGGCCCACCACATAATCCAAACCCAAGGGATGATGTTTGTGTACAGGTCTAGAAATGTGTTTTTTTTCCAGCACATGCGGGTCTGTATTTCAGTATATTTCTTAGAATACTCCTTAATGTTTCCTGTGAACTGCACTTCTGATTCTCACTTAAAGAAGAGTATAAACCATGAATGCATAGAATAAGCACTAATATCCAGCAGGATTCTTTTGCATCTCAGCAACTACAGTTAGCTATGAAGTTTTTTAATATTCAACGAATATGTTTATTAAGTCATTGGCTCAGCTTTCTCATAGTTGCATTCTAGGCCAACCTTATAATAATGGAATTTTGCCAGCATAGCAGTGCTGGGTCATTGTAGAAGAGCAGCAAACCAGCTAAAGGTGCTGTGCAGACACTTTTAGTCTGAATTCTGCTCTGCTGACAGCAAATACCCCTTTCCTGCCTAGTCTGTGTCATTCTGCAGAGGTGATGTAATTATACTATCAGTAATAATCCTGTTTCCATGTCATGGCTGGATTATGTCGTATTAAAAAGTATCTGTCTAAAAATGAGATTTTCAATAGAGCATAGTCACTTAGACTTCCTTTATAATTAACTGGGCAAGTAGGCACCCCAAGAGAGCAGTATATGCCATTTTAAAGGAGATCTGATATAGATGGAATGAATTGTCTTCTTTTCATGCTTGTCTGTTTGGATGAATTGGAGAGAGGAGCTGGGTGATTAGACTAGACAAACCTATGTTTCAGATTGCTGAAGTTAAGCATCATGAATTTGACATGTAGCCTACCATACAAGCATACAAGTGAATAACTGCAAGTCGTTCTGATGGATAATAATTGCACCATGAATAAATTTTTTAAAACAAAATAATTCTGTTATTAGTTAGAAGATAGGAGTGAGCTGTATGTAGGCTGTTTAATGCAAATTCCACAAAGACAGTTATCTGTAAAATAGATTAGGCATTTCATAAAATATCATGAAAATGTAAGAATGACATATTAACTTGAAGGGACTTGTTGATTTATTTCATAAGATACACAAGGAAGGAACATTTGAATTGCTGGTGTGTTGTAAGGGAAAAAAAAAGCATATCTCCTGGATCATAGCTTCTATTCATTTTTAGAACAGTAATTTTAAGTAGGCTTGACTGTTTGTAGGAATAATGTAACTATGTAGAATGTAAGTAATTAAATCTAATGAGGGATTGTTAGTGGGAGAATAGAATCAGAAATGCTTTAAGCCCTCATTTAATTTTAAAGAGAAGGGATGAAAATTTTAAAGAGAGCAGATGACCTCATCTGGCAGTATTACTACAACATGACCTTTTAGTCTGAGATAATTTTATTGTGCGTTATATTTGCACAGATTTGAGCTATATACCAATTTACAAACAACTGTAATAGTGTACAGATCAGCTGGTTTTGTGTTGCTTTTAATAATTAAGTATTTAGTCTGCTTAGTACTAGCTGATTGGGTTAACAGCTGATTAACTAGCTGATTGGGTTAAAAATTTCCATTTCAGAAGAACAATCTTCAGTTTGTGTTGTTGATACAATGGTTTGAGTGTCATGCAATGGGTCAGGTCTGTTCAATCTGTGGAACATATATAGGACAGATAAGGGAGAGAAAGGAGCAGAGCAAGATTATTTTTTTACTTGCTTTATTTCAAGCTTATATTGTTGTTCTGGGATCATAGAAAGTTTCAGGCTGGAGAGGACTTGAAAGATTACCTAGTTCCAACCCTACTGCAATAGGCAGAGCCACCTTCCACTAGACTAGATCGCTCATAGCCTCATTCAACATGACCTTGAACACTCCCAGGGATATCTTTTTATATTGTCCCCTTTTCCCCATCCCCCCATTTTCCTTTTCCAGATATTGATATTTTACTTCCATATGTAACAGCTGAGATCAAGAAATGACAGAGTACATGCATTTTTGTAAAAGTTGATCCATTAATAATTTTGCAGCATTAGTAGTCAGTTCATTGGTATCTGTAGACTTTATAAACCAAATAAATCTAAATAATATAATAATAAAAATAGGAAAAATGAAACAAGGCTGCAGAGGTTCATTGTTGTGCTGACTCCTAGTTTCTGTGTTCTTTTGTATTTACATTTTAAGCATTCTACTTCTACTGCAGTATTGATTTCTTTTGCCTGCTGGAATGGCTTAATGTCTTTGTAGAGGCACATAAGAAGATAGGTTTCTGCCTTGTGTTACTGCAAATGAGTAAGATGGGAAGTTATGCAAGGGAAAGGAGAAGCAGATGGACAATAAAAATGGAAGGTGAGAAAGCATAGTAAAAAGCAGGGAAAAAAAGAGTAATGGAGCTGTATGAGAATAGAACCTGTATTGATAGTAAAAGGCAATGACTAAACCCTTCCCATTACATATACTGTTTCTTAGTGATAAAT
The DNA here is from genome assembly GCA_037013685.1 of Acridotheres tristis. Lineage (NCBI taxonomy): Eukaryota > Metazoa > Chordata > Aves > Passeriformes > Sturnidae > Acridotheres > Acridotheres tristis. The sequence continues at coordinate 33,236,170 of CM072885.1, read as the reverse complement.
TGTGAGTAAGCCAAATGCAGAGTTTCTATTAAGGTTTTCATTGCTTATTGTAATGATTTCTAAGGTCTATGTGGAGAAGAGTTGGTAATTAGTTCATAAGGCTATGCCTTGGCTTTATACAGGAATATTAAACAGATAAGAGGAAAGTATACATGACTCTCTAGATTTGTTATATACATATACTTCTCAAAAATCTTACTTGAATGAGAAATGTAAAAATAGGCTAATAAAAGTTTATGCCCTGGAAATTCTTAGCTTACCCTTTACTCATCAGGTATAGGACACCTCACATTGTTTCATAGAATATTAAGTAATTTTGGTTTACAGTGTCCCACACTTAGAAAATTTTTCAGTAGCGCATCTGGTGTGGGCTTTGAATTTGGGTAGATGAGACCTGTCATACCTTTCACTGTGTTTTACTTAGCATACTATCGTGTTTCACTACTATTTTCTTATGTTGGTCCCACTGTGTATATTTAGGGTCAGACATCCTGCATGTTTTCACTGTTTCCTGCTTCATTTTTTCAGACGGTTTCAGAAAAAAACTAGCATAAAGAACAGAATACTCTGCAGATGACATCCATTTTCAATATTTGACTTATTTAGAGTCTTGAAACTTGTCTACAGATATTTTTGTGTTTTGTTTTCATGGTCTCTAATCTTATTTCTTGTGTCTAAATGTATAAAGCCTTTTCACTCACCTCTCAATTTCATGTGCTTTGTTGCCTAAGATCTGTATTTCTCTAGCTCATTTATTCATATAGTGTCAGGGGAGGTTTAGTTTAGATATCAGGAAAAGGTTGGTTGGGCACTGGAACAGGCTCCCCGGGGCCGTGATCACAGCACCAGCCTGACAGAGCTCAAGAAGCATTTGGACAGTACCCTCAGGTACATGGTGTGATTGTTGAGGCTGTCCTGTGCAGGGCCAGGACTTGAACTTTGATGATCCTTGTGAATCACTTCCAACTCAGGATTATTTTATGATTATCACACTGTATCTTCCAAACATTTTGATATTTTCGAAGGTGACGCTTGCCTTTGTGAGTTTCCTCCTCCCTTATTTTTGCAAGAGTTTATAAGTATCTGTATCTTATGCCTCATTTAAGAGTGGCTTAGGGACAAGGTCTTTATCTTGCTCAGATTTCTTTCTCTCTGAACCTTCATTGGAAGATGTATAGTTTGGGGGATCCCACACACATAATTACACATAGAAGAAGTGAATTAACAGTCTCAATTTTATAAAACCTTAGCAGTTTCTAGAAAAATACTTTAATTAATTTCTAACAACTTAGATTTTTAGTAATATATGGAAGATATAAATTTCTTGCTTCTTTGCTTTAGCTTCCATCCTTATGCCCTTAATGGATTTTTCCATATTGAGCTATTACAGCAAACTCCTGGGTCAGCTACTGTGTTCTGTCTGCCATCTTTCTTTTCAAGAACTTTTTCACAGGAATCTGCTGAGGAAAATGTTTCCAGTTGTCTCTTCCGCTGAGGCCTGCAGAGTTAGTTATTTTATTAGGAAAAGGGCTTGGTGGAACTATGTGCTTAGTCCAAAAATTGAGCAAAAAGCCCATTATATTTCTGCCATCATTTGCAGATTGAAAGCTGGACAATGATGAAGCAATCTCCAACTCTAACTGTTCTAGTGGGAGGGTGCTGATTATTATTTCTCAAAGTGCTGTATCCTACTACATTTTGGCCACAATAACCCCCTGCAGTGCTATAGGCTGGGGTTGCTGTGGCTGGACAGTGCCCAGGCAGAAAGGGACCTGGGGGTACTGATTGACAGCTGACTGAACATGAGCCAGCAGTGTGCCCTGGTGGCCAAGAAGGCCAATGGCCCCTGGCCTGTATCAGGAATAATGTGGCCAGCAGGAGCAGGGAGGTCATTCTTCTCCTGAACTTGGCACTGGTGAGGCTGCACCTTGAGTGATGTGTCCAGATTTGGCCCCTCAGTTTAGGAAGGACATTGAGATTGTATCCAGAGAAGGGCAGCAAGGTTGGTGAGGGGATTGGAACACAAGCCCTGTGAGGAACGACTGAGGGAACTGGGGTTGTTTCTCCTGGAGAAGAGGAGGCTCAGAAGAGACCTTATCCCTCTCTACAACTGCCTGAAAGGAGACTTTAGCCAGGTGGGAATTGGTCTCTTCTCTCAGGCAACCAGTGATAGGACAAGAGGTCGTAGTCTTAAGCTGTGCCAGGGGAGGTTTAGGTTGGACATTAAGAAGAAGTTTTTCCCAGAAGGAATGATTGGGCATTGGAATGGGCTGCCCAGGGAGGTTGTGTAGTCACCATTCCTGGAGGTGTTTAAGGCAAGAATGGACATAGCACTCAGTGCCACAGACTAGTTGACACCATGCTGTTTGGTATTAGGTTGGACTTGATGATCTTAGAGGTCTTTTCCAACCTAGTTGATTTGGTGATATTACTATGACCTTTGTTTCATAGAAAATTAATTTATATGGAATTAAAATCACTGTAATTAATGACCTTTTCCAGCTGTTGATGATATTCAAGATATTCTCCAGAGCTCACCTACCTTCCTTTTATTGTCCAGACCTTCATGTGGCATATTGTTGTTCCTGTTACTGAGAATCATGGAAGGTGAGAAGAACCAGTGTGGGAGATACTAGTGCTGGGATATATGCAGACTAGCGCCTGCAAGTTTATATGAACTGAACACTTCAAAAGAAATTTTTTCACTTCCTTATTAATGAAATAGTTTGGCTGTTGGCTTGTCTGTGTCAGAATGCCCTAAACATTGATATCTGCATTAATTTTGACCCTAATTGTTAGCTGTTTAAACTTTTTATTGTCTTCTATTAACTTTAAGAGGAACTTCCTACAGCCTTCTTGAGAGTTGACCCAGCACCTGAATATTGTCAATACTAAACTTTCGTATTTGTGCGAGTAAGATTATTGGGTGAAAAGCCTAACAATAGTTTCCTCAGTCTGAAATAGGACAGAGTTAGCAAAAATAAGGCTAGGAGTTATCAAAACAGTTTTCTTATTTTCTTTTAAGTAGTAAATATATTAATAGAGCAAGATGTCTTGAAAGATATTTTTAGAACATGATTTCTTCATGAGAAAGGAAACATGGGCTTTAGTGAAATTACGCAGGAGCTTTCTGAGCTGAGTATATGACAAAGATACTACAAGATACATTACAGGCATTTCATACTTTTACATTGGCCACATCATTTTAATGTGACACAAGTTTAAGGTGATAATTGAATTAATGATTCAGGAATGTAGGGAAGAAGTGCAGGTAGTTTTTTGGAAGACTAATTATAAAAAAGCCTTCTAAGGCAAAGTAGAGTGCAACAAATAGGTAGAAGTGGTCTACCTTCATATAAAGCCTCCCTCAAATATGGATGGTTTGTTTTTTTAATGTGGTCATATGCTTCACTATGAGACAAATGTCAGCTTCTATAATTGCATGGGTTTGTTTCTTTGAAGACTTATTCCTGCAGTATTGTTAATTGTATCTGCTGCTAAAATAAAATTGTTATGAATGTTGCTTTCAGAACTGGTCTCTAGGCTTCTCTAATTTCCATGGTGAGTTGATTTAATCATTCGGATGAATTCATTGAAGTGGCTATTACACTGTGACAGTGACAATGAGAGTCAAGAGAACTAATTAAAGTTAGAAAAATCAGACTTTTCTGGTAGTAGTCCATCTTTTACATCATAGAAAATTCCTAGACTAACTTTAATGGAACCATCAAGTATCTTTGTTTTAAGAATTTTATCTCAGAGTTACTACTGGTGCTGGAATATATTAGAAAAGGAAGCTGCAAATTTTTTACTTTTTGAAAAAATCTATTCTCTGATGGCAATAATTTGTAGTTTAGGTAAAACCTGTTTTTGGTCTGTAATTAAAGATTAGAATTCTATTGGGAGATTGATGGTTATGTTTAAGTGCCCATTTAGGGGTATCTAGCATGTTAGTTTTTTAAAGTTCTGTGATGTACAGCAGAGTTCTAATTAGAACCATCAGTAGAGGCTAGAAAGCAAATGGATGCTTACACATTAACAACTGAAAATGGCTTTCTGAACTCAACTGAAGTGTCCTAGTCTTTCTATCAAAAAATGCCCATGCCAAACATCATTATTCTTTTGCTGAAAAGTCATGTAGTATGTAATTGAATTCGTCTTTGAGAGAGGATGTTGAACCTTCTACTTGTATTAGAGTACTGCCAAAGTAGCTAACTTAAATGAATTCTGACAGCTCTGTTTCAAAAGGGGTTGTTTGAATTTTCTGTAACACTTCCTGTTTATGCAGCTGTAATCCAAAATGACCAGACAAGTTGAAGAGAGAACATCTGTGGTTACTTAATCAAATAATTTTCATTTATATCAACACAGCTCAAAAGCTCAAAAGGAATATTACTTCAGAATGTGAAGCACAAAGGAATGGGAATTATATCAAATGTAAGGACTGTTGCGTGATGGGAGAAATATGTATTTCTAATATTTTGTGTATTTTTGTGTCGTAAACATGGCTCCAGGGTGGACCAGGAATTTATTTTCATTTCAATGGCAGAATTCATAGTAAATTGTTTACTTTTTTTTTTTTTTTTTTTTTTTTTCATGTGTTGAGGGTGGAGAAAACTACATAGCCTTCAGTTTTCTCACTTTATCTGCCAGGGATCCATACAATTTTTAAAAGTTATATATTTACAACATCAGTAAAACCAACTTCCTTATTTTGCACTGGTAGTACTCCTAGTACTTTTGTGTATCAATATGGATATAATGGCTTGAGGTTTTTTTAAAACTATCTACGTCTTTTTTTTTTCAGTTAAAATCCTAAAATTCATCCACTTACCTTCGAATCATTTTTATTCAGAATATTTTTTTTTTCTCTGATTCAAGAACTTTATATATTTATGTAGAAAGTAGTGAGTGAAGCAGGAACTGCTAGGACGTGATACACTGCCATGCCATACCTGTGCAGTAGATCAGTACTTGCCAGAAGAGTCAGCTCTGTGGCTTGTTGCACTTAATGCTGCAGTTTCCCAAACGTCCAACATTGCAGTTGCAAGAGGCATCCATCCTCCTTGGCTCACTGCACATGAAACTCACTCAGTAAATTATACTGAGCTGGTTAACTGGCAGCCATTTGGAATGTTTTGTTCTGTTTATTTTGTGTTCTTTGTTAGTTTTGTGTGTTTTCTGAGAACATTGTAAAACAGATCAGTTCAGGTTTTGGGGAGTTCTACAAATGCTCTGCCACAGTTGGAATGAGATGTTCAAGATAAAAAGGTGAAGGCAAAGGCTTGCAGGATGAAGAGGATACTGTCTTCATTTGATGCAGTACTGGGTGAGGTTAGGTTAGTCTGTTCTTGAAATCACAGTACAAATCAATGGATTTTGGCACTTTGGATGCATGCATGCTAATATGTGTGTGTTCTAAGGAAGATTGGTGCTTGCAGTATGGAGTTTCCTGCACATACATGTTTCTGTTTAGGCTTTTCTAACATAGTAGGAAATAATTGTAATTTTGCAGTGAAATCTTCAGCTTGATATATTCTTCTAGGTTTGAATTTTACTCCATAGCTCTGCTGGACATTGGTACATGTAAGTGTACTGAAAAAATGTTTTGTTATAGTTGATACTGGATTTCTTGCTTGAGATTTTTTAATATTAATTACAAGAAATGCAATGGATTCTCTTCCAGAAAATATTGCTCATTCTCTCTCTGCGATTAACTTGGATTTGCATTTGATATTTCTTTTAGACATTACAGCCTGCAGTTTAGACATGGTTCACGTGACTCAGTAGCTAAAAATTTCTACCTAGACTTACACTGCCAGTAAAGTTTTTTAATTTTTTTCATTTAAAAACAGCAGCTTATTGTATTTCCCAATCAGAAGCCCTTCCCTCTTTGCATTTTTATAATTTACAGGGTATTAAATAACAAATGATAAACTGTAAAAATTCATTTTCCCCTACTATTAATAGAGAAATGAAAAGTGCAATACAAAATTCATACAGAATTGTTAATGTTTTCAGTAAAGCATTCATTTCAGGAAGGTTGGAAACTCTCTCTCTGATATTTTGAACCTTGCTATCTTACAGATTTTTTCCAGCTGATGTATTTATTTTGCTGTTTTATCATCAATTTATAAGAAAAAAATTGGTCTTTTGCAATGTATTTCTTGCAATGTAATGTCAAAGTTTCTGTTCTCACTGTGCTTTTTACTTTAGACTTACTGAATTTGATTTCAGTTTTTGAAAGTTCTTTTATCAGAAAACCTGCTTGAAATTTTCTTGGGAATAAATTTTTTTGGCCTTTTTTTTGTCTTTTGTGAAGATAATTTTTTTTTTGCATTCATGAGCTAAAGAGCTGATACATTTAGCTCTCTTCCTCTTCGTTCATGACTAATCACCCGGTCTCACAGCCAGTAACTATAAGAATAATTTCCTAGTGCCCTGTGGTGGTTCCTTGGGAAAGAGATGACATTTTACATGCTTTTTACTGTAGTCGGTAGTACTCATTTTCATTAAGAATATTTCTGCACTCTCTGTCAACTTTACAGGAAAGTAAAGGGTAAAGTGATTATCTTCCTTAAAGATAACTGGAAAAACAGGAGTTGAAGAATAAAGTTATCTGGTGAAAAAAATGGACACAGGGTATGTTATTTGTATAATCTGTGTGTACAAGAAGAGGCCAAAAATTTCATGAGTTTCATCTCTCTCAAAAAATTATTTGTTAGAGTATCCTGCATGAAACTGTTGATGATAAGCATAACAATACTAACTTAAGATTTCATTTCTTTTATTTTTTACCAAAACTTAGGATGTACTATGTAACTTTATTAGGATGCATATTTTTGGGAGACATATATCAAAACATTTGAACAATCAGTACTGAAATAAAACTAAGAATTTATTGAGGTTCAAAATAGGACAAAGTGATGAAAATATCTACAGTAATAATCAAATGGGATTCATCTGGCATTTCTCACTTTTTTCCTGGAATGCCTGGTACTAATTTCACTGTGAGAAGGGATTAGGGCTAGGCATGGCACAGGTACTTAAATACTGGCTACAAGACACTCTTCACCTGAAAAATGCAAGTGTTTTTACATTTAGGGTGCATATTTACACTAAATAAATTTTAACAAAACCATTGCTATGCAGAAAGGTGGCTTTGTAAGTTGTATTTATGGTCATTCCTAATTCATTGGAATAGTGAGAACTCTAAATTTTGTCTAGCACTACTGTGTTTATTTTACTCCTCACAATAGCTCAAGGGTAAACTAAAAGAAAAGACATAATTCATCTCGGTGGCAAACACTTGGTAGGACTTGATTATGCAAATTGATTAAAATTTTGTGGTGCAAGTGTACAATTGAGCCTCTAGTACCAAACTGTTTAACTCTTTCACAGATAAAATGTATTTTAAAAGCATGTTTTGAGAGAATGGGCTTAAATAGATAGTAGATATGTTGCTAAATTTGAAGGGAGTATTTTTACTGTTCTAATGTTTCAATTAAACATGGTTAGAAGCTACACAAATTACCAGGTTTTTAATGGCACTTATGGTCATCACAATTCAATATAGATGACTGAATTTTACTGTCAATTATGGATAGATAGTCCTGTATTGTTGTTTACTAGGAAATGATGCTTCATGTTGTGTCAGTTTTTGCTGAAATAAATGAAGAATTTGCTAAAAATGCTATAAACAAATGGTAGAGCTTCTTCAAAGGAAATTCCACAAGTAGTCTCTGTACAAGACAGAGTTAAAAATTAGTCTGTTTTGCCAGAAATCAGTTTTTCAGTGATTTTAAACATTTGTTAGTAATTTTCAGTGATATATCAAGGTAATATATGCTAAGTCTCAGAATGTATTCATTTTCTAATGTCTTTTTGCATTATTTAAATAAATGAAGGATGTGCTACACTTTGTATGTTTTCCATTTCTGTTATTTGCTGGGTGGATAGCTTGCCCTTTAAGGCCTATTATTTGATCCCTTACTTTAATGCAGAAAATTTGAAAATAGGTTTCTCAAATGAGTATCATATTATCTCTAGGTTCTATGCCAGGATTCAGTTAATTTAGGCCCTCTTCTTCAAAAAGCATCTCTTCACACTAGTGTGCTTGACCATACATGCTAGCTGTAGTTTGCAGTCTCAATTCAAAACTGAACTTTACAGAATACGTTATGTTTCTAGTGCATTTCATAACCATTTAAACTTGTCACAGCTTAATTATAGGACGTCATCAAAATGTATAGAATTATGGATTGCTCTCTAAATGTACCTAAGAACAAAACTTTTTTTGCAGTAGTCACAATTACTGTTGTGACAGTTTTCTGTTGTGGGTTGGTTGGTTGGTTGGTTGGTTGGTGGTTTACTTGGGTTTTTGTTTGTTGGTTAGTTTTGTTTCTTATTGCTGCAGAGTTGTTAATTGTTTCTTTCTCAAAAAGCTATATGAGGTATTTGAAAAATAAATCTATAGTGAATGCAAAGAACTAACCAGAGCCTTAGGTGAACCTCAGAGTACAGAGATACTGTCTTACCTCAGGGTAATAGGAGGCAGAACAAAGTCCTCTTGGTTAGAGGCTTTTCCAGGATAATCAACTGCTACAAGTTTGGGAGATTAATTTATACATAAGACTGGGGGATAGCTCCAGGAATGGAATATTTATTAAGGGTATGGGAGATTCATTAGAGTTAAGAGATGTAGCTTTTCTCAGGAGAAGTAATATGGGATATGCTGACATGAAAATACAGAAACAAGAAACAGGACGGATGAGTGTTGGAGCCAGTCATTTCATTATAGCAGTTCCATAGAAATTATATTCCATTCTGGTATGTGCAATTAATTCTTTTATGTAAAATTTTCTCTTCTGTGGTTCTGCTTAATATCCTGAAGTGTTAGCAGCTTTTTGAATACTCTGGAGATTTGTTAACAAGTCAGAAACTACCCATGACTGGGATTTCTTCTCAGATGAAAGTTAAAGGTGCCATTCAGTATGACAATTCTTGTTGAACCAAAATCTCATAAAAGCGTTAGAAGGTTAACTAAAAGCAGTTCAGAAGGGCAGATTTAACCATCAGCTTGAAGCTGTAATTTACCCTTAGTCAGAAAATCAGTTAACAGCATTTTAATGTATGTTCTTTAGTCTGTAAACAAGCTGCAAATTCTTTGTGGCTCTAAAATACATCCAGCCTTGAGGTGACAAAGAGAGTGAGTGGGTGGAATGGTCCATATCTGATTTTCAGTTGCTTTGTTCCACGGAAATAGTTAAAACAGTTTTGTCCTGAATACTTAAGAGAGAGTCAGGCGATAGCTTGTGCACAGACAGACATCTATATTGGCAAGAGGAGTAAAAAGGAACAGGCACACACCTCTCAGAACTGCCATTTTATCTAAGAAAAGGTTTTGTTATCTACAAACTCAGTTAATATGCCTACAAAAAGAATATTTCCATCCTCAACTATTATGAATTATCCTTCATCTGTTTGCTGTAATCATGCTGATATATTTGTATACGTTTTCAAAAGTTTTCAGTTTGCCACATTTAAATGAAGTTATCTTCCCTCAAACAAGGCAAGACTCTGCTGTCTCTTGCCAGTGATTCAAGTGGGCTGTGAACATTACTCCGAGATCAGAGATTCACTTACTTTCTTACTAAACACAGTTTTAACAGGACCTTGATCTCATCTATTCCTGCTGAAAGAGGACTTAATCTTCTTATTTATAATCTTCTTATGTATATTTAATTGTAACTCCATGGCAATAAAGTGAATTCCATGCTTAATTTACTTTTTTTTTTTCCTCTGAAGAAAACAACAATCCGACATATATTTTTTTCCTTTATACATAGCAGGTGTTCTATAGTGCATACGAGCGAGACACATAGTGTAATACTTGCTTCTTAGTATACTTTTAGTCTGTAGTAAATATTAAGTATAGTTAAAGATGCATAAAAATAGATTGTGCATTATTTCTGTGTGTTATCTCACACAGAAAAATACATTCTGTATTTTGCCACTGTATTAAATTTGCTCATTAAGAACCAATGTCCTGTAAATCCCAGGAGGCAAATTTAATGTTATCCATAGCATAGGGTGTATTCAAACATCTGTTTATTGCAGAGCAGTGAACCACAGAATATGCTTCTGATGTCCAAATATAAATGATCCTGACTAGGCTGAAACATGCTTCAGTCTGAACTTGACTTTTAATGAAGTGCAACCAAAATACTTTTATAGTTGGTCTCATCAGTGCTTTCTTTATATGCCTGTGTATACAAACTATTTATGTTATGGTTACAATTACTGTCAGCTGTGCCAAGGAGGTGATTAAATCCTGAGTATTCCATAATTTTTGTATTTATTTTGATCAACTATTGAAAAATATAACTGCTTCAGATTTTATTTTCAAAGGGAAACTGCTAATTTTATGTCACGTTAATGCTAAATAAATCTGTTAATTCTTGCAATTAAAATCCCCTGTCATTACATGAAAATTGCTGTTGAGAATATACAAAAACACCACCAGTAAATGACTTTTTTCATTTTGCTGTTGTTAGATTTAAGACTGAGAAAGTATTCCATCCTCTGGGATTGAGGATGAAGTCAAGTATGACAGAACATCAGTGTGATGAAACACTAGACTTGGTTTATATTTTACACTAAATGGAATTCTAGGAAAACAACACCAGGCTACAAAATTCATTGAGATAAAAAATAGTTGGAGGCTGGGGAAATATGTGGTCAAAGGAGAAGGAAGAATAATACAGGCTTTTCCCATCTTAAACACTTTTGAAGGCAGCTCTTTTTCTAACTGTTGTCAGAGATGCGATGCCAAGATAGATGAGCTCTTTGATCAAGTTCAGCATGGCCATTCTTATGTTTTAAAGTATTTAGGAGAAAAAATGATTGAAGAATTATACCTTTCTTGTTCTACTTATTTGCAAAAAAAAAAAAAAAGGTTTTATTTTGTGTCTTTTAAAGGTGCTGGACAACAGATGCACTAAACAGTTTCGTTCGAGATAGGAAAATCTCTTATCTAATCTTGTGCTTTGGCAGTGTATCCTTTCACAACTTGTCTGTAGAATGGAGTTTTTACTTCTACTCAGGTATTGGGGGGAAGAAGAAAGTGTTATTGCCACTATTCAGTTCGTTAGAGCATGGCGAGACAATGGGTTCAATGGGGTGCCCTTGTTCCAGTGGGTAATTCCTGTCAGAGGAAATGCAAATGAAAGGGGTCAGAAAATGGCTTGTATTCACTTCCTGATTTGAAATGTAAATGTACTGCTGAAAATCTACCACTGGAGACAGGAATCAAACAGCTTTATGAAGTGCAGGCTAACAGTACAAAGTATCTTTTGAGAGACTGATTTGTACACTGGAAATGCTGTTTGAGAGCAACAGGCAAGTGCAGTCTGTCTTCTCTGGAACTGTATGGCATGGTGAGCCAGCTGAAAAGGAATCTACAAACTTGTAAAAAAGTGCAAAAGTTAAGGTTAAGTATCATCTGTTATCTTAATCCATTTTTCTTTTTGCTGTGTTAGAAATATGAAAGTGGTGTTTTAAATCCACACCTGTTCTCTGAAACAGCCATTTGAAAGCGCTGATATGCCCTGGAATGGAGTTGGAAAAGTTGGAAAACAGTTAATTCAGTGAATAGGGATGTTACCACCTAGGAGTTCAGACTTTCTGCAAAGAGGGATAGAACAAAATAGTTCCCATGGAAAACCTCAAAGGAGAATGGGCAGTGTGAGTTGCTTTGGAACTGTAACAACTGACAACCCATAAGCAAACCCCAGGACTGACTGTGCATTATGTTCCTTTCTTTTCTTCCAACCACCCATCTACCAAGTTTCAAACTAAAATTTTAAATCAATTATAATATAAAAACTTTGATTTTTTGCTGTAAACATACCTTAACATTATAGGTTTGAAAATTAATAGGGGAGTTGTCCAGAGATATTCCAATAGCTCTTTAAAATGTAATCTTATTAATACAATGCAGTGACATAGAAGATATTCGGGACAACAAAATTAAACTGGAAGGTTTTGTATCAAGTTATATGATTTATATGTAATCTGAACACCAGCATAAAATATCTGTATGCTTCTTAGAAAGGAGTATATACTACATGCTTTTTTAAAAGGTCAGCCATAAACAGACAAGAAAGAAAATAAAGATGAATATCGTGAATGTGAGTGAATGTGGACACATAAGCCCTTAGTCACTCTGATAGATTCAATGAAAAGATATTGTAATCTATAAATATAGCTTGGTTTTTTAATCTCTTTCAATTTTGTTATGGTACACCTGTATTGTAGTCATATTTATGAAAACACTGACTATAATTTTTGACGTCAGAAATTGCTCCTTCTTCTTAGGTTGGTGACCACGTATTGATTTAGGATTTGCCTTTCAAGGAGCTGACAATGATTATGATCTTTTGTCTTTCTAACCTGTGTCCCTTCTCTGAGTCCTTAGGGTGTACTCACTATCTCTTGTCTCCTTACCTGGGTCATTCAACTCTGTTCTTTCCCTTTCAATAGATCTTCAGTTTATCTGCAGTACACTGTCCCTCCCTTTAGCTTGTTCTTTTAGCTTGTTTTTATAATTGGCATGTGCTATGAAGTTGTGTGTGAAGGGCCTTTAACGCTGATTTATGTAATTTTTGTTAATGTATCCATTTATTTAGGCCTTTTGTAATTCCATTTTGTTATTTCCTTCCCCTCACCTGTATTCCCATTTATTCTGCAGTCATATCAGTATTAACATTTCTATTAAAAATCTCTGCAGCTCTGTTTTCCTAGGTCTGCGTTTGCTTTAACACTTTTTATACCACTGTACCTGTAGAACTACCAGGATACTAAAATTTAGAAAATAAAATTGCAGTCGGTAGTAAATGGCTCAGCAGTTAATGTAAGTGAAGTGCTGCCATAGTGTATCAATTGATGTGATATTTTCTCGATGGCAAATATTTTGGGTCGCTGGTACCTGTAAAATCAATGAAGTTATGAGGAAATAAGAGAAAAATATTACCATCTCCCCCCCAAAAAAGTGTAATATAATGGCACATCAGTTTTGGAATGATTCTAAAACTGTCCTATTTTTTTGTCTGTAACAAACTTCCTTTTGATCCTCGATTAGTCTTTGTATCTTGATTAGGATGGAAAGATACACTGAATCTCTGAATGTTTTTCCATTTTTCATTTTTCCCTCCTCTTCTGCCAATGCATGAAACTAGTCCTCCACAATCAGTAAGACTGTTGAAAAGACAAAATTAGTTTGGCTGTGAATTGCCCCAGGAGCTGATAGGCTCATCCAAGGATTCCTGAAGGGATGGATGGATCTCAAGACTATCTCTCTCTCTAGGTGGATGTTGAATGTGTCCTTCCAGGAATAGATGTGCTTTGAAGTATTTCATCATAATCTCATGCAGCTGGCTGTGTTGCTGGCAATACAGAAACAGCTGCTTAGGATAGAGGGCAAGGCAAATGTTCTGTACTTGAAGGTCCCTGGCTTTTCTGTTTGAGGGTGCAAACACAGGCATGTGCTTAATCAGCATAAAACCTTTTCAGCCTGACAGATAACTATGTATGGAGAAAGTAGGAGTATGCCTTTTCCCTTACATTTTCATCTTTTAGACAAAACTAAGGTGGTTTCAATTTGGAACAGCAATTGCTGCTAATTTTTTTCTTAGATAATACTCTGATTCACTTATTACTCTCTTTTGTAAAAGATACCATAGACTATTAAAAGTATCAAAGTTCTCTGCATTAGCAGATCTATTTTAATAGTAAGCGTATTACATGCTTCTCATTATGTTTCTTAATTTTAAATAGAGGAAAGAAGTAGAAGAAAATTACATTGGCGTTTTCAACTAGATTTAGCAGACTGCCTGAGGAAAAGTCTGGATGAAAAAATGCAGACTTCTGTGACTTAACTTCAGCAAAGGGATGACATTTTCCCCCAATTTCCACCACAGTAGTTGAATTGTATTCACAAAGAACAACGCTTTTTTGTTTGCTTTAAATCAACTTCTAATCGTTGCCTTTAATCAGATCCCGGGTTCTGTTTGCTGACCTAGCTGCAACCACTTAACACACTGTAAACTGATCACCTTGAAAAGAGTTGCATAGGTACAGGAGACATAAGCAATTTTATCTTATTGAACTGCAACAAAGTAGAGCTGTTTAAGGAAAACTCTTGGATTGGTGATGCTGGGTGCATGAAGTTTTGAATGTGAGGACTGATAACTGCATGAGCTGCTACGACTTTTAAAATTCAAAGTGTATCCAAGAAAAAAATTAGTTACTCAATGTCATTCCTGTAAAACACAGAATTGAGAAGCCATGAAAGAACCTCTGTATCATCTCTTTCAATGAGGAGCGGAGTGTTATTTTCTTTCATAATTGACCCATGTGTAGTATTATTTAAAGCTCAATATGCAATAAGAAATATTATATATATATGTGTGAGTATATAACACATAATTATTCAGTTGTCAGGATAGAAGCATTTTTATATTTAAAACAGTTTCTTATCTGTTTTGTCGTCATTGTCATTGCCTTCTAAGAATGGATGAGGGTGGCAAATCTTCATAACTTCAAAGCTTTTTCTTGACCAATCCCAGAATATGTCTTTCAGCTTGGAAACTATAGGATACCTTGTATTAATTTCACAAATTTATATAGGCTTTTTTTTTAAATGTTTTAGTGTCAATACATCGCAAAAATTCACTGTTATATTTTAGGAAATACTGAATATATTTATATATATAAATATATTAATATATGAAGTGCTTGTGTATATTTCTTGCAATTGATATTTTTCATAAAAAATAATGCTAAATAACTTTGGCAATTATTTCATGGTAATAATTATTTGTCTAATTTAAAAATTCTTCTTTCCATATGCTCAGTTTTCAGAAAATACCAGCATTTCTAGAATATTTTGTTATGTAACTTATCAATATGTCCTTTCAGGTAATAAAGTAAACTAAAAATATGGCTATTTAGATGTTTCTGGAGTTAGGTATTTGCTTCATATAATCAATTGGTTCACAATTAAGGATATGCATCAGTGAAGACAAGCACATAATGAAGATAAAGAATGGCTGTGAAGGCTTCCCAATCCTAATATGAAATAATTAATTAAATTAACCCAAATATAGGAAGCTCTGGCAATTATTAAAAGGCTTGTAAATCTAAACAGACTTTTGTATACTGATGGCCAGAAGGGGTCTGCAATTTTGTATGACATGTTGCAGATGCTGTCATATTTGTTGCAGAAGGTTTGGATATAAAATTCAGCAGATCAGTTGCTATTAATCAAATATATTGATGCATGTTTGAAGAAAATATTAACTTCCAACCTCAAGGAGGCTTTGTGAAGAAAGGCCGCCCCATTGGTGGAATTGTACTCATAGAATTTTAGCAAAATATAACTGGAGAGGCCATGAGAGAACATATAATTAAGCTTTACTGAAACTGTGAGTCCAAAGGACTACTTTATATATTGAGATATATCTATTTATATATATATATTAAAAAAAATATATAGATAAATATATATAATATTTATATATTGATATATATATATATATAGATATAGATATGTATATATTGATATGTATATCATCAGTGTGCACTGATGAGACATAATGGGCACTAATTATTTATAAAGGAGAGATAGAAGAAAAATTAAGAACCTATGGACAGAGATGGCCCTAGAAGCTGGGGTGCCTGATGCAATAGAGAAAGGATCTGGAATGAAAGTGGGGAAGTAGCGCTAGTAATTTCTTACTGGATGGTGTAGGGAGCAGCAAGTGATATGAGGTCATGATGTGAACTGATGGGATGGGACAATGGGACAATACAAGATGATCTGGCCTGGCCAGTGTTTATGCTAGTTTGTAAACTACTGTTTAAATTACTTTGAAAAATTCACTACTTTGATGATCCCTTAGTTACCTAGGCATGCTGTTTCAAACCTTACTTATTGCTACAGATGTGGGGTTTTTTCCCTCTTTTTCTTGTCTAATTGTACGCTGATGCCATTTCAGCCCATTTCCTTTAATCCTGTCTGTCTACAATGGACAGGAAGAACTGTTTATTGCCTTCCTCTTTACAGTTCCTTTGTGTTTATTTGAAGACTTCAAGAGTTTAAGTCTTTAATTCAGTCATCTTGTTTTATTGTACAAAATCAACTAACTGTGTTTTTCCTATAGTCCTTTATATTTTTCCTGTGTTTATAGACTGCTCATTGTACTTGCTGCTCTTCTCCAGTCTTCTGGATCCTCCACAGTTTGTCAAATAGTTTGTCCTAAATAGGACAGAATATTTTACCTAAGAATAGCACTTACTAGTGCTGGTTACAGTAGAAAAATTGCTTAATACATTATAGAATTACTGAATGATTTGGCTGTTGGAAGGGACATTAAAGATGAACTACTTTCCAGAGTTTAAATGAGAATGGCACCTTTATTCTAACAAGCATGACACAATGTCTAACAAGAATGTTAGAGTGTAGTACATTCTGGAGATGTTTCTTTGCTTCTTTCTTTGTTTGTCCCTATCTTCCTTGGCATTTCACATGGTTTACCCCTTTATTTAGGATGTCTGTCACTTCTGTAGGCAATTAGATCCCAGGATCTTGTTTTTCCCCAGTGTGTCCCAAAGTATCCCTGTTAAGGGACCAAACATATTTCTTTTTAAAAACAACATTGCAGTGCTGACTCATGTTCGGTTAATAGACCTCTTTGCCACAAATACTTTCGTCCATTGCAGAGGGGAATAATATCTCTGTTCAATTGGAAGGTGGCCATTCTAATCTCTGATGGTAGGCACTCACTCCTTCATAAATGGAATTTCACATTTGTGCAATAGCATAATGAAGAAGAGATGCAGATATCAAAGTAAGTATGATACTTTCAGAAAGTATAGTCTGAAAGGAACAAAGACATAAACATATTTCCTACAATGTAAATGTGTGTTTCCAGACATTATCAGGAGCACAAATTAAATCGTTCTGTTATCCTATTTACCAAGCTTTTTAGAGCAAATCTTGCCAGTGGCAATCAGTATTCAAATAATGAGAAGTTTGTCTTAGCTGATGTATTAGAGGCAATGATATTCTGATCATATAAGATCCATTGTGACTTGCTCTAGACACGTAGGCGTCTCATCATGGCTCCTGCAATAGTCAACAGGGAGAAAATACTATCTACAGGGCTTAGTTCACCACCTTGTAGGATTGTTAAGTAAAACTTCATGAATAATTTCAAAGATATTTCTCCTTTTCTTCACTGGCTGAAGAGGGGATTTAGATCTCTAGCAGAAACCATGCGTTGACTTCAAGTGCTTAAGGTTAGTTGAGGTAAATCCTCGTGTGGTTTAGAAATAGTGGTTTACAAAACATTCACGAAGCCAGAATAACTACAGTATAAACATTTATATTGTGATGAGGTTTATATTAATTTTTTGTAAGAGGCATTATGCATTTATATGTATATTGTAATGTTAAGTGCAAACAGATTCTCTAAATATTTATGTTTACTGATAGCATTAAAATGTAAACTTCCAAAGAATTTGTGTTTTTATATGTGCCGGTTTGAGGATATTTTCAGTATCATCTCTACATATTTGGGAAATATTCTGACCCTGAATATTCTGAGTAATTGTTCACAAAATTCTCCACACCTAAAGAATACTATTATATCCAGTTTAATTGCATTAGCTTTTCAGAAATTCATTATGGTAAACAAGAAATGATGATGTATTTGAAATAAACTGTTCTTCAGATATGCTTCTAACAATTAAAACAGCAATCAAGTTCGTAAAAGAAAATTTCAGATAGTCAGGCTAATTTTGCAGCCAGTGCATGCTCATTCTAGAGAACTTCTTACACATAATGAGGAAGGAAAGAAATAGGAACTTGAACTCAAAAGAACTTATGAGGAGGTGATACTTGTTTACTATTGCTTTTGCTATGATATATTTTATCTTCTTCAGCTGCTTTACTTGCCAGTAAGGAGTGATAATGAAGATTTTTATTTTAAGTGCTTACTGCATACCTTGAAAGGTGTGAGGATAAAAGATTGCAGATAGAACCAGTACATTAGTCGTTCTGTAAATGCACTCTGCTCATTATCTTATGAGCATAATGAAATGGAAATCAGAGAAAATTCAGTAAGTCATAGCTAAACATTTACTAGTGCCAAGATGGGAATCAGTATGCTTTAGAATTCTATTTCTTATCAACAAACCAAATCCTTCCCATGGTTCTGTTTAAAATGTCACCTGAGTTATAATTTTGACTAGATTTGTGCTGCCTCATAAGCAGGACATGAAACAAACTATGCACGTCAAATTACTAGAAAAAAAGTGTTTTTGTTGTTTAAAAAAGAGTGAAACTATAATGTGCCTTATTGCCATAGGAAATTAGGGAATTTTGTACCTGCTGGCTTCCTTTCAAAGTAATCTCTATTTTAATGTTTGTAACATATATAACTCTGGGTAATTTCTAAACTTCTTTCTACTATCTAGTTGAGATATAACCTGCCTTACCACTTGAAACAACTCTGAATGTGTCAGGCAGAATCAGTGGCTACATTTTCATAGTCACCATTTTATTTCATTGTGGAGAGCTCATCTTGGATAAATATAGAAGTAAAACAAGTTGAGAGGCATGTTGAAGTTGCATATGAGACAGATGTGGGAATTTGTTGCAGTAATTTCTCCACTGTTTAATGATAAACAGTTACACACATCACTTCCCAAGCTATAGATCTTGTTCTGGCCATTCAGTGTTGTATACAAGTCACTCCCCCCAGACATTAATTCTGTCCAAAATCGAACCATTACCTGATCCAAGAAGCAATGTACTTCTAATTTATCTGTATCGATTCAAGTCACATGTCACAGATACATGCAATACTGCTTGTAGTTTTATTTGGGGTTTTTGTTTGCTTGGCATTCTAGGGATGGGCTGGGGGTTGGGAAGACTTTGCCTTGTCCTTAAGGCCTGGAGTTTTGAATTACTTTTGAGACATGTAAATGCTTCAGCAATTTTCTTGCTTCAGATAGGAGGCTCAGTCTGAGACTCCAACACGTCAGAAAAACCATGAGGTATTGCTTTCTGATTAATATTTTAGGTTAATTATCTAGTCAGCAGTGTAAGGCATATAAATGTGCATTGTGATTAAACTCTATTTCAATAGAATATTTCAGATTTTTTTTTAAAGGCCAGGGGAGCATGTCTACAAAAAAAAAAAAAAAAAAAAAAGAATATTATTCTGTAATGTTCAAGCCTCTATTGAGACCTTTGCATGACTTAGGTTCAGACAATGACTGAAGCATTATAATGTGCATTTAAATTACAATCTTTAGATACCCTTTGCTAAGTAAAATTAACTTTACCGCTTTCATATACACTGCAGGTGAAGAAGGGCCAGGATTGAGATACGAAGTTCTGGCATGGTAGGTAGGCCATGAATTTAAATTGGTCAGTAGTGGCATGAGCCTTTAATTCCTTGGAATTCAGGTATCTAGTCTAAAACAGAAAGGCAATCTCTATGTCTTCTAAAAATCTTAAAAATCAGCCTCAGATTTTTTTTAAAGTCCACCTTTCAAAAATCGAAGAAGGATGGGTGAAGAGGGAGTGAAATAGTACAGCTTTTCTTTTCCAGTTGTGGCCCCTGCCCTGGGGGGTTTCAGCTCACCTTTCCCCTGACAGAGGAAATTTGTCACCCAGGACCACTCCATGGCTGTGCTGACATAGGGTGTGCTGAGGTGAAGGTTTCTTTTCTTCAGCAAACTTTAGCAATGGAATTTTAGGCACTGAGTCGACTGAGATGCCTGCTTGGCTTTGAGAACCTCAGAAATGTTTAAATATTGTATTTAAAACTATTGAGGTGCCTGGTCTCCTGTGTTCTTACTTGAAATGTTTCCCTAAATACACAAGGAAACAAGAACATACATACATAGGAATTGCTGTTAGTTTGAAAACAACTGCATTTAAAAAATATTGTTCCATTTTGATGTTCTTAGAAGTTATTTGTCTATTACCTTTAATCTGTAGATTTTAGAACCTTAGTACTTGAACTAATTTTTCAGATCTGTAAACTTATAATGAACATCTACCATTACAAATGCAGTGTTGGAGTCAACTCCCATGTCATCTCTTCTGAGAGCTGGTTATATGTCAAAAACTAAAGCTTGAAAAACTCTTAACAGATTTATGTCAGATTGTCAGGTTGTGCAAATCAGCCTATTATCACTGAAATTAATAGAGCTGTACTGATTCATACAAGCTGTAGATTTGGTTTATTGCTTCCAGGTGTATCAAGGATATTGTGAATTGTGTCCACAAATGCTCACTTTCTCTTGTCCAAATTGCTGATGCAGTAGGTAGTGCTCTTTGAACTATATTCCTGACTCTGAATTTCCTTTTACATTTGCTGAATGTTCTCTTTAAATTAAATTTGGACTCAGAAATTCACAGGTAAAATATTGTAAGTTATGCACACTGTTGAGATCCCCACTATCTAGAAAAGGTTAGTACTGACGCTGATTAGAGCAAAAGAGATCCTTTTGTCCTCTTTGTTCAAGAAAATGAAATTCTGTCTCAAGAACCTTTCAAATGATAGTTTCTTCATTTGCTTTCTCTGCTTTATCCAGGAGTTACCTGACTGATGTGATCATGTTAAATCTTATTAAAAAAAATCTATTACTAACACTTAAAGAAATTTCCTTATAGTTTCTTCAAAACTCATTTTCATTTTGTTTCCCTATTAGAAATAAAAATATTTTTCTAATAAATATAACAGTAGCGAAAAAAGAAATCTTAAAATATTTTATAATATTTTAAATACAATATATCTAACAAGAAATTTTATTTTAGGTATAGCTTGCTTTAGATACATTTGTGTTGAAATAGTTACAGGAAGTGACTGAGAAATGAGAAATTCCAACAGTTTTTGTCTTTGGGCTATTGGAACGTAACTGAAAAGATGTATTCCTTTCACTTGGTGTATTTTCAGATGATGCAGAAATCACATTTAAGACTGATATATCATCTTGCTTTTATTCTTGTTGAAAACTGCATAGATTTTCTATTTAAATATTTCCTGAGAAAAAATACTTTTTAATCCACTGAAAGGCATTGTAGAGCTTTGTTTGAAACTACCTACTATCTCGTAATTTGGTAATGCCATATATATATAATTAATCAAATCCATTAAAATTGTTCTTTAATTTGTAGACCACATAAAAAAACAAACCAAGCCACATTCAAATGGTATGGCCCCCGACAGAAATTTAAAAAAAACCCTGTACTCTAACTAGTAGTCTTCAATAACGTATAAAATATGGTTTCTTTTGGAGAAGCAAATTTTTTTTAATTCAGTAAATATTTTGTGACTAAGTACTAAATGTTGCTGGATTTCATTATTCAGCATTCCTCTGGGTTAAAAGCAGAATTTCAGATAAATATTTTTAAATTCTGCTAAATGATTTGGAACATCAAGATCATTGTTACCACAGCTTTGGATAGATCCTGGTACTGTAATCTCTGTCAAAAAATGTTTTTGACATATGCAAAATAGCTGCTGAGTATTTACAGAGAAGAAAAGGGCTGTGTGAAGTCTGTGTGAGGTGCTGTGCTGGGTATGCTGGGTGTGATTTGAAGAGAGTGGGTAGGGAATCGCTGGAGAAGGATGGAGCCTTGCTACCCTTTCAGCTGTGAATCTCTGTTGCAGCTCGGGGTGATGTGATGCTTCCAGAAGTGACAATATATAACATGTGCCTCTTCTGTCCTAACTTTGATGACTCTGCGCTTGAATATGTACTATAATTAGAAATTACCTTGCATTTACTTTGTAAGTTTGTAATAGGAAAATCCAAACAACTTGAAAATCATGTGGCAGAGATCTCTTACATGAAAACCAGGAATTTTAGTAAGCTTGGTTTTTAATTGGTTCTGTCCTTGTAAACTATCAAATGAAAATTATTGATGTATAAAAAACATTACTTGCATGCACAATAAAATAAATATAGTATGAGTTTAATATGCCTATGTAAAAATACAAACATTATTAACAAGCTAATCTCAGTAGTTTGTTACTGTACTTGCTTAATAAGAGCTTGGCTTGCTGACTTAATGAAAGCAAGTACAGAAACCAGTAACTAATCGCATTTCTTAAAAGCTGTTCTCCTTTAACTGAACCACAATAAGAATTGGTTATATACCTCTATACTGTGTAATTTACATGCATTTGTAAATAAATTATAGCTAATAATTGCATAACTCTTAGTATACTTCCTGTGCTTGTTAAATGCTGGTTACCATCATTTTTATACTGCTGTACCCATAAAGTTTCAGCACATTTAAAATTAAATTTGCAGATGCATAAAAGGACACTGCTTGAATTTTTTATAGTGTAACTGCTGTTAAAATATTATTATGCTTAGTTTGAAAACATTCCAAATCTAATATTTAACTTACCACAAAAGTAATTGCTTTTGTTACTGCAGTAAGAGGCATGCATGCTTTCCCTTAAATTAAACTAGTAGATAATTATCTTAATTTTATGTGCAGCATAGAATGATTTTTCTGCTGTAGACAAAAGAACATTGTAATCAGGTTTCTCGAAGCTCTACATGGTTTATTTATCTCTCTTAAAATGAGCACTTGAAAGTCTTTATGTTAACAACAAATAGTTTAGTATGCTCATAGTATTGTAACTGTGATTTTTTAAGAATAAAAGCTTTACAGATTTTGTGAGGAGATGGTAATATCCTAAAATTATTGCAATAATTGGAAAAGATGCCCCCTTTTGACCGTGGGAGACTTGTAAATTAAATCTGTAATAGCACGAGACGTCTTGAAGAACAACTGTAAATTGTTATGAATTTAACCTGTTTACTGATCTGCATCATTTGAAAGAAAAAAATAGTGTACACCTGTGGAGTAGAGGTGGAGGAAGGAAAAAGGATGTTATCCAGAGAAGACACAGTAGAGTCACCAAGTCCTTTCAAGCAGGGAGACAGAGATGAATATGGAGCTTTTTGTTGAGGATGAGTGACAATTATAAAGCATTATAATCCTTATGTTTTGTACTGTGTTGCTTAGCATCCTTTGAAGTTTATGTTTTAGCTCTCAGAATCACCTGGGTTTTATGAGTTTCCCTCACAGTCAGAATTGACAGGTTTAGAGGACTCGGGTAAGACTTGATGGATTTCTCTTGAGTGGTGTGTTTATTTAGTTAAGGGTCTAAGATTGCTGAGCAAGGCAGTGTGAGAGAATGATACACAATGGATGTTAGTGGTGTCTGGGGGCTTTCTGCACATTATAGCTTTTTGGGGTGTTTCAAGAAGCACCTGCTTTTATAATGATGTATATGATACTTTGCATGTTTTTCATGTATAGTAATTTGTATGCTTTCTGTTTTATGTTGAGCAGAATGGCTAAGAAGAGGATACTGCTGTAGGTGTATTTGAAATGCAATCTAATGTAGAAGTAATGTTTATGAAATTTTATCATAGTAATTTGAGGGAGTCCAGAAGATAAGAATGTTATCTGTGTATTTTATGTAAATAACAAAATTGTGCTGCATTTAGTGTTTCGTTTGTAACTTGCCATGCTGTAGATCAGTCAGTATTGGCAGATAAGGTAGCTGTGAATGAGAATGGAATCAATTTGTGTTTAGGCAGGAAATCTGAGTATTAGACTGGTTCTTACTGAAGGCAGACAGTGGTTTGTGTTTTGAATTGGCCAAGGTGATGGTGGCTGTGGAAGAAATCTATTGCATTTCCCAGAAAACAAAACTCTTGAACAACTGGAGGCTAGATGGTTTTTCTAAAATCCACTGATTCTTGAGAGTATTCTCTAGCCTGTAGTATATATGTGGTAGGATTCTCTTCCTTTTGTTTTCCTTAATTTGCTTGGTCTGTGAGTGACAGAACAGATTGTATGCTATTTCTAGGAGGTGGTGAGGATGGGGTTTGCTGTCATTGACAATATTTTGAAGCAGAATGCAGTCTCTCTTAAGGCCTGGTACCAGCTGGGGTTAATTGATCATTACTGCAACTTGTGGTATAATATCACATATTTCTTTTGACTTCAACAGAAGAATGAATGATGAAGTCATGAGCAAAACCAGCCATCGCTACAACTTTTCTCCCACTGAAAAAAAATCTATGAAGTCCTTGGCTGTGGTTCTTAAATCAGCAGAGAAAATATATGCTTAGTAGAAGAGGGATCAAATATGAAGATGGACTTGTGTATCTGAAAGATTAGTTGTTCATCTGTTAACATTATAAGATGCCAGCTGAGAGGGAAAGAAAGTGTGAGACTGAGAAAAGTAAGTAATTCATGAGATTGATTTTATTTTCTTTCCTCATCCTTTCCTCTCTGAGAAGAAGGATAGCTTTTGAATTACATTTCAGAAAACTATAGTGGAAACTTTTACAAGCTGTGATACTTTAAATGATAAGTATATACGGATTACTGAGAGCAAAATTGGCTGGTGACTACAGAATGAGGATTATAAGGGTTCTTGAGAAAGAGCTGACATTAAACATACCTCTACTTTTTACTGAAATAACTCCACTTTGTGAAGCCTGTGCCTAGGTATCCCTGGTAGGTCAATTTTGGAGACATGAGACAGCAAGCTGTGGCAGCAAGTCTTCAGATGCCCCTTTCCAGAGGTAAAGCCTCTTTGAGTCACAGCAGTCAATACCCATCATGATTGCTCCTCTATAATGACTTCCGATATCCGTGCTCTCAGCTCTGACTGGTATTGACTATTGGTAGTTGGAGAGTGTAGAGCTAATGAACTGCTAGCCAGTGCTATGAAAACAGTCAAAGGTTCAGATAATGCTTGAGGAAGGTTTAGCAGTTTTTTATATTTGAGATATCATTTCAGCTGTGTTTTGACTGAGACTGGGATGCATGTGTTTATTTCCTTGTCAGTAGAAAGCAATTTTTCAGCATATGCAGAATCATGCAATGCTTGCAGAATTTCAGAGGTGGCAGATTTACAAGAACCATGACGAGTGGGTCTTTACACAGATTTCTGCAGTGACAAATGGAATTTTTCTGTTAGGGAGAGCAGTAGGATCACTATTCCTCTGAGCATTTGAAGAGTTGAATCATTCCCCTTTTCTGACCTATAAAATCTGTTTTTCCAATTGTGGATAGGAGGAAAGAACAGTTTAACTTGACATAGTAAAAAGGAAATGTTTCTCTCAAAGACCTAAGTTTAGGAAGAGGTGTCGGAGAAGTAGGTTGAGTGCTGTTGAGGAATGTGTGTCTCCTGACAATTGCTTACTATGTTTTGAAAATCTTAGGGTAGAAATAATATAGTTACAGATATGAACAGAAGGTTTCAATATCTCAACAACTGGAGGATATGATTCCAACATTACAGTTACTCAGAGGAAAAGAACAGTTATGTATTACATTCCTTTAATGCCAAGGTTAAGGCAAAACAGAGCCTCCTGCAGTAATTCTTACTTGCCTTTATAATTTACACCTTAATGCAGGTCTATGGCATGTAATGGTTGCTTAATTTATATATTTATTTAATATTAGGAAGAATACAGCAATTTTTAAAGTCTCTGCATGAAACACATAGCTTCCTAAATAGCAAGTAGTTGGAAATGTTTTAGGATACAAAAACGAGATGGTATTTTAGCTATAAAATGTATCTCTTGGAAAAGAATAAAAAGAAGAAAAGATTCCTTTAGTAGGTGATCTGTGCAAAGAAACCTATGGAGATGCTATGTCCATATAAATGATATAAATAAATGGACTGTAGCCATTCCATCAAAGAGACACTTCTGTCTGTACATGCTTCTTTGGGTCATATCTTTACTTACTTCTCTGCTCGTCAGATAAACTAATTTCAAGGTTCTGATTTACAAAGTCATACTAATTCACAAAGCATAATTATCCAGTAATCAGTTATAAGTAAAATAACAGGGACAAAAAATCTCTTGCAAGATGATACTGAAATCCTAATTGTGTATGAGCGTGTTCACTGCAATGTGACATTGAATCAGCGACCTTGGAGCAGACAGGTGTTCTGGTAGTCAGCAGAGCTGCAGGGGATGCTGACAGGAGGATCTGACAAGTGTGAAAGATTCGTTGCTGGTTGGGAATATATTCCTCATTGTGTCACGTTTAAACAAATCTGATAGCAAATTGTCCCTTTCCTTTCCCCAGATCCCTATTTCAAAGCAGTTTCCTTCATTCAAAGGCCAGATGATACATGTCTGTATGTGAAAAAGACTGAAATGTGTAGGAGTAAAACTGCACCACAGGCACTCCTAGATAAATACTTCATATTTATGCCATAGTAAAAAACATTTAAGACATAGCAATGAAACAATCTTGTTGCTTAACAAAATTATATTTTGCAAAATAATGAACCTAATAAACCATCTTACCAGCAAATAGGTCATATCAAAGCATTTAGAATCACACTGGGGGAAAGCCCACAATGCTATCAATAATTGAAAATAAAACCTTTTGATCATATGAATATTTTTTAACCTTCACATTTTTGTCCTTCTAAAGTTCGGTCTTCATAACTGAGTAAATGTTTTGTTCTTAATTTTCTGTTGTATTTCCTCTTTCCTTCAGAAAGCATGTTAACATGGTATTTTCAGTATTTTCTCGAGAAACGTTTTGATAGTATCGGGTTATTTGGATACCTGCTTTACATCTAGACAACTAGAGGTTATTAAAGCCAAGATTATGCAAAGCCTTTGCTATCTTTGTATCCAGAATTGTAAGGAATTTTATTATTTCTTTTCTTGCTGCTATTTTCCAAAACTTGATATTGAAGCTTTAATCTTCAAGCTGGCCTATGTATTGATAAACCTTGTTCAGATTTGTATGTGATTTAGTCTATACCTTTTTTCTCCAGCTTGAGTTCTTCGCATCATAAAGCCTTTATATTAACAAGAAGATTTGCATTTGTTTCAACAAAATAATTATGAGCAATATTTATTTCACTGAGAACTTCAAAAACTGTCTTTGTTCCCTCTTCCAGTAATTTGTTTTCATTGCTGTCCATAAAGGAAATATTTAAGTGCCTTCTCTTTTTTGGCACTGTAGGTTATATGTCTTCTCAAAGGCAAAATGCCTGGTATATATTATATAAATTAAATTCCATGCCATTCATGTACATTACTGCCCTGCAAGTATTATTTAATGCATAAAATACTTCTAAAGCAAAATTCAATAAATGTAGAATTCTCCATGGAGTGGCAGTTGAAAACCTCATAAATTTAGATTACACAGTCATGTCAGTGAATTCAAATTAATGAAATGGATTCCCACACAAGCACTACAGTAATTTGCATATTAATTTCTGCTAATTTTTTATGGCTGTAACAGACTTGTACTAGTCATATTCTATAAAATACAACAGATTGTGAAACAACAAACAGTGAACAGTTGGGCATGATTTATCTGTTGTTCCATTGGATCTTCATTTTCCCAGGAAAATGCTCTGTCTACATTATTAATGTCTGACAATTTTCTTGTATTCATGCCCTGAAGCAGAATATGTCTGTTAATTTTGTGTAATGGCTGCTTTCCTAACAAATAGTATTTGTTTTTCATATTATGACAGTACTAATAAATAGGAAATAATGCTAGCTTTGTGGAGTTGGGCACTAAATGTGAAACACAGTTCTGTGTGTACATGTGTTTATTTTAGGTTACAAAGATGTTCATATGTTTTTCACTGGATTTTGTATGTTTTGTTCTGCACCATCATCCCTACTTTGATGTTAAATGTTTCTTTTTATTTTTTTTTAACTGTGCCCTACAAATGTGGTCGAAATACATGCTGTTGCAGAAAGTCATAGCGAGGTGCTTCTCTCCAGAAAACAGCCTGTGCCAGGGCAGTTAGTAACCTACTCCAGAAGTCAGATTTCTTTTCACAAGGTTTTCTTGTATCCACTGTCTTAGCCTCCCCTCTGACTGAGTGGCAGTATAGAGCAGAATGCAGTGTGGGTGAAAGGAATACTGGTTTTGGAAGTTCCAGCACTACACTAGCTATCTGGTGGGTAAAGTCACATAAAAGGTCTCCAGAACATCTCAAAAGCTTCTACGAGACTGAAAAATAACACATGCTGTTAATTTAAGTGGTATCTAAATATCAGGTAACTTTGAAATCAATGTTTCATTCCTTAGATTATTAACATTACATAACTAGTTAAAGATATAATGACATATATTCCTAGATTCTAGAAAATAAATGCCTTACTTGTATAGAGTTGTGAGCTTTTGTGGGAGAAACATTCCATGAAATGTCTGAAGTTGACAGGGTAAGTAGGAATAGTGAGAATGTGTTTTGAATCGATATTTTAAAGGAAGAACTTACAATGTTATAATTATCTCTATACTTGAATACAAAATATCATGCTCTTTTTCTTTCTTTTCCTTCTTTTAATTTTGTCAATAAATGTGTTCCTGTGGAATCTCAGAAGACAATTTTTGTTTTTATTACTTATCATTTGCATTATTCTGTGCCTTATTTTATCATTGACTTTGACTTTAGAACTTCAGAAAAGAAATATCACATCATTTTCATACCTAGATCAAAATAAAAATAAATTAAAGCATAAACTTTTTGCAAGTTTTTAAGCGAGGGAGTGTGTTAGACAAACTTAGGTGTGACTATATAATAATGTTGTAATACTGATACAAACCAAAGTGGCATCCTGCAGTTACAAAATGTAATGCTTCAGGATATGTTTTATGGGAAAAGGATAGCTAGCTATGGTCTACTCCAGCCACTACCTTTGATATTTATTTACAGGTATTATCCATTTCTGGCTATGCAGATAATGGTCTCAGCTTCAGATAGGTGTTTGCAGTGCTAGCCCATACTTTGTTGATGGTTGTTAGCTGATTGTTATACCTTTCAGTAGCTCCAATTGCTTACATGTCTAAGCATTTTTACCAGTTTCCAAGCTAAATAAAATCTTGGTTCAGTGCCACCTATACATTAAGATGTAAATTAGACAAATTTTAGGTGATAAAACATTTTCAAGTTAGATTTCTTTTCCTTCCTGCACGGATAAAATGAAATAAGGTGACTTTGGCCACAATTTTCTGGCTACTTTGATTTAATGATAATAAATTTCTGTCCTAGATTCATATCTCAGTCTCTGCCCAGCCATGTGTTTTTCACTTGGACCTGTCCCACATCAGGTAATACACATCTCTAAATGCTGCTGCATCATCTTCAGTAGAGCTGTTATGGATCAAGCGAGAGCTTTAGACAAGCCCTGCCTTAGGCTCAGATTTTTGGCCGCAGCTCTACTCAGGTGACCTGCACCTAAATTGCTCTGGCTCACAGGCTCTCAAGAATGGCAGATCAGGTTTTTTATAAAATGAGTCTATTGAATAGACAGGAACTTAACAGACAAATGACTTTAAACAGAACTACTTACTACACAGGATGAAAGAAAAGAACTACTAGTAGATTACATAAAACAGTGCACGATATTAAGGCACCTATATTATAATTAGCAAAGAAATAGTATAGATTAGGAGTCAATGTAACTTACCACCAAATTGATGATGGGGTTTGGAGTCCTTTCACTCAACCCTCAAGAGAGTTACCATGAAAGTTGACATCCCAACTTTGGGGCAAAGACCCCACACATTTCCAGGGAACGTGCAGAAGATTTCTGCTTTGTGAGAGTTTGGTGTAGCTTTTATAATTTGTAAAGTGACTGTCAGTCAGAAATTCCAGCATATCTTCCTACAATCTCTCTTTTGAGGCAAGATATTTATTGTCAGCTGGGAATGTCACCTCCATGGTGCCAGAATAACTCACTACCAGGCAAGCTGTCCTGATGGAGTTATTTCACCAATTAGCAAATTCATGTGGGTGAATTTGAGGGGGAAGATGCCTGAGTTATTGCACCAGCTATTAGGCAGAACAAGTAAGTCCTCCTGTGACAGGGGGAATGTCCTGCTATATTAACATGTGGCTGTACAACTCTGATCCTCCTGTCTTAATAATGGCTACTTTTCCTTGGTTTTGGAAATGAAGAAGCAGAAGCTCTTTATATATGCCTGTGTATTTTTACCAGAGTGGAAAGTTTCTGGAGTATCTTCTGAATGCTTAGAATGATTCACTGCTAGGAACAGTGGCAAAAGGAACAGGAAATGAAATCCTGTGACAATACACCTACAAATGCCTTTCCTTCAGCATGCGTGTTTTCAGGGTGTGCTAGATTTGCAGTGTGGTGACGACTGTAGCATTTTAATATGGCTGTGGTCTTATAATAGTATTTGAATTATTGCAGCCTTTGTAAAAAATGTTTATTTAAGAAGTGTTACGTACAGAAGTATTAGAAATGATCTTTGAAATGGCCATAATGACTAGGGAAAATAAGATAAAATTCAGAGTTTGTACTTCTACATTTTTCTTTGTACTGCATGTTGCTTGCATTTTAAAATATTTCTTTTTCTTTCCAAGTATGCTTTCTTACTTTATAATTTCAGTATTTTTTTCATGTACGTACAGAACTGGCCTTTTTCCAAAGCGACATTAATTCAGAGTACAGGAATGACTATTCTGGCTCACAGCAAGGTCTGCTTAGCTCAGCAACCTCTTCTTATAAGTATTATCTAGTCTTTGTGTTGTGCTCTTTACATTATTACAGACAAATAATATCTTGTTGTATGAAAGTTTCATTATATGGTGAGACACAAACTGTGCCAAAATATGTATTTACAGCTGTAAAATGATTTTTCCATACTGGTTGATTCTATATCAGCCACTTGGAAAATTCCCTTCCTTTTTCCACATGATATCAGTATACAAGAAGCAGTGCAAACAGATAAATAAATTGAGCAAGATTACTTGTCCACAGAAGTCTACCTGAATTAATCAAATTTAATAGAACCCTGTGCATATAGAAGTTTCAATTGTTTGGGGAAAAATTTAAGGGCAAATTTAAGTAAAGGAGACTAGATGGAAATAAATAAGTCACAAATGCTTTTGCTAATAAACAGAACCAGTATTGAAGGACATATTTTTTCCTACTGCATTACAAGTGGATTCTGAGGAAAATATATCAATAATGAAAGGTCACTTCCAATCCAAATAATTTTGATTCTGTGAATTGTTGTGCATTTCTCCATGGAAATGTATGTTTTACATCTCTTATGAGATTTAATATTACTCTTGCAGCAAAGAAAAAATGCCTTGGGTGGTATGGATTATACATGTTATCAATATCATAGTAGTAAATCAAATGATATTAATTGATAATATTTTACAGACTTCTGGCTATGTGATGGACAGAATTGCTAAGTGACCTCTTGTTTCTAAAACATTTCTTAGAAATACAGTTTGAATTATTATGAAATGGTAAAACTTACTTGCTTACCTGGTCAGTAGTTAAATAACAAATATGTATTTAGTGACAGATTTTTTTTTAAAATCAGGTTTTCAATTTGTACATGGAGTAAAAACAAGAAATCACCTCATTTATGAGCTAATATTTTTAAAAATGCTTTGAAAATTGTTTTAGTTACCTCAAAGAAAAATTTTCATAATGGCCATTCTTATGTTTATTCAACCCATTCAACCCAAGAAATTGGACCTTAGGGATCTGTAATGTTGGTCTTCCTTTGGATGTTGCAATCCAGAAACAGGTTGTTTTATGGGATGCTTAGAATTCTTTGAACTTTAATACCAGTGAAGTGTGTGGATGGTTGTTTTGACTATCAAAATTATGCCAGTGATCTTAATATGAGATATGAAAATCATTCTTTATAGATTCTCAGAAAAAATTAAAGGAGTTTTAACTACTGGAGGTATTCCTGCAGCTGTGTAAATGATTCACAACATATATAAACATATATGATCTTTTTGCACAAAGATTAGATTAGATTTACAGAATTTTCAGTAAACAGAGAACTTATTTTAATAAAAATGTTTTATTTTAAAAAATTCAATGCATCCTTTAAATGAGTGCTTTCTTGTGTAATGTTTTGCTAGCTATTCTAATGTGAATATTTGGTATTTGTTACTTGCAAGTTTTACCTAATGGCTTTTTCTTCGGATGAATAAACTAAGCTTTTCAAAGTGGAGATGCGCCTGAAAAATTTAAATAGTGCTTGTGTATTTCTGACAAGTAAGTGAAGCATTTCATTATCTGGGTTTTTTTTCCCTTAAAAATAGACAGAAGGAGGGAGACAATGGGGGAAGAGGTGAAGGGGTAGAAGAAATAACGAAAAAGAGAGTGGGAGGAAGAGAAGTCTTAGAAATGTTTCAAATTCTCAGTTTTATCTTCTTTTTTCCCCTGTATTTTTAAAGATTTTTTTTAAAGATTTGTGTAGTGGTTTACTGTGCAGTGTACATAGTATCCCTTAATCAGTGCATCTTGTATGTTTGTTATAATTTTTTGAGGATTTTTTCCCCCTTTTTATGTCTTTTTTTTTTTTTTTTTTACCTCTTTCTGCATAGGAATTGGAATTAGAGTAAAATCTTTTCTTTCAGTCTAGCACTGATCAACTGGATTTGTAGCCCTTACCTCACAGAACATTTTCTCATAGGATCTCTCTGTGGCATCAGGCTTGTTATTTGCCACAGACAAAACACTTTTTCTTCACTTTCTTGTATTTATGTATCTTTTCCTTTTGTCTGTGGAAAAGGTAGAAGAGAGAAGGTAGAGTAATATCTTCTCCTCTCCCCTTATTCTTTGGATAGAGCCTGAGAGACAGAAGTCTCTGGGGAAGTAAAAGCTAAGTAAGAAGATAAACTATTTCTTCCAAGTTCATTCTTATCTATAATATGTATTCTGGGATGAGTTTGGTACTGGATGAACAATGGAAATGTGGACCAGGACAAATGGGCCCTGACATGATGATACACTAGACCTCCCAGTAGAGCCCATGTTCTCAGACAGTTTAAAGTGTGAGCAAGGAGACCAGATACGAGGCAGCCTATAAATGTTGCTTCGTATTGATCAAGGAAGATGGAATTATTGGTATGGAAGATCATGCAAAGGCTATTGTGCAGCCTAAGGCAAAATTCTATTTGAAGCTTTCAAGTTGTATGTACCTTGTAAAGTCTATTTTCCTTTTTAATCTTAATGCAACATGGATAAAGTACATACTTTTGTTTTTTGGAAGACACAGTACAATTTTGTGCAGTTTCAAATCTGTTAGCATCCATTTTACAAACTGTTTTTCTGATGCTAAAAATTCTTCATTCTCTTTACTAATTTATTCAAATGTTAAATACAAGCACTGACGTGCAATTATGACAGCAAATAGTAACCAACTTCTGGATTTGGAACAAGACTTGACGTGTACCAGGGATGTGTCTGGTGAGCTATAGTGAGACAAATGGGGGGGAAAAAAACTCTCCTGTATCTATTATGAATTTTGTTGCTTTGAAGCATTAAGCACAGGTTGTAACACACCACATGAGTTAGTAGGTTGCATTCATGTTATGTACGGTTGGCTAGGGCAGCACATCACAACATCTGAACTTCAGCACAAAAGCCTCTGTGTGGTCATAAGTTTAATTCTCATTTCATAGTAATTTACTGTCCCAGATAGCAAGAAAACATTTCTGAAACATCTGCTCTGAAGCTGCAATATCTGTAAAAACCTTTTACAATTAAAATAGCAGCACCCTCTAGTGTGGATTCAGTTATACTGGTTAAAATCCTTCACATAAGTGTAGGTTTTTAAAGGAACAATAAATCCCTATAGCACAAAGAATTTAATACTAGCATAAATATATTGAAAGTAGAGGTTGTCCTGTAGAATTGTGGCTCTGCTGAGAGAGTTGTACGAACACCTCGTGGGTAGTCACATCTCAAACGTATGAAGCTATTTGGGAGGTTGGTCCTTGTCTTTGTCCTTCTAGAGATACTAAACTCTAGGTCAGGGAAATATAAGTGATTGATTTGAATAATTTTAAAGTTAAGCAATGGCATTAAGACTTAATGCAAAATGATACCATATTATGATAGAATTGAAATGCTTTTTACTTTATTTACCGTGATTGTTTCTCATAAAAACTAATTTATTTTTCTAAAGGTTAAGGAAGGATGATAAATTGGCTTGCACTTTCCTGTGTCATTAAACTGCACTTTTAAACCAAAGAACATATGGACATTTATGAGAACTGATGGAGAACTGAAAGTAGTGCTGACAATTAGTGCTTCAATAAATGTTCGTCCAAATGAATCCAGCAGGAAGGCCCATTCATTAAAAAATATTTTGTGGTATTTAAAGTTTATTGCAAAGCTTTTGAATAAAAACTTTTATATATTTTGAATATATTATTCTCCTACAGTTGTGAGATAATACTCAAAGCCTATCACCTGGTTGAGGAATTGATCCAATTAGTTGTGCATGTCTTGTGTACCATCATGTTTATTTCCAACTTCTGTAATCCAAGTCTTCATTCTTTAAATACAATAACAAAACCAACAATTGTTCTACTTTTGACCTCATCTAAACCTCTTTTTTGGTTTCTCAATCTTGTAAGCAATCTCAACCTTGCCTTTGAAAGTGATCCTCTTATATTCTTTCTTATGAGCTCCTGTGACCTTCAAAATTGATTTAAATCCTGTGTTGCTGCCCAAAATGTCCGTGATGTTTCTAGGACTAATTATGCCATTTGAATCTCCTCCTTGCTCTCAATTTTACTTTTTTTTGGTGGATTACATTTCTTGTAATTTAAAAAAGTATTATTTTTTTTTTGTTCTTGAGCCACAGAATGCAAGATTTGAACACTGAGAGAAAATAATTTCAGAATTTTATTTTTTCCCCTTTCATAAGATTAACTTCTTCCTGTTAACTTTTTTCTGAAGTTTAATATTCATGCTTTTTTTGTTGGAAGTGTTAATTCTGTAATTTTTGTAGGTACTGTTCTACTAGACGTACATATATTAGACACGTATATATACTCATTGTGAATAGATATATATACTATTATATATGTATATATACTCATTGTATTATGAATGTTGCAACTTGAAAATATTTTTAATATTTTCCTTGAATATTTTGGGGTTAAGTGTAAGAGAATCTCATAAATAACGCTGGAGTTACAATCCAGGATAATTTGCAGCTAGAACTAGGATCAGATGTAAAATTAACAATGTACCCAGTTATAATCAGTTAACTCAAGCGTAATGATCCCTGTTGAGGATTTCTGACTTGCTTTTCAAATGTGTATTTAGCAAAGTGTGAGAGAATTTTAGGTTGGATATAAAGGAGGAAAACCAGCAGCACGTGAGACAACCACTTTTGGCAGTAAAGTAAAAGCACTGGTTTATGTTGGCTAAGGAAATTGCGGATCTTTAGACTTTGGTTGGTTGGTTGGGGCATAGGAAGAGACCTGAAATGTATCTATTGTGCAGTATAACAACAAATTTGGAGACCTCTGATTCTGTTTAAGAATTAGGCTTTCTCTGGAATGATGTTCCATAGTTGTTACAAAACAATTTGCAGAAATTAAAGGTATATTTCTTAAGAATACTTTGTAGTATTATTGAAGAATTTATACTGACTTTGTAAAATTATTTTATGAAATTATAATACAATACGCTGTTAATGATGTTCTTTTCTCATGAATACTGAGTAATTTTCTCTTTTATGGGATGATATTATAAGAAGATTAGTGGGGAGAAATAAGTAGTAGTTCACTCATTCTCCATGCTGGTGATCCATAATATTGGGTTTTTTGCACAGAGGAGATGATCAAGACAGTGAATATTTCAAACTCCTTTCATATGTTCTTTAGCAAATCCTTCCCCTTTTTTTACAGTTTAGCATAAAATTTATCCTTTTTTCCTCTAGTGTTTAATTTTCCATAATGTTTGTTAGAATTCTATGTGTTGGAGTTTAGCTTGGGGAAAAGGAGGTTATAACTGGAGTTTCAGTCTCACAGAATATTTATATACATGAGTAATGAAATACTAAAAAAATTAATTATTTTTTAAGATTAATTTTTTTCTCTCAAAGGATCTTATTGTATGAAAAAGTATTTTAAACGAGTGACTGCAGAAACTTCAAACTGCTTCCAATGAAAACTGCACCACTCTGAAATTTTGAGCCCTCTTACAGTCTTTCATTTTTGGCCAAATAGGAGAAAGTAAGCTCAAAGAATATTGATTATGTAAGAGATAAGAAGAGAATTTTGATTTTTACTGTTTTTTTTTCTCTTGCTTTTTCTACTAAAATTTTATCTGCTATATAGAGATTTTGCCAGGAGTTCTGGTGTTAAAAATCTGTAGAACTCCAGAATGCTCTGGGCAATGTTTCTGCCAAAAACATAATTATATTCTGGAAAAATATATCTTCAAATAGAAAGAGAGTACAAATATAGAAAAGTTGACATTTGGATGCTAAAATTCAGATTCAGACATTTAGACTTAAATTCAGATTTACAGAAATTTTGACCTATAATTCATTGGCTTTCGTTTTGTCTAAATTTGGAAGAATATTCTAATGAATGTCAAACAGCGGTCAAGAATTTTGGACCTAAATATAAGTAATTTTTCTGTCTCCAGAGACGACATTGACCCCCTCTATGAGGTATGTTTCAGTTTGGCTCTTTTTTAATATGAGGTTTTGGAGTACCAGCAGTGCTACATTAGGTCTTATAAAATATCATACATAAGTGATTCACTTCTGTGTAAACTGCTCTTTGTGAGAAGAATTATTTTTTGAATGTGATCCTGTTTAGATGGTGAAATCTTGACATCTTAGAAAACAGATGTCAAGTCTGCATGCTGCCCTACGCCAACTGGATTAGGATGCTATGATAATTGAAGAATTTTCTTTTAGTCAATAGCCAAAATAGGTGTTCTCTGCCTGTAAGACCATTGAAATTGATTTTTGCTATTGCTTTACAATTTTAATTTTTAAAATTATAGAAATATTTTGTTCAGGAAATAAAACAGAAACATTTTAGACTGATGGATTTCCTTAATGTTAAAAGCTGTAAGAATTTATATTTACCTTTAAGATTTTTAAAACATAGTTTCATTTTGAGTCTTTGGTGTGTGAGGATGGATATGGACTTCTGAAGTGAAACAAATGGAGCTTATTTCTACATGCTTTTCTTCTGTAAGCTGTATTTTTTTTCTGTTTCCTCCAGGAAAAAAATTCTCCCTCTAGAGAATATGGGTCTCTGATTTCACTTGGAATTTTCTTTGATGTTCCTTAAATTAGAGAGTAAGTCATTTTATAGTCAACATTTCCAGTGCAGTTTTTAAGGTTTTTTTTTTTAACGTTTTTTTTACTTGAAAGTTTACTTTGTTGAAAAGTGCTTTTAATATTTTCATTTTTACTAATTCAAAAAATGAGATGTTTTTCTTGACTTATCCTGGTGAGATTTAGAATTCAAGGAGTTGTCTCTTAGTTTTCTGCTGGAAAATATAGCTAGTAAGACCACTTCAGCCAATACCTTTCCATTATTACAAGCTAACAAACCCTATAATATTTTTTATAACTTTCTGTACTCAGCGCTTTAATTGGAAGATTGTTTCAGCATATCCTACTGCAAGATCAGATACTAACATTTTCTTCAGAATTTATTGATGATCAGCTGAATATTATACACACATGCATACAGTGCGTTTATATTTTTATATTTATTTGTTCTGCTGTTACTACTGTCTTTCACCTGAAATAGTTCTTCATTCTTTGTATGTTCCTTCTTAATACACTTTAACATGCAGTGAAATCCTTCCTACTCTTCATTTGATGAGAACCAAAGGTCTTACAATTAACATATAAGACTAACAATGTGATGCATTGTTACACTTTTGATTTCCTAAATACCATAGAAGTCATAGGACAACAGTTGTTAGCAGCAGAGAATCATCATTCCAGTTTCTGGCTATTAATGCCAATCTCAAATTTGGCTGAAGTCTGTAAAAATAAAAGATGTCTTTATATCCTCACAAAGAACAAGCTGACTTGGTTTATGTTCTTTTAAAAAATAGTGGGGAGAAAATTAACGGTATGGATCTATGTAATAACCAGAATTTTCTAATTGCAATGAAAAGCCTTGTTGAAGTGTTACTTTCCACTTCTTGTCCTGAGCTCAGTCATATGCAGATTTCTGCCTGACAGCTAAATCTGCATTTAGGCAGCTGCTTTTTCACATGAACTGTGGGGTTTTTCATTTATTGGAAAACAGAAGGCGGCACAGGAAGGTTCTGTGTTAATCTGGTTCCACTGGATTCAATAACTTGTTAGGCTTTTTCTGCAGTGTGGTATTTAGTTTTTGTCTACATTTCCAAAATAATACTAATACAAAATTTAGTGTCTGTTACTTAAGAGCCTATTCATAAAATAATTCAGACTGAAATATCAGAGCTTGTTGTCAAATGTTTCAAATGACTTTTTATATGCAGCATGTGTTTTGCGGAGATATTGAAATATGAAAATGGCCATGCTAATCATGTAGATATCAAACTAAGAAATGCCCTTGTAAGAGGGAAAACACCTTAAGCTGCCTTTATGGTAGTTTGGATAAGAAGAATACAATTTATGGTAACTACTGCCCAAATTCATTGATAGAATGAAAGCTGGTAGAAGAAAGCAATGCACTATGAAAATGCCTCCAGGATGGTAGGCAGCCTTTTCCTTTGCTCCTTATTGCTATTTGAAATAAAACTTTGTCATTTCAAGAATGATAATGAGCAGCAAACTGGAATAGCCTCCATATATTTACATCCCTCCATGTAGTTAGATAAAAAAACATGACACTTTATCATGTCGGTTTCAAAATACCAAACCCTTTACACAGATTTAACTTCATGGTTTTCTATTAGTTTAATATTTGAAGATTATTCTAAACCAGAACTAGATGATTCCTTGTTTATTACTTTTATTGATGTTTTTGTAATTGGTATAGTGGTTTGAAATAGGAAAGCATTTTGAAATGGAAAAATAACCTGTGCATTAATTCAGATCTTTATTTTTAATTTAAAATACAATTCTGTGGAATAGCTGTGATCATTCCTGGTGGATTTGTGTGTTCTATAGCCTAATAAGATCAAGGCTATATTTCTTCTGCAGTTTCTTTCTCTTCATTTGTGAAATGAAGTACTGTCTCTTAAAGTGAGAAGCCAATAGGAAATTTTCTAGGATGACTTGCAGAAGTTCTGGTTTTGAAACTATGTCTTTTTCTGGGGAAATTGATTGCCATAGTAAAATTTTTCTTGAAAGGCCATAATTTTTGAGCAATTTGTCATAACAATTACACAGCATATTAGACACACAGTCAAGAACTAAGTTGCATTATTTGTATTTGAAATGGAAAAGTCTTCTCATTTGCTCCATGGTGAGTAGAACTTCTTATGCAATAAGTACTACTTGAGAAATAATTCCTTTTGCTTACATACTATTTTTTTTTTTTTTGCAAATGATATCTACTAAATGGATGCTGATTTAACAGCCAGTGTCACAATTTTCTCTCTGCAAAGGTATTTTGCAATGGTGAAATTAAATCTTAATTTAAAATACTATAAATATAAGTACAAAAATGGCAAGGTACTTCTAAAAGGTAACACTGAATATGTTGTCTTTATCAAACTACTTTTATCAACTTAAGTGAGGTCTATGATCTGAATCACCAAGTTATTTTTAGAAATACCTGATCATCACACATCCCTCCATTCACTAGTGAATAGATTCTGCTTTTGCTTTGAGAGGTGTTTCCACTGCATATTTGCATATATGCATCTTGCTATGCATATTTTCACTTTTATATAAAATGTCACACCATTACATAACAAAGATGTTACTTGCTATGCGAATGCTATATTTGCTCTATATTCATAGACAGGGAATGAGAACATTTCCCAGAATTAAGAAAGATTATAGGACAAGTTGCCAAAAAGTTGTTAGGGATTTTCTTTATTTTGATTCTGGTTTGATTTTGATTTAAAAAAACCCGAAAAAAACACAACAAAATTCAAAAAACTGTTACCACTTTGCATCTTGTCCTTTTAGAGCACATGAATAAAAGCTAAATGTCTTGATTTAGTGAAGTCCTAAGTGCAACATTGAATGGTTCACCACTGCTGCATTTAATTATTCATGAAAATAGGCGATGAAATGAAGAAGTTAAGAACCACACACATATGACCAAACCAAATGTTTAACTCCCAAAAGGAATTACACAAAAAAACCCCACTGGAGTCAAACACATTATTTTCAAGAACAAGTTTATTTTCAAAATTATTAAAGTACAGTGATCTAGGATCCTGTTATTTTAAAACAAGTTGCAATAATTTTATAGTTATGAAGAAGTGATTTTAGCTTTTGACAGCAATATGAAAGAAGATGTGTCCACAATAAGATAGAGAAAAATAGAAAAATAGAGATAGTTGGCAAGTAGTAATTAACTTCTTCTTACTCTTTTACAACAGAAAAAATTGCAATATCCTGACTTGCTCAGTGTGGGACTAAATTCTCAAAAGTAGGATGCTTTTGGCCATATATGACAGAGTTTAAAAAGTGAAATTACGTTTTAATCTTACCATTTCATTCGCTGTTATCCATAAGAGTGCTTGGCAAACATTTTAATTTGTTAATTTAATTAATACACTTCTGCAGTGCTTCTCAGTAGTAGAAGATATGCACATATTTCATAAGCTATAACAATTGTATTCATCTCAGAGGAGCTATTGTATTGTATAATTAATACTGGCATAATCAAAGTAAGAGTTTCTTTTGTATGTCACTAGAGCCTGTTCCTACTCTACATGCTATAAAGGGACATGACTGCTTTAAACCAGGTCTGCAAAATAGTTCTGTTAGACTTTACTCATCTGATATTTAAAAAAAAAAAAAAACTATTTCATAAATCTTTGTGGTGAAGTGGTGAAAGATCGATGCCTGCCTTGATTTTTTAAAAAGGCAATGAAGGGACCACTTTTTCCTATGTTCAGTGTGTTTCACAAGGAAGTACTTTTCATTCCTTCTAAGCAGCAGCCAGAAACATTCAGATGTGTGGCACTAGTTTGTCAAAATTTCCAAAACTAAGCTCTTCTTCAGAACTATGCTCTCTTGTTTTGATCTTTTTTTCCATATCAGTAAGGCAAGACTTACAGAGAGTGATAGTGATTTTTATCAGTTCAGAAAAAAACCCCGCATCTTTTTGGGAATACAGGCCTGATACAAGATCCTAATTGCAGGCAGTCCAGCTGTACTATTTAATTCAATAAAAGATAGTACTTCTTCCAAATCTTCACTTATCTCCTTAAATCCTCACAGCTGTAACACCACTATGGCTTTTTATCTTATTGGCATTAATGTGACCTACAG
The DNA here is from genome assembly GCA_037013685.1 of Acridotheres tristis. Taxonomy (NCBI): domain Eukaryota; kingdom Metazoa; phylum Chordata; class Aves; order Passeriformes; family Sturnidae; genus Acridotheres; species Acridotheres tristis. The sequence continues at coordinate 33,194,823 of CM072885.1, read as the reverse complement.
AGCAACCCCATATAGGCAGCAGCACATGTGATGATATTTTTCAAATTCTATTTTCAGCTATGAAAAATTAAAATTCTACTTGAGAGTGCTAATAAAGAATATGTTAGCAATGAATAATATTGCTTATGTAAACCTATGATGAGATTAGTCCTTGTCCTGGGGATGGTTAAATTTACACTTCAATAGCTTACAAAGCATTCTTAAAAATAGTCACTCTCTCCTTAAATTCTGGAACTGTAGGCAGATTCCAAAACTTCAGGTTTCTCTTGAACTTTTTGCCCAGTTTTAAACATGCATGCTTTATCTTAGCATTGTAAATCAGTCTAAACAGGAGACTTTTTTTGCTGTATGCAGGCAGTGGTTAGAAAGGCTTAACACCTATTCCAAGAAAAACCAAGCTGTTATTAATAATTAAGCTGTCAATAATATTTCTTATATTTACTGCTATAGTAGGTGGAAGAATATCAGAAAGAAAACATTAAATCTGTTCCAAAATGAACTGGAAAGGAGATGAGGAAATTTGCCAGAAGGATATATATTACTTTCCTTTAGCATTTTTTCAGCTTCTCTGTAGAAAAGCCTAGGAAAAACAAAAGATGTTAAAAGAAAAGCAAGCGTTCTCAAATGGACAGTATCTGACAGAAAGAGTCAGTAAGTATGTATGTTCAAGTTTTATATTAATAGTGCAGTGTTCTTCAGTCCTTTGCTACAACTCATGTTATCGCTTAATGTGCTGTTATTAGCCAGAAAATGGAAGATGAACAGAGAAGTAGCAAATTTTGCAGAAGACACAACACTATTTCAGTAATCAGCAACTTAAATGGAGAAGGTTGTGAAGGGCTCTAGCAGGCTGACTTAGTAAGTTGAGTGACATGGCATGATTGCAATAGAATTTCATCCCGATAGCTGCAGGGCAAGACATCACTGGCAATTATTAGAAATGTCTCTAAGTCCTACAGTTAGAACCACTCAAACAAAGTGTTTGAATCACACCAGACTCTGGAATGAGTACTAATACACGAAACTGGTTAGCTGTAATTACGCTGTGTTGTATAGCTGAATTCATGTTGCAGGTTTTTTTCCCTTCTGTGAGCCAATCTCCAGTTCTAAAAACAAACAAACAAAAAACTTAGGGAAAATATTAAACAATGAGGATCACTAGAGGAAATCAAAATTGGAACCACCACACTGACATTAAATTTAAAAATTAGCTTATCATAAGAAAGGCAGAGACTTTGGAAAGAGAGTGGCAGGAAATTACAGAAAGCTAATAAATTATTGGAAACGTTGAACAAGTTTACTTCATGTGGAGATCATTATCACTGGATGATATAACTTTATTTTGCAGAGATCATTAATTCCATGGTAATATGTATTTGGAGGATTAGGTAATTTCTACTTCAGCATAGCAGGGTATTAATTTCTACAGTTGCCCTGGAGGCAAATGACTTTAGCCAAAGTGGCTTTGTGTGGTTCACCCCAGTGATCTAAGCACCATTTTGGATCAAATAATCCTTTTTCTGAGCAATGAAACTGATGATTGGGTGCTCAGTGCAAGACTGCTGCCTGCTGAAGGAAGGACAAGCAATCTGCAGCTTTGTGTCCAGTGTGATGTTTCTGGACTTTGGTTAGTCATACACACACGTGCATGCACACATACACATTAATGCTGTGTGCTGGATTTTGACTTCCTGTCTACAGTGATAGCCTCTTGCCCCCGTGTCCCTCAGATATTTCTCTGTCAGGAATGGTTTAGCCTATCCTTAAAATCTTCCAGTGATTAAGACTCTCTAGGCCCCAGGAGCAGTGTATTTTCTTTTTGATGACTGTAATATGATATGGTATTTTTAAAAGTACATATATTTCAGTAATTTGTTCTTGTAAGAGTGGAAACACTGGAATGTTCCAATTTGATCCTGCCATCACAGTATTGGCCAACATAAATTAATTTTCATCTCAAATTTCTGGAACACCACCAAATAACGTGCCTCTGATTTGAGCAGTGGTTGTTCCTATTCTGAGATCTGATTACTGTTTTCCTTGAACAGGAAACAATGTCCTGTCAATCAAAGCTGCAAGCTAAAAAGTGTGATAGTGTGATCTTTTCAAGAGAGTTAAAATCCTTTACAGGTGATGTGTGTACTTAGTATTATGGCTCTGGATTAATCTTGACATGCTATCACCCTATACAGATACATTCCTGAGAATGCAGGTTCTAAAATAGCCTAGGAACAAATGTTAAGTGAAATGGTTAGAGATGTGTGAAAACTTACTCAAAAAAAAAAAATGAAACATCTGGGGCAGTGCTTTTTTCAGTAAGCAAGGACTTCTGAATTGATGGAGAGATACAAGATATTATGAAAAGACATAAGCTTCTGATTGGTCTGGGGAAGGAAGAAAGAAAGGAAGATGAAGCCTAATCCAGAAACTGACATTTCAGCAAAACTGGGCGGTGTCTAAGATTAAAATGAACTGAATACAGTTAAGAAAGAAACTCAAAATAACATCACTTCGACTATTTCAGGCACACATGAACAATTCATTCTTCTAAAAGAATTATGTTAATATAATAGTTGTCTAAACAAACAGGCCAATGAAATTGACATTAGTGTTTGAAATAATAAGAAGGTACTGTGATGTCTTTATTTTGTTTCTTTACAGACCACAGTTAAATATTGAGAAGAACAAAATAGCCGTTTTAAATAAAGAAGTTGGCTTTTCTCACAAAAAAAAAAAAAGTTATTGTTTAAAAAATAAATACGGAAAAACAAGAGGTACATGCAAGTGCAAGCCTGCGTTTTAGGTGCTGTCTATTATTGACTTAAAAGATTATCAAGCTATTCAGTAATTGCAAGATAGTGTTGGGCTATAGAAGCAGCAGCATGGAAGGATGAGGCATTAACTTTGCTAGTGGCTTTTGCATGTAATTGATGCCATAGGACAAGTTTTCATACTTGGAAAACCCAAGTTGCGTTCTGAAAAGGAGTATGTAGACTTGTGAAGACAATTTTCTGTGTGTCTTTTCATCCTGTTCTACTGTTGTCTGCCCAACTTTGCCCCAGGTTATTATCTGATTCACTTCTGTTTTCAGCTCTCAATAAGACAAGCTACTGTTGCTTTCTCTTGGCTTCCCTAGGTGCCTTTGGTAGAGCTACTGAAAGTAGAGGAGAGATATTCTGCTTGATTTTGGTTCTCGTGCTGAACCTCCAACATCCTCGAATACCAGGCATGGGGAGCAATTGCATAAAGAAAATTGAATGCTTGATAGCCCTGAAGTGCATCATGATACTAATAACCTAGCATGATACAGATGGTCTTCAGTGTATTATTTACAGAAAATATTGAATTAAGGACTGGTGTCTGGCATGATTAGTTTAATGTGGAGAGTCAATAAAGCTGGTAAACATTCCCAGTTTTCCTTTGGGAGTAGATGAACCACGCTGGCTCGATGTGGGGATTGAATGTGTTCAATTTAAACAAGGTTGTCTTAGGGTAAAGTGGGTGACCTCAACAGAGTATAAACAAAAAGCAGTCTGTAAAGGTTTGTTACTTTGCAGGGTATAAATAGGGTCTTGTGAGCTCAGAAGACATTATAAATTTATAAGAATTTAATCTCTGGACAAATTTGAAGATCTGGTTTAAAATAAAGGGTCATTTAAATTTCTCAGTGAAATCATTTTAAGAACATCATAGTATTGGCAGAATAATATATTCTACCTCTACTGGTTTCAAATAGTATTTGAGCAATTTTAATTGGAAGGCTAAAGAAAAAAAATAATCAGCTTTTAATAGATGCTCAGCAGGGAAAATTCTAGTCTGAATATAAGACACTGTAAAAGCTGACTCTGACAACTAAGGTGTCACCGTACATGCTGTCTGTAATGATCCCAAGAAAAAAGTAATTTAGGTATCAAAACAGGGAAGAAATATTTCAGATGACCTGTTTTTTGTAGAGGCTAATCAAACAAATTAAAACAATTTACAAGCTAATTATAGTCCCTTCACAGCAGCTCATGGTACTGTGGTAGTGCTTCAGATAACTTCTCTCATTAATTTGGAGCAGGATATTTAAAAGAGACAGTGAAAATTCTAAGCTGATAACTGTGGTTAATCACTTGTCTGCTGCCTGGTGGGCTTGAAGAGTACAGCTATCAACCACACATACATTTGGACATAGTTTGGGACACATTTCAAACAAATATTTGATTCATTGTAGTCTGTGTTACAGAATAGGGGTGAAATACCTTCACTGACAAGTGCTACATTGAATCAATTTGAATTCAGCATGTCAGGAAACTAGAACAGGATATTTAAAGCCCCTTTCATTGAAACTGCTTCTTAACAATCTAAATACTTCTACTTGTTTGTTTGTTCCAGTTCTTTCCTATATTTTATCTGCAAAGAATAATATCATTTGCATTGTAAGCTCCCTGGGCAGAGGCAGATCTGCCATTTTTTAGAGTTTTGCACAGTAACCATTTGGGACCTGGTCTTGCTCATTATCATTATCCTTCTATTCATGCAATTTGATATATTGAGAAAAGCTATCACAAATACATCAGGTCTATTTTACTCAGTTCTCTTGAAGTGTAACATTATAAATCACATGTAATACTAATTGGCACTTGACCTTTATTTTGTTAAATAAATTACTTTCTAAAATGGTTTGGAGTGAGTACTATTTCTAAATGAAATATTTTTAGTCATCCTTCTGAATTGCATTTGCTGGCCAAATAGATAAAAAATAGATGATGTGGAAGATGATGTTTTTAATGTGGCCTTGTCTATTGATCTATTTGACCTTTTTGAACTATTTGATATCTCTGAAATAGGTGTAGGCCCAGTTTAGAAAAATGTTATGCAGCATTCATTTCATGAGCATGGGTTAAAGAGCTTTATTCAGGACAGTATGGTGCCTTTAAAACCTGCTTCAAATATGTCAGGGAGTGAGATCATAATTTTTGACATGGCTGTATGGTGATGCAATGAAATCTAAGACTTTATAAAAAATAAAATTTTTAAACCTGTTGATTGTAGTATAAACTAGTATTGCTGTTTGAGAAGGAGAAATAGATGAATGTGAATGTGGTGTTTGTGATTACCTATTTTCTATTGAGACTCATGTTGTCTTGTAATTAGACAATTAAAGTGATACAAAGTTTTAGAATTCATCAGGATCAAATATCATAACAAGTATCCGAAATTTTAGTAAACACAGAAACCCATTTTTTTAAACTAAAGACAGAAATACTGATATGTACTTGTATTTGTGTGATCTCTAAATGTAACTTTGCTATTTTGTCCTGTTTTCTAATCTGCACCTGCTTCTGTTCATCCACCTGGCTAGATGCAAGGTGCTGAAATTTATGGCTGTACCAAATATAGCTGATGTTTAATACACCTTTGTGCCCTTATATGGGTCTCTGCTTAGTCATATTTTTCTACCATATGTCTTAGCCTTCAATGAAAGAGCACTGTACGAGTTTGTTGGGTTGGGTTTTTTTAACCTATAACAGATTAAAACTTTGATAACTGTTACATGAAGAATAAACCTTCTTTCACTGAACTTTTTGGTTTCTCCTTATCTTCCAACTTCTCTACATTACATTTTCTATGTCTCCTAATTTTATCATCTGTAACCACAATTTTTATAATCTCTGACTTTATGTAATTAGAAGTGAGTCAAGACTTGAGAGAAAGAAATTTCAGTTTCGTAATCATTACAGAATGCATTTTAGACAGGAGATAGAGAGAGCTAGGAAGGGTAATTTAAGGGTGTTCAGGGTACAAGAGAGGCTGTAGATTCTAAAGGACTGGGAGTAACCCTATTTTTTTCTGGCTTCTTGTCTTTCCTGTTGCTCAAATTAATTTGTCTTGCTCTGTCTTCATTCTTGGTCTGCATCAGAAGCAGCATGGCCAGCAAGTTGCGGGAGGTGATTTTGTCCCTCTATTCTGCTCTGGTGAGACCTCACCTGAAGTGCCTCATCCACTCTGGCACACTGAGTGTAAGGTGGACATGTAATTGTTGGAGTGAGTTCTGTGGGGGGCCACAATGATGATCAGATGGCTGGAGCACCTCTCCTATGAAGACAGTCTGAAAGAGTTGGGGTCATTCCTCTTGGAGAAGGCTCCGGGGAGACCTTATTGCAGCCTTTCTTTCAATGCCTAAAGGGGATCTTTAAAGATGAGAACAAACTTTGTAGCAGGGCGTGTTACAGTAGGTTAAGGTGTAGCAGTTTTAATTCAAAGAGGGTTGATTTAGATTAGATTAAGTTGCAATGAGGCTGATGAAATCTTGCGCAGGTTACCCAGAGAGATGGTAAATGCTTCATCCCTGGAAACATTCAGTTTAACTGGGGCTCTGAGCAACCTGATCTGGCTGAAGATGTCCCTACTCATTGCAGGGTGATGGGACTTGAAGACTTTTTGGTCCCTTCCAATTCAAACTATTCTATGATTCTATGATCTTTTTTGGTGTTGAGAGTCTATGACACTCCCTGTGTTGTTTTCAGCAGTTTTCATTAAGTAATAGCATTTTAATGCTTATTCCAAAGACGTAGGTTGCTTTGCTAGTCTGCTGTAGTGAGTGATAAGAAGGAGAAAGAAATGGAAAGGCCAAGTCATGTTCTTTCTCTATAGAGTCACTTGGTTGTAAAAGCTACAGAGCTAATACAGTAGCCTAATTATCTTGTCCACTTTGTCAAGTGGGTGTTTTCAAAAGAAGAAAAACTGTCAATTATGTTAATGCAAGCTTAAAGGTGACTGACTAAAAATGTACATAGAACTTCACTACTTCTAGCCATCAAGTACTCCTTTCTGCCTTTAACTACAAATATTTTTTACCATAAATCTGATTATATTTGGCATGCTTTTGAGTGGATTCATTTGAGAGATTAATGTGAACAGATGGTAAGGTAAGCATCACAGCAAGCACCTAAAATATGGACCATAGCTTCAAGGTCTCTTTAGTGCCTGTAAAGGACAATACCTATGCTGTATAACTGTGATACAAAACACAATAGTAGGCAGATTTCTTTAGAAAAGGAAAAGTCGTAGTTTGTGCAGCTGTTTGAAGTTGAATGGCTGTGGTGGAAATTAGTTTAATTTGCATAATGATTTCATAGGCTAAAATATTAGCAGTCTTATAAATAACTGAAATGTCTCTTCATGAATGCAGACCATTTATGCAGTTGTTACAAATGTCTAACATAATCTTGAAACAGAAATACAGACAGAAGAAACAGTGTGTGAAAATAAAGCACTTTTGATATAACTGTGGCGTTTCTGTTATTCTAAGGAAAACATTCAGTTGCCTTCATCATTTTGTGTAATTGATCATCGCAAAACAAAAACTGTTCTCACTACCATTTGAATGAATTTGAAGTAATGATTTTTCCTCTTCATTATTGATTATTGAGTGCATAATAAAACTAATGAATGAATGGGTAAATATCATATGCTTTTGAACAAGCAAACATGGCTGTTGTGAAAGGAAATTTTTCATTTTGGATATATGGTGCTGCTTTGAGAGAATTGGCTGTTATGTGAATCCTCTTAATTAATACATTTGGCCAGAATTTATAAAAGATGTTAACTCTGGTACTTTAGCAGAGGTTATAAAGGAAAAGAAATAGTTATTATGTTTAAGTTTGCAAGGATAAATACTTGATTAAAATGTATGGTGTTTTGATCAGTGAAGAATGGTTTCCCGTGAAGTTTGCAATATCTTTATTGAACATTGGCTTTTCAATATATTAATAAACAATATTCATAAATAATATAGGAAAAAACCCAGTAAGCAGTGATATGTTTCAATTGGGTGTTGACTTACTAACTTACTCTGGGTAGATAAAGTAAGGTGGCACCGACAATGAAAATTTACCAGAGGACTTTATTGAATTGAGTGTATGGCAAGTAGAATGAAAATCAGTATAGTTAAATGTAAGGTGGTGCATATGGCAGAAAAATGAATCCTGGCCTTGTATGTAAAATTAAAGGTTTCAGTTGACTGTTATCACATGGTAATGGAAGCATGAGATTATCACATGCAATTCTTTGAAAATTATGTTAACTAGCAAACAAAAAGCAAAGTAACTGGTATGAAATCACAAGAAAACAACAAAGTATAAATCAGAGTACATAATATTGTATACAATTATGCAATATTATATTATCCATGTGTATATATATATCTCCATATTCCTACACCTTGATAAATGCCTGTGGCTTTAGGTACTATAGTCAAAAATATGTGGTAAAACATCTAAAATGCTCACATTGGGTTAGACCAGTGGCCAAAAGCATATCAGCATGAATTATGTTTCCCTTTTTATTATTTTTGTGTAAGCATCTAGGGAAACTAGATGCTCCAGATACCTTTTTGGTGCTAGTCAAGCAGTGTGAAGGGAGTGAGATCTGCCAGGAATACTTCAATCATAGGCTGTTAGCAAATTTTACCAATCAGGCAGTCTAAAGTCAAAAGGGAGTGAACGTTTATTGTAAATAAATGGTTGTAAATTGTTGCAGGATTTTAGTTGAAATCTGTTGAAGATTAAGGGAAAATTTGGGGAGTAAGACAGTCTTTTTAACCACAAAAACTACAGAGAATGCATGTTTTACAAAGATTTTTGCCTCTCTAGTGCCTAATACAGTTGTATGGAAGATTCAAATGTACATAGCATAGAATGCTTTGGATTATTAAGGGACCTTAAGGAACCTCTAGCTCCAACCCCCCTTGCCATGGGCAGGGACACTTTTCAGCTGACCAGGCTGCTCAAAAGCCCATCCAGCATGGCCTTGAAACTTACAGGCATTCACGATTTCCCTGGGCAACTTGTTCCAGTGTCACACCATCTTCACAAAGACTTCTTCCTCATATCTGCTCTGATCTTTCAGTTTAAAGCCATTAACCCTTGTCCTGTCACTACAAGCTGTCACAAAAAGTTTCTCTCCAGCTTTTCTGTAGGCACCCTCCAGGTACTGGAAGGAACAAGATCTCCCCAAAGTTTTCTCTTTTCCAGGCTGAACAACCTCTCAGACTTTCTTCGTAAGAGAGAGGTGTTCCAGCCCTCTGGTCATCTTTGTAGCCCTTCTCTGGAGTTGCTCCAACAGTGGCAATGGTAGCCTGTGAGACTGGGCAGTACTAGCAACAGTATTGTAAGTGCAGTAGTATGATTTACATATCACAGCAAAGAATTTCTTAGCCACTTTTTATTGTAAATGTAGTTTCTGTCACATAAGAAAGTTTTTCCAAACTTCACAGTCTTGGGCTGTAAATCATATTGCTTCAAAACAAAGTTTACTAACAGACAAATAGTTTATTCATTAGAATTGCATCTTTCAAGGAAATGATACTATGTGTGAATGTTTCTGTAAGAGGTTGTGAAAAAACTAATCACGTGGAAAATGAAATATTTAGATTTTTGTATACAAACAATTCAGCTAAAATTACTTTAAGTGTGAAACAAGTCCAAATTAAACCCATCAGCCAATCTTCACTTTTCTGCACTCTACAAATTACTCAGCTCTGCTAGATGCCAGACATAAACATTTATGCTAATTCCTTCATTACTCTATTTGCTATCCAAAGAAAAGTAATAATGGCTAGAAATCCTATTTCTAATTGTGAATAGTCTGAGCTCGACAGTGCTGTAGATTTTTATCTGTTGATCTTGATGGGAGGCAATAAAAAGAGTCATTCTAACCTTTTCCATCTTGCCAAACAATTTTAAATGAGGCCAGAATCTCTTGGTCTCTGATGGCTGTGTTCCTGGAATATTCAGTTTGTCAAAAATACATAGTTAACAACACATGCCTAAAATATTTTGCTGTGTCATATTTGATTCTGAAGGATAGGGAATGTGTTCTGTCAGTGTGAGTAATGACTAATTAGACACTCTTAAAAGTGAGCAGAATGACAAGGACTTTTAGTACTACATATGTTGGGTTTTGAGAAAATTAAATTTAAGCTTCTCATTAGGCACATTGCACTGTACCTTGGAAATATTCATAATGTTTTTTCCATCCTGTTGAATTTTCCACAGCATAAGAAGCAACTAAATTATGAAGAAATCTAAAGAAATTTTCTAGAAATCTAGGGAATAGAACATCATATATTAACTCATGAAGTCTAAATTAGGTATTGAAGATGAACTTAAAATGCATGGCCAAATCATTACCAGTCATCATAACAAGTTATGAGCTATTTTTGAGATCAAGTAGCATCAGTTAATGTAGCACTGCAGAGTCTTCAGGTTCTTCAGATCTTTCAGTGTTAAATTAGAAGAGAGATTGTCCTCCAGCAAAAGTCTTTTACATTGTTGGCTCACAGGACAGTTCCATTACTTAGATAAATGTGAGCTTTACTACTTTTTGAATATACTGCCTTCTTAGCAGTGCTGGGACCATAAGTTTACTATTTAGAAGGTACTTAACAGGACTGTATAGCCACATGCAAGTGTCTGTTCCTTGGAAAATAAAAAGACAGTGTGATGCTCCTTGATACTTTTGTATATACTGAGAGTTTTTGAAAGGCCTGGCAGTTTTAGAAGCAAAATCACCTTCATTAGTTTCTCAGGAAGGAATTGCAGAATGGGAAATAGTGCATACACACTTCTTTCATGACTGCCAGTGGAAAAGTAAGCAGTTATAGCTTCCAATGCCAGATTTATTTTGATGCCTGTAATTTACCAAGGGTTTGGCTAATGGATGTAGTAGGGCTCACATCCTCTTTTTCTCTCTCATCATTTCCATAGTCATACGTCTGCAGACATGATTGATTTTGGATGTGCCTCTTTCACCTTGCTTGCCATCTTAATGCACATGTAGCCAATGTCATTAAAGTAAAATGTGTTTAAAGTTCACTAAAATTTGTGAATGTTCGCCAAACAACTTTTTCAGGCAGGGAAGCACTATGATATTGCACAAATGGTACTGAAATATAGGGGTGGAAAAAAAATCCTAGGTTACAAAAGAGATAAGTTTGAGACAGCTCTCAAAGTCCACTTGGAATCCCCACATACCTAGTACCCTTACTTATGGGCTTTATTTACCTTGTGCATGACAGATGAGCTATCATTGCCTAATTAAACAAATTCTATCTAACCTCAGGTTGGAATAAGTCTGAAAACTTACTTATATAAATAAAAATATTAGAGATTGGTAATGATGGTAGTTAAAGCTGCAGACATTATACTGGTGTGAATAGGTTATCACAGTCTCTCTCAGGCTTACTTCTGCATGCAAGGGTAATGTATCTTCTGGAGCTGTGCTGTTGAGTGTCTCAATAGGGAAGCTGAGATTTCTTTCCAGGAAATCTGAGGATTGTCTCCAATAAACTTTGTGATAGGAACTTACTCTGGAAGAAAATAACATAGTCCCTTCTTTACACTTGTTGTCACTTTGTAGTCAAGAAAGGTAGCACCAGAATTAATGTAGATAAATTAGGCTTGAAATATAATGCTCTAAGTATGGAAAAAAGCTATCAGATGACTTGCTCCATACAAAATGGCTGAAATCAATGCAGTTTGCTTATTATATCTGTGCAGATAATGTAATTGTATATACTAAGTGTCTGATCTTCTGAAAGGATTTATCAAAGCATGTAAATGAAAAATATCAAGGTTGCTGTCTTTGTTCATGAACTTCGTTAAACAGTTTTCATATGCAGTCAGCAATATTTTTTAACCTTGGATTTTGTTGCTAACAATTCATTTGGAGAGATAACTTTAATTCTTGTGAGAATTATTGGGAGCTAAAACCTGAGCATATTTTCCCTAGTATGACCAGATTGAAATAAACTGGAAGAATGCCAGGTTTATTTCTGATGTACCTCAAATTTAGTATATCAACATGCAAGAAGAACAATTTTGTCCCTTGGTTTTTGTGTATGAGACTAAATGTCAAACCAAGCTACAAATGGTACAATGCAAGTGGTTTACATATTGGTGGAGTCTTTAATGTGTCTCTGAAGAATTAATACTTTAAACAATAAGTGGCTGTAGTGCTTCTCTTGGGAATCAAGCAAGAAAAAACATTTCTGTTTTGTTCCTATGCATTGAATTAAATATTTGTTTGTTTTAAAACTGTTTTTTGACTCCAGTGTTGTTGAAGAGTTGTTAAGAAAATGAGAGCTGTGGTGTACTTTAACAGCCTTATCTTAGGTTACTGAGATTTAGCTATATCAGTGACTTATTTCTGTTTATTAATTTCAATATAGTAGCAATTTTAATTTAAAATGCTTGTTAATAACCTTCTGTCCCTCCTTTGAGGGATAGTAGATAATCTGTGTCCTGTAAAGGGATTAGCAAATGCCAGTCTGGGAATTAAATAATTATTTTAGTGTAAATGAGTCCAAAAGAAACCTGTCCAAAATCCAAAATAAGTTAGAAACATGAAAATAAATCCAAAGCTATTGCTTTCAGCTATTAGCTCTTCTCACCAACCCAATGTTTAAAACTCAGAATCTCATATGTAAAGGGTTTTAACATTTGTGGAAGAAATATCATGTGAAGGACTTTTCTAAATAAAGGGCACCTATGTAAGAGAGAGTGACCTCGTCCAAAACCGAACTGTTGACACTTAACATCAAGAGGATTGCAAGAAAATTTTAATATTGCAGAGCTGTAAGAAAGCTGTGAAGTATAGAAGAGAATGTGGTTTAAGATTACATCCTTACAGTTGAAGATAATAAAATTCTCCTAAGTGCAGTATAGCTCAGAGAATGAAACTAATTAAAAAGGAAATAAAACCTAATGGGTTGCCCTTAAAAAAGGCATTAAAAAAAAAACCCCAAATCAAGGCATGGAATCAATTGTACACCAACTTCCATACAAATGTAGGAAACTGAAAAAATGAGGGAAAATGATGAGCTCTATGTCTGCCTAAATTTTTTTGAAAGTTAAGCTACATGATGCTGTAATAGCAGAAGCAAAAACATACAGACAAGAGAAAGCAAACCATGTTGCTGTTGGAATAAGGCTGTCTTTTACAGAATTTACAAGCAAATTACCAGTGACTGGCTCAAGGAGTAGCACTATGGAACTTTGTCAGGAAACAAGATTCTATCATACAGGATTTAAAAGCAAAAGGCCCATTGGGCATGTGAAATAGAGATTGTAACTGGAAGGACTATAAGCCTGGGTTTCATCTGGCCAAATGAAGGTGTCTAAATTTAAGTTCATTGTTTAGACTTCTCTCCCTTGCACTCAGTGGTGATAAATGGGCACTCCCAGGTGAGTAAACCATCTCATTTTGAAACAGACATCTAAAATAAGTTACACAAATTGGGTACTAAAAGTGACCAGTTGCTCCCTATTCACTATAGAACATAAGGGAACTATCTGAGATACATACACCTCCAGAGTGGATGACATGAATCCTTCCTGAAATGGCAGTGAAAGAAGGCCATGCAGATCTCGAAGATTTTTAAGTGCCAGGAGAAAAACTAAGGAAAACAAGTCATGCAAATTGTCAGGTCTTGTTTTCTTTTGTGTTGTTGGTTTTGTTTCGTTTGGTTTTTTGGTGTTTTTTTTGTGTTTTTTTTTTGTTTGTTTGTTTGTTTGTTTTTGTTTTTTCTTTGTTTTTTAATTTTTTTTTTTTTGTTCTTTTCTTTTAGGTTTAGGAAAAGCTTTATGAGCAAATGAAGAATTTTTAAGAAATTGTAAACTGGGGAGTATTTTCTGTTCCAGATTTTTAAAGGAATATTCTGTTCAGTCTTTTTTGGATTTAATGCATGTTACAATTGAAGCAATCCGTTTATTCACATTATTTTAAAAATTTGAAGATTTTTAATATGTTTGAAAAAATTGAGGGAGTGGTTTCAATAACAGGAAGGTGATCTTAAAAAGCAAGTATTCATACATTGTTTTTTCTTACTGTAATAATTCACTGTTTTATGGAAATTTATAATATAGACTGGCATAAAAAGACATAAAAAGGTTTTAATTTAGAATGAAGTTAATCACTGGGCTGAAAAAGAGGTGCGAAACTTGAAAGAATTTGCCTCATAGAAAAACTTGAGAATTGCTTTGGTAAAATCCCCAAATGAACAAGCTTCTGTTGGACAAAAGATTGTGATTATATTAAAATTGAGTATTTCTTCACCCTTTCAAATCCATTCTACTTGAACTATTGTTCAATAAGGCACTGGCTTACTTAAATTGGCATTATTACATATAGTGAGACACTGTGAAAGAGAAACATGTAATTTATACTTAACTTAAATCAGTCTATTTTGCAAAATGACAAGCCTTTGAATTTTTGTTTTTTTGTATGCTATAAGAATTTAGTACTTTTTATAGTGACCAAATTCCTTTCACTTAATTTTGTTCGGTGAAAAAACTGCACATCTCAGTGGTTATTAGTTTGATTTGTTAGGTCATGCTTGTGTAATCATGAGAAGTGTTTTTAAACCTTTCTGTAATCTCTGGAAACTTTTCTGAAAACTTCATAGCAATAGAACTGCTTTAGCACTCACATCAGCCTGAGCTTTCGTCCCTCATTGATGTTTTCTTTGTGTGTGGGCTACAGTTTTGGTCATAATGAAGCAATTTTCTTGCACTATAACTGCTTTTGTCAGTTCTTGTAAATAAGATGAGCTGTCTAGAGAACTCTTTAGGTAAGTGGTAGTAGGAAAGACAGACATATTGACTAATTTTGAACTTTCATATAAAATTGAAGCATATTTCTTTTACAAAACTGTTGGAAAAAATGCCACTTGGATTGTTTTTGTTTTTTATTGAATGGAAGATGTATCTTCTTATTTGAAGAATCCAAAACAAAGTTAGAAAACACCAGATGAGATGAGAACTCCTCATTGAGACAGAACTAGCCAATTTCTAGATAGGCATAGTGAGTGATTTGCGTGGTTGCAACAAAGTGTCAATATGTGAGACTCATCCGTTATTTATTCAGTAAGTCGCTGTGTATTCTGACAGTCCTCCATGAAGACAGATTTGTTTTACTTTACATACAATAAGTTGTTTCCATAACTGTTACTGCAGAGAATTTTGTCATGTAGTCATTTTTTCATGTCGTTTTTACTGTACATTTCCTGATTCAAACTGCATAGAAGAGACAATTAATAAGACTATTAAAAACGGAATATATATATATATATATATATATATATATGAAGAAGAAAATGAAAGTCTTTTAAGTTGTGGTCTCCAAAAAGAATATTTTCTATCCTATAGTTAAATGTTCTGAGGCTTTTAAATGTTGTAACCAGAAAAGATGTTAAAAATAGTCTGTCAGAAAGTTCAGTGAAACACTGATTTGATGATATCCTGTTCAATGCTGTCCTGCAGTACATTTCATCTCTATGCATTTGGTCTGCAGTAATGAATGCAAATATGAACTAAAGAGAAAATATTTAGACTAACTTTTATATCCCCCCCCTCTCCCTGCTTTGTTAAATATCATTTCAGGTTAAAATATTTGTTGTTGATCTGAAATAGCAGACCTACAAGAAAAAAACTTTATGCTTAAAGGTAGAGAAAGGAGATAAAACACCTGGGAAGCAAGTGTATTTAGTTATGTCTGTATCAATTATTTCAGATCTGTTAATTACTGCTAATTGTGGGATTTTTTTTAAAGCTATGTTTTTTTACATTCATATTTTTTTAAGTTAGGGTTACTGAAAGATGTTGCATACTGGAAATCTTTATTCATGATATAATTTATATTCTTCTGTTGTATTATGCCAGCTGTATAAATGCTACTAAAGCTAAAATAAATCCTGAGATTAACAGTCTAGACACTGATTCGAATCTGCACAGATTACGGCTAGAAATGAACTTTCTTGGGAAATAGCTCAGAACTGACACCCTTCACCATCTTGGTTGCCCTCCTTTGGATGCTCTCTCATAGCTTTGCATCCAAAACTGCCCCCAGCACTCAAAGTGAGGACGCCCCAGCTCAGAGCAGAGCAGGACAATCCCCTCCCTTGCCTGGCTGGCCATGCTGTGCCTGATGCACCCAGGACAGAATTGGCCCTCCTGGCTGCCAGGGCACTGCTGGCTCACGTTCAACTTTCCATAGACCACGATCCCCAGGTCCCTTTCCACAGCATTGCTCTTCAGCTTCTTGTTCCCCAGTCATACATCCATGGTTGCCCCATCCCAGGTGCAGAATCTGGCACTTCCCCTTGTTGAACTTCCCATGTTTGGTGATTGCCCTCTTCTCTAATTTTCCGAAGTCTCTCTGCATAGCCTCCTTGACTTTCAGAGTCAACAGCTCCTCCCAGTTTTGTGTCATCTGTAAACTTGCTCAATATCCCTTCTAATCCTGTGTAGAAATCTTTTACGAAGATGATGAAGAGCACAGGGCCAAGCATGGAGCCCTGTGGAGCCCCACTAGTGACAGGTCCCCAGTCTGGTGTCACCCCATTCCCTGTAACCCTTTGTGCCTGACTCATGAGCCAGTTGCTCACCCATTGTATAACACAGTTATTCAGCTGAGTACTGGGCATTTTCTCCAGAAGGAAGCAAATATGTATAATAAGAAGATTCAAAAGAATATGCACTAAGTTTCTATACATTTTAAAACTGAGCTTTTTTTAAAAAGTGTCCTGTTACAGCTAAATTTAAATCCTAAACAGGGTTTCATTTCTTCAGTATTCATGTAAATTATATACTGTAGTGTAGTGTATGGCAATTTTAAGTTACATCCATTTACTGAAATCCTCCAGTGAGTCTCACATTATTAATTCGACATATATATTTAAACCAAAAGCAATTGTACACATTTTTGTCAAATATATTCCTTAATTTGAACTGTCCTGACACATCTATTGACATTTTCGCTAGAGCTAATATATATATTGCTTATCAGTCTATGGTGTGTCTAGGAAATCCCATTTCATACATAATTTCTTACAATAATCACAGAGTCAAAAGATTTTGCATAATTGGTAAAACAAGAAACTATTAAGTTAAACCATCTTTTGTTGTGTTACTAAAATTTGTGATCAGGTTCTTTGTACCTTTACCTTTTCTGACCTTAGCTGCTCCAATTTACATACTTTTGCATTTAGTTAAATTTAGGGGTGTTACTACTACTGATTTTATTTTCATAGTATGTAAAGCAGATATTTTTCAAAGCATCAAAATAAGATATTAGGTAGCTACTTGCAAACATAGATATATATTTCTTATATGCAACTTATGTCAGTCTTAGGACTTTCATCTCTCTACTTTGGCTTAATTTAACTGCATCCTTTCAATTTTCATTTCTTTTCAAATTTTCAAATTTCTTTCAATTCTTTTCAATTTTCCACTTTCATGGTTTCATTAGCACAGAAAATTCCCTCCCTTTTGCAAAGTTCAGTTATCTTTCTATGTCTTTTAAAGTTTTGAATTTCTCAATTAAAAAATACAATGCACCTCTTGAAATTCTGCTATAGAAATTTTTTTAATGCTTGATAGAGGCTCTTCTTTTTATCTTCAGCTTTTGGACAAGCAGTCTGGTTACTCCCTTTTAATGTTTTGCTTATGGTGGGTTTGTTTTGTAAATAATTCTGCACTATTCTTCAGTAGGTGCTAATTTATCCTATTTCAAATATAGATTCTCTAAATTGTTTAGTTCTCTAGTTTTGGCCTTTTGCCTTCCTGATATTTGAATGTTTGCAATAGCTGTTGTCTCTTCTGTTTGGAAATATCTACTGAATTGTATTCTCAGGGTTGTGGTTTTTTGTTTTGTTTTGTTTTGTTTTTGTTTGTTTTTTCTTTAGTTTTTTTGGTTGTTTTTTGTTTGTTTGTTTGTTTGTTTTTTGTTTTTAATTTATAAGTATTTTTTCAGTACCTGAAATGTCACTTTTCAAAAGTACTGTTGCTTTGCCATTTTTTAAAAACAGTATTTAAGAACTGGTATTTACTGCTTTGCTTTTAATTTATGAACAATGGCTATTTTCTCTCTTCATTTTCTGCGGACCTGTGGGGTTTTTCTGGAACCACTGGTTACTGTGTCTAAAAATGTCAGATTTTTGCTACTCTGATTTAAAGTCTGAAACAATGCCTCTCTTTTAATCTTGTCCAGTCTGCCCCTGAATATTTTTGTTTATGATTTGATGTATGCTCATTTATTGTTGACTGGGTTCATGCTAATATGATGTTTGCATGGAGAAATGAAAAGTATTGCTGTAGATATGGACAAGACAAGGAGCAGAAATTGATCCAGAATTTTAATTAGTGACCAAAATTCCTTTCCAGTTTCTAATTTGTAGTTAATGTACTTGAAGATAATTTTGAATAAAATCAAGCCATGTGATAAAATATTGATTGATATGTTAGCCAATGTTACATGATTTTAATGTTTTCGCAGTAAATCCAACTTAAAATGTAAGCACTTTCAAATAGACTGCTTTAAAATAACACATATAATAAAAGTTACATATGAATAATTTGAAAAGCACCTTTCCAGGGAAGTGCCCTGATGCAAGAGCTGCCCCAGCTGCCTCCTGGATGCCCTGCTCCCTGCTCCCTGGCCAGAGATGGTGGGAAAAGCCCTGGCTACCAGGCTGTGCCCTGTGGAAGCCCCTACTGCTTCCTTGCCCACAGGAAGCTGCTAGAACACACTGTGCTCTGGTGCTTTAAAAAATTTAATCTTAGCGTGTGTCTTACTCTTATATAAACAAGAATCATGTTCTAGTTCTCTGAGTTCAACA
This sequence comes from Acridotheres tristis, assembly GCA_037013685.1. Taxonomy (NCBI): domain Eukaryota; kingdom Metazoa; phylum Chordata; class Aves; order Passeriformes; family Sturnidae; genus Acridotheres; species Acridotheres tristis. The sequence goes on along the minus strand of CM072885.1, from coordinate 33,176,159 downwards.
AAATTTGCAATTTAAGCATGTAAAGTAAATTGGGGAACAGTAATATAATGAGACAAAGTATGGATTCTAAGCCAACAACTATACCTTTATAAATCTGAAATAAAAAGTGCTCACTTTATAGATGTGATTCAAAGGCCTTCTCTTTCAGAGAGTTCTCTGCCTTCAAAAATTGCTTTATCAATCATTTCTGTAAGTTAGCCTGTAAATCGGTGTGTAAATGAGGTGTTGTATCTGTTTCTCTCTTTTGTTTTCTTTTATACTCTGAAGGAATCCTCTACAAGGCAGGTTCATTTGTTGTTTAGTTGCAATGGAATGACTACAATTCCACAAACAAATTGGGCCTCAGTTAGGTGCACTTTGTCATAAATAATCTCTGAGGAGATTGGATTTCTCTCCTTGCTGATGTACTTCGGCTCTGCATTAAGCTCATAGCTTCTTAAAGGGACTGACTTATTGCTCAGCTGAACACCCACCGAGGAGCCCACGCTTGTCCTTGTTCTCCTGTGTTGTAGCTGTCTCTATTTCCCTAAAGCATATTCAGGAAAGTTTATGGTAAAAGAAACTACCAGTCCTTTTTTTGTTGTTGTCCTTTGTCCCAATTTTTTCTTATTCAACTCCCTGATACACAGCTCTTTCAGTGTATACTTCTTCATGATCTGGAGAGAAGAGCCATTTCATAGATTGGTTAAGGGCATTTTCCATGCTCCGGTCACCTAATACTCATATTTCACATTCAGCAGTAGGCCCTTTAAAATTTAACATGATGTCTGTACCAGCTGCAGGAAATGTCCTTTACATTTTCATTTATAAATTTTACAGTTCTTTCTTTTGCTTTGTTATAGAAATTCACTCTACATTTCAATTTAGGCTTTTCACTATGTTTTTTAAAAACAAACTGAAACTCCATCGTTCTGTGGTGGACACTGCTGAGGTGCTGACAACTGATATAATATATATATATATATTTTAATATAATTTCTGCCTTTTCCCAAGCTACCTTCTGCAGGTTGTGTAAATGGATTGAGTAACATCTGCAAAAATATGGTTGTTCTGTTCTAGAACTATCTACTTCCAATCTGTGTTGCTTCTTACATGGCCAATAACACGGAGCAGTCTGAACAAGTCTTTGTTTAGATGGGATTATACAACTATCCCAATGATAAAAATGGGACTGAATTATTCTCACAGGGTAGCAAGCTCTAAATCTTTTTATATAAGTAGGGAATTGTACGTTTGATAGATGGCATATTCATACCTTAAGTTTCTTTATATTTGGTCTATTTTTCATCTGGAAAAAAAACCTACAAACAATATATATAGGATAGCAAATAATAGTATATAGTCTAATTCTTATATAAAATCCTAGAGTAATGGAACAGCAGAACCTTTTATTGGTGAATGAACTAATTTTTGATGCATATAATTTGTATGGGGCTCATTTATAAAACAAATGAGACACAGTTCTTGTCTCAAATCTGATCAGGTGAACAGGTGCCAGTGTGGGGACAATATCAAGTATCTCCACTGCAGAACAGCATTTAGGAAAAAATAATTGAGAAAATCATTAATATTAATCTACATGTTAAACTGAGGATGAGTATCAGATGCAGCAGGCAGAGTAGTATCTACTCAGATGAAATAGTCCTTCAACCACATTACCCAGTAAACACAGGCATTGCTTATTAGCTGCACCTAGTTTATAATGTAGTATTTCAGTAGTTCAGAAGCAATGAAATTCTGTCATGCATCATATATAAACATGTAGAACACGGGTATGAGAGTGGACAAATAATATAATCACTACAAACGGTATGAATGTAATGTAAATAAGATATAAAGAGCAGTATATATATATAATACTTTATTTTTCTTTCTTCTGCCATATTGCACTTCATGTAGCTCAGGTTGCATTCCTGATACAAACCACCTCAGCAGTCATATCAGATTGCACATGTGTGTGAGTAAGTAGAGCTGGATGAAAGTGCATAAATTTTCAAAATGAATCACTTGGCTGGTTTTAAGTAGGCTGAAGGTAGGTGTTAACAAAAGAGACCTTTGATGGAGGAGCTTAACAAAAGAGATTTGAAAAATATGCGAACACCCTATGGTGGATTGGATGGTGAGGACTGAGCTCAAGAAAGCAGACTAAACACAGTGTTTTGAAAAATTTTATGACAGTGTTCTTAATCTAAATTTTGAAATGGCAGCAGAGAAAATCTCACCAAAAAGAGTCAAAGCTATGTGGTTTGACAACAATGTCCTTGCATAAAAATTGTCACTGAGACAGAAAGGATTGGTGAGAGAATAGCTCAGGGCCAGAACAAGGCCTTATTAATAGAAGTGATGAGTTGGTGAATGTCAGTGCTAGCTGAAATGTGTATGGAAATAAAATGATAGGTACTAGAGAGATATTTTTGGATAAATAATGAGGGAAGAGAGTAGAAAAAATATAGCGTATAGTCTTGAAAGATTAAGATAATAATAGTCAAAATAGTGATGGGAAAAAGGGCAAAAAATTTGAAAGTGAAATGGGGAACTCATGTTTAAAGTGACAGTGGCATGCCTAAGGAGAGATATTAACCAGGTATAGGAGATAAGTTGGTGCAACAGGTAGTTTTTTGAGTCATCAGCAGATAACTTTAAAAGCTCTGTGTGGAGGAAAGCGTTCACTATTACTGCAAAGTGAGAAGAGCACAGTTTAGGGACCTGTCTAATTGATCAGAAGAAAAAATATTTTTTGTAACAGAGTAGCAATAACTTTTTTGTATATATGGCTTTCTTAATAAAGCTTGTGTCTTCTGGTTTGAAGCAAGAGAGGAAATAGATGAGGATTTCTTTTACCTAAGCCCACATACACTTCTATTTCTTTGGTGGTAGTATAAGAAATGTTATAAGTTAAGTTTCTTTCTTCTTAATTGAAGGAAAAATGCCTTTTAAAGTTGTTCCTGTTACATGTTTGATTTGATCCAGAGCTCTACAAAATACAAAATGATTGAAGTTCTCCTCCCTGAAAAGTGGACTTAGAGTAATAATAGTTCCAGTCAGGGTGCTTTAGAGAAATTAGCAAGCAGCCATAGCTTAGCTTATAGTGAGGTGAAAAATTTAGATAGAAAATATAAAATCCAGTGTAGGAGATTTCAGAGGAATTGTGTAATGGATTTTTCATAGATGGTCTTTGTTATTAATTAGGCAAATATGTTACATAGAGAAAAATCTATTATTGTGAAAAAAGAAGCAGGATGGTTTTAAAAAAAACTGCTATGAACTTTTTAAACAAAATTGCTCTGTTATTCATGTGGTACAAAAAGGGATTTTACTACTCAAATTACACATTGCAGACATTATTTTAATTTTATTAGTTTTACTACCCTGCAAAATAGTTATATGTGGTTATGACTAATCATTATGTATACTAACAAACCAGGAATTAGTTCTGAATAGTATATACTCCTATTTTATCCATGCAGCCTATGCTTTGCATGGTGCTCATTGAAGGAAACAATTATTTACTTTCTATTGAATATCGTAGATACTAAATATCCATGATATTTAGTTATCAGACTTCCTATGTGCATAATTTTAAATTGTATTTTAATATACAGTAAAGGTCTTTTTCTCTTCTTTGGTGAGATGGGTAGAATGCTCTGGTGGAGCAGGGCTTGAGATGAGCAAGTTCTGAATGTTGGTTTTCCTTTCTTCCTTAATGTTATTATGAAACTCCATACCCAACTTATATTTTGCTTCAGTTTCTTCACTGTGGAATATGGATAATGACAGCTGAGTAAGAGCAACCTAATTTTAATAGGCCTTTGAATCTGTTGATGTAAAAAGTTTACTATCTTTTCTCAGATAGGTTTATATTATTATACTTTTTTCAAATTTCCTGATATTAAAAAAAGGACAGGCGTTACTCATTTCTCTTGCTGTGATGTGGAGCTTTGGTGTGATTATTGCTCTCTTTTATCATATATATCTCTTTTAGAAAGTACCTGGCAACAAGAAAAAAATATTACCTGGGATCACTTCTGTCAATTTCTCCTTTTTAATCAGTGAGAAGCTCGCAAAATTTAGTTCCCAAGTTTTTTGTCAGCGAATTGTATTTTCTTTTTACTATGGAATATAACTTACATGTTGTCTCACCACCCTAACATTCTGCTCTATAGTTCTCTAGCAATTTAAACATATTTGCAAAAATCTCAGTTCATTTTCCATTATTCTAATTTTTCTGGTTTTTTTTCCTAGGCTCCCATAGGGAGTTAATATAAATTATAACTTGACAGTTGAAAAATTCACATTGGGTACATTTTTTTTTTTTAATTCAGATTCAGTCTTCTAATGATTTTGTAAGAATATGAACAGAGGAGACACAAAATTATTTAAGCAATAATCTTATTTTAATGGTAGGATTTTTCTTCTCAATACAGCTAAATAAAGAAATATGGAAATAGTAGCAATAATTCTTTGACTATCTCACACAGAACTTGTGTTAGTGAATAGGTTTATGGTGACATTAATAGCATTCTCATATTTATTTATTGTCATAAATACATTCTTGAACTGTACTGTAATGTTACATATAATTCCATTATATTTTAGGCATGTTAATGTTCTTTACACAGGGATCTGTATTTTTTGCTTTAGTACAAATTTAAACTCAAATTTTTGAAATTGCTTGGTCAGAACAGTGAGGCCACTATTACGGGAATTTCATGATCCATCTAACTTTCTAAGCCCAGTTACAAAACCAGTCAGTCCTGGACAATTTCTACTGAGAAATCACAATTATTAATGCTTCTCACTGCCCTAGTGACCTCTCAATGCACTGATTGGTGCTCATCAGCTAAACTCAACATCCACGCCGAAAGTGTTTCAGCTTTTTTGCCGTTGGACACTTCCAAAGTGTGTGACACAGATCTGTCACGGTGCCATATTGAAGTTTGAGTATGCCTTAGGCTTTCACTTGGATATTAAGGCTTTTCATGCCTATATCTGAATTAGGTACCTAACATGGTTACATTGTGCAAATGTGCTGAATGTTTTAAAGAGTTTTTTCCTTGTCTACCGTAGTTATTGTGAAAATTTATTCAGGGTCATAATTTTTAGACTTCTATAATCACAGTAGAAATTGATCCATGAGACCTCTTAATAGCATGTTGACTATTTGATTCCCATGATACCTTATATTTCCTGGATAATATAAGTAATCTCCTGGATCCTATATTTATAATATTTACATATTGCACCAATAATACAGTAATATATGTTAGAAACCTCTCTATGCAGCTTTCTGTCTGAGTCTCCATATATGGTTCCTCCTTGTGTGTAACTTTAATTAGTGCTGATTTCTGTCCTCTATGTCCTCTATGGTCCTCCCTCTATGAAGGACCGGTTTGACTTCTATTTTTTTTCATCTAGTGCTCTTACAGTTGACCACATGTGGTTTCTGTTTACAATAGAAAGTATTATTTCATGTCAGACGTACACAATTAGTTGAATTCATCTCTTTTGATGATATTATTAAAGCCAGTGTTAAACAGAAAATGTCTTAACAGAAGATAATATATTTTGCATGGATTTCTGATTTTATTTTCATGATTTTATTTTTGTAAACTTTAGCATTTAAACTAAAATAAATAATCATGTCATATGCTGGAACAGCCATTGCAGAAGTGGTACATTCTCAGATAGAAAGATAATGAAATGTCTACATCTTGAACCATTTTTTCTCTATATTATTTTGGAAGACTAGCACTTGTACATAGCAATACCTTTAAGTTTCAATATCAAAGTTTTATCTCAACTTTTAATGCAACTATTTCCTTTATAATAGTTTAATTTCCTTTTTTGCACATTAGGAAACATATTACGAATATATTTCAAGATAGAAAAATCCAAGAAAATAAATTCTTTCTTTCCTGTGTTATTATCACTTTTAGTTTTTAAGGAGTGAACTACTTTCTAGGCTTTACAAGCAGGTTGAATCTTCTCTGGTATGTGGGTGTTATTAGTATTTTTAACAGTCTCAACAGTTACTAGAGTTGTTTTAATGCCACAGAACAGGACTTGTTAGACTCCTACAGTACTATGAAATAAGCTGTAAAAATGTCTGGATTACTTAAAAAATTACAAGTGCATAGGCAAAGCTTAACCTGCTTAACCTTGCCTGCAGTCTTTATGGTTTTGATAGAATTAACAGTGTGGTTTTTAGTGTCTAAATTATGCAGATCTAGACTCTGATAATACTGTAGTACTGGGTAACATCTTATTTGGGAACATTCTCTAGCATCTCAGTCTCTAAAAATTTATTTTTGCTGAGTACTTCTTTATCTTGCTGTGCTACTTCTCACTGTGTCAAGAGATGCTGCTGCAACTTCTGCTGTAACTTTAGTGTCTCCAAGGCAATACCATTTGGCCATTGTGTTCACTTTTAGAGTTCTTCCTGCCCTCCCACAACACCCATGTCAACGCCAAATGCATTTGGCTTGGTAATAAATGTGAGTGTATTGCTTAAAACAGAAGGAAATGTGCTTCAGTGGCTATATAGGAAGCCTGGGATACATATGGAAATGAAGCATATAAAGTAGGTGGTGTAAACGATCCCAAACTTGAAATACTCAGTTTCCAAAGGTGAAACCCTTAATATGTTGTCACCTTCAATTAAAATACATACTGATGTGTTGAAACAATTGGTAATACAGCATGCTGTTGTTTTCAAAGATAAGATATAGCAGTTCATGGTTCTTGTAAGTTTTGAGTGAAACCACCAGTCCTTCATGAGTATTTTCTTTTGCAGTGCACAGTAGGAGAATCTGTAGTTGTGCATCTGGAGAGACAAGTGAGATGTATGTCTCTGATTTCAAGATTATGCAGGAAATCAATTGCTGTTGATTTTTATCTGGCAGCTTGCCCTTGGCTCTCTCAAGGAGGTCCCAAATGATCCATCAGGACAATCCATCAGGAGAGTGTTTGTGGTGGTTGTTTGCACTGGTGACACAAATAGCCCACAGCTTGTAGATAACCTCAGTGAGGTAGATAAAGACAATCTCCATGAGATATAAAGTTTACGGAAGCACAAACAGCATGGAAAAAAGCTGCCAGTAACTTGTGACTACTTTGACTAATAGGAGGGAGTAGGATAATTGGATATTTCGTGTGGATTTAATGAAAATGGCACAAATCACTGAATGATAATGGCAAGTTTTTAATAAAAGACTTTATACTGAAATTGATAAGGGGAGGAAAATTGATAAAAATAGTAAGCAACTCCAACCATTTGTTTTGTGGTTTAATGTGTTGTAGGTTATACTGCAACCTCAAACATTGCTAGAACTTGGTCAGGGGGTGCATATCCAGTATAACTCTAAACTGATCTATAAATGTAAGCATGCGATGCATCCCATTGCAAGCAAATATATTCTTTCTGTTAATGGTCCAAGTTGGCCACCTTAGCCATCTAAAGAGAGCCCCATGGGGCAAGTTGGTTGCCATGAATGAGCTGCAGCCAGCATAAGGGCAGACAAAGGGGGACCCCCCACAGCAGCAGGACCCATGGTGACACAGACTCCATCAGAGCTGGCTATGTCCATGGACATGCTTCTGGAACGTCAAATGCATATGAAGGAGACAAGGGCAGCTGATCTTGTGAGTCTGCTTGGAGGGCCTTGTGGCTTGTTTTGGCATTTTAACAAAAATAACTTGTTTTTATCAGTAACCAAATAATTCTGTCATCTCTATTCCTTTTCAAGTTGAATATGTAGTTTTGGTCACCAAAGTAGTCTAGGAAAATCATCCAGGTTTGCTTTAAAAAGAGGAAAGACTCATTCAAAAGTCAATTTATCTCATCCTGGTAGTTAACATGGGTGGTTTTAAACCCCTTTCAATATACTGCCTTCCCCAGTTCAATTAATTAAGAAGAAAACCGCACATATCTATAAAAAGAGCTTGCTCTCAGTCACAAGATTCTCTTCAGTCTAGGCAAACTCCTGATTAACTGTGGAATTTGTATTCTCTCTAGATGTTTCAGTTACCTGTAATTCAACTTCAGAAACAAAATAATCTCTTAAGTATTCATCACATAGACATCGTACAATTTGGAAAAATAATTCAGGAAATTATTTTTTGTATTCATACATCTTTTGAATACTTATTTAAAAGTATGACTTTAAAAAGATATTTCTTATTCTTCAATCTTCTGCTTCTCTCTCTATATGAAGGCAACTTAAAAATTAAATGAAAATAAACACATCTAATCTTGCCTTCACATCTCATACAGCTAAGAAAGGACCTCTATTTTCTGTTCCATGCACCTTGCCCAGCAAAATTTGGCATTTTTCAGGCATTTATGCAGAGAAGATTTTAACTCCAAATGAAATTGTTTAATTATAGGTTTTTGTCCCCATTCATGGGTTGGAATGTGTATTGGAAGTCTAGCTGAATAGAGATACAGTGATTTGTAAATTGTTATAAGACTTTGGGAAAAAACCTTTCCATTTTGTTTTCAAAAGGGAGTTACTTTTCAAGTTCTGATGACTATTGATGTGTCGATGGAAGAAGCACCTCTCATTGTTTCTCAGAATTTAGGAAATAGAGTAAGGCATATAAACCTTACAGACACAGCCTCAACAGATCTGCATTCCTCTCTCATGAGGAATACATTTATTTTCATGAAGTACATTGACAGGTAAATGGATTGAATGTAAATGGATGTGCATATAAGCTTTTCTGTTTCAGCTGGGCAATTAAAACGTAAGACAGAATATTGGATTCTTTAAAATTCTTTATTAAAATAGAGAAATGATAGAACATTGACAAATGTTTGCTTTTGATTGCTTTTGATTTCATTAAGAGATTAAACTGTTCAGACCAAAACTTTCAGAATACTTGGTTTCTTTCCATATCTGGAGTAAATATCACTAAATATAATTTTTATTTTGTTGCTAGTGATATTGCCTACAACCAAGGCTCGTTAGAAAATGTAGTTTATTATTGATTTTATTTTTTTATTCTGTTTGAAAATCCAGAGACAGAATGTGTCAACAACGTGTTCCTGCTACATCCAAACAACCTCTTTTTAAATATATTGTCAAACCAAGAAAAGACTTGTACATTCATGGAATAGGTTCAGATTAGTTTTTCAGGTGTTATGGTAAATTCGTGAGAAAATGTTTTTATTGTTCTAATACTTTGAAATGCTCTGCGTGTTTGTCCATCTTATTGCTTTAACTTAATATAAAAATTGCGTAATTAATATTCAATAATCATATTTCATAAGTATCTTTTGTCGTTTGGACTTGCTTTACTTGGATCTCAGTTGCAATTTACAATATTACAGGAGCTTATATAAATAACAATGGCGGAAGATTGGACACTATTAAGGTAAAAATACATATATTTCTACTAAAATAACAAACCAGAAAATCATATTAACTCATAGACTCCATACATATTTTCAGTTTTCCTTTTTAAGTATTTGGGTATCAGATATTTAAATTAAACCTTCTGAAGTTGAATAATCTTGTCTTCTGAGTAACTTTTTTTTCTGATAGGCCTTTTAAAAATTTCAGATTTTAGTGAAATGTTTGCCTTCCTTTATGTAGAATATATGCAATGAGTAAAATTGAATTAGGTAGAAAAGGCATTTGTGGTATAGATGTATTTTAGTGGAATTTTAAAATTAGCTACATTATAAGCTGTCTGTTTGCAAGTCACAATTCTGTCTCTTACTTCTAGTACTGTTACACAGCAGGCAATAAAACTTGAACTATTCTGTCCTCAGAGTTAAATTTCAGAAGTATAGCAGATAAGGCATTATTAAACATTATTTTTTTCCTTATGGTCTTTCAAACCTAATAGTGCTGAGATTATTAGGATATGTCGTCTTTTGGACCAGATATTTCCTGGGGAGGGCCTTCTACTAGAACAGCCAGCAGGAAAAAGTCCTTACCTGGTCTTGATTACCAGCATGTTGGTGTTGTGAAGTTTATCTGGTACCCTCTATAGTTCTCAAAATTTCATTATTTAAAAGTTCGTTATTTATATTTTATATCTGCACCACTCTTAAGGCACAAGAGTGATGCAGATATAAAATGCAGATGAAGCAGTTTTATTGCAAACTAATGTGGATTTCAGAAGCAAGACTGAATTCTGTCAAAATTCTAGGAATGGGGAAGTAATGGTCATTAGTAGGATTTTGATGATAACTAAAGAAATAAGAAAAAAAGACAATTATTTTGTGAGCAAAGTTCAAATGTGATATAATGAGGGTGATGTGAATACAAGAAAAAAAGTCTGTCCTAAAATATCTGTTAGTTAGAAAGATAAACGTGGTAGTTTTATCTACCAGTTAGGAAGAAAGTACTTTTTAAACCAAAGCTAATTCTAATTTGGATGACATTTTAATAAAGAATAGTTATAGTGAATCTAATTATTAAACTTAAATCATAATATTTAAATTATCCTAGCCTTTATTGGTATCTCAATTCCAGCAATATTTAAAATTTATGAAAAAATCCCCAGGAAATAGATTTATCATACAAAAATGATCATGCTGTGTAAAATCATAGGATCATAAAAATATTATTTGATGTACTGTTTAAAAAGAGAAACTGAGTACTAAGCTACTTATTTGAATGCATTTGTTTGAGCTCTTAGTTTAAAACAGATGCCAGCTGCATGTTAATCCACAGAAATCTATGTTATGTACCTAAAATATTAAGCCTCCATCAAGCCAAATGAGACTATGTAAAACTTGTCCTTTTAGGACGTGAGGCCCTATGAAGGTTCTGACTGCTGCACTGATGAATAGATTCCTTTCAGCCTTTCCTGGATCTGCTGAAAGTAGCAATATTAATAAAAACATGCTGGCACGTGTTTTGGCTTTGGCCAACATCCTTGCTGTGTACTGAGTCTGCAGCAGGCTTGTTGCTAATGTGTTCATTTACACTGCTGATACCCTTCGATGGCTGTGCTGTCTCATACTGCAGCCCAGCATTCTTTTACCTGGGGAGATAACACCAGCAATTCTTAACAATTGCTAAAAGGCTTTTTAAGAAGTGGTTTTGGTGAAGGACTGATTTATTAAATATAAGACAAATCTCAAAACACAAATCCACTCATTAACAGTTTTACAGCTCAATCATTTATTTGAGAAGTGGTGTTAAGTTGGGCTTTAAGAGTCAGGTGTAGAGAGCGTCAATTGCATAAACTGAAAAAAAGAACTACTTTTAAAATATCTAATTTGAATAGACAAGCTGGTTTATTTCTTTAAGCTTTATAAAGTCTTGAAAGAAAAACATAGACTTGAAATTGCAGCATTCAGCATTCTGATGTTTTCTGTTCACGCATGTTCTTCAGTGCATAATAACTTTATTTTCTTGTGGAGTATATAAACTGAGGCAAAGCCCCCAGTAGTAAGGCGATGAATGTTTAAAGCATTTATGAATAAAGCTACATCAAAGGGTAATTAGGTGATTATAATGGTAATTTCTTTGAGAGAGCTAATTTAAAAAACTCTATTGCTCCCAAGCTTAATTATTTTAGTAATGCCAACATGTTAGCAACCTCAAATTTGTTGCAGCCAGCTAGAGTTAAAATAAAAAAAAACATGAAATTTGAGATTTCTATGTAACATCCAAAAGGAGGCTTTACTAAATTTTGATCTTAATAGTTTTCTTTTTTATGCACTTTTTAGCTCATAACCAGATATTTAGAATTTTATAATGACTATCGGCTCTTGTGCCATATGTGAATGCCAGCGTACTCTGATGTGTTGTATGGTAGTTGCACAAGTGTCTGCTCTGTTATTTCAGAGGTGAAAGGCATCAGCTTCCATTGACAATCTCTGTTATAATTTGTGTAGTTGTGAAGGCAAGTCTAATTTATATCTTTAGCTAGCCAGTCTATTGCCACCTCAGTGCTGCAGAAATAGTGGGATGCATGCAGTTGTTGCAAGTTGATGTTTCTTTGTGACATCACCCTTTAGTTATAAGTAAGTGAATAAAATAAGTTTTTGCTTATTTTTTTACAGCTAAAGCTTAAGCTCTTTGTAAACATTCCTTCATCTTATTATAAACACTTTCCTGATAACATGTCACTCTGATAAACAGGAAAGTGCAAGAGAAAAAGAAGTTTTCATGGTTTCTATACCAGCACAGCTTTGTCATTTTTACCTTATCTAAATTAATAAGTAGAATTCCGGGTTGCCAATCTATAAACAGTTCTATAAACACTCTTTTTTCCCTGTTTTCCCAGTCACAGATAAAATCAGACAAGAGAAAACGCAGTTTCGTGGTATCAGAGCATCCTTTCCTGTCTGCTCTAAAACTGTAGGAAAAATAAAATAGATAGTATTTCAGGAATAATATTGAAATTTCTGATGCTTAACTATTTAAGCCATGGTGAAAGAAAAAAAAGCATAGGACAAAAAATTAATTTTTTCTTCCCGTTGAAATTAGTATCAACTTCTTAGAGCTCCTTATAGAAAAATGTTCGATCTTTTCGTTTTGTGATCTGATAGTAACACTCTCACTGATGTCAGTTAGGGCCATGATATTAATATGTAGAGAACAGTCTACATATTGTAGACAACACTGAATTTTTTGTCCATGATAATTCGAGGAGTTAGAGAAGCACTGAAATCAATGTGTAACAGCATGTATTACTTAACTCAATGTGATCACTGATAACCATTTTATAATACTTACATTCATCCATTCTCAAAAACGCTGTTGGCTGTATCAGCATAGAAAAGTGATTGTTTTTTTTTAATTTTCCTGTGATTTTCATAATCCTAGATTGTATATATCAGCAAAAAGGGCTTCATAGTTTATTAAAACTTCAGTATCTGCATTTATGTTTATAATGTTAGAAACATAACATTGAAACCTGCAAGTTGTGAAGGATAAAAAGTCATGTTTAAATAGAGAAACTAAATTACTCCTTCCAAGAGTCAATAAAACTGAAAAGCATTCACTGTAAAAGTAATAAAAACTTATGAGTCCCATTTTATTAAAACTACTATCCTCTTTCCTGATGGAGCTGGATTACTTAAAGGATAGACTCGTGACATTTTATGTCTACTATGCAAGGGGTTTATGTCTAAGGTGAGGTCTCATGAAACTAATACAGTCATTATTACCACTAGCTGAACTAATCATTAAATATTTTTAACTCTTTGAGTACCCACATACCTTGACTGAACTATAATGAAGATATGTTGACAGACAAGTAAAGAAAGAAAAAAGAATAACGATGGGTAGGTGGACTGATTTAGATGAAGCAGATAATGGAATAGAGTCAACCACTGTGTACGAACTGCCCACTGTTGGTATGAAAGGAAGAAGAATGAGGTCCAGAGGACAAATGTTTCTCTTGGTTTGAAAGAGAGATAGGAAAGTACAGGAAGTTAAGAATAAAAGAATGTGTAATCTGACACTAGCAAAAGTTCTTTTTGATTTGATCAGATACCTGCCACTGAACTGAGTTTGCACGACCAGGTTTTTGTATCAGGGGCTACAGGGATAGCTTCTGAGGAAAGGTGCAAGAAGCTTCCCTCATGTCCAACGGGGCCCATGGCAGCTGACTCCAAGATGGGCCTGCTCATGATCGAGGCTGAGCCCATCCATGGTGGTGACAGTGCCTCTGGGATAACAGATTTAAGGGGGAAGAATCCTGCTGAATGGCAACTTCAGCTGAAGAAAGTAACAAGATTGTGTGAGAGGAATGTCTGCAGATAGCTAGTCTGTGAAGAAGAAGGAGGAGGTGCTGCAGGTACCAGAGCAGGGATTCCCCTGCAGCTCCTGGTGCAGAGCCTGGTGAGCCAGGCTGTCCCTCTGCAGCCCCTGGAGGCCCATGGTGGAGCAGAGATCCACCTGCAGCCCCTGGGGATCCATGGTGGAGCAGAGATCCACCTCCAGCCCCTGGAGGAATCCCACTGAAGCAGGTGAATGCCTGAAGGAGTTGGAGAGAGCCTGTGTTGGGTCAGGCTCCTGGTTAGATCCATAGAGAGGAGCCCATGCTGGGTCAGGTGTTTTAGGAGGCCCTGTGACCCAGTGGGGGACCCACAGTGGAGCAGTGTGTTCCTGAAAGACTGCACCCCATGGAAGGGACACACTGGTGCAGGGGAAGAGTGTGAGGAGTCATCTCCCTGAAGAGGAGGGAGTGACAATGTGTGGGAATCTGACTGCAGCCTCCATTTGTGGTGCCCCTGTGCCACTGAAGGGGAGTTGATAGAGAATTTGGGAGTGAAAGTAGACCCAAGAAGATGGGAGGGGGAGGAGTAAGATGTTCTAAGATTTGCTTTTACGTCTTGTTATTCTATTTTGATTAGATTGGTAAGAAATTAAACTAATTTCCCCATATTGAGTCTGTTTTGCCTGTGACAGTATTTCATGAGTGATCTCTCCCTGTGCTAATCTCAACCCCTGAGCCTCTCATTGTATTTTCACTCCCCTGTCCAGCTGAGGAGGGGAGTGTTAGTGTGGCTTTTGTCACCACGTGGCATTCAGCCAGGGTCAGCCCAACAAAACGGCTTGAGTAGCCAAAAGTCTTCTCTTTCAGGCATTCCAGTAATGTTGTCGTAAACTACACATTATAAAATATTCTGGTGTATATAAAGGACCGAAGGAAAACTGAAAAAGTCTTTTTGATCTGCTTATGTACCACATAGCATGGAAAGCAGAAAGTGTCCATTTTTCCAATGAATTGAGCTGCATCGCCAGTTTTTCTTCAATAGGACCTTATTCTTTGACTGTAAAACTTGAAAGCACCTTCTTTTAAAACTCTTATTATCTGTAAATAGCAATATAGGAAGACAAACTCAAAGAAGACTGTTGTGAATGTGCAGCAATTACCCAGAAACTGGAAGTTTGGACTATTTGTTAGCCTATATTGAATTTCTTTGCTGTTCATTATGAACTCTAGCAAATAACTGTCTGTGATATACATGTTGTTTTTGAATAAAAGTGCTTTTCTTTTAATTCAACATGATGTAAACAAGCAAGCATACAAAAGAGAGTTATCATTTAAAACCAATTTAAAAATGGCTTAAATTTTGTAAATGTGCATTTACATGAGGTGTAATGAGAGGTGAAGAAAAATCTCATAAAATCTGGTAAATTGTTGAGTATCTTACCATTGATTGTTACAGGATTTCTTTTGTGTTATCAGCAGATCTTAGAAACTGTCTTTTGTGTCTTTTAACATGTAAAAACTTGATGTCATGAAATTAATCTTTAGAATCAATTGGTTTTCTGTCAGCCCAGTTTGTACAAGATGAGCAGTAGGAGCCATCAGATAAAAGACAGAGTTCTAAAACGCAGCAGATATTCCATAGGTAATAATGAGATTCCAGTTCCTCCTGTCTGTATTACTTAAAATCACAGTAAATAAGCTTAGACAGTTATAAGAAAAGCACCTTTGATATGCATGTCATTGCAAGTTTAAAAGTAAAACTTCCAATTATTTACCCAGCCTGTTTAAAAATATTTTAACCCGTGAAAATATTAAATACTGTTTTGTTTGAAGAAGGGTAGGAAAATCTCTTTCTGATAGAAGAAAATTTGTATTGAAATTATTTCAGTACCTAAATACCCATGGTTCATTAAAGAGAAAGCAAAGCTATATAAAATTTATCATCTGTATCTATTGAACCTCAAAAAATTTGTGACTTAAGTGTTCTGTCAGATTTCTCTTCCTAATCATGAAATTAGATATCATTAAGATATTAGACATCATTAGGATCATTAGATGTGTCATCATGAAATTGGTGATAATATTTAATATTATGTAAAATTCACAAATATTTTCATTAGTTGATATTCCAATTTTGAGTCACTTCTTATTGGAACACAGCTTTGTGATTACAACTAAAGTCCTTTAGTAAACAAGGTATAACATTGTGAATAGGTCAAAATATAACTTATGAGTGGTTAAAAGCAAAGTAAATATCTCTTTAGATATAGAATGTTATTTATGAAGTGAGAAATTTGAGATAATGTTTTCATAATACGAAAGATTATGGGCATACTTCAGTATTAATGCAGCATTTTCTGAAAGTTAAGCATCTTTAGGTGAGTCAGATCATACTCTCAAAATTCTGGCCTTTGTTTTGGGATATATGCTGCTAATGGTAGAAACCCATCACAGTTTAAAGTGATTCAAAATTAGGTGTTAAAGAGAACAATGCAGTGACTTATGGTTTAATACTTCTTTGTTCTCTTGGTGAATTCAAAGGATGGCATGAAATGAAATAGCAGATGAAAGCAATGGTCAAAATGTAGAAGTCATATGGAACAGTGTGGGCTCTACAAGGTGTGGAATCAGTTGTTGGCTATGAAACTACAATAATGACAGGGCTATATATAGTACCTAACATACAACATAATAAGAGGAGGAGTAATTTGGACATTAGTAGAGCTGGCAAATATTGTATGTTTCCAGGAATTCTGTCCATATCTAAGGGACAAGACCTCCTATGGTAATGATAGCAAAGTTTGATTCTTCATGTCTTGAGAGACAGGATGAGTATCCTTTCCTCCAAGGTGTCTTTTCAAGTGATTGATTGTCCATTTCTTTGCCTGTTTTAAATGAACGCTCTAGAAAAAGCACTATGGCATGCATAGCTTTCTGTTTGTCAAAGCAGAGGGTCTACTCTCTTTTTTCAGCTGCGAGCCTCTCATGCCTTTGACAGGCAATGCTCATCAAGGAGTTTCTATCCAAATTCTGACTTTTGAAATGAACAACATTTTTTGCTTTCACTTCAACTTTGAGTTTCCCAGGGTCTCTATAGTACTGAAATCTGGCAATAAATATGTTCCAGCATGGTCTGGCAGTATGTAGGAGCCACACAGGAGTGGGCAGAAGAGCCAGTTAGGGCTACAGCTGTGTTTTATGCTGAGGAAGACAGGAAGCTGTTGAACAACATAATATGAGGAAAAAAATTGTTATTTTAGCTCGTGTTTAAGGCTTTTGAGGTTTCTTTGGTTATTCTTAAAATTGTCAGGAAGTAGGGCTAAAAGTTGCATTTGAAGAATTTGCCTTTTAAATACTTTTACACCTACTTAAATTTGTGGGCTTTTTGTTCAAATAGTAGAGGAATGTGTCTTTCAAACTGTCTTACTGTATAGACTTCTTGCCTTCTCCGTTTTGCCATTGCTGCATTGTATTTTGCTGCCCTTCCCTTCTCCTTTCAACACTGATGTCTTCTATTTTTTCCACTTTGAACTAAACGGAAGATGTTTAGGGTTTTTGCACTCAGGTGTCACACAGAGCTAGAAGCCAGGTTTGCCAAAAAGTTACAATATACCCCTCTAGACATCTCAGCTTCCTCCCTGTTTTCCCACATTTTCCTTCTCCTTGGCGGTATTCTAAATTATTTTCTTTGCCATCTCCCACAGCACTAATTCCGTGTCTCTCCCTGGTTGCCACTGCTTTGTAACTTCTATACTTCTAATTTCCATCTAACACATTGTATAATACCCACAACCATGCTGGGAATTCCAACTCAAAGGGGAGGAGCTATGACATGGCTCCTCTGACCTCAGCAAAATCCATGTGGAACATAGAATGATTCTAGTTATTTTATAGTCTTCTCCCATGAGGGTATTTAATTTCAGTGTCTCCCCTGCTGCTGATTTTCCTACATTTGCAAAAGATTAACACCGTGAAACTTAATACCTTGACATTTCATACTCATCTGCTAAATTAGGTGAAAATTGTTCAGCAAATTAAAAGAAAATTTTCAGACAGGTAGATCTGTGAAGGTAGGTAATGCAATCATATAAGAGTCGTTTCCTTTTTTACTTCCTGAATCAAATTCTGTCTGTCTGTCACTTTTGGCTTAGGTTTCTTCAGACTGAAAATTCCCAAAACCTACAAAAATTTTCTAGGGTAGTTTGAATACACAGCTGTTCTGTTATGCTTTTCATTAAACATTTTTGGCTGTTGTCAGACAGGATACTAGTTTAGGAATTCCACTACAGTGGAATTGGTAGGATGATTTTTTTCCCTTACAAACTGGATAGAGGACTGGTGGACAGATAGGAAAAATTATGTAATTGTGTGATAATTTACTCTTACTCTCTTACTCTGTTAGAGCTGGACACCAAATCACCTGAATTAAAGAACTATTAGGAAAATACAAATATAAGAGGGATGAAAACAAAACAGGACTAGAACCAAAATCTACAGATAAATGCATGAGGCTGACCATAAAACTAGAAGGTCTGGTCATCTGAGCAGAGAACCTTCAAAACTATTTTGTTTTTTTCAATCTGTTATAAGCATTTTAATAACTATAAATGTCTAGGGATTTTTGAACATTTTGTGAACAATAAACACAGTTCACAAAACTTCTGTGTGATAGGTAAATTGTTCCCTTTTTTAGCACTTGAAAAAGGCTAAAATGCTAAATGATGGGGAAAAAAAATTATTTGTCCTTCTGACTTATGGAGTAGTCTGTTCTGTTAAAGTAGTATTCTTTTAGAGCTTTTTTGATAATTCTAGTTCTCAGTCATTACCTGACAAAAACATTTATTCTATCTGTGTGTTCATTCACTTTATCTTATTTTTTGACATTGGTCTCTGTTGTGATTCACATGTGTGCATATTCTTAGATTTCCTTTGTGCCTAAATATAGTAATACTGCCTGTTCTTAACCTATTTTCCCAGATTATGCCCTTGTAGATTCAGATTCACTTTGAAGATTCCTGGAGTAACTCTTCCTTTAGAGCTAAAAAGTTGACCTGTGCTCATACTTTGCTCTAATTATTAAGTGAACACCAGACAGGTGTACCATATAGTAATTTTGAGGTGCTGTCGTTTGCTATGTATTTTTGAGTGGTATGTGTAGGTGACACTTGCTTTTCTCTTTGGCTTTCATGTGGCATTTGCATTATGTCTTCTCCATCTGAATGCTATCTTGTCTGGGACGAGTAATCATAATCTTACTCAAAGTAATAATTTTTTTATGGTACTTCATTTGAATATAATAGAAATTTGGATGGATATATGTTATCTTTCCTTGTCATTCAACATTGATCCAATAAATCACATAGAGACATAATTCCCTACTGGACAAATTCTGCACAAAGAGAAAATTTAATATAAACTGAAAATCATGCTCCCTGGTAAGTAGTTGGCACAAATATTAGGTATCAAATAAATTAAAGAAGTCTTTTCTCATATACCTCAAGACTTTTACAGACCTATAAAATTATCTTTATAAATCTTTCTAAATCCCTATATAAAGGACATCTCCATAAATTGTGTAAATCTAGAAACTGTAAATCTACAAACATATAATATTGAAATATTAATAAAATGAGGCTTGATGCAGAATTCTAATGAGCTCTCATGCTTCCCTGAAAAGGTGAGAGCTTTGAAAATGATCTGCCTTGACCTTCTCGTTATAAGGTGCTCCTGAAAAAGACCAAAAGGGTTTTAAAGTCATAAATCCAGACTATACTCTGTAATTATTTTATTGATAGACAAAGAAACCCCAACCAAACACACCACATAGCTAGCTTAGGCAAAACAGTATAAGCAAAGTTTCAGTATTACTCTTTCCATGCACAGCAAGTAGATCCTTCATTCATGGTTGGTTTCAACTACTCCTTGACTTTATTGGATTAACAAAATTTTGAATCAATGTCTCTGATTCTTACTAATTTTCTTTCTTCCCTGATGCCTGGTTGCATGTGTCCTACTCCCTTGGCATGCTCTGCTCTGCCATGTCTTTCTGTCTTGGGACCTTCTGTTCCTTAATGCTCACTTGGCCACTATGATGGCACACTCTTCTCCTAGCTCCATATAATTTTATCTGACTCACTCTACTTGAAGAGACAAAGTAGACAATGAAGAATACACACTATATTAGGTCACAACTGTCACAGAAGCCATAATTTAAATGAAAAGTAATTTAAAAGTATAAACTTTATATTTTATACCAGGACTGAAGTCCTGAGAAACTCATCCCAATATGTTTTCTTGGAACACAAGAAATATATTCCATAGGCATTAAATAGATACATAGTTCAGCATAAAGTTGCTGATTCTAATGTAGTTCTTTATTTTGGCATATTAGCAATAAACGAGTTCAAATAAATTCAGGGGGTAATTACAAGGAAAAAAAGATTATCAGGACGCATGTCACTGAAAGCTGATAGTTGGAAATGTCCATTATATGACCTAATGATTAATGTATATAACTTGACATATTGAGATTAATCTACCACAGCAGTTTATATCTCTGCAAAATTTGGGTTGAAAACAACAGCCTTTGATGTCTGAGTAGAATTCTTTGAAACTATATTACAACAGATGAAGAGGACCAGTACTTTTGGTGTCACAATATGTGGAACATTATTTACTGAATCTGTTACAAGGGGGAAAAGTCTACTGTTAGCAGAATACCCCATTTATTTGTACCACATCACTAACAATTAATGAAAACCCAACATAAATAAAACAGAAAGCATTCCACATGTTGCATTTTATGGGGTTCACGTTTTGGTTTTTTTTTCCCTTCAAGTAAATGAATTTTAATCAGTAAGGAACTTTTTTTAACAGAATAAAGACATAAACAGTGCTTAAGAACAAAACAAATTCACACCAATCTGCCCAAACTGCAACATATGGAAGAAGCATCATGTGTTTCTTCCCCTGGTGAATCTCACTTCCAACAGATAGGCTTTCAGGGACTGTCTGAGTCACAAGTTACATTTTTATTGTTTTGTTTTGTACCTCCAAATAATTCCTTATCCACCCTCCAATAATTCCGATGACCACTTTTCTATGTCTTAACACTTTTGGTCTATAAAGCATCCTGAGGCAATGAGCTTCTCATGGTAATAACAGTTGTACTACTGATGTTGACGATAATTCAAAGTTATTTTGAAGTGGAAGTTTCAATATTTAAATTCAGATGTCTGAATTTAAATATTGTGAATTTTTTTTTCCCTTGACTTTGCTGGGTATTTGTATTTTCTGTGCTCTGGATCAGGTTGTTTTAAAATTTGTTTATTTATTGATTTAGTCAAATGTCTATGCAGCACAGTAGAAGAGCAATGAGCAAAACTCAGAAAATAGCTATGTTCTTTTTAGTAAGTGTTAGTGCAATTTTGCTTGTCCTTAGTGTTGAGCTAATTTCCTGTCTGGCAGGCACTAGCAGTATTTCACTTTTTCATTAAAAATAGAGAGGAGAGAGAGAGAGAGATATTAAAAAAAAAAAAGTAAGTTAGGAAGATTTAGTAGATGATACAGATTACAATACTAATTGATGCAGTGTTGTAACATGCCACTGGGATAGTTCATAAAGCCTTCTGCCTCTGAAAACTGCAGTTCAGCTACTGCTGTTTGGGTACATGAACAGTGTTAGAATTCACTTTTTTTGCAAGTTATTTGATGGAATTAAGATGAGAGGAAATGATCTTTCAGTTATATGAACTGCTCCCTGAACTTACCAAATATCAGTATGTGATTCCTTCCTAGTGATTTTCCACTATAAAACTGGAAGCAAAATGAATTTTAGTCTTAAATGGAAATGGCTGCTGCCAAGGTGCTCCTCCCATTCTCTTCTAGCAAGTCACATTTAAAAATCATTTATCACACATAAATTGCCATTCTCAAGTTTGTCCATCATCATGTTTTGGTTTTAGGAAGACCTATTAATGAGGTGCATTTCTTATTTTATCTGTTTGCATAAGTATTTCTAAAATAAATTTATTAAAGGATGAAAATTTCATGTAAAGCCAGTGGTTTTTCACTTCTATGAAATTGAAATGTGCTCAGGAAGTGCATCTGATTGTGTAAATAAGTGTTGTAGCAGTCAAACCCCTTTAACTGCTGGCCACTGCCTTTCTTCACCCTATTCACTTACTACTCTCTTTGAAATGCTTCAGTTCACATCAGACGCTGAATGAGCTCTTGCAGCACTCTAAGGGATCAGGAAGCTAACCTGGCCACCAAAATAAAAGTGCCTTTGATAACTTGGCATGCTGAAATTTCTCAGTAATGGGCATGATTGCCTGATCAAAACCAGAAAAAGAGTGGGGAAGGACCATAACTAACCCCCAACAAAGCTGGCTTTGAGGCATATCTTTGATATGTATTTGCTATGTACAGTTTAGATCTGCAGCCCAAACACGGATCTTGGGCTCATCTAGGAGGTAGCACTATTCAAAAAAGTATTTTTACCTGGCAATGGATAGCACTGTACAAAAACAGGACTTCATTGAAAAGGCATGACCTCCCTGAATCAGTTGATGGTTATGAGAACTATGGGAAACCCAAGTTAGTTTACCTCATTAGAAGCAGAAATGCAACTGAGAATCGATAACCCACAGCAAGCTTAAACCAAAAAACAGTGTTCATTTTGTGGAAGAGGTGGGTCTTTTTTTTAAACATTCATCTAATTTCTGGGTATTAGTTTAAATTGCATAGAAACTTCCCAATACCTGGAACAGAGAAATCACTTTGAACTGGGATCAGAGTGCAAGATAGCTGACAGATATGATACTGCTTCATGTTTCTGTCACTAAATTTAGAAAATAGTGCATTTGGCAGAATGTACTAATATTCTTTCACTTGCAAATTTATTGAATATTAGGGGCTCACAGCCCCCACTCATGTCTTTGCCCATGGTTTGGCCATTCAGAAGTAAAAGAGAGATGAGGGACTTCCTATCAAAAGCTTAAAGTTCTTCACTGTTTTGTGAAGCTGAAGCCCAGTGCCTGGCTTAGAAACTTACTTGTGTGAGATACTGGTTAGTGACAATTGCCTCATGCTGGCAACCGTTATCCAGAACTTTATTGGTATCCGTGTTGAAAATTTGAATTTTTCCACAACTTAATTTAAATAAATGTTATAAAAGATAAGCGTCAACTTGGAAATAAACTGTATAAAATTTGTGTGTTTCCTTCATGCCAGATTGCTTTCATTACAGAGTTTTGTCAGATACCCATTCTGTTCTAAGTGCCTAAGTATCTTGAATCCAGTCAGTCTTAGCTAATTAGTAATTCCTGTAATTCTTCTGTCAGGAAAACCATATGTTTAGAGACAGTTTTGTAGTCTTGAAAACTGTACATGTTCTCCAAGTGGTTCTGAGCTCTAGGTGTGATTATCGAAGCATTTATGTCTGGTGATAAGTTTTCTGTTGTCAACCCCTTTTTGGCCTAATGGTTGTATGTCAGTAAATGGGGATAGTATTTGCATTATTCTACCAATTTTGCTTCTAGTTACTGAATTCAAGAATTACAGATTTGAAAAGGTGAATTATAGGTGATTGCTTTTATGTATTAATGGTGCCTATGTAGGGTCTCATTAACACTCACAGCATGGAAAATTCCTGTAGCTACCCTACAGAGCACTGGAAAACATGACTGCTGAGCAGGCTTTATTGTTTATGCTTCATTTTTCTAATTTATTATCTTAAAGGGTATTTTTGCAACCTTCATATGACAAATAAGATACCGTATGGGAAAAAAAAAAAAAAAGAACTGGACAAAGACAGCAGGAGTACTGTTTTCTTTTATTTATCACAGTTTTTTTTTTTTTTTTAATGATTTATTTTGGGCGTGAGGGTTTCATTTTAATTGTATTCTTGTGAATATTTAATTTCCAAGCTGGCATTTGGTATATTATTAGAGCAGCAATCAGTGATACAACATCTTGTTGCAATATTTGCACTTAGGAAACTGAATTATATATGTGCAACGACTATATTTATTTTATTGCAGAGGGTTTTTTTTAAGCTATAGCATGTTTTATACATGGTCTTATGAAATTATTAAACCAAATCTAATGCTACTACTTCTTGTTGATATTTGAGGCAAAATCTGTAAATTTAAACTATTTTACTTTAATTAAAAATTAGTCCTTTTTAGAACAAGGAGGAAAATATTTTTACACTAAAAAAGGGCTTACTTTCTTCTCCTATCAGAAAGAAACAGGATATACCCTGCAATTCAGTGGTTCAATGTGTATACATTATGTGGCAAGGAAACCATTTTCTTCATTACATATCATAGTGCTTTGGATTGTTACCTGCGATAGAGTGTCTACCCCTTTCTGTCTTGAAATTGTATTCCTTGATGTTTGGCTGGAAGAGCTAAATTGTTTTCTTGTGCTGGAAGTGATACTTTTGCCGCCCTGTGAAATAGCCAGCACAGTGGTACAACAATGCTTGGGCACACATTACCCTGAAGGCATCCGTGTTCTGTGATCGACACCAGTGCAGTCGTGAACTGGGGAGTTGTACCTGGTGGTTGTCATGCCCCTGCATCAGCCACAGCTTTTTATGTAGGTTGCTGAAAACCTCTGCAGCATCACATACACCGACTTCAGATATAACCTTATCTTTTATAAAGATTTACTACTAGAATATATTGGGACTTTTTGAGTAGGAGTTATTTTTTTGTAAGAGAAATAAGGGGCAGAAAGAAAGGTGCAGACACCTATGTCCTTGGATATGGTCATATTCCCTCTCAAGAAAACTGGAAAGTCTTGTGTTGACTCTAGCTTAAATCTTTCTTATTTTGTTTTCGCGTTGGAGTTTTCTGTTTTAAATTCTAATATTGGCATGAATACTTGTGCGTCTCTCAAATGTGTCCTCTTTTCCAGTTTGCAAAATGTACCAGTTGTTTAACTGATTGTTTTTCTCTCTATGCATTTAATAAAACAATGTAATCAAATTGTTTGTGAATAGTTCCTTGTGAAGGTTGTGTAGTCAGTGTTCAATATGATTTTGCAGATATATTGACACAGGACCTTTACTGATTGAATGCATGTGTGCTTCTTTAAATATTATGTATCTTCATACATTTACAAATAATATCTTTACCTATGATTTTTTGCTTTGATTTTTAAATATCATGTTATTTGGCTTAAAAAAAAAAGTAAAATAGCTCCTCAAATCTCATATAAATTAGAATTTGGAAACTAGATGTTGCCATCTGTTGTTGATGCCATGAAAATGTATGTGAGGAGCCTTTTGATTCCAGGTATCCCCTTTGCAGTAAC
This sequence comes from Acridotheres tristis, assembly GCA_037013685.1. Lineage (NCBI taxonomy): Eukaryota > Metazoa > Chordata > Aves > Passeriformes > Sturnidae > Acridotheres > Acridotheres tristis. Next base: position 33,151,145 of record CM072885.1, on the reverse strand, counting down.
TCTTAATGTTCCATCTTGTATGTCTTGAATATTTTAAGGGAGAGAGTGTATTAGAGAAAGATCTGCCAGAATTTTTAAATTCTGTAACTTGTGACTGTGGTACAATGAAGATGAGTCCATGGACTTAACATCCTCCGGGAAATTAAAACATCTGTCTCTATCTGCTCAAGAAAAGTGCATAACCAAAGGTTTTCTGTGCCCCAATCCCAAAAAGAAAGAAAAAAGAAAAAAGGAAAAAGAAAAAAGCAACTCAGATTCCCTAAGTCCTCTAGTCCTCTTTGTTCTTACTAGTTTACAGCTCGCAGTACCCTGAATGGATCATTGTGCTTTTCATAAGGCCTTTTTTCAGCATAGAGCAATTAAAAGATAAGGTTCTGTGGTCTCTAAAGCAGAAGAGACTGTGAAAGATGTGACACTTGCAAATGATCCCTGTCATTGATCAGGACCTTCCAGGAACATTTTAAATATTCATTACTTTAGGAAACAGGCATTTTGGTGTTTCTTATTTAGAGAAGAATTTCTTAAAGTCAATGTTTTGTGGTTAGAGAAAAGGTGTAAAGTGAACCTAAAGAAAAATTCTATCCCCTCCAAAAAGTGTATCTTATATTTTACGGGTTTTTTTAGTTTTTGCTGGTTTTATTTTTCTAGCCGATATGGGTATCCGTAGGGCAATGACTGTAGTTTCTTTCTTTTTATCCTGCTATATCTGATGTAGAACTAGCAAGTTTTTAAAGCCCAAGGCAATAGACACTAAAATGAAGGTGGATTGCTGCCACCTAAAACACATTTGTTTAATATATTTTTAATTGATTCTGCCATCATTTTTCCCTTATTGGTCTGAAGCAATTAAACACCCTCTTGCTCCAATTCTTTTGGAATTACTACTCTTTTGTAATCTAATTTACTGAATATATTTCTAATATTTATGATAAATGCTGAGAATAGCATACATCAAAAAGCTTTATTTCACTCAGTTCAAAGAAATGTTTACTGGTGTGAATTTAATGGAGATTTTATAGGTCTGTAATTATGCAGTGATACAAAGTATCACTAACCATGTGTGGATAATGTGGCTTTTAAAAAATGCAACAGTTTTCTTGACTTCATTAGTTAGGTGCACCGCATCTTTGAGCTACTCAGCAGTGTTTGAAGAATTGAATTTTGCCCCCTTGAGAGCAAAGATAAAATGCTTTTTTTTTTGCATTAATCTAATGAATTGTAAAATTTTGCTGAAGCAGAACAGCTGCTGTTCCCTGTCCTCCCTCCCCTACCCACTGGCACGATGGCCTCTTTTATGTGAACTCACTGCCCCAGCAACAAGCCAGCTGTGCTCGCCAGTATCCCAGCCTCTGCAAATGTCAGATGTTTGTACCCCATGCCTTTGCACAATGTAAGGGCATTGATAAGAAAAGGACATAAGAGGTGCTTCACTCTGTCCCTGATTACCCGGCAACTCACTGGCTGCTCAGCATCTCTCTCCATGGCCTATGGACAGACTAGAGGAAAACAACTACAAAAGCCTGCGCCCCAAAATGTGCCAGCCCTTTTCATTACACACCACTGTGCTCTTTTTAGGGAGGGTGATGCTTCAATGCTCTCCTCCTCCACGTTTTGTTGCCTTTATTAGCCTGACAGTCCAAGTAATGGCCTTCTTTGATCATAGCTAAAAATAACTCTGGGAAAATACACAGCCCCACTCTAATTCCCTTCGAATTTATTAACAACATAGCAACTGTGGATCCTTATTTGGAATGAATTAAATCCCTCAATTTTACATTTGCCAAGACAATGTTGTTCATGGCTATGTGGATAATTTACTGGTACCTTAAGTCAGACAAATTTCACTCTTAGTAGACGTATTCCTATTTTACTTCTTCCATACTTAAATTTCGATCAGAATAAAATTTGTAGTGTCTAATGAAGAAATACTCAGCGGGTTTTAATTGTTGGTTTTTTTTAATGATATGAGGTTTGTGTGAGATCAGCTTTTAAAATACAAATATAAATTTATTTGGTGTGGTGTAGATTGGCTCTTTTAGAAAGATTAGACCAATTAGGGCTTGGAAGAGTGAGGTTGGAGAGTGTGAAGAATTGGCCAGATTTGGGAAAAGAGATACAGTTTGGCAGTTTTGGCAGAGTAAGTAAAATATTTCAGACATTTTTACTGATGGCTTGGCTAGGAGGCATGCCTAACCAGCAATGGTAACCAAAGGGGAATTGACCTCTGTATAGAACTTGGACTACCTAACCAGGGAATTATATATTCCTCTAATGTTAATTTTTCAGGATGAAATGCTATTCCACTGAAGTCAGTGAAAAATTTTGACCTAATAGAAATTTTTTTCCTTACATATTGTAAAGATCTTCTATAGAAGGCTGTGATCTAACCTGAGTGTACCTTTGATATTTTACTGTTTCTGTCTAGCTGCTTAGTTTCCAGCTGTGTATCTTGGACTTCTTGAACCATGCAAGGATTAAATATACTGCTTGAATAGCAAAAGTGCATAGAGAGGACCCTGAATAAAATTGCATGCTATCCTTCTCATCAATAGCAAGAGACATTTCATCTTTGGAATTAATGCTTCAGTCATATGTAACTTACCTTGATTTTAGTGTAGTGAACCACATACACTCACCCATGTAGCTTGTTTCTCTCTGGCAGAGTCATCATTTATTGATGTTTCCCAGCATTAGGTCTGACAAATGAGTAGGAGAATATTTGGTATCCAGAAATAAATGCATATATTCCAAACTGTTAATTAAATTTAAAACTTCATTAAATATTTTTAGCAGTTTACTTGTGAACTACTTTTTTTTAATGTGTGTTTTCATTCTTTATCCAGATAGTTTTAAAGGAACTATATAAATTCTTGGATTTAGTAATCATTAATTACTCGTTAATTTTTCAGTCAGTGATTAGGATTTCTTGATTTTTTTTCATATCTGCTAAATAAAAAAAGGCAAGAAACTATGGGTGAAATAGTTCTAGCATTTGCATTTAACAGGACTTATGAAATGAATTGATTCTTGAAACATTCTGATTTGCAACCATATCTACAAGTTCCTGGTGTCTCTCCCAGTATTAGTGAACAGAAATAATATGATGCCATAAATACCAAAGGCTCTTGTTTCCTTCAACTAACTATATATATGTTAAAAATGCAACTTAAGAAATGAAGAAATCTTAAGTTTGGATAAGAGTAGTGAATGCCTGAGAAAACCTTCGAGTACCTTCTTCCTTGAGCTTGAGATAAAAATCCAAGCCCTTCAGGTAGGCGAAATCTGTGAAAACCGATGGACGTGTATATCAAAAATGTCTGTGCTACACTGACAAGTTAAAGGGGCTTTTAATGACATAAAAGTTTTACTTACATCTTTATAGTCTTAAGGCTTTCAGTGATGCAGAACTGGAAATGAAGTATTGTGTGATGTTGAGGTCTTAAGCATAGAAAGCCAGGAGCGTCTGTCAGTGTTTAATGGCTGCACATTCTCTCTCCTACCCCTCCACCTCCATTTATTTACTATAAAGATTAAATGCTTTTTAGAGGTTCTTAACTAAGTTAGAAGCTTTTTAGGCTTTTATCTACACTGTCTCCTCGGTGATGGTGCCACTCAGTCTACTTTAATGTAGGCTGAAATTTACATGGTTACGGCTTTCAGATTCAGATCCACTCAGTCCAAGCCAGCAATGCTCGGTGAGGGTGGCAACTCTTGTAAAATAGCCTAATGTTTTCAGGCCAAAAGTGCTCTTTAAGCTATGTGATATCATTATTCTGTCATTCCCCCCACCCCTTTTTCTGCATTTTCATTAAATATAAATTATCCTAACATAGGCTCAGCTATGAGAGGAAAAGGTTACATTTTTTTAATTAAAAAAAATGTGAGCAAGAAAATGGCATCCTGTTGTCAGATTTCACATCTGTGCCTATTGCATATTATAGTACTGTTTGTTATGATATTCAGTGGTTCTCTGATCAACAAATTTAGTTACAAATATTCTGTAAAGAGAGCTTGAAATCCACCATTATCTTTTGAATCTGTGGCAGGCATTTTTTACCTGCAGGCTGCTTGCTCATGTGAAAGCGAGCACATTTTACATTTAAAAGCACTTCAGCTTTTTGCCTGGAGTGAGTTTCTCTTGCAGCTGGCAAAGTCAGGATGACCTCAAGGCTTTAGGAATAAATATGTTTGCTATGTTTTCATTTTACTAAGTATGGAAATTGATAAGCATGAAAATTGTTTTCTAATAAATAAAACACCAAATATGCCCCAAAATGAAAACAACCAGAGATTAAAAATAACTTGTCTGATACGCCATCTTTATAATATCATGCAGCATATGTAATTTTAAAAAAATCTAATTTATGCTTATAAAAACTGGTTGCAAGTCTCCAACTGTTAATTCAGCTTAATTTCTCTGTTTTTTAGAGTTGCATCTATAAGCACAAGCATTCTGGGGTGGGTTTATCCCTTCATGGATACATGGCCAACATTTGTGAGGTTGAGTTTTTAATTTGGCCTGTTATGAAGAGAAGCAAGATAAAATTTAACTGTTCAATCAGCAGAGAGTAATGTTCATGTAGTGAAGTTTGCTATTTTCTTGGGCAGACACAGTAATCAAATCAAAATTGATTTGATTGTGATTGATGGAGGAAATGTCAAAAAAATGCAATTAAGGATGAGAAGCTGTTAAATTCTTTAGAACATGAAGCACAGTGTTAATGAAGTTCATATTTTCATTTTTCATTTTACACAAAAGAGTGTGTAGCATAGATTCCTGGTCTTTAAATTTCCATTATTTTTTTTTATCATCTTTATGGAGTAAAGAGATAAGACCATTGATGTAATTGTGTTGCATAAAACTTGTATTTCATTCAAATATTTTGAGTGTGTTGTTTTTGTTTGAATGCATTTTCAGTCTTCCCATCTATTTTTTTTAAATAATAAATTGTGGTTTGATTTAAAGTGTATAGTGATTTTAAACTTTCATAAAGAGCATTTAGAAATCTGAGCTGTCTGGTAATTCAATTACTTCTGGTATTGATTAGGTGAGTCTGTTTGACTGTTAGAAAGCTGTTTTTCCTCTAAATTCTATTGATTTAGGCAGCATACCCTAGACAGTTGCAGTGGACTCCATTTAGTGTTGCAACATGCAAAGATTCTCATCTATTATGCTTTATTAAAGTATATTTTACTTATTAACCTTTTTGTCTAGAAAAAATAGTGGGCTTTTAAAATCTGAGTCCAAATCATATTTCTCCCAATCTTCTTGGGTTCTGAAATGCCTCTTTGAGGCAACTGAGTTTCCTCAGGTTCATATAGCTTATCAAAAATAATTTCTAAATATACCACTATCTTCAAAAAATATGTTACAGCTAGTGGTCTGAAGTACATTATGCAGTGTCTGTGCTAACATGACTATGCTATCTCAGCAACTGCATAGATTTAGAACTATTTTAGGCATCTTTTGGCTCCACTTTCAGAAGAAAATTGCTTGCAAAAAATTAATGCTACAGGTTTTATTTATCTGTATTAAGTATGTACCAAAAAAAGTAGACTGTGTATCTACAGAAAGGAGTTAATTACTTAGTTATTGTTTTTAACAAGGGCATAATTCATAGCTTTCTCAGGCTATTCAAGTTTTGATGAAATGGACTGCCTCAGTACAACTTCAAACTTGTGTTTATGAATTCATGTTTGTGAATTTTTGTTTTGTTTTTGTTTGTCTGTTTTCTTAACTCAGGAAAAGTAGAGCTGATAATATTAATAAACAAGCAAGTAACTCTGTAAAGTGAGTAAGGGGAAACCTTGGGGAGTCAAGTGGGAACACTAAGACCGTTGTGTGCCCTCAGGGCCCAGACATTTGTCTACAAAAAAAAGGCAATGCACCACTAACAGTCTGATGGTTGTAGTTTTTAAGTGTATATTTAGAGCCAAATGGCATCTTGCTTTTTTATCGCAACATGTAAATCAAGTTTCTTAACAAAATTCGCATAAAATTAGCAAATGTGAGGTACCAGTTTTTGCCCTTCAGTTTAACAACTTGCTAGTCATTCTGAGGCATATATCAACATGGAATTTAGTAGTATCTGGTACCTAATCTTTGTCTTTTGAACACAAATTACAATGCCAAGTTTTTTAAAAGCAGTTGAAAAACAGATTGTTAGTCCCAGCAGATTTTTTTTAAGCACTCAGGGTTTTGTAAAAGCAGGGTTCTTCAATGAGCCCTTCTGGCATCTTTGTTTATGTACATAGATTAGATGGATTTAAGAATTTGCTTAGATTTTGCTTAAGATTTGTAGAATCGGAGAGAGATCATGAGCTACTGATGCTGATCTTGTTTCCAAAATAGCCCAAATAAAGACAGAAATTGTAAAACTAGAAACCTAAGTTACCATCTTACTTGTTCAAGTCAAAACAGATATACATCAGAGATTTAAAATAATGCTGATAGCTTTTTCTGCTGACATTTTTGCTCAGGAGTTGACAGGATAAATTCTAAAGCTTCTTTCAAGATTATAGTAATGTTATAACAGTCAGTTTCTTTGCTTCAAATTTTTTGCACTTCTAGAGAAGTAAATATATATAGAGAATTGTGTTAAGACTGAAAAAAATTGTACAAGGACCATTAAGCTAGGGAGTACAGAAGATTATTTAGGGCTTAACTGGAAAAATGTCACTATTTCCTTGCACCTGATAGTGATGAGAAATCCCTGGCATTACTATCGCTGCTTAGATCTCTTTACCTTTGACAGTGGTGATCTTTCAGCTTATGCATTTCCATTTCTTATATCCATTTTTCATTTTCTTGTACATGAAAGCATAAAGGTTGGGGATTATTGGTGTAGTTCTATGACCATAAAAGTTAAAAAGTTTCTGATAATTGAACAAATAAGGACAAGGAAACTCAAGAAATGATTGATTGATGGCTAATGAGTGTTTTGCTTTCTCAATGACTTTTTATCATCATTATTATTAAGTCCAGTAATATGTATTTTGAAACAATCTCTGTGTATGTAAAATTCACAGGGGAAGTGCTTTTATTTTGCTCTGCTTCACTTTCTTTCTTCAGCTCAGAAGTGCACCAATGTTATACTAACTAAAGAAACCCAAACATGTACATGCCCAAGCTATGCATTTTTTTTGTGGATCTTCATTCATTTTGCAGTTTTGTGTGGTGATTTCATTGCTGTGTTTCCAGCCTGTAAAAACAACGATTTGGAAATGTTCTTATTTCTGGGATCATATTTATTTCATAGAATCAGATTCATAGAATGGTTTGGGTTGGAAGGGACTTTGGAGATCATCAGGTTGCAACTGCCCCACCATAGGCATGGAACCTTCCACTTCCATTTATTTCTGAACTTATTAACTGGAGCAGCAGGTGTTCCACAGGGTAATGCAGTGTGGTCATATGAGCAGGACTGTGCAGTTTGCTATTCTCAGCCAGAGTTCTCTGATTGAATTAATATAAAGATCACTGAAAGGCTTATATGCTCATTTTCAAGATAATGCTACATTACAGCAAAGATACAATACTTCAGTCAAAAAGAAGGAACCTTCCTGAATCAGATAATATGATGGCTGGGTAGTTTTGTGTGAAGTCTACTTTTTCTTATTGTTGTTACAACAAAGAAAAGATAAAAAAATACTGCTTCCTTAAGGTTAAGTCCTGTTTTATATATATGTGCTCTTTGAGTTTGTGAGATAAAGGTTTGTCCCATGGTAACTGTACATCTCTAATATGGCGATGACTATTATTTCTAAACATGGGATAAGATAGCATTAAAACATTCAATAAGTAGAGAATTTACCCTTCTAGTATATGGAAAAAGACTATCCTTATCGATGCCTTTGATTTAGAAATACCCATTATTGAAAAAGTGTAGTATGAATGACTGTCTTCTCAGAGAAAAGAAAGAATATCAGTAGTAATGGTTTCAGTTTGCAAGACTAGTTTCTACTCTAATGATGTGAAGGTTTACAGTGTAGTGACCTATAAAACTGGCTCCCATCCAAACCTCCTGTTTCACAGTTGCTACTGGACTGTTTGCCTAGCAACATACTTAATGGACCCGTAGGGAATTTACACTTACAGCTAAATGAGTGTTGAATGCTGAAGAGAAAGACCAATAGTATAGGTATAGGAAAAAGGAAGAGAAGAAAGCATTTTGTCTGACAGAATCCTGAAATTCTGTTTTGGCACAGAAACAGCTTCTTTCACTTGCTTTCTAGAGATATATTAAAAAGTTCTTACTATAAGAGTAGGAAGGTAAGCATCTCCTAATTTTATTATCCTAAACTCTTTACCTTATTTTTCTTATTTTTTGCTTTTTATCCCCCCTCACCCTCTCAAATTTCATAGAGTAGAATGAAAAGAACATTTGAAAGTAAAATGAGTGAGACAAAAAAGATTGAAAAAGCCTGGCAGAAATAAGCAGGGGTATTTCTGTTGATAATTGATGCCCTTGATTCTGTTTGTGAGTCTTTCAAGAAAACTGCTATCTAATAAAGGTTTTCTATGAGCCTGACTGCTTAATTAAAAAGGAAGAAAAATACCTTTAAATGTTTCATGTAGTGTCTTTGGTGATGTCTTAGATACAAATCAAAGCAGAAAGCAGTTCTTTATATGGGAAGGTCGTACTTTTAGACAGTTGAAATCTAAATTACTTTTTAGTTAATCTTTTTTCTAAATCTCCCTTCTAGATGAAAATCTCAGTTTGTTTTTTAAATGTTTTTTAATGTCATGATCTGTAATTTTTTTTAGACTTATTGAGAGGTGGTTTTGCAGAGTTTCAAGTGACAGATAGTGACAGATATTTGTTTGGAGGTCTTTTGCATTTTTTTTTTCACAACTTGCATTAATCAGTTAAACTAAAAATACAACACCTGTTTTATCGTGACCTGTTGACACTGCATTATAACATTGAAACAAAAGGTTCTCCATTTTTTATTATTTTAATTTTAAAATATGCTGTTTGATCTATATGCTGTAGTTCAACAGTAATTTGAGCTCAGGGACTGAAGTTGTGTGATTTGTGGGATGTGAGACTAGATTATGGCAGTCATTTAGCATCACTTTGAGAATCTATTAGTACTGTTGTAAGATAATCATCAAGCTCATTCCATGAAGAAACAATTTGTCGGCTAGTAGGATACAGAAAAGTTCCATGATTGATGGCCCAATGTAATCTGAAGAATTTAAAAATGGACACAAAGAATTCAAAGAAGACATGTGATACAATAAATTCATAATTTTTTTTAGAGTTGTTCTAGGGAAGGCCAAGAGAAGCCTGGTCAAGCTATGAACTTAATTTGTGCAGGATCATCTCCACAAGTGTCTACAAATGAAAATTAACCTGTGAATAATATCCAGTAAATTAATTTTATAACAAAAATATCTGGATTTTGTCTCTCTAAGGCAGCATCCATTTTAGTGATTAAATTTATTTATATTTAGGTTAATTTACCTGTACATAATCCCATAAGAAAAACAGGTAATTCATGAAATTAAAAATAGAAATTAAAATAGAAAATTACAGGAAATTAAACCAGAAAATTTCTACAACAGCTGAAATTTAGTAGAAAGTATTTATCACATATTTTGGCTTAATCAAAATGTGACAGCTGCAAACTGGGGTCACCTTTTGCTTCTGTAGTTGGTCAGTCTGCTTAGTAATAAAATACTTCACGGAAACAAATAGATTGTTTTCTCACAAGAGTTTTACATGTGATTTATTTCCTTCATCAGATGCCTTTTCTCATTTAGGTGTTCTATATAATACAAGAGATACATAAATAATTTACAGTTCTAAAATTTATTGCTCTAATCTTGACACTAGTTTATGACATTACTGCATCTTATTTTATATTATAAATTGCTGTGTCCAGGGGTTAGAGAATAGAACAATAGTGATGGCTTTAGTTTATGATCACAGCACTAATTTCATGTTACTGTTGCAGAATAGTTATAATTTCTTACTTCTTTTTCACAAACTTTCCTTCTTTGTATGTACTTCTTTCCTTGTGAAAAGGACCAAACAAATTCTTAGAATAACTGCAGTTGTCATTAGATAAGAAAAACAAGATTTGGCCTTTTGCTAGATGCAAGTAGCAGGCCAGCACAAATACAAACATTTCAAATATATGAAATTATGAAATGTTGAAGATTATGAGAACAGTTCAAATGAAGAAAAATTAAATAATACAAATTTTATTACCTCAGAAGAGACAGACTCATTGCAAGTAAGACTGTCTCAAAATCAAGTGACACCTTAATTATTCCCCAGGAAATGTGACAGGCTCCATTAAAATTGCCTTATTGCTATTGGTTTTGTACAGATGGTACTTATATACTGGGATAGTAATTCTAAGATTAGACTGGAGAGATCAGATAAATGAATGAGCAAGGTTGAGAGATCTTTTACTTAGTATAAAAATTCAATATGTAAATTAATATCTTATTATAATGTTTGGGCTGTTTAGGAATGACACTGTTGAATAAGAGAAAAAAATTATATGTAATATAAAACTATTTTAATGAGAAAGTATCATGGAAGATGGAAGAACTCCAGAAAAACAGCCAAGGTGAATAGGCAGACTAATGGAATGTAAAAATTCATTAGTAACAGATGAATAAAGAAGTAGTAAGCTGAGTTACTCTAAGAGTTCCTAAGTGAATTAATTAAATTTATTATTGCCATATAGTCAGGTAGAACGATGAATACAGAGAGAGATTTTGTTGAGAAGAGAGATTTAAAATCTGCAACTATTTCATTTGGTCAGTAGATGAATAAAAATATTCTCTAGAGAAGTGCTAAAAAATAATGATTGTTACAAAGACAGTAATGGAATTCTGTTGGTTGCTGCTTCTGGAAACACAAGAGGACAGATAACTTTGAGAAATTGAAAAAACGACAAAATTCTGAACTCCATAATTAATAATTAAGTTTATCTTTCCACATGTGTTCTTAACTTCTGGAATGTGGGGCATCACTGATACTGAGGAGAATTACTCAGCTATAAAATACTGTCTTTATTTGCTTCCTGTCTTCTGTTCCGGGACAAATTCTGTCAAGTGCAGATATACTGGCAATTGTAAATAACTGGCCTTTAGCAGACATGTTATGCCTGTGTGGCTCCCTGATCAAATTGAAGCTGTGTCTGAGTCTGTGTGTACTTAACCATACATAGGGGAAATTGATAAATATACATTTAATACAGCATAAATGCCATTCCTTAAAGGAAAGCAAGAACAAATTGAATGCAAAATAAATATGAGGGTGCTTAGCACATGCTATTTATGAATATAAACTCCTTAGCAAGAGCTTTTCTTTTAAAAAGTGTTTTAAAATAAAAGATTTTGATTTGATTGGATAGAAATTCCATTATTTTTCCTTATTATACAAAAGGTAGTAATTTGATTTCATGGTAAGCGTAGTGTTTGTGTAGTCATTCTGCAATAAAGTAGTAATTTTGTGAATATAAATAAATTAAACACATGCTAAAGATGCAGAGGGATAATTAAGATCAATTCTCAAGATAAAAACCAGATATAACCATCTTTTTATGTCATTTTGATAATAGTAGACACCAGGGTTTTTAAAGTTTCCCTAAACCTCTGTTGACTTATGAAGCCATTGCACGTCACAAGAGAAAAAATATCGAGGGATATTTATAAAACACTGCTGTGTTTGAGACTCATTCTTTTCAAAGTAATATCTTCCTCTGGCTTAGTTAATTTTAATTCAAAGTCTAGAAAAGTTTAATGAAATTGCTTCTTCATTTTTTAGTGTGTCTGTGTTGCTTAGCTTGCATATTTATAGCTAAACTGATACCACTGAATTCATACCTTTGTGGAGTTAAATTACAGTAAAATAGTTTTCAAAGGCTAATTCCATTTTTGTTGCATCCTTATCGGTGGTATAGAGTGTAAGGCTTTTTGAGGCATCAATTTTAGACTAGCAATTAAAGCAGTTATTACTGTAAGCCATGTGACTAACCTTTTCAAACTCTCTAGTCTAGAAAAAAAATCTCAATTCTTCAATGCAATTACAGTTACTTGATTTGTAATATGGCCATTTTTACCTTTCCTGCTCTTTTTCTCTTGCTTGTAGAAAAATCTTCTGACACACTATGATATTAATATCTTGGGGGGAATAAAAAAGTGTTAAGCATAGCAGCTTAACTGACTGTAAATATAAGAGCTATTATTTTTTCTGTGTTAATATTGAATTTACAGATCCACGTAGAATAAGTACTTGCATATTGCCCAAAATGCTTTTGCAAGCTGCATATAGTTCATAAGAAACTTTTAGCCAAAGTAAACCAGTTTTTTGGGTGTGTGTGAATTTCACCATTTCCTGATTTTTAGGAATGAGAAATTGATTTAGTTAGGTTTCCCATCGATAACACTGCTTGTGCATTTATGTACTCAGAATCTTTTGAACACTTGACTATCTCATGTTGAATATAGTGATGCTAGATTTCTACTCTGAACAGAAGTTGATGGAGCAAATGATTCAGCCACCACAGCTCTCTAGTTCTGAGTTTATAGGCACTTATATGCCTAACTATGTGCTAAACTTTATTCTAGTATGAAGTCTTAAAGTCAGTGATTGCTAGATGAAAAAAAGTGTGAATATGTCCTTATATATATTAACCTTATAAGCAGATTTTTAATGCGGATATTTGTTGATTTTGTTGTTTTAAATGAGGGCATCAAAGTTGTAACTTCTGTTGTTTGCAGTAGTTACTGGTTATAATAACAGTAATGTGTGCTGCAGGAAATGTGCATCTGCAACTTTTTATATGTAATATGTAGGGAAGGGATTGTGAAATCTCCTTCTATGAAATGATCAGGAATCAATCCTTTAGCTTTATATGAAAGGAAGAAAAGAAGTATGAGCTAACTAGTAGCTCATAAAAATTGAGAGAAATGTTCAGTGTAACATCTTGAGGCAATTAAAAAATGACATATCTAGTGCACAGAATTTGAATAAGCAGTAGAAAATATGGATCTCTCTCTCCTGTTTTTAACTAGATACACTATATTGTGTTGAACACAAGGGAAAAATATCCATCTACTTTATAAAGCAGTAATTCATGCTGAGTGGATATGAGCAGTCATTCAGTGAACAATTGATTTTACAGTATTGTAAACTGAGTTGGAAACTTGGGCATTCATTGCACTATACACAATTAAAATTTGTATATAAGGTTCACATTAAAGTGGCTGTTTTATTAGGAAAATACTTTAAAAATGACACTGGACTATCTTAAATGGGGAAGAGGTTCTTCAAGCAGTTGAAGCGTGAAATCTGTGTAAGAGTGAAATATATTGAAAAATAATTTTAAAAAATTACTAAATAGTTTGACTTTCTATGTTGAAATTTAAGAATGATGAAAATTTTTAAGAGCTTTGTTATTTCCTAATGTGAAACATTTCATAAGTACTCTTTTTAGTTATTATTTTGACTATAATATCAAAGTCTCAAGTTTTCATAGAGTTTAAAAAAAAAAGAATTTTGGAAGAGTTTTGCTTCAAAGGGAGCTTTAATGGACATTTAGTTTAACCCCTTTGCAATGAGCAGGAACATATTTGACTAGATTAGGCTGCTCAGAGCTCTGTCCAACCTGACCTTGAACGTTTCCAGGGAACAGACATCCACCACCTCTCTGGGCAACCTGTGCTAGTGTCTCACCAAGTTAATTCTAATGAATGATCAACTGAATACATGTTTGGTATGAAATTGCAATAAATAAGTTGAACTTACTGGTCTGACTAGTATGGACTATGAAGGACCCGAATCTGCTAGAAAATGGAGATTTCCATGTCACTTACCTATCTGATACTTTATTGTGGAATTAAAAAGTAGATTCTGTGGAGGAGACTACACAAGTCAAAGGTTTTGAATAGACATAGACTTAAATATTGCAAGTTCTTCCATCATTAACAATTTGACAAAAGGAAGGAATTGTTGCTTTTGTAGCATGATTCATTTGTTAGTTTGAGGAACAAGGATTAATGGAGACCTATATGACTCAAGATTTTAGGAAACATGCTCTAAATATAATTAAGTCATTGCCTCTCATATTTTCCATTCAGTTTCAGAGGGAAGCTAAGAAAATGCCAGGAGTAGGGATGAAGGTACAGTTTAGACTGTCTGTAACAGTTTAAAATGTGGCAAGTGCTTTAGGAGAGGATGTCAAGATTATGGGCATCAGCCGTAGATCCAGACTACAGAAGTAGTCAAACAAACTTACTAAAGTGTCTTTTTGTGAGAGGAGGATAGCATATTCAAGTCTATGTGTTTAATTATTGTTTTAAATGAAAGAGCATGACAATATCAGAAGGTAAAATGAAAATAGCTGCTTTTTAAAAAAAGTTAATTAAGGTATGGCTCTCCTGAATTGGTTCCCTAGGACATTTTGACCCTGGTTGGTGCTGTCAATTTGAATGATTATTAGGATCTCAAAGGTTGTTCACTTTAGTAACAGGCAGTTCTTTTGCCTGTGGCCAAAAAGCAAATTATTTCAGTTGTGTTTGAAGTCCTAGAGAAAACTAGTCAAAGTGTTTGTCAGCATACATCAGATCCAATAAGCCTACCCGTGATCAATTCTTATTGCCTGTGGTGGTGATGTTGTGTGAGAGTTTATTTTGTGCTGTACACAGGAAAAATGTGTTTAAGCTTAGGAAAGTTCTCTAATGAAATATTTTTAATTAGAAGCTATTTTTAAACTAGAAAAGTTCTTATTCACATATATAGTGATTGTTGGATTAAACCAGTCATCACCTCAGATATTGTTACTTATAATGCTTTTATTGATAAGATAACCTTAAAAATTGTGTTAGAGATGCTGGATTCTATGAACTTCATGTTCCTGACAGGATTTTTTTCTTTAGTCTGCTCCTACCAACTTTGGTGCATTGTAGGACTCAGGGAAGCTCCATTCCTGATGCCATAAATGAGATGTTACTGTGGTTCTGTCTCCCAGGGTCCAGCCAGTGGTGAGGCTAAGCATACATCCTGCACAGGCAGAAGCACACACCATGCAGTAGACACACTTAACTGACCATGCAGATGACACAGAGAGAAAAAAGCTTCTGTGTCAGCACCACCATAAGCACACAACCATGAGGAGCATGGATAGCCAACTGATGCAGGCTAGAATTTGTTATTGGTCACATTCAGACTCATCCACAACATAATTTTTCCACCCAGAACTGTGTCTCAGTGTCTTACAGTTACTGGCAATAAGAGCTATGGGTCCTCCAGACCTGCAGTTGTTCTGAAATGTCTCATCCAACAGAGGCTTCAGTTCAGCCTGGTCTTCTGTAGTAGATTTTGCACACTCACACACACACACAGAGCAATTAGCATACTTACACAGAAAATAGTTGAGACTAGTGTTTAATAAAACAGATTGTGGTGATCAGATACAACATTTTGCCAGCAAATGTGCTGACCAGTCACTGGCTTACATGTGTGGCCCCTTTTTTCCTTATGCTTTCCTTACTTAGAATCATAAAATGGTTCAAGTCAGAAGGGATATTTAAAGGTCTCCTAGTTCAATCCCTGTGGGCAGGCTTATCTTTAACTAGATTAGGTTGCCCAAAGCACTATCCAACTTCACCTCATTTGCTTCCAAAGATGGAGAATACAGAACTTGTCCAGGTAACATGTTCCACATAACTTTTTGAGCCAGGTAAGAGACAGCCCTAGCAGAGGGAATGTGTTCCTGCATCTGATGGTCACTGACACATGCGAGCTAAGTGGGCATGTGAAGGTTGGATGCAGCCTGAGTGGCAGTGATCATCCATTGGTGGAATTTGTAGTCCTGAGGGTATGGATCAGGTATACAGTACAGTTAGGTCCCTGAACTTTAGGAAAGCAAACTTCCAGCTTTTCAAGAAGATAGTCAATAGGATCCCCTGGGAGACTGACCTCTGGGACAAGGGAGCAGATCAGAGCTGGCAGGTCTTTGAGGAAGTCTTCCATGGAGCACAAGAGGTAGAAATGCCCAGGAGCATGAAATAGGGCAAGGAAGGCAAAACACTGGCATGGCTGAGTAGAGACCTGCTGGTCAAACTAAAGACAAAGAAGCAAATCCACAGGCAGTCGAAATAAGGACAGGTAACCTGGGAAGAGCATAGAGGTGAAGGTCACTCATGCAAGGATGGGGTGAAGAAGGCCAAGGAGAAGCTGGAACTGAATTTGACAAGGTACACGAAGAATAATAGAAAGGGTTTCTACACACATGTTAACCAGAAAATGAAGGTAAAGAAGGTGTAAACCTCCTGATAAACAATGCTGATAAACTGGTAACAACAGAGAAAGAGAAGGCTGAGGTACTCAACAACTTTTTTGCCTCAGTTTTCAATAAAAACCTCTCTTTCCATGCTTCTGGTGTGGATGGACAGTGGGATGGGGACTGGGGAAGCAAAGTCCCTCCTCTGTAAGTAAAGATCAGGTCCATGTCCACCTGAAGGTACATAAGTCTGTGGGACCTCACAAGATGCATCCCAGAGTCCTGAGGCTGATGTAGTTATTTGCAAAGCCACAAAGGATTCTGTGATCATGTGGATGCACAGTAGCCTGGGAAAGCTGTGTGAGAGCAGAAAGCTTTCCCAGGGACTGGCCTGGGGGCAGAGGTTTTCCCAGGAACAAAGGCACCTGCTACTGTTTACAGAGTGTGTATTTTGAGAACTCCGTTGGTTATAATGAAAACATCTGTTGCTCGCTGTGACCAATGAGCTGTATTCTATTCTTGGTTTAGTGAGTGAGTGTACATAAGGAAGGTAGTGTTACAATAAAGTGTCTTTTTCCTCTGTCTGGACCAGAGACATGTTGCTGTGCTTCCTTTCACCATTCCAACAGCTAATCTGATATTAACAGCAACATGATGTTATGGAACAAAACCATACCCCAAAGAAATGAAATTTCATAATAATCGACAGTATGCAAGGAAAGATTTTCTGTCATAAGTTTCATGCTTTTTTAGAAGAGAAATTATGTTGGTTGATTAGAACATGGTACTAGGAATTGTAAAGCCATGGGTTCAGTTCCTGCACACAACATTCATTTGAGTTGGACTTGGTGATCCTTGTGGGTCCCTTCCAACTCTGAAAATTTTGTGGCTCAGTGATTTTAAATCTTTTTCTCATGTTCATGGATTTATTAATTTTTTTTTACATTTCAGAAAAATATAAGGTAGTTATAGCTGGTTACTCATGTCTGTGTTGGTTTAAAAAGAAGGAAAGCCTCATATATTCAGTTTCATCTGCTGCTCTCCATTTTTGCAAAATCATGCCATTTAGATATGTTGAAGGACATTATAATGAAAATGGTAGAGCACGAGAAAAGGCATGTAAGAAATTCCTAAGGATTTTGTTCAAAAAAGTAGAGTAAATATATTTGAAATAAAGTATGGCCACGTGTTGAAAGAGTATGGAAATAGCTGTCTGCACTAGGAATATTTTTTGAAATTTGGACATTTAAAAGGTCTAAACATCTACTAAAATTGAAGCATCTCTTCAAAAACTCTTGGAATCATTTAAAAAAAAAGTGAGATGATATTCTTGCGCAAAACTTTGGAGTAATTTCAGCTAAAATTGTTTTTGCTTCTCTGAACAGATTACAATGCATGTATAGTCTGGGTATAAAGTTCCTCTGCAGATTTATTCAGGTTGGAAGATAAGTCATCTATTCAACCTCATGCTCAAACAGGGTCAATTATTAATCAGATCATTTTGCTTATAATTGCGTACCATATTTCTGCAACTTATTCCCAAGATTTTTTTTTTCCTCATAATTATTTATTTTTCCTATATCTAGTTAAATCCCCTTCCCCCTAACTTCTGTTTTAGGTTGCTGTCACTCATTTTCCTGCTGTGCACCTCAGTAATGAGCCTGATTATCTCTTCTCAGTAGCCACCTCAGATATGGGAAGGTTACTACTTATTCTTCTCTAACCTTTTTTCCCAGGCTGAATGAGCTCAGCTGCCAAAGAATTTCTTCTTAGGGGTAGAGCTCTGACTCCTGACATCTTGGGAACCTCCTGCTATGCTTGCTACAGTTGATCAATGTCTCATATGGGGCTGGGCAATTCGTGATAAAAATTAGGCACAGTATTACAGAGGTAGTCTTAACAAGTGCTGAATTAAGGGGCATTCTTTCCCTCAGTCTTCTATTAGTTTCATGTTAATATACCCCAGTATCCTGTTAGCCTTAGAAGCCCCAGGTCATTTTCAGCAAAGCTGCTACACAGTGAGGCAGTCACAGGCTGGTACTCACTCAGGTGTTAGTCCACTCTAGGTGCAGGACTTTACATGTGTCCTTGCTGAATCTCAAGTCAGCCTGTTGGCCTAATTTTCCAGCATTTTTAGATTCCTCTAAACGTCAGCCCCGTGGTTAAATGTATTGACTGCATTCTCCAAATTAGTATTGTCAGATTGATAAGGATTTTTTATCCTTCTCCAGGTCATTAATAAGCAAATTAAATCCCAGAGTAGAACCCTGAGGAACACCACTTGCAACTGGTCTCAAACCAGTACAAATCGTTGACCTCTACTCCTTGAGTGTGGAGTGATGTTGTCCAGACTACCATGGCCAGTACTGTGTATTTTAGCACCTTTGTGTATACAATCTACATGGAAGTGATATTAGTGTGCCTTTCTCTCAAACTAATAATGTCTAAATGTACTTGGACCTGGGCTAGAAAACCCTTGAAGGATTTCCTAATTCAGATCTCTCCAAATTGCACCAGAGAGGCAGATTTACTTGTAAATATATCATTAGAGATTCAGCAGATCAGCTCTGTTTTAGATACAGACACCTAGTTGGCTTATTCAGGCTCTCTTACTTCCTTGATTTCACTGATTTTTCAGTTAGTTTGCTAAGAGCTTTAAAACGGGTTTTAAAAAATTCTTTTTCAAAAACTACGTTTCTGTCACTGTATTCTGACGGACTCTTTTGCATTGGTCATTATTTTAGTATATAACTTAAATATATTAACTTGACTTTTATAACAATTTTAAACAGGCTCATTCTTGTCTTCGCTCTTTTCTCCTAATTGATTTTGTTTTCTTTGTTTTTCCCTCTGCTCTTAGTCTTCTCTTTTTCTTCAGGCTTTATTCTGTGTAATGATTGGCTTCTTTTTGGCAGAATACACTTGCTTTCAACATAATTTAAAAAAAACTCAAATACCTTCCAGTGTCTTTCATTGTTGCCTTTAAATGGATTTTGTAGTTAATCCTTCAGAATTAATTATTTTTAAAGAACTTTGAGGCTTCTTAAAAACGATATTTGATATTGTTTTGGCTCTGGTAATATTTAGAAAAATCACAAATCTTAATTGGTTATTAGTGCCATTATAATTGATACTGTTAAGCAGCTCCTGGACCTTGAGCTCTCTAATTAGAGGCTGTAGTGTTTCCTTCCCTCTGAGATTTCCTTATGAAAGTATTTTGCTTAATAACACAGGGTTATCAGCTTTCAGTTGTCTCCTGAATGAAACCTCCCAAATGAGACTACCCGTCACTGCCTTCTGCATATTAGCCAGAATTTCCCAGCGTGCTCTTTGTCTTAAGCACTTTTTTCACTTTCTAATAAATATTTTTGCTCTTGTTTTGCAATTAGTATTGTAACTTTTTCCTTGACACATGATCATAAGGTGTGGAAGTTATAGTTTGTCCCTTTAGCATTAGCTTTTTTTTTGTACTAAATATTTTTGGCCAAATCAAAGCACATAGGTGCTTTTTTGTTTTTCTTCCCCACTTTTGTTAAGTCTTAATTTGAAACTTATATATATATTTTTTTAATGGTATCTTCAAGCTCACTTGTTTTCCTTGAGTCTTTCTTTATGTCTTTATCCATAATTTTTCTTAATTTCTGATAGTACTGTCACTTCTTGTTTAAAAATTTGCTTGACTACTGGCTAGTCTATTGCTACGTTTAATTATTTTCTTTCCAGGATGGGCTTTTAGATGCAGTGCCTTCACTTGTTTCTTTTCTTTCTTATACCTTTTGTCTATCCTACCTTTCTCCTTCATTGTCTTTAAACGTATTTGTATCACCTCTTTGTTCATTCAACTTATTTTTTCCTCTTATTTGCTGACTTGATCATGTTGCAGACTTGTTCTTTTAGCAGTTTTGGCCCCTTTGGACATAATTTTACAACTCTTTTTATTCTGGTTTATTCTAAAGTATTTGTTCCATCTTATGTTACAACTGGTTTTAACCGTTCACTTATCTCTCTTTGAGTATCTAAATTTCTCATTTTTCCTCATTTTTACCTGTAATATATGGTCTGCTCTTCATTTGTTAGCAAAATATGAAGGTTTCTAATTTACCATTTTTTGTTTTAAGTATTTTTTCTTTCTTATATTTTGACAATTTTCTGAATATTTTTGAGAAAGGTTTCACACATTTGTTTAAGGCAAACCCCTACTCACCACAAAGTCATCACATTATACATAACGTTTGTAATTTTAATGTAAATGTTCTAGCAAGAATCATCTAGATCATTTATACATGTGTGGTGGAATACAAATTATACAAATTATGGCAAGAAAAAAGTAGAGTTCTTTGCTAGAATGATAAAAAAGTAATGCTGATCGTGGGATCACAATATTGTACTACATACAAGAACAGAGAATTTTCATGTGGAACATAATTGAAGCCAAAAAAAAAAAAAAAAAGAAGGAGACAAAAGGAAGAAGAAGACAAGCTGAAGCCAAAGAAATTCTGTAGCATGATAATTTATAGTCAGAGATGAATAGTAGGAGCAGACTTTTGAAAACCTTTTAGGCCAGGAGGGGTAAGAATGTGAGGTAAAGCTATATTGTCTGTGGTTTCTTAAAGTCATTTAGAATATATTGTATGGTATATTATTTTGTTTGTAGCTAGATAATATCTGAAAATATAGAAAATTTCTTTGCTGGTGTTTAATTTTCTTCACTATCCAGAATTTCTTTGATGGATATTGAATTGTTTAATCTTGAAACAGATTCTCTCCAAAAAATATGCTATTTTAAGCATTTTGAATAAATAATATAGTTTTTTCTTATTTTGTCTTAATTCAAAATATATGTAACGTTTTCAATTAAATGAATGGTGTATATTGCATTTAAACTGTCTTTAGTACAGCTGTGCAGATGAAAATTCTTGAGGGCTCTCAGGCAGGTGGATAGGTTCATATCACCAGGTTTTTGGTCATCTAGGGACATACTTTGTAATGTCCAAACGACCTTAACA
Organism: Acridotheres tristis; assembly: GCA_037013685.1. Classification (NCBI taxonomy): domain Eukaryota; kingdom Metazoa; phylum Chordata; class Aves; order Passeriformes; family Sturnidae; genus Acridotheres; species Acridotheres tristis. The sequence goes on along the minus strand of CM072885.1, from coordinate 33,129,888 downwards.
GGTTGGAGACTAGTATCTGTTAAATTCATGGAAATTACACACCTAAATGCTTTCACTATATGAGGAAGTACTGGTGGGGAGTTGTCTGCCTCTCAATGTGATAAAGATTTACAACCCTTTGACAATATATTTCTGTTTCTTTTGTTCTAAACCTTTAGTTAATTGCAGAGGTGTTTAATCCTTGATGTATGTGCTTCGGTGTGATGTGTTTATTGGTATATGCTTATAAATTGTTGTAGGCTTTTGAAAGGCTGGATGAATAATATGATTATTTTCTTTCTGTTTTCTTTTTCTTATAATCCAGATATAGCAAAAGCTACAAATAACTTGAAATTACTCTACCTGATCCTATGGACATCCTCCATTTTAGTCAGCTTTCCTAAGACCAAGAGGGAGAAAGGGAGCTTTAGTTATCATAATGCTATTAAAGCAGACCTGACTGCTGAAGTGGGTTGGGGAATAGAATGCAGAGTTTTCAGGGTTGCAATTTTCCTATTGCTGCATTTGAAATTTGCCTTCAAATCCATAGAGCAATTCAGCTTTTTTTTTGTTCTTGTTCTCTGGGTTTTTTTTCTCCCATGTCATTGAAAATTACAAAATGATAACAAATATCATAGAGAAGAATACTCTAGAAGTAGTCTATGAAGTAGGATATTCTGGAAGTAGTTTAGTTCATAGGAGGCTGGGAAAAAGATGAAGTGCTAATAAAGTAGAAAATAACTTAAAAGGCTGCTGCTGATGTAATTTTGTGTTAAGAGCAAACAGCAGATGATTGCTGAGTGAAGGAATGGAATGTGAAGGGTACAAGAGAGGTTGAATTTCTTGGAAGGTAGAAAAGGAAGTAATTTTTAATTGGACTTAAACAGCCTGAAAGGCAACAAGGTAAATTGAACATGATACATTTTAAGTGTTGTGACATTGGTCAGTACTACTGTGAACTTGTCAAAAGTCTGAATGTCCTGGGGATACAGCTCATCCTAGCTTGAGTAAAGAAATCCTTTTACATTCCTGTAGAATAAATGGAATTGGGATAGTGGTGTGCATGTGCTATATATTTTAGGTATTGATAGTTTAAATTGTGCAAGCAGGTATTTTAGGAGAAAGCATTATTTCGTGTTTTGGAATACACTGTGTAACACATGAATATTCAGTATAGCACTTAGTTTGCTAAAAATGGGCATGCACTTATTATTAATACCTTCAGAGCATTTATGAAATAAATTATGTAAGACTTTAACATCCCATTTTATATTAATTGTTAAGGTAAGATTAATCTAAGAGACTGTAATTGATAGTAAAAATGTAACTTTTAATCCTTTTATTACCTGGTACATAAAGAAAAACATAGCTGATTACTTCTAATTTAGTGATGTTTGTTCCTTTACTATAGTGAGACTAACTAAATGGTTGGGGTTGTTTATTTGGCATAGTTATTGGGCACTTTGCATTTAATTAAAAGTGATAATTCTGACTCTATTTGTAGCCACTTTATATTCCATTTAAATGTTAGAATATTTAGGAATAGATGATTTTCATCATCTGTTTCTGTGTCCTATGAAATCATTCCACCATTATGTCAAAAGCATGTTTTAGCTGTCTATAGTAGATTTCAGACAGCAACCCACTTTCTCTGGTGTTATAAAGTATTCAGCTGTTATGTTTTTAAGTTTAGCTGACATTCATGCTAGAGATAAAACAAAAAGAAGTTATAAATGTTAACAACACAGAGTAAAATTTCTTACAAAAAAATAGGGATGTATGACAAGATTCTGCCCTCAAAAGTTATTCCCAACAGCTATCTCAAGGAATCTGACTTGTGCTCACATGCTATACGACAAAACTGTAAACTCTTTGACCTGTAAAGTATATGAATGGTGAAAGGCTTTCTTTTTAGAGTCTAGATCTGGACTGGAAGAAATGTGTGTAGATGAAGACACCAGCACTGAATTTAATGTACTTTTGTGGTTCACAAAAGCATTATGGCTTTTTGGAGCACATTGTAAAATTGTCATCAACATGGATAACGAATAATAGCTACGTAAGGGTGAGGCAGATGGGGTTGTTTTCCACTTATCTAAACTGTAATGTTAAAAAGAATATCAGCTATTTCAGGATCAGGAATAGGCCATCTGCCCAAATTGCATGCCCTTCCAGCTTTATCTAACTCCCATATTTTCATTTGAATGTTGTTGCATTATTTCTGCTTTGTTTCCTCGTGAGATGCTTCACTGATCATTACCTGATCACCTTTACAGCTAGGTTTTTCTCTAAGAATACGAGATCTTTCTTTAATAGTTGTATTTCTCTATTCCAATATTTTGTCTCCAAGTATTATTTTTCATTGATAATTTTTTTAATAAGTCAGACAACATCTGTCCTTACTGGAAGTGTTGGAAATGATGTGACAGTCTGGCAACAATAGTAGCAGGAAATAAGCAAAGAACCCACAGGGAGCATGGAAGGGAACAGAGAATTTGCATCAAAGCAAAGAAAAGGGCTTTGGGAAAAAGGATATAAAAATAATTGAAGCTGAGAGACAGAAAGATAAGCAAGTGAGAGACATTTGTAAAAAGCATTTTTTTAGCTGAAAGAGGAATTTAATTTGTAGTTTTCAATTTTGTCTGAAGGAAGGAATGACTGACTTAATAAAAGATTGGGTTGCTTTGAAAGTACTTCAATATATCTGCAGCTTAATATCTCTCTAAGAATATTGTAGTTGAGTAGGTAGATGCTCCACATATTTGTTCAAAGTTTTTCTTGATTATTCAAAAGAATAAGTCTTTTAAATGTGTTGTCCAATTGGCTTAACCTTCTATCTCTTTTTGGTCACCCCAGCTGTAAAAATGAAACACTTCTTACTGTAACCAGAAAAATAACATAACCATAGTCAGTCACACACCATAGGGTGTGTTTTCATTATTCATTACTAGTTTTACTGTATGCCTATGCTGTTTACAAAGGTTGCTGTACATTTTGTCTCAGAATACTGAAGTGCAGCTAACCATGGACAGAATATAGTCTGGTACTTCATCTTCACACTGCCCTATAATGGAAACATTGAAGAGGATGCAACTCCTTTAGAATTTTTATTGAAGGTGAAGTGAGTAGCTCAAGTCTCAGTTTCAAAGCACAGTTCTGACTAGACAGGTTATGATTGTGTATTTTAACATTCCAGTCATGCAAAGCTTGCCAAGTTTCAGTAATATCTTGAATTTATCCATATAAATTTGTAATAGCAATTCTCTTGTTTAATATCTAACTTCTGTAGTTGTCATATGTGGAAATAAAGTTTGGTGGTTTTTTTCTTTAATTTTCGCAAGCTTAGTCATCTAGCTTAATTTTTGTTCTCTGTCTTTATTTCATGTTTACTGAATGTTTAGATTATCTTTCTCTTGTTCTGATAATGCTTCTCTTTTTTTGTTGTAGTTTAGCATTTTCCCTGAGTATCTGTTTAGTCTTTTCTTGAGAAAATTGGTTCCAATTATTTCCAATGGTATAAAAGGAAAAGCTATTCAAATTACACATTTGGTACATCAGTCGACTGACCTACCAAAACTTGTATTCCAGAAAGATGTGAGGGGGTTTTTTCCTACTTAGTATACCAGGAATTTTTTTTACTTTGGATATATTTCTACTCTTCTGGTTTCTGACCTCTACAAAAGCTGCATGCAATTGTTAATATTTTTTCAGGTGTGTTTTTTAATCTTTAGCATAAGGTGAATTTTCAGTCTCTTTTTGGCTCTTATGGGTTGTGTTTAATGGCTGTCTCCTCTATTCCATTTTAGCAATTAACTTTTCATACTTACTGTATACTTTCTTCCATGTAAAATTTCTTGCCTTGTCAGTGCCACACATCCACTCTATTCAATTCAAAAATAAGAATTATTTTCTTCCTTATGTCTGACGGTGTTGCTTTTCAGTTTTTTTCTCCTGGCTCTTCTAGAATTGTCTGGTATGTGAACTTATTTTCTGCACCATATAGCAGCCTTTTTCAGAAATGTCTCTTCTGGCTTCAGATAAAAAAGAACATTTTATAAGATTATTGTTGATCATTGTGTCTTACTGGCCAGCACAAGATTAAGGGAAGAATCTCAATTTCTATATTAAGTTATCTTGAGATCACTACTTCAGACTACAAAAGCAGAATAAGTTTTATTTGAGAATTTTGGAAATGGAAATTTCCTTTTAGGATATAAATCAACATATTTTTCTCCAATCTCTTATCTAGGTTTTATGGGTACTTTTTGGAATTATAATTTCATTTCATGATTTCCTTTTAGCTAAACTAGAAACTGAAATATTGCTATGTAAGATAGCATTTGGCTGTGTTAGCTGGTGAAATATTGCAATTTATTTTTTAAATGGCAGCAAATTTTTTACCAAAAAGTAAATGCTTAATCTTTTTATGAACAAAACATTATCTTTCAGGCTAGTAGCTGATAGAAAAAAGTAATATAAATGAATTAAAAAGGTTTTTTTAGTATTTTATTTTGGATATTTCCTAGCCAGATATTTCAAATACTTATGTTTACCTTCTCTCTTTCATTAGTGGTCCATTTCAAAATGAGGTTTGCTGTCAAATGCCAAAGAAAAGTTAATCTATTCCTACTCTTTTCTTGTTTGCATAACCAGTAAGTACTGCTTTTAATGCATTAAAGCATTAAAGCATTTTAATGCATTCTTGAGAGAAAACTATGAAATAAATAAAAGCATAGGTTTGTAACAATATTTTTCTGTTTCTGAGAAAATTAAATATAGCTTCTTATCAGTTTCTACCTCCATTAAAGAGAGTAAATATCCCAATTAAAGAAATACATGAACATTTTAGGCCTTGTGTAGGAAAAAAACAACCTTCATTTAAATGAGGAGATTCTGAAAAGGCATACTTTAGCATAACTAAGTTATTTCTATGATTTTTAAGAGATTCTACTTTGCTGAAAAAAATGCTGTTACTTTTTTTTTGGCATGTTTGTGCAAAAATGCAAGTTAATGTGCATTATGCTATTAAAGCTACAAGGTGGATTTGGAGTAAGGACTTCAGACTTTTGCAGGGTATACACCAAAGGAATAGGTTTTATACACAGCGACACAAGAATTCCATTGCTCACCTGTTGCTTCTGTGGGGATTTTGACAGGAAAATATACCTTTGGTCATGGAAAATGGCTAATATCATGGAGATGTTTCTGTGTAGAGATTAAAGATGTTATGTTTATATGGATGGTGGGTGACAGTACTGCCATGGAAAGCATTGCCATGTATTCTAGAAGAGACTACTTCTGTGTAGTAATAAAATGATGTAATACAGATATAATGAAATAAAGATCTGCAGGCTCACGTGTTGCTAAGAGAACAGAAGTATTTCACACAGACACATAAAAGTATGCCAAAGAAAAGGATCAAAGAACTATTAATTAACTAATACCCATGCTGAAATCTAATTTAAGTGGGTTTAAGTGGACTCATCTCCAACATCCCTTTTGCCTTTATAATGTTCTTAGAGTAAATAAAATTTGATGAAAAACTATCACTAAACTTAGTTTCTGTTAGAAACATTATACAACTTAAAATCAGCAAAAATAGCTTCTGTCCTCCGATTAGCATTTGAATAGGAGAATATATAAAGAGATATTTTATCAGACTTTGGAATGTGCTTGTTTATTGTCAGACAGGAACTCCCAGAATGGTGTGGTGTTTTCTTTAGAAACAAACAAGACAGAAAGTATTTAGATTTTAATCAAAAATGTATTTTCTCATTAAAAAAAATTCACATACTCACTGTGTCTACTCTACAGAATTTGTCCATTTCATTACACCATATGTCAACCCTAGTATATCTGTTCACTGCAAAAACTCGTGGCTATTTCGTGTAATACAGCACAGGAGGAGGTATTGCTCAGTTCCACTACTTTTATATAATAATTTAAAAAAAAAATACAGAAAATGTTCTTGGCTACTTCCACTGTATTCCAGACTTAAATGTCCCATGAAAGTTCTAGAATATGAAGTTAATTTTATTTGGTTGGTAGAATACCCTTAGAAGCCAGTTAGTTAAAATTCTTCTCTTATACTGAGTCATATATATTCCATATGTTGGCAGCAACTAAGTCCAGGAATCTAGTTCCTAAGAGAAATATTTTTTCTTGTTGCCTTTTTATTCAGCACAAATACAGTCCTGCTTTTTATTTCAGAAATTAAGTGATATACTGACATATTTATGACATATTTGTTGGTACACCTATTACAGTTGCTTTTACTTCCATTGCTGTGCTTTTTTCTTTGCCTGTGTCCCAAAGAGTGATTAGAGGAGGATAAAGCTCATTGAGTGAAAAGGATTGTTTCTTCAGGTAATTCCTTAGATAGCTATGTCCAATGCCATAGTTCATATCTTGAGAGATGCAGCTGTAGAGATATATCACAGAGATGATTCCCAAAAGAGCACCAAGGCAGGCAAGGAATCCTATTATGTTGTTCTTTTCATAGCCTTTCGCTTCCAAGTCCAGTCCTTTTGTGGTTACATTGACACATTGTTTTCTATTCTGAGAATAGATAGTGGGAATGTCTATACAAATTTTGTATTCAGTTGCTGGATTTAGATGTGTAAGATTATATACCTTTATATCAGATGGTATTCGAACACTCTGTGCACCCCGGGAATCTTCCGCTTTCGGAAAGGCTGTCCATCTAACACTGGACTTCAGAATTTTAGAACTTGCTTTCCATGAAACCAAAACAGAATTAGATTTTATGTCTTTTATTTTAATATTTAAAGATCCATTGTGTTCCTGAGGGAAAGAACCATCCACTTTAATCATGACTGACTTTAGGTCTGCCCCAACTAAATTTGTTGCTATACATGTGTATAAGCCACTTTCTCTTTGTGTTACATCACTTATGTCTAACGTTCCTTCCGAATGAATGTAGTACTTATCAGAGACAGTATTAGGCAAAAGTTTGTTTCCTGATGGTGTTACCCAGTAGATTTCAGGTTCTGGTTCTGCTGTTGCTCTGCAGTGCAAAGAGATGTGACTGCCAGCTTTTAAATCCAGTGTAGATGGAAAACTTTCAGGAGCTATCAGTGGAAGACAGATTTCCATCATTTCCCGAAAGTGTATCTGTCTCACATTCTGACCTTGGAATTCGGGAGGGTCTACACAAAACAGGGACTCTGGCTCCATGAAACGAATGTTTGTTTTATTCATGTTAATCCAGCGGATGACACAATCACACCTAATGGGATTGCTGTGTATGCTGACTTCTTTGAGGTTAGGCAGGGATTCCACTGTACTGCGGTACAGGGCACTCAGCGCATTGCTGTTGAGCATGAGTGATTCCAGCTTGGGAAGTCTGTAGAATGCATTGGGGTGAATGTAGGATAATCTGGGGTTATTGGTTGCTTCTATTTTTCTTAAATCTGGCAAATTATCAACAGCAAGACTATCTATAGAAATCAGTTCAGGCATGTTATTAATTCCTAACTCTTTTAGGTGCAGCATATTGCTAAAATCCCCTCGTCGTATTCTGTTTATGGGATTCTTATTTAGATCCAGAAATTTAAGATTTGTAGCCTTTTGAAGAGCGATGTGGGGCACTCTAACAAATCTGTTGTCATAAAAGGAAATGCTTTCTAAGTTGTCAAGGCCAGCCAAAGCATTATCTGGTATTTCAGTGAGATTTATACCCGCTAAAACTAGGCTGCGCAGATTGCTAAGAGGCTTGAAGTTCATGTCTTCAATTCTGATTATTGGGTTTTCTCCAATCATGAGAATTTCAAGATTAGGAGTAGCTTCAAACCACTTTCTGTTGATCACTTGCAGACCATTTGAATTGAGATGAAGTCTGAGAAGATTATTGAGGCCTATGAAAGCTCCTGGTGCAATCACAGAAAGTAGATTATGATTAATATAAAGCTCTTGTAAATTGTTGAGTCCAGAGAGACATTCTTCAGGGAGTTCAGTAAGTTTGTTTTCTTCAAGGTACACTGAAAGCAACTGTGGTATCTTTCTAAGATTAATATTGGTCACTGAGGATAAATTGTTCTGAGATAAATCTAGACCAGTTAAATTCACTGGGAAGTCTACTGAGTGTTCAATTTTTGCAATGTTATTAGTTTGTAGAAGTAGAACTTGTGTGTCAGCAGGCAGTGTGGCTGGAAAATGAAAAAGGCCTAAATCATTACAGTCCACTGTTGGAGCTTCCATGTAGACAGACCTGGGGGTGAACCATGGTCTAATTTCACATATACATGACTCTGGGCAGTCTGCTTTTCTTCCCACAGCTTGTAGTAGAGCAGTGGTAACTAGACCAAGCAGTAAATTAATTTTGAGTTGCAGGTCCTTCATCTTAGCTCAAATGCTCAGGAAAGTAACAGACCCTTTAGTATTCCACAATTATGGTCCTGAAATTCAGTATGACCTGGTCAATTAATAAAGCACAATCTTGCATTTATCAAATGATGATCATGAAGGACTTCCTTCCTGAGGATAAGTGATAAATTTGTAACCAACTTGTCCAGTAGTAAGAAGCATTTTGTGGAAATGAAGATCACTTTGTCCTTGATGATATAAAATTGATGAGCTTTGTGAAGATGAAGTATGTATAGATGGTCATAGGAGATTAAACAATTCATTTATTTAGTAGTATTAACTTCAAATCCCATGATTGATTAGTGTTTGCAGGAATGACAGGATGACCTAAAATACAAGAAGAGGAAATAATTAGTATAAGAAACTGTAAAGTTATAAATTAATTTAGCCATCTTTTGCTCTCTAGTGTTAATTATTGCAAGTAAGAAAAGAAAATTACTGTGGTGTCTGGAGTATTATAGTGGTATCCAGAGAGCATAAATTAAGTTAATATAGTAATATGTCTTTAGACTTTTAGCTTGTCATACATCCAGTGGAGCATTGTTCTACAGAAAGATGAAGATCCACAGAGTATAAAGCAAACTATATCAGTGAGATTTTTCTACATATTTTATCCTTCTTTAAAATATTTTCTTTTCTCTTTCAGTTATCACTAGAAGCAGACTAATTTCTGTTGGCATTGAAAATGTAAACACTAAGAAAAATTCTACAGAGCATGAATATTTAACTTTTTTACATAAAGTTTGTAACTATAAAGAATGTAATTTATGTATAATCAAAGGGAAATGGAATGGTTGGATTAATACACATTCCTAATGACATTCTTAGGCAAGCCTGTGGGATAGTTATACAATATATAATATATATATTATATATTAAATATATAAAATAAATATATGAAATTGAAAATCCACAGGTTTTATAATTTTTAATACTTTTTGTAGCTACTCTTTAGAAATAAAACTTTTTTCCTTTTCTTTAAAGTGTTATTTAGAAAGAAATATGTACCTTATAATAAATAGCTTGTAATCTTGGCAAATTCAAGATAATCACTGGCTTTCTTATTCTGGCTTCAACAACCTCAGTTGCAAGGAATATTAGCAAAGAAATGTGTTCAGAGTGATAAGAAAAAAAATTACACTAGGAATTACTTCTTTGCTCTGTAGTTCTGCAAGAATCTGAAGTCTGTAGACTGACTTCAGGTCCCGATTTATACTAAGGACAGAAACCTTGTGGCATAAAATGTGTGTACATTTTGTTCCAATGCATGTAATACAAAAGCTTCTGTGTTTTCTTGTATCAAGTAGTACCCATTCACTGCTTATTTTACTTCAGAATACAAACTTCACACTTAACTTCATCCAGACTTTGTTTCTGAAGACTGTTGTGCAATACACATTTATGCCCTTTCTCCCCTTGCCTTTAGTGTTAAAATTCACATTGACATTCTTTACAAACCATAGGACCAATGCTTAATTGACATTGCTAAATAATTTTGAAAGGGTTGCTGGTATAGATAGATAGAGCTGCAAAAGTTACATGTCAAGCATTTGGATTTTCCAGGCCCTTTCCAAGCCCAAGAGGGTTTGGCTTAGTGACCACTTATGCATTCTGTAACAGTTCAGAAGAAAGGTGTTGGACTGTGTAAAGTAATAGGAGCATTGGGCTAATTTGAAGTATGTTTGGCAAGTCTTTGAGGCTGTTCTTTGTGTTATATGCATTTAAGGACATTTAATATTTAATTTTAACATGTAAGTTTATTAATAGATTGAACAGACAATGTGTGAGATAAACATACAGAAAACATTCTGCTGTTTTGAAGATCAATAGTATGTGTTTATGCACATGGCCCAGTTTATACTAAAATGTTAAGACATATTGACTGAAATAGTAAAAATATAATCTGTTCCTTTGTTCTGGGAAATGAAATGAACTTGAGGCTTGCAGAAAAATGAAGGTTTGTGTTGAAAAGTTATTGCCTGCAACTTGCTCTGAATTTTGCTAACAGGAGGCAAGGTGATACCCCTACATGAAGTACTGTCACATTTACCAAAGATCGTAGTAGAAATCATTCTATGCCAAATGCACAGATGTAATTTCCCGTTTAAGGGGAAAAGAAGATGGCCATGTGAGGGGGAATTTTTTTTGTCATGCTCTTGATAGATATTCTTGAAGTACATTTCGTATTGACTACTGTATTTTCAATTGAATTGTATATTAAAGATGTATTTTTATATGTATTTTACATGTATTTTTAGCACGACAAATGCAAAATGTATGCTTCAAATAATTGAAAGATCATTGAAAATCTTACCTGAATTGTAAATAATTGAGACTCAACAGACTGCTACTGCAGATACCTTATCTCACTCTTTTGATCCCACTATGATGATCAGGGACTTCTGCTCAGTAGAAGTACTTGTTGAAAGCATTCTGGGGAAGTGTAACAATACAGCTGACCTGGTTTTCTGTCCCTTCCTGGAAATTTGCTATTGGTCACCATGAAACATAAAATATGGACCAAGATGGAGTTTTCATGTATGTTCCAGGAACTTGAGAGGCTGTACCATTTAAAGTACATAAACTACATTTTGTATACTTTTGAGCCAACATACTCCTATATTTGTATTTATACTCTTGATTTTATATTCTAGTTTCTATGGGATTCGCAAACCAAAAGTAAGGGCACCAGTGGATATTTCCATGTCATACATATCAGAGAAGCTTTCTGCAAAAGGCAGCAGAAAAAAAGAAGAGCTGAGATCCAGGTTGAAATTCTGCTTCATTTTGATTTAATCTGATGTCCTTTCTATTTCTGGTGAATGCTTTAGCTAGTAAGTCACCAGCTCAAGCTCATATGGTGTTCTAACATAAATCTTTTTTATTTCTTTGGTTAAAGTGCTTCTGTCTTGTGTAAAATATTCACTGAGGTTGAGTGGCTTGAATAACAGATTGTAGAATAATTTTGACACTTCCAGCCTGCAGCTATCATTCCAAAATACACTGTTTCAATTGAGAAAGATTTTTTTGTTTAAAAAGTGGCATATCTATGTATTGTTTTATATAAAAATTATTTGTTTTTAACTGTCATTCAAAGTGTGGAATAAAATAATGTTTCTGGAGTAGACTGGACATCCATGGTGGCTTATGAGATCATACAATCATAGAACAGAATATGTTAAGCTGGAAGAGACTCATAAGAATCACCATGCATCTGGCAGGACAACCTAAAACTAAATCATATGACAGTAGTACTCTTCACATGACAGAGTACATAAAAAAGTGATACAATACAACAGCAAAAATTGTATATAATGCTTTGAGTGGCATAATGTTTTTGATCTTTTGTTTATAACAGTATTATAGTGTGACTCCAATATACATCTTGACTAAGAATATAAGTAAACATGGATTGCTGATGTAAGTTTTCCAGCCCCACTTGAAGTGACCAAAGCCCAGAACCAAGTTAAGCAGTATAACTGCTTAACTGGTTGCATTGATTATGTGAGTGTATCTGTGTGTATGTAGCTAATTTCCAACCTCGAGATGTCTTCAAATCATTTTGAAGTGAAAAGTGAGCTGTCATTCACTGTAACAAAACAAACCTCATGTAAATTGTACTCAGAAGCATAAATTGCATGCAAAATTCAGTTTCCTTGAAGAATGTGGTGTCACAGAGATAAGTGTTTGTATTGGAAAAAAAAAATTAACTTTGTGTTACTTTCAACTTCTGGAATGCATTGATTCCTTTTCTTCATTAATGTACCAGTAATATTAAATACTGGATAAAAATGGAATGTAAATGCTCCTATTAGCAGTGATTTTCAGAGCTTTTTAATGTGTTCTGGTGCTTTAAAGCTGAGTGCTTTGTACCATCTAGAGTTTTACGTGAAAATTTTGTATTTTGAATGTCCGGTTTTAAAGGTACTAATATAAGAACGACACAGAGACCCTGACAGTTTTTGTTCTGTTACTTTGAGTAGTATTTAAAGTAACTGAGCTTTACATACATAAAGGTTTCTGTGCCAAGAAACCATTTTCTTTCTTGCTTTAAAAAAGAAGTTCTTTCAAATAATGCAAGTATGTCAGCTTTAACTCTTTCTTAGTGGATTTTGGTGACCTCTCAAGATTATTGATGTGATATTCTAAGCAATTCTTAGAACTTCTACTATTCTTAGAACTTTCTCACAGTAGAGAAGCTTGTACATGTAAGGCTCCACAGCAGATTATCACCAGTAAGCTGAGGTGTAGGATAGATGTCTCTACACAAGCAGCAGGAAGAACTGTGCATCACAGGTTTGCAGTCTTTGATGTAATTCTTTACCCTGCTGCATTTATAAATCTTTGTGTGTACTCTGATTGTACTTGTATTTCCTCATCCAGTTGAAATAGTATGGTTTGCTTCCTAATGTCTGCAAATAAAAAGGTTAAGTATTTTATATCTAATAAATTACTATTCCTTATTAGTGCTTCAATTTTTGTTATTGATTTCATGTACTAGAACTTATGTACTAAAACTGCTTAAATCTTTGTGAACTGATTATCTACTTTTTTCTGGAGGTCCTCCCTGTTGTCACCCATACTTGATGTCTTACTAAACGTGGTGCATCTCTTGCTTTTAAGGTATTATCTCTTGCTTTTAGAAAAATGTACCCTGACGTGTGTGACTTTTTGCAACCTAATTATTTCTTATGTCTTAATTAGTTTTCTTTTATTTACTGCTATCGACAGCTGGAGAGTTGATTTACAAGAGGGTATCACCATTATTTGAGCTGGAAAAGACATTCAGTGAATGAATAAACTGAGCAACATTTCTCATCACTGGAGCTAAGACAGACAGCTAAGAACCAAGTCAGAGTGGGCAGAAAGGAAAAGAAACACGTCAGGTTTTGGCAATCGTTCTTTTCCACTTCAGCAGTTAGAGAGACAGTGATAAAAACTAAAAATGCAGCAGTTACAGTGCAATGTGCTCTGCTGGCAATAAGGCAAACAGTGTACTTCACAAGGACCAATTTAGAGGTGGCAAGCATTTTGAAAACACAGCTGTTCATACAAAGCTACCTTTCAAACACATCAACTGAAAGAGCACTTCTCAATTCTTGTCATTATATCCACTTTGAGCAGTTCTATGGACAGAAATCTGGAAATGTCATTAACCAAAAATTGGGTGTGAGACATTCCATAACTTACTTGATTTTACTTACGGCACTTAGGGGGTTTTTGGATTTTCTAAATGTTGGTTATGGAAATATATAGACTGAAGTTTGAAAATTTAACACCTTTCTGATAATTTTATGAGGCATTTTTTCCTTGTTTGTTTCATGGTCCAAAAACCAAAAAAGTTCCTTCCTTGGGAAATTTTTTATTACACTACAATTAATAAAAAGATGCAACATCTTATATATTTGACATATTTCATTAAAGCACAAAAAGTTAGTATAAGAGATATATATAATTTTCATTACAGAATTGTTCTTGAAATAATATTTATAGAAGTAAGCTATACTAGCTGATCTGAGAGGATTCCTGAAAATTACATAGGAACTGGAAAAATGGAAAGCACTTCTGCTAGCCTATGCAGTCTTGCTTTCATTCCACTCTCTGGAACAAAGTGTTTCATTCTATTTCTCTTTACAAATACAAATTAATAGTTCACTGTAATATACTCTTAATATTTTATATTCCTACATGTAGCTAAGATATAGGCTCACACTGAAAGACAAATGGGAATTTTCTAGAAATTTTGTGTTTCTGAGGTGTTCAACACTAGTGTCAAATGTCTTAGGTTGAAAATCTCAAAAGTGAGTACCTGAAATATCAGGACATTTGTGAAAAATGTGGGTAGGGCTCTCTATTGAGACCTTGACTAATTTTGGAAATCCACTTTACTTTTTTCCTAATGATTGATTTTTAGAACTTCAGTCTGGTCCTGAATAGTATTACATGCAAGATGTAAAAGAAATGGCAAAGCTGGTATTCAGCCCTAGAAGCAATTGGAATTATATGAATAACTATTTCAGCATACATGTTTATATTTATTTTTTGAACTTGTTACACCTTCTTTTAATTTTTCTCCTTAAGTGGAATAAATTTGCCTGAGGGAAAGCCACAATCTTGGAATGTTTAATATGTCTGTAAAACAGGACACGTTCTCATACCTTAGACCATTGCAAGAATGACAAGGTATAATAAATCATTAAAAATTTTTATACCAATGGACATTGTGTGATTTGAGGTTACATTAATCTACAAATACAGATAGAGTCAGAAGAACATTATGATCAGCTACATTTACATGAGATTTAACCTTTCTCACTAATTGAGTCTGATTTACTATTCTACTGTTCTTGTTTAATGTCTCTTAATGAAGTTTAGCAGACATCAGAGGAATTATCACCACATACAATTCATGAAGATCTTACTATAGTTATCATTCCTGTATCAATCAAAAATTACATTCCAGTATTTTGAAAAACATTGTAATCTATTAAATCTTAGAGCTTAGAAAATACAGTATTCAAAGTAGATATGATGAAAGCAAAGGATTAAATGGAATCCAAAGTAATACGTGTATGTATACATATATATATGTATATATATATATATTTATTGCATATGCTATTCTAGAATAACTTTTCAATGGATATAAATGAACATTTAGCAAAATATTCTTTTTAAATGGAAGATGGAAAAATATTATGATGTTTACTAGCTTATTTCAAATGGGATTACCATCGCTGACCATGGGATAGCAGACATCTTTGGGAGTACCTGTATGTGCAGTAAGATGTTTGTCAATCAAAATCAAAAAGCTCAACAGAACCAGTATTTTTGTCAGCAGCATCATTGTGCATTGGGGCTAAAGCAGTGGGTCAGGACCACATAACCTTGTGTGTTCACCTGCTGCTAAACAAAACCGTGATTTTTACTCCATGGAGCTTAAAATTAACTTCAAGGAAAGGGACAACTGATGTTTCAGACGGGTGAGAGAAAAAAGTCACTGTGGTAATTTGTGAATATCCTTGGGTTTATTCTTCTCCTTTAGGCGTAGTCTAGTAGTTTACTATCATGATCCTGCATTACTTTTCTAGTCTTTGATTTTAGAATTTCCTTCTATTGTTCTGTCTCTCATGTGCTTTTAACTTTTAATCATACACTACCTAGCCATTGAATACATCTTTCCTTTTCACAAATGTCACAGCAAAAGATGAAGAAAAGCTACTTTGATCTTACAAAGGAATTAATCATTTCAGTAATTAAAGTTATCATTTATTTTTTACTTCTCTTACTATAAAGTGCACAAAATAATTTTTATTTTATTTTAGTGAGCAGAGATTTTAGAAAATTATATTTATAGGACAAGAGAATGAATTTCAATGGAAGCTACACATTTCTTTACCATTTGTATTTTAACTTGTCATTTATGTTCTAATTTTTAATATGGCTTTCCAAATCCACTTGCAATATATTCAATGCATGTCTATTAAACTATGTATAATTTTATGTACTTGGATGAAGAAAAAGAAACTTTAAAAAGAACCTGAACGGATTTTTATTTTATTTCTTCTTCCTGAATCAGGTATTGCATGTATAATTCTGATGTTTTTATACAGAGATATAACACATCACTAGTATTACATATATATTTTCTAGTTGTCAGAAAAAACAGACCAAAATGTTACCAATAACTCTTCAAAATACTTAGATCTTTGGAATCCTTGTTGTAGTTCTTAACCTTAGACAGATTTCACTGTGTGACTTTTTTATCGTCGCCATTATCAAGCAATTTTGTACAAAAAATGATGGCTGTAACTTAAGAAAGTAATATGTTAGTTTAATTTAGATTTATTCGTACATGTTCAGCTTCTTTTTGACAGTTGTCATGTTAGCAGTGGAGAAGCACATATTGGCAGTTACCTAGGCACATATTTGGCAAGAGAGCAGTCACGTTCTGGATGTGGGTGCATGTACCCAGCTACCAGATGCTTCTAGCAGATGGCCAGAACGAAAGATTTTGGACCAGTTTTGGCTTGATTTTCTAAAAAGCTACCATACAGATTCTGCAAATCTGTAGTACATTCGACTAGTAAAAAAGCCTAGCCAAAATCCAGCAAAGCTACTGGCAAAATCTGCATATGTTTTTCCTCTGGGGCTTTTAAAATGTAAATATTAAATATGCCTAAACCGTAGAAATAGGTGTGTTCATATATCTGTAATAAAGACAGAAACAGGTAGTGGCTATACTTACACATGATATTTTCCTTAGGAATTAATTTGTCTTTTTTTTGTTTGGTAGGTTGGTTTTTTTTTGTTTGTTTGGTTTTTTTTTTGTTTGTTTTTTTTTATCATGGGGAAAAAGGTCACTGTAATAAAACTAGCAATAATAATAAACATGACAACTTTGGGAGTTAAATTTCTATTTTATAATTTGTCAATAGCAGAAATTTAGACTTGGAAGACCGAAATTACTTTAAATTGTCAGTCTTTAATGGCAGCTTCTGAATATTTAGTGAATTCAGCTTTTAGTTTATTGGTATATATATGGCTTGTTAGGGAAATGGTCACATCAAGGTAAATGCTCTTACAATAATTAAAAAAAAATTATGTCCAGTGTGCATTGTATTGAGAATCAATTGTAATAATCCAAAGATATAAATGGGGTTAATGAATGCACTTATATCAGCAACATTCTGCTACAATGACAGGCAGTAATTGATGTGTACTTAGAACATATTACATGAAATTTGATTTGAGATACATGAAGGGAAACAATTATTACTTATCATTATAGTAAGCAGAAACTAAAAAACAAAAAGTGGTTTATTTTTGAGGTGCCAGTAGTGGATGAGATTTTATGTCATGAATATTCCAACCAAATTACACTGACCTGCTTTTTTATAATTGTCACTATATTGGGTGATTACTTTCATTTGGAGCCACCTGGGGAACCAGGTTCACAATGTATTGTTCAACCAAAATGGATAATTTTTAAAATAATTTTTTTGTAATTTTTTTGCTTTAAGCAGTATAGAGAAATGGATTGATAAAAAAGCCATACTTCAGGATGCAAGGACTGACAATGCCTACACCAGAATATTATTGCAAAGACCAGGAAATTAAAGGTCTTTTTCTGCTGGGTTTTATAACAGTTGGAGTAATTTAGGCATACTCATAAATTACAAACTCACAGAGATAATGTCATATACTGGTTTGATTGCAGAAAGTATTTGGGTTTGTATTTAGTTTTAATTACAGTTTTTGCTCAACTGAGCAAGCCATTAATAATATTACATGCTAGGTTTTTTTTTTATGTGATTCTCAAAACTAATGTTATATTTAGACCTAAAATTATGGGGGTTTTTGGCTTTTATAACCCATTCGTTTGCTCTAATCTACACTGTATGTTTACCGTGATTCACTTTTTATTTCCCCAGAAATACATTAAAATAATGATATAATTTTCTCCAGATTTACTTTTTAAAATAAGACCAGAAGAAAGATGATAAATACAATATAGATAAAAAGCAATACTTAACAGTTACATATCATATTCCTTCTACAGTGTGTCACTACAGCAAAATAATCTTATAGTCCCTGGAACTTTAATGGAATCCTCTTTCAAGTGTTTTTGATTTCCTTTCAAAATTGAAAGTTTATTGAAAGCTTTTCAGCATATGTAGATACAATACCTACTGATCCCACTCCATTATTTCCCAATGAATAACTCTTCTAGTGTTTTACTGTTATTTTAAAATATTATTTTAATTTTTTTTTTTTCTGAAGTGAAAGATTGACTCAATTATTTAATGTTAGATGATTTGGCTCATTAGCATTGAACAGGATTAATTCAATTATGAAACTTACAATGATATATCTTGATTTTGTTTTCTTTTTTAGCTTCGCAGACTCTATCATCTTTCCACCACTTTTCTGAATTTTGGATGCCAAATATGAAATCAGCACAAAATCTGATATTCTGACCTTCCAAAGAATTTTGACCAGTATTTATTGTTCAAGAATTCATGCCAGTCAACCAGAATGCAATCACTGTAATCAAAAGTCTGCATTAGCTTTTCCTTGACACACATAATTTCTCTTGCCTTTTGTTGTGATTCCTACTTATGATTCAAATGCTTTGGATAGACATATCTGCTGTAGGTGCTCATATAGAGTCATGTAGGAACACTACCTCACACATTATGATCAGAATGATGGAGATGCATGGATGTATTTGTGCAAGGAAATGCCTCTTGCTAAGGAAAAGTTTCTCTTCACACTGAAGAAGGCAAGTTTGAATTAAGATGCTGAAACGATGCTATTAGTAGTGATTATGGAACAGCAATTTTTTATCACACATATTAAAGTGGGACAGATAAACCATTTCAAACTGTCCTTCCAGTTTGTCCTTCCAAAGATGGATTGGGCATAATTTTGTAATAATGCTATGCCAAAGCAACCTGCATTTTTATTCGAAGACATTCTTTAAGCCTGACTTCAGCCTTCATGCTTTCAGATAATGGCATGGTTGTCTTTTTCAGCAGTAGAACAACTTGAGTAAGTAAGATCTATCTTACAGTAGTGTGATATTTCAACAATGTAAAATGACAAGTTATGCTTTCAGGGTCTAGTAGTAATTTCTGATTCAAAGCTGGAAGTCATCAGAGTGATTATCCGAAGTAAGGAGAAAGACACAGTATGCTTCCTTACTCATAGAGGGACCACTGGCACCAGAATGCCTGTGAAACAAAAATTATGAACCCAGCAGATGCCAAAGAGCATGTTAGCTTATTGGCTACAGGTAAGAACCCCCATGAAATGCTGTATATGGTGCTGGTTATTGAGGTTCAATACAACAAATTGAAATTAGGGCAGAATCAGTTGGTATGAGGAAAATTATAATAAATTTTCTGAAAGAAACTAGGGAAATGAAGGTTGCTTGGTCTGTAAAACAGTTTTTAATTTGTTGACAACAGAGGAGAAAGAGTTGTTAGTTCTTTGTACAAATATTTAGTACAGTGACAAATCATTTACAGCTAGATAAGTAGTTATATTTATTCAATAAAGGTGCAGTTGTTTTTCTCCCTGTACGTGCATCATAATTCTAGAAAAATATGTCAACTTTGAGGGGCCATATGAGGATTAATTTCTGGTGGTCTGTTGAATTAATAGATGGTTCTCCCCACTTAACTAGGAGTATGTATGGAAACTAACTAGAACTAACAGAAAATACATACTGCCATATATGGAAAATAATTAGGAGTAGATATAGGGAAAACATGGTGGGCAGACATAATGGAAGGGTACTTAGTGTCCTAGGTAAATTGTTTAGAAGCATAGAAAATATGTAGAAAATCTCCAGATACATGTTGAATGTGATGACTTAGGCTTGTTTTCTTTTTTTTTTTTTTTAATCCTACATGCAATATGCAGTGTTTAAAACTTTATTTGTTGCTATAGTTGAGAAGAAAAATATACCATGGAAGAATTTAAAGCAGTGGACACTGATATTTAGAAGAGTGTATTGACTTCTTCACTCGTCCTTCATTAGCTAGTATGCTAAATCTAGTCAGACAGCATCCTTATAGCATTTGATTGACCATCTAAAAAAAGAGAATAAGAGGCTGAGGGGTTTCTCTAAAAATATTAATAGGTCTTCTGTGTTGCAGCAGTGCATAACAGGTAGTGCAGATACTTTGAAGATAATTCACTTGATGGAGTTAGCTGATGCAGTGCACACACCAATACCAATAAAAGGAAATCAAGGGTTAATATGGCTAATCATAGTATAAACAGGTAAATGAGGATAATTTAGCTTTGGTATGTGGCTTTGTTCTGCCAGTTCTTATACATGTGAACCAAATATATTGTTTAAATTCTCTTGCAGTGCAATTATCCTTCCTTCAGGCAATAGTTGTCACCTTGTTTGATATTATAATGATGGAAGTTATAAAACACCTGTCTGTCTTCTTGCAAATGACATTGTGTCCTCTGTTAATGAGCCAGGAAATGTCACCTTAAGTTGCTTTAACATTCCTAATACAAAGAAAATAAACTATGGAAAAGATTTGAAGATCAAAATCCATAGCAGTCCTTAAATTTGTTTAAGTATGTTTTAAACTGTCCTTATCATCATATCCTGTTGTATGTGGGACATGCACATTTTGAAAGTAAATACAGATTTGGAAAATGGACTGTGTAACACTGAGTTTTCTAATTCCTGTATTTTCAAACCTTGACCAATCAGGTTCACTTTCAACTACTCATTGTGGAGAATGATCCTGATGTATTTCTGAAATTTCAGTTCTTCATCTCTGGTGCCATCCAGTAATTTTCAGGTGGTTAAAGGCTGAGATTATTCTGTGATTAAATGAATAGGCAAAGAATCACATCTGAATGGCTGAGAACTTGAAAAGTCCTGAAAAAACTCCCTTGAAGGTGACAGAATGTTTTTTTCTGTCTCTTGGTATTCATGAGCAATAATGTGAGCAACATTCAGGGAAGATGAAATAACATTTGAAAGTTATAGAAGTAATGAGTAGAAAGTCGAGTAGTTATGAGGTGGAATAGCTTTGTTTGGCAGTCCTTCAGGAGCAGGATTTTAGGACTTGCATTTCAAGCAGTAAGGAAAATACCCTAAAGGCCATAAAAATGTTTGGCTTGAAAATTGGGTTTTAGTTTCATTATAATTCCCAGGTTGCCGTAAAAAGTTAGAGTTGAATGTAAATTGATAAGATACAAATAATTTATCTGTTTAATTGTCTTTTTTCTACAAATACTTATTTTTCAGGGGTCAATTTTAAAAATATTTTTACCATTTTTTGGTAGTTAATAGGGGCCTATCTTGGAACAAAATACTGAAGATTTATTGAGATGTGTTCTCTCCAAAGTCAGGATGTCTCAATCCTTTTTAATGTCCTTGTAGTTTATAGTCATCTGGACACAGAAAACCGATATTCATTGGACTAATGTTTTAATGAAAGATGGAATTTCTACCGCAGGTGGAGACATAGTTACTTAGTTACAAACCCCTATAATTAGCTTGAAAGAAATAAAAATGGAAGACTACAATTACATGTTGACAAAGATAAGGCAAGGCTTGGTATTCCTTTGAACATTGTCATGTAGCGATCTGCACCAGTCCAAAAATTTTGAGCAGGTTATTAGTAGCTTGATCTATTACCAAAGCCTTTTTTGTCAAGGGAACTCATGCTTTGAAGTCAATTGTTGTTTGTTGAGAGTTAGCAAAACATCTGAATATTTCTCCAGAAGGATTAGACATCCTTTTCCTTATCATGACCGTCCAGGATGTTGACCTAATAAATAAGATGGTACCAATGATGTTTTGCTTATAGCTCATGCTCAATGCTTGTGAATCAAAATGCTTACTATTAGCTATGCTTAATTGGTAAGCATTCATAGTTGTTTTTTCTTAGACTGAATAATCTCATTTTAATACTATGTAGCTACCAAACTAATAACTATGGAAATGGTAAAATGAAGAAGTCTTGATAAGCTTCATTTTTTTTCCTTCTGGTCTTCCAAGCTATTTTCAGGGCTTTAATTCTTTCAGGAATTGCTATTAGACCTCCCCTATGTCAAAGAACACAAATTCTATTCTGTTAAAGCAGAAATGCTTCTAATAATGTCCCCAAATACTTCCCTATATATGAACTCAATTTCTAGAACTGTTAAGGCAAAGAAGGCAACATTTCTCTCTCTGAATGTGTAATAGAATGTAAAAGAAACTTACAACGAACTATTTTTGATGAATGGGAAGGTTTGTTTTGTGTTATTTTGTTTTACTCTATAAATAAAGTAGCAGATTATACACAAATGTGTTCCTTGAAATCCAATAGAAAGATAAATCAGCACATTTTAGTGAAAAAAAAATCTTTCTGGTTCATTTGCTTAATTGTGAAATAGCATATTTTTCAAGCTGTTATTAAGGTTTGAAATGATTAGCCTTCATTAGTTTGGTAATTAGTTTAGGCAGACTGTTTTGGAACAGGCTCATTCCTATCTTACTGCTATTGAGTCTCTAATACTTTTGTTATGAAAATCACTCTTGATGAATTTTTCACCATGGTTTTAATTGCTTTCTCTTTTAAAAATAATAATAGCTAAGCAGCATGAAACAGAATTTGTTTCACTGGAAAAAAAATCCTTAGTTCCAGAGGCCACTCATGCTAGTTTGACAGTTTAATGTTTACAAGTGTTAGGCTTCCATTCTGCGTGTTGTAGAAAGAATTTTCCAGGGTTACAAAACTATACCAGACAAATACAGGTAATTCTTTGGGACTATCAGGCAACATACTTCGAAAGCAACAGTTGCTATAATAGTCTTTGCTATATATCCTTTCTTAATTTTTATATTCAAAAGAATTAGCATCGGATTTCAGTGACTTCTGTCTGACATGACGGTGTTCATGGGGGCACTGACACACATTGCAAAATTTCGTCTATTTCTTCATAAAGTGGACATTTTCAGTACACTTAAAAATAAAATTTCAGTGTCTGGCTGCAGAAAAGGAGGATACAGACAGAGCATTCTGCAGCATGGGCATGTGTCAGAATCCAGCTGAGGTTAATTGTGGTCTCATTTAATTATGTGCCTGGAAAATATTCGGAATGCTTATTGACTGGAAATCAACTTAAAGTAGCTCCATGCATGTCTCCCAGCCTTTCATATCCTAATTTGAGGGATGTTGCTATGTACCATTCATTATATTCATATACTTCCTGCCAGCCAGGTTCAGAGTTTAAAAGAAATATATTTGGTAAAAAAATTTGTCCAAATATTCAGAATGACTATGATTTTCTTTAATAGTTTAATGTTTTAAATTTGATCTTCTCAGTTGCACCTTAAGTTTGCTAAATAGCTGTGGAATCATAAGGAATTATTAGGAATTATAAGGAATTAACTGCTTCCTCGATGGCTAGTATTTGGAGCACAATTTAAAATTATAATATAATATTATTAATTGTTGATTATACTGAAAGGAATAGGTAAAAACAGGTTTTGTCTGGTAGAGGCAGATGGGAGAGTAAGATGAGGGCAAAGAGAAGGGTTGGAGTTTTTTTCCTACTTTGAATTGGAAGTAAAAGCAAATTTATGTTAATTCTAATTCTGCTCTACGCAGTGATTTCTAGTACTTCTCATAAAAAAAAACAAAAAAACCCACCAAACACAAAAAAACAAAACAACAAAAAAACCCCCACCAAACATTTGTTGCTTTGTCCTTTGAGGGCTTTTTTTCCCACTCAGACTAAGGCTCTCTTCCTAATGGCTGTTTGGGGGCCCGTGTGGTAAGAATTAGACTTCTCAATCCTTTAGGCCTAAAAGAGTGAAAAGAAGGAAACCAGCATTTACAATACCATCAACCTGTTATGAGAGCTCTGTGTTTATCACACATAACCTCAGAGGTCTCAAATTCGAGGCCAAGCTCCATGTCTCTTTGGATTGTCAATTTTCCTACTTTCTGCAGTTTGCTGAATCAAATTCTTGATTACAGTAGTTAACTGCAAGCTTTTTTCAACACTTTTTTCCTATTTAACCAGTCTGAAAAAACACAGTAATTCATATTTATTTGATATTCTGAGTTTACTGCTACCTCTGTGTAATACTTTGTGTTGGAGGTACTTTCAAAGTAAATGACTCACTTTTCATAAACTGTTGCTTATGAACTTTGTTGAATCCAAGCCAGAATATGCTTTACAGCTGAACAATTTCAAGTAATAGACTCAGAATGCATTTTACACAGATTTTTGTGTGAACACAGATTTATTCCTGCAAATAAATTTGAAAAGCAGGAAAAGCAAATATGATTCAGGATGTCTGGATTCTGAATGCAATGTAACTTTTTCAAAAATCCTTAGCAAATTTTTGATGTTTATATTTCTGTGTTATAAACATAAATTCTAAATATACCAGGAATACTACTAGAACTACTTGTAAACTATGTATTGAATTCTTAAATCAAGGAACTTGTACAGAATGATCCAGTGCAGTGTTCTCTTTCTGCTGAGAGATGCTTTTTATGCCGCTTAGGAAAGTCCATTAATTCCTGAGGGCTCAATTGTGTCTGGCTAGGCATAGATTGTAGAATTGTGTGGTGATGAGCTTTATTTCCTAAGATAACCACATGGACATAGAGTGCCTCTGGGGCTTAGGCTTGTACAGTCACAAAAACCTTATCTTTCTGAGATAACCACATTGACCTACAATGCCTCTGGCTGTGGAAGTGGTGGATTTGAGGACAGGAACTTCAAAAAGGAGGTCTCAAACCTCATTAATGGTATGAAAAGCAAAAATCATCGCAAGCCACTCTTTTTCATATATGCAGTAAGATTTCTGACTGCTCTTTCCTCTCTGCCTTCTCTCAAAGATCTAGTCAACAATCAGGTAAAATTTGCATCAGTTTGTTTCTAGTGTTAAAAATAAAAAAATAATTTCTATTAAACCAAAGCATATCATAATAAAGAACCTACAGTTTAAGACACTATGGTGTTTCATTGATAAGAAACGTATTGCACAGACAAATCAGCGGAGGGTTCATTATAGACACAAAATTGTTGCTCTCTCATCTTGAACCAACAAGCCTATGGCCCTGACATTTGATCAGAGCAAGAATGGCATGTATTGAATCCCACATTCACTAAGTCTTGAATTAAGGTGACTTAGTAAGGCAAATAAACTTCAAAATAATTATATTTTTACATGTTTTTCTTTTATTAGCTTATGTGCTTTTGCTTTCACTTGAAGATGTGCTTGAGGACTTTAACCATAGAGTGACTTTAAAAAAAAAATCTTTTTTCTCCCTTTATCACGTATATTTAATATACTTATTTTATCTGTTTATCTACCTAGACCAATATAAGACAAACTAAATGCAGGATTTTGTTTAAAAATAAAGAGAATTATTTTAGACTTATACTATTAATCGCTCAGTATTGTTTTCTCTCGAAAGTGTACTTAGAGCAAGTATTGTTTACATAAGACCTAAAGTAAGTAAGACATGGGGAGCTAGCACTGTCTTGAATGCTTATATACAGATAGATTGTACAGCATGAAATCTCTGTGCTCTTGAGTGGCTTTGCATATCTGTACTGTGTGCCTAAATGCAAAGAAATGGTTCTAAATTCTTAAGAGCTGATGGATGATTTGATGCACTCACATAACTAATCTGAATATTTCTTGGTAGAAATTTAATTTTATCTAGCATTTTGACTCTACTTTTACTTGTAATAAAGGTGTAGATTAAAGTTTGTTGGCATTTACATCCTTGATAATTGTTTTGCATCTCACTATAAAAACGAGATTGAATACATGCATAACATATTAGAATTGCCATTAAGCAAATGATTCCGAATTAATGTTTTGCCTCTCTATGTTATGCAAAACAAATTTTCCCCAATTAATTTACAATTGATTACTCTATAGTATGTCCCAAGGGAATGCAAAAAAGGTCTGTTTATATGTCCCCTGCTATTGTGTTTCTGTAGTTTGATTAAAGCAAGCATCACAAGAATCCAAAGAGAAGCATATGCTCATAGCAGTAATGTCTGAGGCACTTTATTTGAATGCTTCCCAAAGCCTAAATACAGAATTAGCCTCTATTAGTTTACCCTTCCAATCCAAGAGGATGCTGCTAGATCTGTTCAAAACTTCTAACCTGTTCAGTTGTACATGTGCTGTTGTTTTGCTTGTCAATCTAATGTTATAGTTTGCAGTTTTAGCTACATGCCAAAATCCCCATCCCTGATAACCACAGGAAAAAATGTTTATTTTTCACCCGGGCTTACTTTCATCTTCTAAGATGTTCCTTAGCTTTTGTATTCTTTCTAGGTATATGATGATTTAGAAGAAGTCAGTAGAGATAAGTAAAACAGGCAGACCACATTTACTGGTTAGAGCTTGTGAAAATAGCTAGCAGGAAGAATATTCAAACATACAAATGCTTATTTAAATCCAAAGACTTTTAAATTTTTGATTATTCTGTTTCAAGTACAAATTTAGAAACATTTTTATTCTCTTAATGGGCAAAATCATGTATTTCGAATGAGGAGTCAGGATGTAACCAAGTATTTTCCTCTTTTCTATTCCAAAAATATTTTCATGTGGAAACCAGAAAAAAAATTACTGGAAGATGGCAAAAAATGCTTAATGTTGACCTATAAACTATAAATTATGAGTCCTGGCTTGGTTCCTTTGCAGACTGCTTGGATAAAGGCCTGTCTCTAGGACCAGGGGCTATGGATCTCCGGTGGACACAGGCTCCTTTCCAGGCTTCAAAAGTGAATGTCAGAGTTTTCCTTAAGAGATGTTCATTAATAGCTAACTTCAGTTGACTCCCTTTTTATCATTCTGGATATTTTGTACTACTTTGCAAGACATCTCATAAATTATATAGGGCCTAGACATGTAACGAAGAGGTTTGCATATAATTATGAGCAACTGCAAAATCCTTTAATTCTTACTTTGAACTAAATCTTAACCTTTAACAGATTATGAGAATTTGAGACCTTCATAATGATTATATCATAGAATTATCATAAAATCATAGAATAATAGAATAATTTGGGTTTAAAGGGACCATTAAAGATCATCTTATTTCCAACCCCTCCCAGCAGAGGCAGAGACACTTTCCAGTATACCAAGTTGCTCAAGTCCCTATTATGCTTTGGAAGATGATATCCTATACATCATTAAAGAAGTTTTGAAAGCTTTACTTATTTGCTATAGATGTCTACTAGAACTGCAATCAAAACAGAATGCAGAAAACAACTATGAGGTTGGACAGACTATACATTTTTCTCCTAATCTTTGTTTTTAATTTGCACATAAACCATAAAGAAAATGAGTTTACAAAGTACATACCATACTCTTTCTTTAATATGCTTTCTTAAAACTTTCAGAAAATACATGCACATGCTGGCACACGAAGTTCTGAATTCTCTGTGGTGCTGAGAGATCCTAATAGAAGTGCACAGTATTATTCTTTTATAGGCTGCTCTGTACCTCAGAAATAAACTGAGTAACATGTGGCAGTTGCTAGGGTAACCAGTTTTTGCATTTTGCAGAAAAAGTCCAAGAATAAAACACATGTAAATTGGCAGTGTGGAAAGCAGTATCATACACAGTCTCATGTTCTCAATTTGTTCTTTATGGTTTTCCTCTATACTATTTACATAACAATGAATTAGATCTGCTTCATCTCTTACTTTGAATCTCCCATACACTTGTATTTTGCATGGCTATGAAAGGCATTTAAGCATTCGACTGCTAAGCTTAAACTGGTTTTTGACCTGTCAAACTATCTAGATTTACTGTCAATAAGATATAGCTGTGGTTGCTCTAAATGCTGATCATGTTTGCTGTGTGTGATTATCAGAGCATGTAAACAGAAATTAAATTGAATTTTAAAAGTTGTCCTTTGCACTTAAATATGATTTCCTGTAATTGTTCAAATTATTCAAATTCCATTAAGCATCTATCTTGAATATGAGAGTCTGAGTTAAAAGCCAGCAGACGTTTAGAAAGACAAGATTTTCTTGTTCTCACAAGAGTCCTATTTAGGACTGAACTGGAATTCTTGTTAAAGCAAACCTTTCTGTGCTTGCTTTGGAAAATGTTTGTTAATAAATTCTCCAAATTACTGCACAATGAGAAATGCATCCTTGTTACAATAAATAATTTTATAACGAATCACTAACATTTTAATTTGAGTTTCATTCAAATACTTAAACCCAGTGAATAACAACAAGCAGATGTAACGGTCATAGATAAACATAGTCTATAATAATTAATCTGTTGAAATTCTTCTTCTAAGATTTCTTTATTCTTCATATTTTTGAGTGTAGAGTACTCCAGTGCTAGAATGTTTACTTAGGGAGTTGATATAATACCAGTGATAAATATCAGCAATATAATTTACTATTTTCAGAAACATTTTTCTTTAAAAACATGATCAAATTATAGCATTCACCCATGCTAAAGAATAGAAATGCAATCTGTCTGCACGGGATGGTTCTAATATGAGAAAAATGCTTTAAAGGCCTTCCCAACCCTCCCTTTAAACTTAGTACTAAGTAAATCTCATGACAATGATTTTATGCACATGCAGAACTAAGAACAGAAAGGGCTGTCATATGTTATCCACTGATAAAATTAGCACAAAGGCTGGAATTTACTGCTGTAGCTTATTTCTGTTCTGCTTTATACTCCATGGCTTCCATGAGGTTACAGGTAGTATTATTGTGTGGTTCTAGTTTGTTGTCCTTTGCACGTTGCTTTTTTTTTCAAAATTAGATCTTAAAATGGTGTACATTTAATCATTTGTAAAAGGGAACTCTAAATTTCAGGTAAATTTAATTGACCAGTTCACGTTTCTTAAATTATTCTGGTAGAGTATTTTGATGATCTTGATACTGTAGACTTACTACTTACTGATGATCTTGATACTGGCAATAACTATGGAAACTCAGCATAAATAATACCTTCAAACTGACAAATTTTCTCAGCAGAACCACTTCTCATGAAACTCACTGCAGGTTTATAACATGTAAAGAGTGAAACGATTTAAATATATTGTCTACATGAGGTAACATACCACTCTAGGAAGTTAAAGCCAAAGTTTAGCACTTAATATGAAGTGGTTATTATGCTAACTCTAATTCATGATTGCTAATGACGTATTTTTGAAGCCGTATATAAAACTAGTGTATTCAGTCCCAGATCTGTGGAAAATACTGAACACCTGGCTGAGCAGAAATGCAGAGATTACAAATTAAGATGGTAATGTTTTAGGGAATCATACTTTTCTCTTCCTAGAAAATAGTTGCTTTCTGTTAACTGAATAAATATAGTGTGTTATTTTAAAATTTTTAAACAAGCTAGTAGGACATTTAAACAATTTTTAGTGTCCTGCTGAGATTTCATTGAATTACGCTTCTCTTAGTAGGTAACAGCAAAGCAAATATTGCCTTGTGACCAAGTGGAGTTTTATTTCCTTTACCAGTCCAGTAGACTGTCTGCCTTTTCAGAATTTTCAACTCCAGACAGCTAGCTCAGAGACCAATTGAACAGTGCCCCTCACCTCTAGTAACATCTAAACTGCTCTCATCTGATGCAGTCATACCAAGACATCTAAGCAGGCTCTGATGGCAGTGCTGCTGTATATGGTCACTCAAGGCAGAGAAGCAAGCCTTTTTCTTGAGAGGATCATCATGGGATAGTCAAGTGGAAGGGACCTCAGGAGCTCTTTAGTCCAACCTCCCACTCAAAGCAAAGTCTGCTCTTATGCCAGACCAGCTCATGGAAGGTAAAAATCAAACTGGAGTTTGTTACTACTTGCGAATCTTGTTCTTTGACTATTCCATTGCAAACAGCTCATGGTGGATTCAATACTGTACTTTGACACGCCAAACAAAATGTATTTTAAAGCAATGCTAATGCAAATTTATTTTTTTTTAATGGAATTGGACATTTTTCTCACCCCTGAGCATTGATTACTCATTATTGTTAAAAAAATAAAAAATTACATCTTGCACTTAATGATGGAATAGATGGCTTTAACAGAATTTACTCAGACTTTCTGAAAGTCTGCCTAACCTTTATGTGAGAGATTAAATAGTAGTATAGTGGATTTATGCCACAACTTTTAATGTACTTACCAGTGAGTAGTTGTAAATGAGTAGTCTACAATTTCAACATAATTATTATAGTTTCCCTGCCATATTTGTGTCAGCCACAGATACTGTGTGTTTATTTGATTTTTTTATAATTTTTTCTTCATCTTTAATGTTTTCTGTACTTGTTTGTTGTTGCTAGGATTGAGATAATAGCTTACCAACACAAGATGCTTTTTGAAGAACTGATATATAAACCAAATTTAAAACAAAGTAAAGACGACAAATATTTAATCCACATTCACCTAAGATAAATAAGATTTTTTTTTGTTTCTTTTCGTGAATTTTTATTAAACCTCAGAGGCTGTCTGAGCAATAACGAGAATAACATTTGAAAACCAGCAAGTTGATATATTTACCAACCCTTAAAAGAGAAAAGGAGCTCTTCAGTATGGAGCAGAAGGCCAAGCTCTCCAAGTATGCAAATTTCAGATATGTCAATCTATATACTTTGCTTGAACTGAAATGACCAGAGATCCTAAATGTACTTAGTAATTTGGACAATATATGGGTAAGATTTTAAGATTTCAGCATTTAAATCTTTGAAATTGTGTGTAATTTAGGTATCTATTCTAGTTACTGTTCACTGTTAAATGATACCTCCTGAAGGCAATATTTAAATGCCTAATAAAGGCACTTAGATCTGCATTGCCCAGAGTAGCCTCGTTAAAAGGACTCTCTGCACTAATATCCAAGGTGATTGCTTCCTATCAGAGAGACTGTACGGTTTGTATAATGTGTGTCCCAACATGCATATTATCCTTGGGTGGAAGTGAGAAATGCAGAAACATTTCTGTGCAGTTCCTCAGACTGACTGGCTCTTCTTTCTGCCCAGGGAAGAGCTCAGCAGTTTTTCTGCTGCTGTTTTGAAAGACAGACTACTTTTCCTTATTTTCTGGAGCTTAGAGTTTGGAGTCTAACCCTGGAATAGTATGATGAATATTCTTTTTGTCTCTTATTTTATAATAAAAATAAAAAGATTGAAAGTGTATTTGTCTGACAAAATATTGATGACTGGATAATCTATAGCAAAGCAACATTCAGAAGAATATGTTACCTGAATTATATATGCTGGGTGAAATTGCTATTCAGACAAACATTTCTAGCTTAACAGATCATTATATTTGCAATTACCTCATTCTGTCTTCTTTCACCTCATAAGGCTACCTCTATAAACTGATATAATCGTTATTAATCATTCCATTTCTCTCTTGAATTTCAGCCTTATATTTGGCTTACCAGCAAGTAACTGGCCAAACATATTAAAATGAAATAGTAAAATTACTGTATTGTGAGGGTGTGATGAAATAGCAGCTCCACAGTCTCAGCTATCTTTTCAGAAAGTGAACATGGTGCATCTGGTGTAAAAAAGAAATATATGTTCAAAATGGTGTAATACACGTGATATAGCTAGGATAATCTTTTGGTGTTATACTTAGGAGGATAACCTAAGTAACTATGTTTTGTTATAAAGTGATATTAAATAAGGATTGTACAGATAATGTCCCTCAAGCTACAGCGGTAATGAAGCACCACTTGACTGTAATTATATTTTTCATACTGAAAGGCTTTTTAAAATTTGTTTAGAATTTGACAAGAGAAAATACTGTACTTCATAAATTGATTGAATTGTTTCAGAACATCCTTTTGCAGTGCAGAGAGGGGAAGAATTTTTACAGCACGGCCTGATT
Organism: Acridotheres tristis; assembly: GCA_037013685.1. NCBI lineage: Eukaryota > Metazoa > Chordata > Aves > Passeriformes > Sturnidae > Acridotheres > Acridotheres tristis. Next base: position 33,098,146 of record CM072885.1, on the reverse strand, counting down.
TCTGTATGGAACACACAAAGGAGAGCAGTTTTAGTATTATGCAGCGGGTTTGAAGCTGTTGTTACACAGAAAAGAGTTTTTTTCTGGAATACTCAGCTCCTACGTGAATCTTGACCAGAGTGGGCTCTCCTGTCTCTGAGCTCCTTCCATGGCAGGCAGCATGGAGCCAGCTGGGGTGGGGAGCTTCGCAGGTAATCCTGCACTTCGGTGGAAACACTGCACTGCACTGTACTGCACTTGGGTGAGTTAGCTCACTGTTAAGTGACATCTGCAAAAATTGCTGATGCTGGACATGACCTCTGGAGAAAGCTGCATTCCAGAGGGGAGAGCAAGTTCAGTGACTTGAAAGAACTTGGCAACAGGAATGACCTTGGGGTGAAGAAACAAATTTCTCTTTCTAGTCTTTCTATTTATAGTTACCATGGCACTAGCTAAACTTATTAGGTCTTTAGGTGCTGAATAAATGACATAAATATGATACAAATAGCAACACATATATATCTGTTTTCAGCAGAGATATGCTATTATTTTAAAGTAGGAGACATTTGTATTTATCCTTATTCAGAGAATGAGTCCCATAATTGTACTTATTTAAATGCCTGCCAAAGCTGGTATATATTTCTCATCCTATTTCAAATAAGAATGTCATTTTTGTTTTAGCACCATGAGAAAACTAGCCAACCCAGTTTCTTTTAACCTCTCAGCACCACACTAGAAGAGCCCTGATGTCTGACCATCATGTTGCCTTTTTAAAGACAATTTGAGAGTACTTCCAGGGTGATGGTATAATGGAATACTATAGCATAGAGTACTATGGCAATTTAAAAAAAATGTCTCAATGCACAACTTTGCTCTTCATCGTGTCTTCTATTACACCACGCTTTTTTTGTTTTATTATTCCATAATTTATTAAATAGGTAACTTCTGAAATTGTCTGATCCCTAGACATGTAATTGTATAAAAAAATACTTTTCTTCTTTTTTTTTCATACTAGTAGCTGGATGCTCAGGGATTTTTGGTACAGCTGAACTTAAGATTTGTACCTTTTTATGCCAAATGTTCAAGAGAATTTAAAGTATTTCCTGGCAGACTGGTTGCTATTTGCATAACAAGAAATGTCTATTAAAAGACTCTTGGGGTAATACTAATAATCAGTAGACATTTTGAAAAAATATTCCCTGCAGCATTTTATTCTGCTTTGAAGTGTTTACCTCTAAATACAGATGCTTATTCAGGAAAGAGAAAAGCTAAATTATTTCTTTTGTGCCAGTTTTGTCAAAAAGTATTTCCCAGTTTGACTAAGACTGTGGGAGCTGGGAGCACAAAAGAAGCAAAAATTCTTTTCTACTCTAGTACAGAGGTCAGTAGAGTTAAACTACCATTAAATCTGGGGCAGATATTTTAATGAATTCCAGAAATACAACAATTGAATAGAAATAATGTGAATACAGATATCTTATTTCCTTTGAATTAGAACACTACTGCTTGTGGTCAAGCTGAAAGAGAGTTGAGATAAGTCTTCTGTGAAAAATAAATTTTTTCTAAATGAAGGATAATGTTTTCAAGGATATGCTGTATAAATTTGTGTTTATAAGATGAAAATAACTCTTCATTTTAATGTCTGCGTTTGGTTTTGCTTTGAAGAAAAAGAAGCAGTTTGGTGAATGCTAGGGGTGAGACCATGCCTGTAGCTTGTATTATGGTTGATGTTCCATGTATAAAGAATATGAAATCCTTTTGGGAGAGGGTAATTGGATCAAGCAAAATTGTGAAAGTCGTTTGTATTTGGCCCTCATGAAAATACTCTTTCTCACAAGGTATCACATTCAGCTACTCCACGAAGAACCCAATGTGAAATAATCTTATTGACATCCATATTGGGTCTTTCTCTGGTGCAGATGTGTATAGCTCCATGTGCTGTGCTAATTAACATTTATCAGCTCAGTTGAGTTAAGGATATGAATTTATTGAGGAAAAATTGATGAAATAATTTATTATAGATTTTGTGTTTACCACTGAAGGTCATACTGTTTATTTAAATAAGTTCTTTATGAACTTATGAACAGCATTTCACAATAACAGCTTTTAACAGTTTGTGGACTGGTCAGTTGAATAAATAAAAGGCACAGTAATTCCTTTTTACAGTTACATTACAGTTTTAATGAGAATCATTGATTTTTCTCTTAATACTAATGTGTTTAATGACCTTTCTAATGACATCTGTCACTACTGTTTCTTCTCAAATTGTACTGGCATTTTCTTTCAATGAAGCAAAGGATTTTAATTGCTTGTTATGTTGTTAGAATGAAAATTAGTACTCCTTTAAAGTAGTATGAAGGCTTGTAGAAGGCATATTCTGTTAAAAAAATAATTAGAAGCTGTCTGATTTTTGATCTACAGAAAAATTTTAGAAACTGTCCATTCCTTTGTCTTCAGAAAATAGATCTTGAGTGCTACATGTGAAACTGGTTTTTCGTTGTCAGTTTTTGCTACTTAATATCAAGTAGAGTTTGTGGAATTTGACATGGAAGAGTATATTAAGGTAGTTCCTGACAACGTCTCTCTCAAGAGTGGAGGCCCTTCCACTTTTAATGGTACTATCTGAAGAAAAGATATGTGAATTAACTAAAACATTAATGTACCATGAATCACTAAAACCATCTATATATAATTCCAAAAGTGTATTGCTTTTCTCTCTGTGGTGACTTTTCTTTCAATTGTAGATAGTGCTTGCCTTGAAAAACTCTTTTGTTTTCTACTGCTTATCTTCAATTGCTTTAATACTCTAAAACTTGGCTATTAAATACCAGTCTAACTTTAGTTAAGAGTGATTGTCAGCAAGCAACAAGGCTTTCGGTTAGTTTGTAATTATTAACATAATAGAGGCTGTGGGTGAGAGTCAAAGAAAGTGACTCCAACACTCCTAAAGGGTTCGATCTGTTGATCTCTTTTGCAAACACACAGATGCAAGACTTAGTGTCACTTAGTGACACGGGACAAGTGATTGCAAGTGAAAAGAAGGACGTGAGTATTTTCTAAGCTGCTCAATCTCGATCAGTTAACTAAGATTATACATTCCAGTTTTGCCTGCATTACAGGTAGCAAGGTTGCTTAGTTGATCTGGTCTAATTCAGGTGCAAAGATGAAGCACTCACCCACTCAGGGCACTCCAAGCAGGCATGCCCGGATGTCATGCTCAGAGCGGCCACCCTAAAAGGCGGGACTTGGGGGTTTCCATAACAACATCAGCCCGTCGTAGGCTGACACTACAACATTATTGCAGCAGCTTTGAGCGAGTATTAACCAAAATACAGTCACCATACATTTTGCCTGCTTTGCTGGTGAGGAATGTCTGTGCTGTGTAGAGGTGCTTCGTCTACGGCATATGTTCTCTGTACATGTGTGACTGAAATGGCCACATTTTTCTGAAGCTCTTTGGCATGTCTATATAATGTTTTGAAGTAGCACACAGCACATCAGAGTGTACGTGGCAAAACCCAACATGCGTTTGTGTGAAGTTATTAATATTAACTTATTTAGTACATTAAAAATGAGTAAGGATAAACACTCGGAAAAGCTGAGCAGCTATCGAGGCATGTAGAAAAAGTTTCCTCTAAGTAGTCCTTTGCACATAGCATGAAGAGATCAGAATCAGGCTTTCTCTACTTATTTTATAGCACACTTTGTAAAATCCAAACCAGGAGGTAGAAATGCCTGTTTTAACAACTAAAATGCACATGCAGTGTGAATGAAAACAGGATATTTAATTAATTAGACCAGAGATTGTTTCATAAAATAAGTCAGCTTGCTTTAAACAGGTTTCACAGACCACCTAAAATAGAGGAAGCAAGCTTGCCAATAGCAGGAGCTAATGCTTCAATACCTTTCATTTTGTACTCTGAAAAGAAAACCTCTTCTTAAGCTCATTCATTTTCCAGAGGGAATGTCGAACGCTATTGTCAGAGCTGCTTTATTGTCACCATTTACAAAGGTCACCTGAATTAATTGACTTCTTACCATACGTATTGTTAAGCTACCCATTTCCTGACATTTTTGGAAAGGTGACAGGCTTAAAGCCAGTGGCTATCTGTTGATGGTTCTTTCACAGTGTTTGTTTCTCAGAACACAGTAGCTCTAAAATTACAAGCAAATAATTGTATTGGTGCAAAGGAACAGAATCTTTATTATGTTCTCTAGAGTTCATAGGAGTGAGGGGGCTGAAGGAAGAAAAATGGGTATAAGAAATAATCAAAATACTGAGATTTTTTTTAATATAGATGTAGTACTCTAAAAAGCAAACAAAAGCATACGGGAAGATGCAGATTGTATTTTTTTTCCTTTTGAGGCATGCATTGGAGGGCTAACCTGTCTTTTTCATGGTGTAAAGTAAAATCTATCTCTGTCTTTCACCGATGCATGAATCACAGATCCATGCTGATGCACTTAACCAAATGTGTTTTCATCTGAAAGGATACTGAGGTACTCTGATAGTGCATGGGAGAAATGACATACACATGCATAAGCACAAGCACATTAGACAACTGTACGGCTAGCCTGGAATTTTAAGTTGATTAAATTGTTTTAATAGAAAATCACTGATATTTTTCTAGCTCCCTATATTTGCTGCCTTCTCCTTCCCCCTGTATTGGGCTCTCTTTCTCATCAGCAGTGCTGGGCAAAAACTCCAGCTAGACATGTGAAAACAAAGACATGGAAAGCAAAGACAAACAGTTCTGAGCCTTGCTATACTAAAACAGGCAAAGCTGTTATAGTGATGGATTTAAACACTCTCCTTCCATGTAAATAGAGGCACCCTGCTGAGATCCTGTTAATTACCAAAGAAGATTAGAACTCCTCTGCTTAATGTGATCCTTTTTCACCTAACGCGTCAGTTCCAGCTGCATCAGTAATCAGACATTCACACTGTCCCTTCTGACTGGAAAGGGGATGTTTTTAAGCGAAATCATTTGCCACAATCCCTAAGATGTAGCCTGGCAGAAATTCAATAACTGTTTGTGATATGCTCATTCAGCCTCATTGCTCAGTGGTTTTTAGGTCTTGACATAAACAGCATTTCCCTTAATCCTTGCACTGGAGAGAAGAAAGGAGGCTGTCCTGTATCTTGTTTTATTGGTTTCAAAACACAGAGCAAGTGTTTAATTTGATATTGCCTCTGAAACATCAGTGGAAACATTCTCCTTTTATATTTTTTTTATCCTTTGATGTTCTTTCATGCTAACAAAAGCACAAGTCTGATACTACTGCAAGCATATTTAGATTGTTTCTGGCATAAAAAGCATATTGCATTTGCATTTCTGTTCAGAAAGTAAAATATGAAAATACACTAATAAAATAACTTTACAAAAAGAGGAAAGGGGAAAGAGTCTAGAAGTTAAGATAAAAGTCGGGGTAAAATTGAAAATAAAGAGGAACTTACCCTATAATAAGAGCAGTTTCAGAGCTGGAGGAGTTCTTGCATCTCAGTAATTTTGAATCCTTAGTTCAGGTAGCGACATACTTGTATTAAAGCCAGAGTCTGTGTAGGTGAGCACACACGTACGTATGGGTGTGAGTCGGTGTGCATGCGTGCGTCTAACCGTCTATAATACAAAGATGTATCTATTGATATCCTACAACACGAGCGATTCTCTGTGCTGCCAGCTGAGATCCCTTGCGTTTGCCAGGCGCTGTTGCTCCCTGGCTGTCTGAGGCTCGCAATCCAGCGGAGAGAGAAAGAGGCGGGGTAGGGAGAGCCGCTCGCTAGCTGCTCTTATTTCTGCCGGTTTCCATGGTGGTCAGCGGTGCCCGGCCGGGGCTGTGCGCTGTCACACGGCCCCGCTGGTGCCGGCGGTGGCGGCTCCCGGCGCGGAGGGAGCGCGCCGTGCCCGCGGCGCGCAGGACGCGCGGCCAGCGGCGATGTGTGCGCGCCGCCGCCGCTCGGGCACGGGCGGCGGGACCTGCCCGTGCGCGCGCCCGGGCGCGTCCTCGCACTCGTGGGAGATCGGTGTCCGTGCGGAACGCGGTGCGCGGCCCGAGCGTTCTCCCCACACCCCCCTTCTGCAGTTTGTATTTTTTTTTTTTTTTAAGGTCTGTTATCTATGCTCAGAACAACTTATTAGACGTCACTGAAGTTCTGCAAAGGCTGCTGTGGTTCAGAGGATACCGTATGATGGAAACATTCAGGAAAAATGTGTTGTGCCTTGCCCCCAGTTACGGTGCCTTTTCTTTTTTTTTAAGCTTAAGACAGGAAAAGATTTGACATATTCTTCCCCTTCCAAATTTTGCCAAATACTACATTTTATTACCTGTGTTTACCAGTAGAAAGTAAGAGCAATAATATATCTTCCTGAGAAATAAAATTTCAGAATGATCTATGAAAGGGGTTAGTTAAAAAGTCAGTTTCCCTCAATCTCTTACTGCTTGAGTCTGTCTTTTATGGCCATTCAATTATATAAACAATAGGATGCCCAGATTTTTCCCTCTTTCTTTCTTCTTTCTCCCTTTATGCCATGCTCTTTGGTGAATGATTTATTTTTTTCCCTATTTATTATGTGTCAAAGGGTATACAAACTAAGAAGGTTTAAGAACTGTAGAATAATTTGTGATTATCATCACCCCTTCTCCTAGATATACAAAACAATAAATTAGAGAGATGCTGTTAGGAAAAGGGCTTTTAAATATATATTAATTATATGAAATAAATTACCTTGTAATAGGAGATGATTAATAATGTAGTGCAAAGAATTGGTTATCAACAGGTCAGAAAGAAGAAAATGTTGGATCTATTGCGTGAATTCAGTTCCACAGCCCTGAGCAAGTGAGGCCACCCTCTAGTGGACTGAAATGAGATGTGGTTCTCATTTCACACTCATCTGCTTTGAAGAAAGGCTCAAGATCTTGTCTAATAAGACTATGAAAACTTTCTGAAGATTACTAAATGATGTGAATTAGTGTACTTTTTGCAACAGCAATAGCGCCAAAATTTTGCAATAAAATGGTTGCTATTTTATGAATACTGAGTCTCATCTCAATTCACTTTGAGTCAGATCTTGGACTGCATTATTTTTATTTTCGTTTGGTAAAAAAATAATTTTGTTACTCATAAAATCAGTTGTTATGAAAATTAAATTAATGCCACCATTCTGAATAAATTTCAGGTGGTTAAAATTGCTCAGGGCAAATTTTACGAAACTACTCCTGTTAGACTCACAGGTACTTATACTATGGCTCTATTAAAGCAGTCTTCCTTCTGCTGCAAATTTTATAATACTGCACTTAAGATAACTACAGTGAAAAAAGTGTTAAATTTTTTCAAAGATGTGTGCTGTTCATTTTTCACTCATCCAACTGAGTGGGACTGTTTCATAGATGAAATAATAGCATTTAAATGACTGATTAAATGCAAATAGGTGAGATACTCTAGGCCAGGGAAAGGCCAAGTGGTCTTTTCATTTCCTCTCATTCTTTGTTATGGATATTCAATTCTTTTTATAATGTGAGTTAAAGAGTTATAACAAAAAAGTTGTGGCTAACTCATCTTTAGTTACCTTTCAGGTCTTCTTGCCTGAGGTGGGGACAGGCAAAACTAAGATCAGGAAGATGTCACATCATCTTTCTGTAGCCTCAGGGCTCATTGGTGAATCCTTGTTTCTCCTTTGCCCCCACGAGATGGCTCCTGGAGCCCCTGATGTATGTAATGTCCACCACCATGAGCTGCAAATCCAAGCCATTTTAAAATTCCAAGTCAACCTATAAGCCTTCCCTGCTGCACAGCATAATGTCCCGTGTTGGATGGGATAATGCTCGGGGTGTTTTAAGTAAGCACAACCCAAAGCCCAAAGAGTAAGACATTGTAGCTCCCACAAGACAAATGGAAATCCTTCCTGATCTCAGCCCTCTCCTAACTCTCCCCCTCAAAAGATATTAACCTGTGCTACAGGAGTGGTGTTTTGGGTGAAGTAAGGGACAAGAAAATTTCAAAAAGTTTGGACAAAGCTGAAAATGTTCTTCTAAAGACAAATAAAAACTGCTATTTCTCATATCTCATCCAGTGGAGAAACATCTTTCTTGGGTTTTGCCGCTAGCCTCCTCATGAGCTCACTGTCATTCATTCAAAATCTGGCTTTCTAATTAACATGAGAATCATGCAAAAACATACTCAGTTATTTGACATGTGAAATTAAGATTAGAGAAGTGCTTCATTTTGCTTGATTGTGTGGACTGTGTAATTAGAGGGCTAGATAATTAAATCAACTAAAGTATACTTGCATAAAGAAAGTGAGTTCTTACGATAAAGACTATATGTGCAATTAAAGTACTTCCTTGATAGGCATACATTTACATATTTGTTAAAATGTTATTAAATCATACTAAAATTCTGTTTTGTAAAAAAAGGTGAAGTAATTGAATTTTATGGTTTAGGTAATGCTAAAAGAATATATTTTTTCAAGCTATATGCAGGAGAAAAGCATCTTTTACAACCAAAACAATTATGATTAATAAAGTTCATTAAGTTATTTTTCTCCTGATTTCACTATGATGCTTAGTGGTTTTAAAATAGCAATGTATTTTATGAAAATCATATATACAGCTAATAAGTTACAGGATAGAAAAAAAATTCTCTCAAACTGAGAGACAATGAAATTAATGCAGACTAACTCCAGCAATTTATTTAGCCTACATTTTATCTGATTACTGAGTGCACATTAAATAAACTAAGTAATTATTTGTTTGTAATGGACAATAAACACAATCCATAAACCCCTTAGTTATTAAAATACAATGATTCTGTGTCTACATTTTTCTCAGAATTGGAAGATGATTTCAAACCTTTTCCCCGTTTTTCATTATGTAGAAAGGCAGGGCGTCCTTGGGCCTCCCTATCCTATTTTGTGGTTCAGGATTAACCATGACCATTTCTAGTGTTTTCAGTCTGTGAGAACACAGCTCTGTTTAAAATACAGCAAGTGTGGTTAAAAACTTTAATAAATGCTATGCAGTTACAGTAAAAATCCCACAACTATTTGATTTAAACTCTAAGATGACACACTTTATATTAGAAAATGGTAATTAAAATTTTTAAGTGTGTATCCGTACAGATTATGTCTATGTGTAAGAGACAGCACTTTTGGAACAGCTTTATTGCTCATGACTACACGTGCTCCTCTCCTGGTTCCTGAGGCACCATGACTACAAGGAGGAGGCTCAGTGGTGGCTTTTCTCACTTTCTTCTTGTAGCCTGTAGAGTGAAAAAAGAACTGGTGTTTATTTGACAGATTAATTCTTACCAGTTCTGCAAAGCACACCCTTTTTGTATTTTCCATGTGGGTTGTGGGGATGTATTCCTTTCTGAGTGAAGGTCACTTTCAAAGAAATCTGTGTTGTGGTGTCATCAGTTAATTTATTAATTGACTTATTTATTATAGTCAGTTGTCATTGTGTGATTTGCCTGGAAGAGAGAAGAAAGAACCACCACATCATGTAACCCTGTTCTGCCAGTATTTTCAGTGTGATGTCATCAACCTGACATTGTCATGTGCATTTTTAGGTATTCTGGCAAGACTATTGACGTTTTCCGAAAAGGGCTAAGCTCCTATACAGACTAATTTTTATTAATATGTATCTTTCCAAAATTGAATAATTTTTGCAGAGATAAACAAAAGCAACATTTCTGGCTCTTGTTCTTTCTCTTTTTTTGAAGATGAAAGGCTTGTTGCCAACAATGAATTCAAATTTCTAGAGTTGCACTTCGTAATGGAAAATACTGTATCAGATTACTTAACCTGCTATGAAATTTCTTTTATCAGATCTGAGAGCTAGTGTTGATACAATAGAGCAAAAGCAGATGGAAACAAATCTGTAAAGAATTTCACATACGGAAAAATTCACATATATAAAAAACCCCAGCTACTTCATTAAATGCTATGTAGGTAGTAAGTGCTATATGACTTGGCAAGATCTGGAACTGCATAGTAAAGAGCCTTATAGTACAGGCAGATTCAGTCATGTGTGATGGGGTTGAATGAAAGCAAGGGTGAGGAGCTGATCTTGGTGATCAAGGAGATATTTTCTGTTCCAGAAGTGTTGCCTATTCATGTAGCAGCTGTTTTCTGTGAAACAAAAAGTATGAGATCCCAGTCAAAAGCTATAGTCTCTTTCCTTGTTATAGGTCCCAGAGCCATAGTCAGCCTTCTGCAGGAGTGGCTAGAGGTCTGAAAAATCTTAACAAGTTTTATCCCTACTGGATCCAACACAGGGTGATATCTGAGTTCTAATTTTCATCCTTGACCCTATTTTAATTGGTAAGAATCCCTGGCATACCATTATCTGCAGAAGGCTGGAAGTGAGTCACGCTTAGCAGCCACAACCTTGCTATGTGACATGGGATTCTTAATGAAGACAGAGCAGTGAAAAGCAGCTAGAGAATCTTTATATGCAACTGGATAAAGCAGATGAAATACTGTAAAGCAATTTTCAAGCTCAGCATATATGTTTAAAAATTGATTTCATCTCAGTAAGGTTATGTCTTACTTATGGTGACATCTCAGGTTTCGTAGCCTTCGTTAATTGGATATAGCTTATTGAGATCTTCTCTATGGTGGATCTTTAAGACTGAGATACCCTTGCTGATTTCTTAAGGATCTGCTTGGCTTTGATCCTTGTTTGGAGGACCTGGAATGTGCATGGAATGTAGCAGTTAGTGACATAGCTCTTGGAACTAATCTGTATCTAAAGCTGATGAAGAAAATAGTTGCAGTAATGATTTGAATGCAAAGCAAAGAATTTACATCCTGGTGTCAATTTGTTGTAATTGGGCAGTGATAGGTCTTGAAGTTTCTGTCTTTATAGAGGAGCCATTTTCTGTTTCTTTGCTCATATCTATTTGCCTTTCTATGGAACATTAACTGATATTTTATCTGAAACAGGTTTGTACTTTTTCTGTTGACACTGTGTGGTGTGGAAAATAGTATGTGATCAGTGAAAGGGAATCTCCTTCTCCCAATAATAATTTTATTTTAAATTTAGCCACCTTCCCTGATAATGCCACATTTGTGGCAATAAATGCCATATATATAAAGTGTGCGTTTCTCAAGGGCAGAACTTCCGACTTGAATTTCTTAACTTTATGAAACTAAACGAACTATTCTTGTTGCATTTTATTGTGGTTTAATATTAAAATTGATGGATAACAATAGAAATTTTAAGTTACCTGCTTTTCATAACTATTTCCACAAGAGCTGTATTGGTGATTTAGAAAATTTTAGAGTCACTAAGCTAAATATTAGAACTACAATGTCATTTTGCTTTTAGTTACTTTTACTTGGAGACTGAGAGAAGTATCAGTTATTTTCCCATGCTATCAATAGCATGAATTTGTCCTGGTGATGATAAGAAACAGCACGGATAAGTGCAGTGTGTGTTCAGAATATGGTTACCTAATGTTAGTTTAAATAAAGTATGCTAAACTATCAGAGTGTAATGGGTACCTAGGTATAGTCCTTAGTAGTTTAGTTATACAATTTCATATTTTTCAACTTGCAGGTCTGGAAAATTAATTAAAAGGTCAGTGGAACATGCAACAGCCATATTGATTAAAACCCAAGCAATGTAACTAGGAATGCAGTAAATGTCTTCCCTCTTATCTCTAGTTTCACTGCCAAAAATTGTACACATTAAATATTTTGTTTAAATGTAAAGCTATCTTTCAATCAATAAGCTGGGGGTAGAAAGGATCATGTACACCATGACTTACTGGAGGAGGAGTTGTTTCAGAGGCTTTCACATAGTTTCCATTACTAAGGAAACCACTTATTTTGTCTGTGCATGTTTTGAAAAGATCTCTCATTTGAAGTCTGGTGCTCAGACACAGGATTGCATTATAGCACGGAGAAAGAAGCAAGGGAAACAAAAGAGGCGTAAAACCACTCCATCTTTAAAGATTATAGTGTATTGCATTACACGCTTATGAAAGTGTACATATCTATATACACATATCTATATACATATATATATATTTGAGAGATCTGTCTATATATGAATGCATTTTGATTATTTTGTCCCCACAAAAAGTAACATGAAAATATTAATAAATTAGGCAGGGAAAGCAGATCTTGTTACTTCTTGTACTTTGCATGCCTCTATTGTAAAGACATTTGAAAAATCTGGTGTACCATTTAGGTAGCAGCAAACATGGGTCCTTATTTTAATTTCCTGAAACAAAACATAGTGTGAGATTGAAATAGAAAGAAATCCTTATCCATGGTTATGGATAAAACAAGGCTGCAAGGATGGCTCTGCATTCAACAGCTGATCAAGCCTTTGCTTGGAAAGTGAGTCTGTTTTGGTAAAATTCTTGATGAAGTGTTAAATCCTGACTGCAAATATACACCCAACCATACTTATACATATGTTATAGTTGGGTCAGCACGTTTTCCTCACATGAATAACACATATTTTCTGTGCTGATCAAACACTTGTATTAACAAACAATTGAATTAATAAACCCTCTATTACCAATTATGTATGCTCAGATGATATGCTCAGAAACTAAAAGGTGGCCTTAGTACAGCCAGATAAATCTGGCTTGATATGTTTAAAGTATAAGTATTTCAGTAACTTGGAACTGATTTCAAAGTATCCTCAAAGATGAGAATTGTTCACAAATAAGCTCAAAGTGCCAGAGAAATGTAGAAATCCAGAAGATTACCAGAGATCTGTAAGGAAATGAAGTTTCTGGCTAAAAAATGTTCTTATTCAACATGCTCTACTATATTAATTAGTTTATCAGGTAATTTTTTTGTCAAACAGGGTAGAAAATTGAAGACAAAGATGGAAATTCCCATTTTTAAGGGCTACTAAGCCCTCGGCTCTGTAGGGTCATGTGACAACAAAATCCGTACTATAGAAAATAAATTTCCCCTATGTTTTGTGTGTGTTAATGCAAATTTATTTTGAAATTAAGGATCTTAAAGTAATCTGTTATTGCTATGGGGATATGTCTGATGAATAATTATTTGTAATATATGCTTCATAGTTCATGAGCCATTTTGGGTGACAAAAGTTTACTTTTAAAGCTAATTTGCCTCAAAGGGATTTTTGTCTGTGGTTTTGTGCACAATTAATAAGCAGCCTGTGTCTATAGACTTTTTGCTGTAACTCCTTGACTGTTAAATGCATGGGACAATGACATCTGTGGTAAAGCTGACATGTCCTTGTCTTGACTTTCTTGAATACTTCTGGGTGAAGCAAAATAAATTAGATTACATAGAGATATCAGAACACATTTGGCTTGACTGAGAAATATCAATTTTTAATATTTCAGAATATGTGTGTTATTTCAATACTGTAGTGGCTATGTTTGCTTTCTACTGTTGAATTGTAAGAATTCACAACATGTCTGAAGGAACACTAAAAGCATTGCTATTCATTATCCTTTAATTTATGTCTGCAGCAAAAATAAGATCTTCAGTGTTTGGTAATACTGAGCATTTCCTTTATGGTGTAACTGGTGTGTTTCCAAGAGAGTGCATTGAGCCTCTAACTCCCATCAGTATTATCATAAAAGAGATGAAATCAATATTTTTTTATGAAATAACAGGAATAGGTATTTTCAGAGAAAGATAACATCTTTTTTTGTTATAAGACTATCACCTGGTGAGGACCAGGACCATTTGATACTGAGAAATAATTAAGAGTTTATAATTTAATTGGGAGTTCTAATTACCAGAGAAGAGAGACTAACATTTTGTAGAAATTTAACTATTTGGTAATTGTATAAAAGTATCATATAAAATGCAGAAGAAAATATAAATTATTGTTTAATGCCAAGTAAATCTTTCCATGACACCATTGTGACAAGAAGGCAAAGGACAGGTTGAGTGGGAGGAGGGTGGTTTTCCCACAATAAGCAGCTCAGAGGAACATAGGAGTATCATTCAGAAAGGCTGCTTGAACTTCAGTAATAGGAATGGGATTGCAATTTAAGTAGTTGATGATGGAAGGTCATTTGGAGCCAATAAAATGTAATTCTGCTTTAAATTGTAGACTTACTAGAAATAACTGAGAGGGAGAACATATCTCTGTATTACTGGTTGACCAAGAGGTAAGAGACAGGGTGACAGAGCTGTGAAAAAAAGCAAATATGTCTGAGGATGCACCAGGATTGTTGTTCAAAGTTTTTCCAGGACCAGTAAGGAACTGGCCACTTCACTAAGAGTAATTAATTCAGTTGTGATTTTATTCTGCTTGAAAATCATATGAATTCAAAGTAGAACACATGCAATTAAATGCTCTTCAGGTGACAGCAAAACCCACATTACAGAGGGGTTTATAAAATCTTGTCTTGTGTAGTGTAGGAAAGTCAGGGAGAAAATAAGATTCCTGCTGATAAATACATCCTGCTGGTACATAATGAGGAAAAGGTAGCAGAAAAGCAAAATTTGTGTGTGACTGTGGTTATATTTAAGTCTGGTTTTCCCCCCCCGCCCCGTGAGTCATCACATCCTGGGATAAATTTCCAGTGGAAATAGTTTGGGTAGAAAATCAAAGCAAGAGCAATCCAAACCAACCACGACTCGGGTGAAATAAATCACTAGCAAAAAACCTCACTTCAAAGATACTGTTTGGCATATTTATAAAAGAGGTGTGTTTACAAATAGCTGACTTCATGCCTGCAGAAGAAGAAGCTAAACTTAACGTTTTTGGAAGATCTTTACAGTCCTTTTTTGCTTATCAAAGATTAAGCCTACTTATCAGATTTCTATATAAGTCCAGTCCTTATCTGTGCATTCTAAAATCTTTTAAACTCTCTTTGATAATTTTGAATTTTTGTGACAATGGGAATTTCTAACCCTCAACTGGTGAGAATACTAATTTTTCAATGTTAAAACAGCTTCTCTCAATATTTACCCAGAAAAGTATAAATAAAGCAAGTATGAGTTTAGCATTTTACATTTAGTTTAGCATTTTACATTTACATGCAATTTTAAAGTAGTGGTTTACTTATCTCTGCATGAAAATAGTTCAGTGGCACTTCAGAAAGTTCAGAAGTAAAACAGGAAATTAATATCCATATTTAAGTCTTTTATTTCCACTTTTCTAGATAGTTCTGTAAACAATAATCCTTTTGATAATACTCTCTAACACAAATTGTCAGGCCTAAGATTTTATCCAAAATATTGTTCCATTCTGCCACATTGATCACTAAATAGAAGCCTCACTCAACTGGTCAAGTACTGTCATCAGTTTCTTCCTCTGGTTGTTTTTGTTTGTGTGTTTTTTTGTTGTGGTTGTTGGTTGATTGGTTGGTTGGTTTGGTTTTTTGGTTTGGGGGTTTTATTGGGTTTTTTGTTTGTTTGTTTGTTTTTTTATTGCAACAGATAATCTAAGTTCAGCTACAAGGAAGGAGAAGAAAAGCCTTAAATTCACAAAAAAATCCATATAAGCCTAACTATTTTGTATGCAAAATCCCAAAGCCCCAAAATTGTCTAACTTTTTTTAGTGTGATCTTTCAGCACTCCTAATTTTGCTGACATCTACTTTTTCTCTAAGAAATAGCTGCAATAAATCCCCTTTTTAGATACATCTGTATTTCTTCCTTGGGCTTTAGGTTGAATTTTTCTTTAGCTAATAGGCCATTCATATGTTCAGCCATCTCCTGAAGTGGCTTTAATAGGCAGGTACATTAACTCATTTCATATTTTTCTACAGAGAGATATTCATCAAGGTAACAAACTTGATGATGGAAGAGCGTATTCTTCTCATTACTGCTAATTCGAATGTTATGCCAAATAGGCTTTCAGGAACCAGAACACAGATAGTTATGGCCTTAATGAAATAGTAATAACATTCAAACTGGAAACCCAAGAAGTTAAAATGCATGGGTCGAAGAGGGAGAAATCAAACTGCTGATACATTCTCATATTTTCCTAACTGTACTCTCAGGACACATATTTTTGTCATGGCTTATGTTCTGTCACATGGAGAATATTGAACTAAACATAAAGGAGACTCAATATTGCTATTTTAAAATGCGCCTCAGGAGTAACCTAAATAGTGAATAATTTGGTACATCGGGCAGGAGCACTAACTTTTGACCAGGAGAGGAAATTCGAGTAATTCCATTAATTTCACTAATCTCTCCAGAGACTGTCCATGTTCTGAATATGAGTGCAACTACTTTTGGAGAGAAGCCAAACTTCATTGCTGCCTACACTGCATTTAAAAGCCTTTAATTGAATATTCCTAACTGAGCTAATTATAAACTACCTTAGGCTTTGAATCTCACTTTCCACAGATTCATCTTTCCCATGCCCAATCTTTTCCACTTCTATGTGATTGTGCAAAGAACATGCAATTGCTTTCTCCGACCCTGCCCAATATTTTTAGAAAAAGGAGTTCACCTTCCTTTCTCTGAAGTCTTCCCCACTGACTGTTCTGGTCTTTGTCTTTGCTTCTGTCCAGAGGGATGCAGATTTCAGTCCTCTGCTTCCTCTTTCAAGGTATCTTGTGCATCACACCCTTTCAGGGATGTCAGAGGCAGGTCTGTGTGTAATCTTTGCCTTCCTTTGGCTGTGGCAGAAAGACTCCTGAAACCTTGGCTTAAACACTGGTCTGATGTGGTCTGCCTTAGTAGGGCTCTACACTTGGCCAGTCTGACTGTAGGACATTGTGTCAGCCTAAGACCTGCTTAATAGGCTCTGTTTCTGTGGATTTCCCTTCTTTGCAATAAAGTACATGCATGGGAAAGGCAGGAGAAACACTTATGGGTAAGTGCTGCCTAGGCAATAGCTGCCCCTCACTCTCCTGGAGTCAGCTACTACAACCCCATTTCTCAGTTTAAATCGTGGAAAGGTAAAATCTTAGATGCGCTCCATTTTTTTTTCTTTTTGGTGGAAAGGAGATGAAGCAAGGTATATAAAATTTTCATGGGTAAATGCTTTGGAAGCTTGTAAGGCAAATAAATTGAAATGTCAGTATTCTGGCTTGGATGAACTGTTGAGAAGAGCTTTTACTTGGCATATACCAGTGTGGCTTTTTGTTTGCCCATGATAAGCACAACGGTACTCCAGGGGTTGTAGGGTGCTGATGGCACCAAATATCCATTGTCTCTCTAGAGAAGCCTTGGCTAAGTCTCTGCCTTGATTAAATTTTGATTCTACAGAGCTTCAAGGTTGACATTCATAATTTACTAAAATCCATTTAAATATATATTTAAAATTGGTCTGACACCTTCCGTATATTTATGATCAACACCTATTTCTGTGCTGTAAATAAATATTCTGCAGCTTACTTTTTAAAAAAAAGTGAATCTAAAGTTTATGATCCTGACTAATGAGGAATACGAATTATTATCTCTATTGTTTAGTTTTTATGGTTCTTCTGTGTCAACCTTAGTGGCAAAGGATTTTTAAAGAAAATAAAATAACAACAAATTAGACTTCCCCTCGCCCCCCTTCGTATCTTAACACAGGAGAGTTAAGATATGCCAATTAAGTGAATTAAATACCAGAAATGGGCAGGGTCCAAAAAGGTCCAGAATTTAAAACCAAGCGTCCCAACATATAAGCTGTCTCTTGCACAGGTTTGTAACTGTGAATTACTAGCTTTGCTTGCATTAGTTTGGGCATAAATTTGTCACAACCTTTAAACAGTATGATTAATCAGTCCTTTCAGAAGAGCTCTAGTATTCAAGAGCTCTATAATACATGGAAAATATTTTTGTTCTGAGAACCATACTTCTATTATTTTACCTGTGTATAAATCCTGTGGATATTAAAATTTTCATAGACTTTTGAAAGGGTTCAAAGAAAGAGAGAAACTGCTTTTAAACAATGAAATACTATAGGTCTTTATTTTTGAAAGCATTCAATAGGCTCTATAAACATATACCTCACCTTTAATACCATGTAATTCTGTATTTCAGTAGTTGAGTGGGATAATGCACTGGCTCTCTGAAGGGCTTGTGGAAATGAAGCATTTAGCATCAGCATCATGGAGCTTAATTGGAAGTTCATTTGCAGTTACTTATTGATAACATCTCAAGAAATCATAGAATCATTCACACATTCATTGACAAATCATTCCCAAACATAGTTGTAGGGAATGAAATAGATGTTGTAGTAAAATATTTTACATGATTGGGTTCAGAACTAAAACTGTAGAAAGAGAAATTTACTACTGGTTTTCTTGAAGCCATGAAAAATATGAAATGGAGGATTTCAGGGCAGCAATTACTGCATATACTGTGGTCACTTTTCCAAGGCCTATTT
This sequence comes from Acridotheres tristis, assembly GCA_037013685.1. Taxonomy (NCBI): domain Eukaryota; kingdom Metazoa; phylum Chordata; class Aves; order Passeriformes; family Sturnidae; genus Acridotheres; species Acridotheres tristis. The sequence continues at coordinate 33,079,877 of CM072885.1, read as the reverse complement.
TAAAACTCTATATGCTTGGAAACTGAATTATGCATAAGGACGAAAAAAGAAAAAAGTGAGGTACACATAAAACTGGGGGACATGTATAAGTAAAAACCCAGGAAAACTGTTGTTTTTTTGGAAGAGAATTTGTGAATTAGTGATTTCTGTGTGATCAGAAATTCACCTAGAGGTTTAAGAAATGTTAATACAAAGGTATTTTAGAAAGAGGACTAGAAGAAATAAGTTATTTTAAGTTCTACGACTCATTAATGCTTAATTTTTTGTATATCATCCTGGATGGAATTTGTTTTAATCCTGTTTCTCTCCTGCTATTTTTTGTATGTGTGCATCCATGTGTGTGTGTGTGTGTGTGTGTGTGTGTGTGTGTGTGTGTGATAGGAATTTCTAGTGAACTTTGTTTTAGATAGCATAAGTGTATATACAGATGAGAGGATCCCAGTATTTAACTAGAGTGTTAAATTAGCAAAAAATTCAGAAAATATTTTAAATTGCAATGGAAGAACACCAAAATTTTGATTGGTAAAACTACCCTTGATTGCTATTTTTACAATTACCTGCAACAGCAATAGTAGAGCATGCCATTAAAATAGAAATAAAAATCTGTCTTTTCATAAGGATGTAAGGTGGCTCAGGAGGAGATATATTTGTTAACTCTTAATCCTGGAATCGATTTCACAGATTCACAACAGTACTTTACATGAAACAGGAGACTTGATTAAGAGCACAATAAATTTATCTGCCAGATACTAACTGTTGCCTTGTTATGTTTAGAAGTTGTGTTTTTTACCTTCCCCTTATTACTGTTTCATTTGTTTTCTGTTTTCTATGTTAGTATTTGGCAGCATTGTCTGTTTTTTTCATTTATTCCAAACAAGGGAAACTGACATCCAGACTAAGAATATGTTCTGGTACTTCTAATACTTCTTCTGAAAACAGAAGTTAATTGTAACTGCTCCTTGTGTGTTTATTAGTTTTGAAGTAGTGCTGAGTTTGAGTGGGTCTGCAAGTTGTACAAATTTTGGTCTTCAAGAAAACACCACTTAATCTTTTTAATAACTTTTCTGTATTGCCAAAAGGTTAATTGTGTCAGAACCTGTTTTCCGTTCTCAAGTCATGCAATAACTGTGGGACATTTTCTCAGCTGCTACCTTGGAGATAGAGTTTGTTTCACAAGTTTCACTCTATTGTCTCCTGTCCTCATTAAACTTTCATGATTTTTTAAAGCAGAAGTTTGTCTTTATACAAGTAAGTAATTAAGTCATGAATATTTGGACAAGAGACTTTATTGAATTATATATTTCTATATCAGCAAGTATGCCTGCACTCAAATGTGACAAGATGGTCAATGCCTATTTCAGTGTTGCAGAGTGGTATCTCAGTATATTTCTTCTCTTCTGAAGGAAAGGCATATTTTTTCCCTGAACTTTCCTAATTGACCCACTGGGCAATCACAATTACCATAAGCTCATATTGTGGAGTCTGGCTGAGTGAATAATTTAAATCTTTCCAACTCCTAAATACCTTTTGAACAATTAAATTGGTATATTGTTTTTAACCCTGAGAAGCAGTGACTTGATATATGAAGAGCAACTCAAATTTGTTGCTTAGTTGTTCATTATTGGTACTACTTATTCTTACTTTGAATTACAACCCATTGTTAACGCAACTGAAAGGAGATGGAAAAGAAAAGAGCTGCATGGTTCTGCCTCCATGTCTCTCTCCCTGCTGAGTGTTCCTGTTGGACAGCATACGTGCATGCAGTCACTCCCAGTGTCTCAGGCAGTCCTGGGCTCTGGGGTGGATGCAGGTGGCAGTTCACAAAGGGACTCAGCAATGCCCAGAGCAGGAGTGCATGGCTGGAAGCAGGGAAGAGGAACAGTAATAACACAGAAAGGAAAAAGGTGAAAACGATCTGCTCCTTTGAGAGCAGCAAGCTCTTACCAGTCTGGTACTGGGCTGTAAAACAAACTTTGCAGATTAACTTCCAGGTTGCAGTTTTTCCAACCTTCTTCCATCAGCGTTCCCACTCCCTCCACGGGCTCTTTTCTCTGACCTTTTGCTTAGCCCTGTCCAGATTGTGGCAACAGGTGAATGATGATCGATGTTCTTAGCATCCTGAAGCAGTGCAGTGAGTGATGGATCGAACAAGTGCTGCAGCCAGGAAAAGATAAAGCCTAATAGCAAAGAGAAGATTATGGCAGTCAGATGTTAGACAGGCTGAGGCTAGTGAAGGACTACTGGGTAATGCTTCTGGAGCGGGCTGATGTGTCTGTGTTACATCGGTTGGAAGAAGCACATCCTCCCTTCTGGGCTTGTTTTCGCCCTCATGTTGACTGTTGGCAAAACTTTTATGATGAACTGGATAGGGGAACCAATATGGAGTCACATTTTTTTCCACTTTTAGATTAGTTTAATCCAGATCAGTGCTACTGAAAATTGTCCTGGTTTAGGGCAAGTCTGGGAGGAAACCTCTGAATGGGGTCCCTCCAGGAAACAGATACAAATAGTCCCTCCCCCTATTGGTCCAGGAAAAAACCTGTTCATTTAACAAGCAAAACACTTCCCAGCACAAAAATAAACAGTATTAAACAGCAAAATCTCTCTGCTCTGAAGAGATGACAGATTCAGCAGAGTCCCTTCCGTGGGCTGCCCGGCTCACTCAGGCTGTTCTCAGTCCCTGCTGGGAAATGTCACAGCCCAGGCCAGGCCTGGTGGGACACAGGTGTGAGTGAGCTCGGGGTGCTCTTCTGAGTTTTCAGTCCAGAGCGGGTTCAAACAATTCCCAGGAAAAGGGAAAAGAGGAAAAAAAACCAAACTGCAGTCCAGGGAACTTCTTTGCCTCAGTTAGGCAGAAAAACCAACCAAAAGCAAAAAAAGAACTCTCTCCCGCTGCCCACTGCAGACAACGCAGTCTGTGAGAAGGAAGCCGGGTGTAGACTTTGATAACAAAACTCTGCACTTCTTCTCACCTGCTTCACTTCTGAAACCAGTATTAAAGCTGCAGGATTTAAATATTCAACCAATAGAACAGACTATTTTGGGGATACAAGCATCATAAAGTCAGCCCAAGACAATATTGAACTATGTTCTAATTTGGAGGCAATAGGAAATATTTCTCTGAGTGCAAAAATAAAGGCTGGAAAACTGGGTGATAGAAAAAGATGTGAAAGATTAAAAAGTCAGAGAAGGAAGGGTGAGTGAAACAAAAAGTGTGTAGTACAAAGTCTAATTAGGAACTAATATGATTTTTCTGTTGTAAGCTGGGAGTTATAATTGAAAGTGTCAGAGGAAGAGAGAGATCTGGCTTTATTAGTCTCAGGGTGACTAAAGCCATAAGTGTGACATGGCAATGAAAAAAGACACATGTAAAGACATATCAGGATGTATTACAGCATTTTTAGAAGTGGAAAGAAAATATTAAAGGCAATGTACATGGTACTGGTGGGATTTCATCTCAAATTCTGTTTGTAGTTTGGGTCACATATGATTGAAACATGAATTCTAAAAGGAAGAAGTGCAAGATAGGTAGCTAGACTTGAGGAAATAGACATTATGTCTTAGGTATTATTAGAAATTATTATGTCTCCTTGTAGAATAAAGAAATGCACTCTCTTTTTATTCTACTCAAAAAGAAATGCACTGGCAAAGTGAGAATGTGTTTAAGCTGTAGAACAATGTTAGCAGAAGAACAAATGTGTATCTGCTGGCAATGATGTCTTGTTTCGTAGAAATGAGGGACAATAACCATCTGGGAGTAAAATTCTAGATTAATCAGTAAATGTGCTGGGTAAGTTCTTTCTCCTCATACTGTGAAACAGCTTGATATTTTTATCACATGAGATATATAAAATACATAATTCTAAAAGCTGGAAATTAGACAGAAAATAAAAGCTCTTTCTTTCAGGCTTAAAAAATTTTAATCTCCCCCCACTCTATACTAGAAATGCTAGAGTGTAGAGGTGAATTGGGAGAAACTAGGAACATGCCTCTCTCATGGAGGAAAGAAATTGGATATAATTACAAATATTTAGTGAGGTTGAGGTTTATTTCCTAACATATAAAGGACAGATTTTCTGAGTGAAAGTTGTGTCTTGCAGTAATTCCTCCCTGGAGCCTTCAAAGCCCCAAAAGTCAGGATATCTATAATGAGAAGTGTATTTGTCTTTAAAGGCTGTAAACAAATAAAAATATTCAATTTGATCAGCAGTTCATAGCATTTATATGACTTATAATACAAACAATACATGTATTTTCTCTAAGAAGGAATAACACTAAGTAATAATTACACTAAAAATAGATGGAAGAGCATATTCTTTTGGATATCTTTGCTTTTTTGATTTGGTTACTCCTCTATACATAAAAATAAGTATTTTCCATAGATATTTTTCTATAAATATTTTTTACCATTGGTGATAGAGATGTTGACATTTTTCTTTTAGAAGAATGATGATATAGTAGTGTTCACTAAATGGCTTTCTCCCATAGGTATGTGGACTTGCTTTCAGAGAAATTACTAGCTTAAAAAATATATATATCTGAAATACATAAATTTTTCTAAAAAATTTCTTAAAAAAAAATAGATGCCTTGCATGCTTTTCTAAATTTCAAAATTTCAGCCAAAGTATAAATACGCTGATGTTTTCTTTATAATAAAAATATGCTCCTCACACTCATTTTTGTCACTGTACACTCATTCCAATAAGCATCATTGTGTCTTTATCACTCCAGCCTTGCAGTGAAGAATGTATTAAATATGTTTATAGTCAACTTCAGATATGACTGTCAATACATATGAAAATCGTATATTTCCATAGTTGTTAATCACATCCTGTTCTTGTTTCTGTTAAATAGTAAGGAAGTTAAATGCATCAGTTCTCTGAGCACTCTGTAAGTGAATAGTTTTGTGCACAAAAAAGCAATAATGTATGTTTTTATCTGGCCCTAACTCCGTAAGGCTCAATTCAAGAAGGTATTCTAGCCAGGAGGGCCCTTTAGCACTGTCCTTAAATGCTTTGTTGAAGCATGGCCAGGTAGAGCAGCATGCTAACATTTCCTGTCAGGGGCAATAGCCTACTCTTACACTCTATCTGCTTTCTCTGCAGCTGATGGGTTTGCTTAATGCAGTTACTGCTACAAATCTAGATGCATTTAGGAATCCTTTGCCAAGAACATCCTTTATCTCATAGTTTTTCATGCTTTCTTTGCTTGGTTCAGGGGCCCCAGTTTTCATTCTGGACCTCAACAGTTACAGAGTAATAACCATCTATTGCTATGTAGTACTTTAAAATGTGAATGTGTAGGTATAATAGGGCTGGGTGGCCAAAGCTGTTTTATTTCTTTTTCCTCTTGCTAATTGAATACATTTAAATTTGTAAAACTAGTATTTTAGTAAAGCTGTCTTTCTGTATTCAATATATAACTTGGCAGCACAGTGAAGTTAGTTTATGATGAGAATTAGCTTATGTCATGTATTCAAAACATTTGAGCTAGTTGTTTAATTAAAAATCAATGCCGACCAATATTGAGTCTCTGGAGGTTAGACAGAGAGGTGGGTCCATTCCAGAGTGAGGTCTTAACTCTCAATTCCATAGTGAAGATAAAAAATAATATTGATTATAATGTTTGTGTATAGTAAAATAAACCATTTGTATGCATTTTAAGGGTTTTTTTATAAGCAAAGTCCCTGTGGACAGGGACTTGAAGCCTGGTCTTGGGAAAAAATTTAACCTGAATAATATTGTGTGGTGTTGAGCCTTTGTTTTGTAAGTGTTGTCAGTACTGTGCCTTTCACTATTGATTGTTAAGGAAATTTTGGTTCATTAGATAAAAAAAACTAAAACTATGTTACACCACAAATGCAATTAAAAGTTTGTTAATAATGTTTTGTTTTAATCCTGTTTTTCACTTGGGAACATTCTCTTGCTTGCTTCACTTAAAAAGTGTATTATGCTGAAATAGGTGAGAAAGTTAGTGTTCACAGTGGTTTTCTTACCTTTTAAATTTCCTGTCTGTGGTCACAAATGTTGTATGATGTGTAAGTGGCATTTAATTATAACTGTAGTATTTTCTTTAATATTAAGTAATGAATAAAGGTAATTATATGGATTTCAATACAATGTAAGAGATATGGGCTTTACTAGAACAAGTGGGTCCAGTCTCCTGATGATGGACTTTCTTGCCTTGTTCCTTGTCCTTTTCCTTTCGTCCTCATCTATTCCAACACTGTAGACATAGGCCTATTGACTGTGGCTGTAGCAATAAAATAATTCAATTTTGTCATTATTTTATAATAGAATATCTTATAATTTTACTAATGTTTCCTTTTCTAGTGTTTCTATTGCTCTTCAGATTGAGAATTTTTCATTCTCAATCTCTGAAAGGCCCTTTTGGCCACCACATCAAGCCATTTACTTTATTCCATAAATTCATATGATGTTTTGAATACGATACATTTTCATAAAGTGTTCTGCTAGTACTGATCATCCCTATCAGAAAAGGTAAAGCCCCAATGCTTTGGCTGTTCCTTAAGTGTTACATGGTAAATTAATTTTGTTATGTCTTTGTATCATTATAACCCTAGGGGCAGGTCAGCTCCACACAACTGCTTGCTCACTTGCCTCACGGTGAGATGAGGGAGAGAACAGATGGGTAAAGGAGAGAAAACTCGTGAGATAAAGGCAGTTTAACAGGTAAAGAGAAAACCATGCACACAAGCAAAAAAACCAAGAGGTTACATCACCACTACTCATTGGTGGGCAGGTGTTCAGCCATCCCCAGGAAAGCAGAGCTCCATCATGGGTAACAGTGACTGGGGAAGACAAACATCATCACTCTGAACATCCCTCCCTTCCTTCTCCTTCCCCCAGATGTGTATGCTGACCACAACACCACATGGTCTGGGATATCCCTGTGGTCACTTGGGGTCAGCTGTCCTGGCTGTGTCCCCTGCATGTGCATCCCCGGGCTCGTCACTGGTGGGGTGTGGTGAGAGGCAGAAAAAGCCTTGGATCTGGGTAAGCTCTGCTCAGCAACAGCTGGAACATCCCTGTGTTATCAACACTGTTTCCAGCACTAATCCGAAACTCAGCTTCAGACCAGCTACTGGAAAAAGTTAACTCTATCCCGGGCAAAATCAGCACAGTATATGAGAAAGCAATATTCTGATAGAAGGACAAGCTCTCAGCTTGTGTCATAATAACTGCTTATTTTATTGGAAGTGAAGTTTGATTTAGCTTCAGGAATGCTGGCCTATATATCTTTGCCCATTGCTATGGGAAAGGGGTCTCAAATGAATACTAGATTTTTTTTGTAGAATGTCTGCACAACTTCCACATGTAAAATTTTATAGTGGTGTTTTCATTAGTTGTCTTTTCTTTGAAAGTAAAGCTACTGGAAATTGCTTGTGACTGGGGTGACATCATGAATTAGAAAGGACATGAATTTAGTGTTTTGTAGAGACAGCTGTGTCTGGTATTTTAATATGGTTTTGAAGAGAAACAAAGGAAGGCTAATTAATGTGTTTATGTAAATTCTACAGATGACAGTGTTTAGCCACAGTCAGTTCCTTTACCATGGAAGCAAACGATGGTTCTCCTGTCCATGTCTGTTTAGTGATTCAGGGTCTACCCAAACATATAATTAAAAAACTGAATGCTGTGGTTGCTAAAGACAAAAGCAATTAAACAAGAGACTGATGAGAAGAAGCTTCTGGCAAAATAATTTTATACTAAACAAAGAAAGAAAGACTCCTGTTCAGATGGTGCTATGTAATGAAATGGCAAAACACAGTGCCACATTATTGTGACTATAAAACAATAAATTTTGTTCTATGGCAACCGAACAAAATTCTTAAATTTACTAACACTGAAAAGTACAGATATGTCACTGACAAGAATACTTTGCTTTATGGAAGCAGTGAAAAGCTTGGTCTACTTTTTCAAAGGTCTTGCCACATTTTTTTGATTTCATATTTCTAGCAGTGGTAGTAACAGAAGCTGAGCCAGGGGGAATAAGAACTCAGTGACCACCTGCATTATCGCTACCATGCTCAGCAGACTCAGAGCCGGTCAAAATTCTTTATACTCACTGTGTGATGTGCCAATATTGTTCATGTCTTAATTAATTTGTACCTTTAAATTTTGAAACTGTAACATCGAAATAATACTTTCTTCTAGTTTCCACTGCAAATTAGCTCTAAGATGCCTATAATTTCAAGCATTCCTAGTTATATTATAACTGGTCTAGCTTTTATAAAAATCAATGCTAAATGCTTTGTCCTAGAGAGTTATATAGAGGAAGAAAAATCTGAAATCTAATGTGAAATCTAATATGAAGTCTAAAATATGAAATATATGTTGTTCTAAGATTCACTTTTTATTAGGATTCAAATGGAAAAAAAAGGCCACAGAAACTTAGTAAAGGCAAGCAAATGCTCAAACAATGGAGTTTTGCAAAGGTAGTAAGAGAAATTATATTACGGATTTTTTGACAGAATATTTATACCATAAAAGTAATTATATAAAAGATTAATAGAGAGAGGAAATAATTTTTAATACACATAGTTTGGGGCAAGTATGATAAAATTCAAACCAATTGAGTATTTTTTATGTTTTTCCAATGGCTAAATTTCATTGCAAAGCAACTTGTATTTGAAAATACCAGTTAGATCAGTAACTCTCCATGTCTCTTACAACAGAGGTAGAGATCACTAGGTCTTATTTTGTTCCTAGACATACCTTCTGCTTAAGACACCTTTCTAAGAATGATCTCAACTACTTACATTTAGTTGTGGGATGTCTTTCATCTCAAGGCATCATGTCTGAATTTATTGCAGTTTTTTGGTTTCTTTCCTGATCCTCCAAACACAATATCCTATTTTTACTTTCTTATTCTAGTTTACATTTCAAAATTCTTCAAAGCAGACAGAATAATTCAGTATTGTTTAAGATAAGAACCAGCTTTTCCTTCTGGGTGAATTACGATTTTTCTCCTTGAAATTTGAAAATCTAACATTGCTGTTAAACTGGCTTGGGGAAGTGACTTAAAGATGTTTTACTGGAGGCCAGTGAAGGTATCCACTGTATGCAGTTAAGTGTGCATTTAGACTGACTGTGTTGCTACAAGTAGGAGTTTTGCTGTTGGGTTTTCCTTGTGACAATGACATGGCAGCTGCAATGCATTACTTTATCTGGACAGAGGGATCAGTGACATTGGGACAGCCTTGGGTGTGAAGCACTTTGGTTGCCAGTTGAAATTAGGCCAAAGAAAGAAACAAATATGAAAACTTGCAATGAGATGAAATTTTCTTTTGCAGAGTGTTACATTTTTATGAAGTGAAAAATCAATATGTAGAGGAACATTAATTTTATTGCATGCTAAAACTTTAACAGAGTGAGAGAGCCTGGCTTAATGCAGCTTTTGTTGGAATAAAGACAGTTGGGATGAGTCTGCTCTAGTCCTCAGAGCTGCTTCTTTCCCAGGTGTGCCATATTTAGGTTTTGCCTATTACTGCAAATTACCACTTCATTGATTCTTGCTGATACTAAAGATCTATAGATGACATCTCATTTCACTCTAAAATTGAAATGCCTTTAGATCACTTTACATCAGAAGCTGTAAAGATAAGTTTTGGGTACTAAATGTGACATTATAATGTAGAATTTAAGGGTTTTAAACGTCTTTAGATTTTAATAATGGAATTATTCACTTTTCTTATTGCTTGAAATTCAAAATTCTTTAACTAGGTATAAGATCAGTCATATAGTGAATCAATGTATGGTAATTATCATATTTGAGTAAACCATGTGTTTTCTATCTGATAGACTGTGTTGCTTGGACCTGGCTTTGTAACAGATAATTTGCAAATTATCTACTGTACAGGGTCTGTTCCACAGGTAATTGCTGTTGTGCATTTTTCATTCCTAAGTGCTGTGAGAGACCTCTAGAATTCTGCACAAGATTAGAAATGTTTCTGATACTTTTAGCAGCTTGAGATATTAAACAGAACAGTGAAATGGCAATTTTAATACTTTAGTTGACAAACAAGATTGATAAAATATTTAAAAGAAAAAATATTCTAATTTGGCCTTATGTGTCTTCTTTAAGAGGAAAAAATAGTACTTAAGTTATTAATTGTATTAATTAATACATTAATTAATTATTAATTATAAATTATTTAATAATTGTCATTATTTTGTATTAATTCACTTAATTTGAGTTTGGCTTAGATCGGTAGTAAAAGCATTTAGAAACTGCATAAAAGGTTTGTCCTTGTGTTGTTTCCAAAGCGAATATTCCTATGTAAAATCACATGTCCATTTGTATGTATATATGAGAAACATGGATCTTGATTTCTACAGTTGTATGTCTAGTAAATCTATATTTATCCTTTAAATTAGCATGTATATACTTGCTGATACATAACAAAACTAAGTCATCAACTTTTTAATGATTCAGGATTAATTGCTACAGTTGTTACAATTTCATTAAATGAACCATAGAAAGCAGGACTGCCTGACGCCTGAGTTGCTTCTAATATAGCTACCTCTCATCAATGAAGAATCAGCTTTATCTGAATTATATCTGACAGTTTTCTGCCTAACAGAGACTTAATAGCTTTCAGTTACTGAGTGGTTTAAGCTAGAACATATTTCCTGAATTAACTTCTGTGATAGCACAGGAGTCAGTAGCAAAAGTCTAATGTCATTAAGCTGTAGTATATTTTAAAAATTTTTTAGCCATGCTATTTCTTTTCAAACTGTGCTACTGACATTTAGGAGTGATATTGCACTTTTTCCATAATTAGACTTAAAGAAAAAAAAGAAACCTTTATTTTACTAAATCTGTTGCGATTACAGACTACTATATAAGGGAGATAATTTAGAATTTAGTACTGTTTAGATGCTTCATTGTTATATAGATCTATTACATACAGTGAACGACATTCCTTACCAGACTGTAGATGCAATGCCATCCAAAAATACATAAATCAATATCTCAAAATGTTGTTGAAGATGACTCTATGATGAGCAAAAGTGAAGACAATGGAAGTTTTGCTTTAAGAGGGAAATATTAAATACGCATTCATATTATATATGCTTCTCTGTTTGTGTTTATGTATTGCATATATACACATATATATAGTTCAAATTATGTGTTCGAATTATACATGTGGTCAAGTTATAGTTCATTGTTTTTTTAAAAATAAATGTTTATATATAAACTAACAGATTAGGAGAGGATTAAAGAAATAACTGTGAAGTACTTTGTAACTATTAAGCCAAATGACAGGAAGGAATATGTAGGGTATCCCCACACAGGATAGTGTATGGCAAAATTAAAAGATAAAATATGGATAGAATCTTGAAGAAAACGTCTTCAGAAATATATATTAAGTGGAAATTATCTCCAAGAGGAATGATAAAATACTGTTTAGCACATTAAAAATTTCACTGGTGGAATACTAGAAAATGCACCATGGAGAACAATCTTGCTCTAGTGCATAGAGGGCATAGATGGCCTACTAGGCAATTTTATCTGTAATACATATGATTCTATTTTTTCTGTTCACATTTTAAGCACCTCTTTTCAAAAATGCCTGTTCTGTAGGCACTATTCTGAAAGGGTATACTAGGGAAAGCAAGAGCTGTAGAAAAAGGACACCATTCATTTCATGTGCATTAATCAAATATGCACCCAGTATGCTAGTACTTTCTCAACAATGAAAAACACTGTTGCCTCCCTACACAGAGGCAGAAGTTATAAAATTGGGAATAGGAAAAAAATGAATTATGTACAGAATACATTGCTTTGCTTTAAATGGAGTTAGATCCTTAGGAAGAATTTTCATGTAGGTTTTATACAGTTATTTTAATATGAACTAATGGAAGCCACCAGGACTGCACATAAAAATAAAAGAGACTAAAGGGATTGTATAAAGAATATCTTGTTTGAAATTTTGATTTGACAAGAGATTAAACCGATTTATCTACCCTTAAGCACATGACCATTTTAATTGACTTCAGTAGGTCAATAAATTGTTGATGTAAGGCAAGTAATTGGGTATATTGTGGCCCACTGGCTGTTGTTGAGATCAAGTAGGATATCTGCCTAACAGCATAACACAGTACTGATACCTTCTTTATATTTGGGAAAGATGCAAAAATGTATTTGCAGCAATCATCTCTTCTTCCTTGTTAGAAGACTGTCTTCATAGTTCTTTGTAATAGGAGTAGTATTCGTCTTTGCTGCATTTACCCTGACAAATCAATTCAACCTTTGCCTTTAAGTTTTCTTTTTAGATCTTAAGTACCCAGCTGTACTATCTGGAGCATTATAAGTGAGAGCAAAAAATAAAGCTTGAAGTCAGAGTACAGGTAGTTTGAAAAAAATGTATAGTCCACTTATGCTTGCCACGTAATTTGATTGAGCCATTTGCTCAAATAATTCAATCTCTGTAGAGAATGATTTCATGATGTATTTTAGAATGCCTGGTCAGTGAGAACTGCCTTAGAAAATGGAATGAGAATCATACTGGGAAATTTTAGCTGTCTGTTGCTCCTAATAGAATTCTGTATGAGTAACTCTGTCAGGTTCAGCTTCTGAACCTCAGAGGGTGTTTCTTTAAGCTGGTCAACAGAGTTGATTCTGTGTCTACTGCAGAGTTTCAAGTAGAATAACACTAAAATTGGGTTTGTTTGACAGGTCATCCACCTTAATTCAGCAATAATACTTAATCAAATCTTCCTTGAGAAATCACAAAGGCACTGTTAAAAGTGGATCTCTAAGGTTAAGAATTTATGGTTTTAAAAATTATTTTATATCTCTCAACAACTACAGCAGAATTAACATAATTAGTAATCAACCATAGACTAGGAACTCAAAATAAAGGTTAACACCTTTCCTCTGCATAAATAGAATTGCAGAGGAGATTTTAATATTCTTTTCTGTTTAATGCCTGATGAATTGCTTTTTTTTTTTTTTACATTGGGCTTCTGTTATTCTTAAGCATAAGTGGTTTAACAAGTGAATAACACATCCAAGCCCGTGAACGTTAAGAATTGTAAATGCAGCTATCCTGATTAGAAAATTTATTTGATTAGTATCAATTCCACATTAGCACACATGACTATTCATACCAGTGCTGCCTTTGGATTGCTCCCTAGGCTTACAGGGAAAGCTTGTTGGGAAAACTTTACTGGAAATTGCATGTGCTTTTCCATAGCCAAGTGAAATGACTTGAAGAACTCCAGAGCATAAATCAAGATTAATTTCTAGGCATGCATGGCAAGGTGATCTTGAGATGAAAACATTAAAAAATAAGAATGTAGTGCTCCTGGTAAGAGGGATTTTTTAAAGATAATGGATGAATTATATTAAAAATACAATTTGAAACTGTGGAAAGTTCTTTCTGTTATTTAGGTATTTATGAAGGAGTAGTTATTTCTGCGTACAAATTAAAACTGGACTAGAGCAGAAAATTCCTTTAAAAATCTGCAGTGAAAACATTGGGAAAATATTATAAGATAGTGATATAGTAAATCACCACATAGAGAACTAAAACGATTGAAGAGTCTTTGGGGTAGCATTAAAATAGATGTGGACTATTTTAAATGAAGACATAAGCATCTCTATGGACACATGCAGAAAAGCAGGAAATAGGAATTATTATTGCAAAGTTTGGTATTAATTTTGGATATAATAAAGATTTCAGACCAAGAGTATGCTAATAATATGATCCAAATTAGCCACAATACTCTGGAAGTGTAGGTGGTGATTATATATGGAATATAATCAGAGTTGTTTATAATACAGATATAATACAGTTCTTTCCTTGGGTGAAAAACTGATTATGTATAGTTCTTTATATCTTAAAGAACAATGGTGAAGTTGTATAAATATATGTGACTGAGTAAATTTAAATAGTCACAGATGTTCAACTCTATGGGAAATTTAATTAAAATTAGACATATTTACCATTATTGCTAGTCTTGTGATTGAAACAGAATAGCTGATCTACATATTGCAGTGTTATGCCTACACGGAAAGTTTTGAACTATCTCTTTGTTCTTCTTTGCCATACTAAAAGTAATATATCAACTAAGTCTTGTGCTCTCAATATTTTATTTTTACTTTTCTCACTTGATAGTAACCGGTTCTCAACTGTAAGATAAATTTATTCCTTGTTCTGTTAGTTGTAAGTACTTATGGTAACAGTAAAATGTATTTAACCTCATTCCTACAATCTGCTATTCTTCCGGTAGACAAATCTGTTCCTTAGTCAGTGGTGGTTTGGCACTGAGGGTGAGGTGTGAATGAATCTATGTGTAAAGATGAGGTTACTTGGATTCAGAATATTCAGTTCAGCCAACTCACGTGACTCAGAGTTGCAATGGGTAAGTTTGAATTGACAGCTGCAACTTTACATTTCATTTAATGCATTTTCCTGAAGGTATTTTTGGCAGCATATAAATAAGTGTTAGGTTGTTTGTTGCTAAGCACATTCAGAACCGTGAAGCTGCTGGTGTAAAGCATTGTGTCCCAGCACATATTCATTAATAGATAATCTTTTGAGAGAGGTGTTGCATATACTTGGCTAAGACTTTAAAAATAAAAATGATAGAGTATGTTTTATGCATTGAGGATTTCATCAGTGTTTACACAAAGTGTAAAAGCTGCCTGAAATATCTGGGATCAGTGTCCTAGTTCAGACTGATGGGGTTGTAGCTGGAGGGGGATGGAGCCTTACTGATTCTAAGCCGTTATAGTACACACCGATTTCTGTCATTATCGTAATAAGACAAACTTGGGAGATTCTCCAAAAACCTTTGTATTGTCTTCAGGTGAATTATAAATTTACAGGCAGGAACTTGAGAGTCTTAGGATAAAAGTGACTCAGTTTCACTTTCCTTGAGTGTGAGTACATATCATCTACTCATTTTCATAACAAGGTCTGAATGTAAGACACAGTCTAGTCAGAATGAGAGGAGCATCAACACACACTTCAGATTCCTTTCTGAATGAATGCTGGTTTAGTTGAATCTTTGAGTTCTTCAGGATCTTTGCGTGTTTTAAACACTGAAACATCTGTGCTTACCAAAGCCCTCTTTGTGAATTACTTAGTATGAGTGACATGTTAAGTTGAAGCTACTTGTCTGATTCTTGGAAACACTATTCTGCAGGTACCAGTCTATTTTTCTGTTGACAGTAGATCCTCTGAAGGCTGTAAGAAGTATAGTTTCCTTTTCAAGTCGTTTGCACTGTAATAGAAACACCTATCATTTCCCACTTTCTTGATTTGAATTACAGCAATATTTTGCTCTAGAAAAAGGCTTGCAAAAATAAGAAAAATGTAATGGGTTTATAGCAAATGAGTTACCTTTTGGTCAAGAGCTTTTAACCCCTGAAACTATTACATCATCACAGCCCTTAAAAAAGTTAATTTCATAATTAGGGCAAAATTCAGCAGTGACAGCAGATTTAGCAATAGTACAGTCTTCATATAAATATTTTGTAGCTAAGGGAAAGGAATTGAAGATTCATCATAATTCCTGCAAATAAAAAACCCGAAATATCTCTGTAATTTCTAAATGCATTAAAAAGAGGACATCAGAATATATTTATGCTGTTAATGCTATTTCACAGTTCAATCAGTTATCTTACTGTGTAATAAAAGACCCTGAAATTAAAATGACCCCTCTTTTCAGAGTGTAACTGTAGGATTTTACTATAAGGCTTCCTTGATTTGATCTTACTCTTACTGAAACGGAAAATGATATCCAACTAATGCATCTGAAGTGGGTTGTTATACCATCCAAAGCTCTCTTGTGATATTGATAGCTTCTGCTTCTCTCCTCAATTTCATCTTATGATCTTCCCTTCCCTTCCCTTCCCTTCCCTTCCCTTCCCTTCCCTTCCCTTCCCTTCCCTTCCCTTCCCTTCCCCTTCCTTCCCTTCCCTTCCCTTCCCTTCCCTTCCCTTCCCTTCCCTTCCCTTCCCTTCCCTTCCCTTCCCTTCCCTTCCCTTCCCTTCCCTTCCCTTCCCTTCCCTTCCCTTCCCTTCCCTTCCCTTCCCTTCCCTTCCCTTCCCTTCCCTTCCCTTCCCTCCCCTCCCCTCCCCTCCCCTCCCCTCCCCTCCCCTCCCCTCCCCTCCCCTCCCCTCCCCTTTCAGTATCTTTTTATGATATTGTAAGTCAGTCTGAATCACGTTTCAGATACAGCACATATTTACAAAACAAAACAGACCTACCCACATTTGAAAATGTCAGGAATATGATTAATGTTCTGTGCTATGTGTAGTAATTGAGGATCTTAGTCTTTTAAAGCAACTAACAGCTTGATCAAGAGAATCAACAGCAGAACAGCATAATGATTGTGAAATATTAATTAATTTTTCCACTGTTAACCCCCTGCATTTTCTGACAGCAGTGTTCATACATGGAAGCTAAATATCTTCTTCCTACCTGTAAGTAGTCATTAATGGTACCTCTGATTCAGACTACATGTGTACTTGTTCCTCAGCAAAACAGTGTCACACAAATAAAATTTAAAAATAGATATTTCCTTCTAGCTTCAAAATCCACACTTGTATTTCTTATTAAAATGTAACTAATGTATAATGCAGACTGTTTGTTTATATATGTTGTAAATTAATAACGAGTTTCTTTTTGACTTTTATTCTTTATAAAATTTATGAAAATATGTTCTATTTCTCCTAATGTAAAATTTGCTGCTTTAATAATTTTTAAAAATTGAGGGAAATATTTATCATGTGATTTCATTCACTAAACAAACACAAAGTCTGTGGTTGCCAACATGATAGATTTATGATTATGATCTTGTAACAAAAAATCCTTTTATATTTAAGAATTCCCTGCGAATCTTGTGTGTGCAGTGTTCATATTCACAGCTCCTTCCTGAAGAGACTGAGCTCTTGTCTTGAAGTTAGTCTAAACTCTTGTGTTTAGTTGGGTGCATTTACCTCTAAAGACTTTTCCCTCATGTCTTGCAGTGAAGAGTAGAAAGAATGGAGATTTCGACCACTGCTAGAAGTACTGTTTGTTTAGTGGATCCCATAATCCTAGTTATTTTAAGACTGATTTCATTTTGTCTTGATTATGTCAGTTGTGTTATATTGTATGAATGTGCATCCTGCGATAAGGAAATATGAAGAAACAAGGAAGAGAAGTCATGGTAGAAATTGAATAATGAAACTAAATGATTGTTCCATACAGAATTTTTCTTCTTACACTATTTGATTTGAGGTAGATAAATAATATTTTTTCTTTCATTATAGCATCTGCTGTCTTTTAGTGAGAAGAAACATAATCATTTTATTTAAATTATGAGTTAGATGAATCCGATTTAGCTCAATTGACATCTTCTGTAATAGCAAAAATGTTTATTGTGATGATTTACCAAAATATGAGTATTGATCTAATACCGATACTCAGCTGTGATGGACAGAAGGACTCTAACAATTTAAAATTAGAAAGTGTATGTTTATTCAGCGCTGGGCAGCAGTGTGGGGTCACCCCCTAATATGTACTGCAAAATTACAGGTGATCACAGAGTCTATTTATTGACAAAAGCTTCAAACAAATACATATTCATAATACCCGCCCCTCCCATCCCCCACTTCCTATGGTAATTAGCTTGAGTAGCTATTAAGCATGCGTGGTTGGTTTTTTTAATTATGTCTGGGGTCGTTTTTGTGGGGAGGAGTCTTAAAAAGAGGACGTAAGGCGAGTCTTCCTTGCCCTGAACTCTCGACCTTTTCTATCAATGGCAATACAAATGGCTTCTGGGGCAACTCCAATTTCCTTCTCTTTGTGACTTTGAATTATTTTCTGATTGCAATTGTTCATGTTTCTTTGGATCTACCTACTAGTTTCATCTTTTCCCATTGCAAGCACAGCTGAGCAAACATAAAATGACAGGCAATCAATTATTTAAGTTTAAGTTTAAGACTATTTCAAGCCCGGTTTTCTTCTAACTAACTTCTAATTATTTTCAGCAAGGCCTATCTATCCATTTGCTTTATAATTAACTCTAGTAAATAACTAACTTTTAACTAAAATCCTAATTTCTCTACGATTAGTGCTTCAGTGAACTTCTACTCATCACTGAAGATTTAGAATGGTTCAACTCTGCTTCAATGCCTTATTTTTGATTTGAACACTGGTCTGTTATTAATTACTACATAAACCAAAATATATGTCTCCCCAAGTACTCCTTCAATCCCAACTGTACTGCCCATTCAACGTTTTCTTTCATATTTGCTAATGTCTTTTAAGTCCCTAACCTTCCTTTTTTAGGCAGGTGATTGATTGCAAAGATTGGCACGATAGTCATGATTCTAGCCCACATCTTCAGATCAGCATAACCAGAGTTAAGAATTGAGTCCTCTTTGGTAGAAACCAGGCTGGCCATTTGCTTGCAAAGGAGTATTTTAGTGACAATTGGTGGAAAAGCTTATTAAATCCTTTGTCCCCTTCTCTGCACTCTGTCAATATCCTTTCCTCTCTTTTGAATGGCAGGTAAATATTTCATTTGTTGTTCTCTCACTGCCAGTGTATTTATAGGGGTTTCTGTTCATATTAATCTTGTTCCTTTCATATTTGTATTCCATAATGTGTGTTGTCTTTTCTTATTTTTCACTGCGTGTTTTTGTGCTTGTAATACTTTATGCTTGTTGAAGATCTGTGAAATATCTGATTTTTTGCAATTCCCACCTCTGTCTCCATTGGAAAAAAAATACTCTTTTAACTTATTTTTGCTGTCTTTCCACTGATTCATCCAAATTTGTTTGCCTTCTTGAAGCTAGTTGTTTTATTTTGCTGTTTATTTCTTCCCTTATAAAGGAAAATTAACTGTAAATTATTCATCAGTGTCACCCAAGTTGCTTTCCACCCACCAAGACATTTTTGACCAGCTAGTTCCTTGGGGTTAATATCCACCTCTAGAACAGCCATTCCTCCATTTTTTTCTTTCTAGCTCTTGTTGAACTGTAAATATAAAATATACATGAAAGTGTATAACTTTAAAACACATATAGTATTTTTTAAAATTCATCAGTGTTTTTGAAGACTTTGCAGGCCATTATACCTTTTCCTATATTTCTTTCCCAACATCTTTCCTTTTAGTTAGGATGCCATTTTTCCAGCAAAGCTTGTGCTTTGCCTGGTTTGGCTAGTTGCTGTCTGGCAAAAATATTCATAAACTTCATCCCACCATTGCTAATATTAATTTATTTTTAAAATGTTTATTATCATGACCTGTTAAAATTTTTCTATTGTATACTGAGAGCAGGGCCATACATTTGCCTGTCAAGGATTCTCTTAATGAGGGACATACTGCCACTGAACATTGCAGAAGTTAACAGCCTTAGTAGCAATGGTGGTAGCAACAGCTGTCAGGTGGTGCTGGATCATGAATCCTGTTTTATGAAACTCTGGCCAGTATGACTCATTTAGAAACCACAAGAAATGCTCTTTCAAGAATTTTAATAGTAGTGGAAAAGTTATTTCCTATGGTATGTATCACAGATTTTATAGAGGTGTTTCTAGTACCTCTCAGGGACATATTTTAGTGTCAAGATCAGTAGACAATGTTGTGAAAATTCTCATGTATGAAACTGAGCTGCTTTCTCCTGCAATTTGAAGGTGAAGGTTCTTGTCTGTAATCACATCCAGTGACTGACATTGACACAGAGATATCACAACAGTGTTGTGTTCGGTGACGGTTCATGTTTCTATTCTGTATTCCAGTAACATCTCTCAGCTTTTAGGTTAACATCTCTCAACTCCTGGGTGCTTTGAGAAAAACAGAATTTTTCATTCTTTTTGGCTCTACTGCCAAGGCCACTGATTTCCTTGGGTATTGCTTCTTATCGTTCCACTGGGAACGAGGGAAAAGCGAGTCAAGCGCTCATTTCACGTGGGGCACTAGGCAGCCATCAGGTGGCCTGGGAGAATCTCCATTGCTCATTTCAGCAGCTGTTTCATACCTGCTTGCACATTTATAGATGGTCCCTGTACTGTTAGCCAGGGGTTGGCTTTCGAACACGATAGAAACTATTTGGCTTGTGCTGATTCCTTGGCAATGCTGTGAGAAATGGAAGTGGTGAGTTTTATTACCAACATCCCTCATGAGCCTTTAACCAACATCTCTGACGTCTGAGTATGCAAGCAGTGGATCATTGCATAAAAGAGGAATGATCTGAGCCTGGTGCCAGGCTCTGACCTAAAGCTGAAGAGCACAGTATGCCATTATCTTTCCCTGGAGCTATATAGTCCTGCTCAAGAATTTACTCTGACATTTGTCCTGTCTCTATAGATTAAGCAGTTTGCTGTTTGCTGCAGTCTCACTATCAGAGAGTAATGTGCTTTTTTTTTTTTTTTTTAATTTGCTTTCAACCTTTATTGCTATCTAGTAATGTAGCAAAAATTTATTTTAAATATATTTCCTCATGTGTTTTATTGTGGCCTTGTGATGCAAGAACTTCTTTGACTCTATTGGCTCACCACAATGTCTATCCATCCTTCCTTCCTCCAGAAAGGAATGCAAACAATCCACTGTTTATTAGAAAGAGAGTGTGAGAAAGTATAAAAGAATGTCTCAACATCAGAAGGCGAAAACCAAGGGCAACATTTTATATGTCTCATAATATTAACACAATTGAAAATATACTTTAAATGATTGATGTTGCAGTACGAATAGAAAAATAAAATGGCTTTGGTCTCTAAAAGTAATGAAGTAGCTGATTTAATACAGTGCAAGTCTTCAGTGGGATTATATAGTATGGAAAGCCGTGTAGTATCAAAGAAAACAATAAAAACCATTATAAATATATAAACCCCACAAGTATTGTAGGTGTTCAAGTGTTAAAAATAAAGACACTGCAATTTAGTTTATTTCTTTGATAACTCATGTTCATGTGGGTGCAAAATCATAACTTCAAAATAGTAATCTTATCTGTGAATTAAGGTATTTTCACAGTATGATTAACACTTCTGTTTTAGAATTAAAGTGCCCCAGTAGCTGGAGGCATTATAGTTTGAATATTGACATTTACTGTATCAGTGTCTTTTATATCATATATACATTGCACATGGACTCTGTCTCATGTATCTTACTGAATTAAAAAAAAAAAAAAGTTGGGCTAGACCGTGAAATTTGCAGTTCTGATATGGTATCTTCATAACATCATGCCCTATTTCTATTTTTAGCTGTTTTGTTACCACCTGTTGAATATATTTTACATATAATTCTTACCTTGTTAAACATATACAGCAGAAACAGTCTTTAGATCTGCAGAATATACATAGAATGGGGAGAAAAGGAAGACAAGTGTTTCTTCCTTTGAGCAGGTTGCTATTTCAGTTAAACCTCAGAGTCTTCATGAAGGTCTTCATTATCTATCATAAGATTTTTTTAAAGTGTCCCACATGTTCTTTCTCAGGTCAAGAGAAAAGTACATTAAAAGCTTTGATTTTTCTCCCTCCTTCCACACCTCAACCCAAAATTAGTTTTCACTGAATCAGACTATTGTCACATTTTAGACCATTCTTTGTCTTTCATGTTGGACATTGCTTTTACAACCTTTGTATGCACAGCTTTTCCCACAGCAGTATGTCATATAACAGGTGCAGTTCAAAACTAAAGAAAAAGAAATATTTCTAAATTGAGAACAGGAAAGAATTATATTACTGATACATATAGTTTTACATTCTTTCCCTTAAAAGAGAAAACACACGAGGAAAATTTCTAAGAGAGTGACATGCATGTGGGAAATTTTAGATAATTATTTAATGCTGTTTTCCTTTTGGAAGAACCTCTGTGCAGTCAGTAGTTACAGCCATGCTTGCAGAATGCTATAACTGCATTTTGCAATGCTTCCTTTCCATGTGGATTTTATGGTTGATTTCTTGTGTTGGTTTGTTATTCTTTAGAGGATAATTATTAAGCAGATTCAAAGGTGGTGACAGCTGCATTGCCTCTCTGCTGATAGCAACAGCTAGTTTGTGAAATTTGCAGACCAAATATGTCCTGAAAATATTGTGACAGTTCGCTTGCTGCAGTATAACTTGCTGCTACTATTTGTTATTTGGAACTGTATGCAAAGTAGGGAGTGACTAGAAAGCAACTATTGTAATAGTAGAAGTAGCATGTGTATTATAGCTGGCAAAGCATTATTTTATGTTTACAAGATGTACTTGAAGAGCCATATTCAGAAATTTATTATCAAACAATGTTCAACACTATTTTTTTTCCTTTGTGTTTGCCCAATCACGAATGAAAGAAGATTATAGGAGATTAGAGAGTGGCTGAACAGAATACTTTGTCAGATATTTGCTGCTTCACACTAGTACGTATTTGCTATTTGTCACATGATTTGTCAAAGTTTTTAAATTCCCGATCTTTCAAATTTTTCTCAATTGAAATTTCATTAGCTATTAAAGAAGATGTCTTTAAGTGTTCTGTTGACTGAGGAGCTCTCTGTACTTTCCCATTTGTTACAGGTCTTCTACTTGAACTGTCACTTAATGTAATCTAAATAGGCATTTTCAATGCTTTCAAAAAAGATGATTCATTTAATCCATTTCATATCTGTACAAAAAAAAAGGCTGATAAAATCAGAAGCTGTACTTGAAAATATTTTTACAATTTTAGTCTCTGAGATTAATATCTTGTATTTGGGGTTTTGTCATTTGGTAGTAGTGCAAGTACTTACCAATCCTTTTATCTGACTAGGTATTTGAAGTTAAGGGAAGGAAAAAGAGCATAGATGTTCTGTTCTTTGCTGTTTCTTTTGAATTCGCTTCTTGTACTTGGTCAGTGGGAGAAGAATGCCTATGACCTTAGTCTTGCTGTAGTAATATAGCTGTGTAAAAGAAGTGCAAAATTGCCCTCTTTGTCTGGGAATCCCTGTTGGACACTTTTCTTACACTACCTTTTTGTGATTGAAAGTTTTGTCTCTGTGGGACAACCTGTATGAAACTTTCCTTAAAAAGTCTGAGACTCAAGTGGTCTAATTAAAACCAGGATTTATTAACAGCACAGAAGCTGCTCAAGATTAGAAGAAAAGAAATGTTTTGCAAAGCATATCTAGCCTGACACTCTGCAAAGCTCATCTAGATAGGTCTCCCTAGAGTTTAGTTACAATGAATAAAAATACTTTACATTTATAGAAAAACCTTTTTTCTTTTTCTTCTCGGACCTTTTATTTTTAGGCAGCTTAGTTGCAGAAATCTTTCCTTTCAAGGGACTCAGCCTTTCTTTTTCTTCCTTATATCTGCTAATTTGCATTTGTGACCTTTTCTGTTGTTATACATTTTCAAATTGTTGTATCAAGTCACTGTTAATGTATTTATGCCTTCCAAAGAGAGGTCACCCTCTTCCTAATGACAGAATTCAGCATCCTTTAGAGACTCTCGCTCAAAGTAATTGAACAACAGCTATGAGATGGCATCTGGTCATGTCTGAATTCAGGGTTGTCTCTGACAACTGAGTGGTCTTGATCAGTGAGTGAGAGAATGATGTAGCAGAGTCAGCTGTGGATCAAATCCTTGTTGCTAAATGACAGCATTTTTGATCCCATTATTCGCTATTGCCAATAGGACTACTTTTATTTGACAGCAGGAGGTTGCTGAAAAAACATGTCCATAAGAATTTTTGCTATTTTATGCATTCCAAAAGTGGGCTAAAGGAATCCAGACATGGCAGGATGTTACAAGACCCTTTTCCTTTTTTTTTTCTTTTCCTATTTCTACCACAATGGCTTCAGGAAGACTATGGAATAATGCTGCTTCAGTAAAAGCTGTGGTAGAATAACCAGCTGAATGAAACTGGAGAAGAGGATATGGATTTTTTTTTTTTTTTAAATCCAAATTCACTCACTTGAGAATATTTTTCTTCCTGGCTTTGTGGGGAAATGATCAATCTGATTGGTCATAGAATATATACCCAAAATGCTTCTTCCTTGTCTCTGGGCTATGTTTTGTAGGAAAGAAGTATATTTCTTAAACCATAAATCTCAGAACTTAGTAGACAAAACAAAAACCAAAACCAAAATCTTAGTCCAGTTTTAATAAGATTAAAAGAAAATAGGCAAACAGTAATACCATAATGGCATCATTAGTGTTTTATTTCTGATGAGAGGAATATCTTTGAGTCATTTTTCATATGTAAGGCAAGATATTATATCTTAGGCATTTCTCACATAGCACTGTTAAATATATTTAGCATTTACATACAGTACATGTGAGCTCAGTAGTTCATAGTTGGTGGGTTCATAAAATGGCATGGAATTAATCCACAGAACAGTGTGGATTCCACATGTATCTAAATACTGCTAGACCTACTCTGTGTACTCCTTGTGCTGGTATCAACAGGAAGCAAGGCAGCAGCAGGAACTGTCAAGAAAAGGAAATAAGCTGATCCTGGTGAGGTTCGGATTATTGCCATCTTTTTCACGAGAATATACAAAAAGTTAAGGACCAATGACTTAACCCATAGGTATCCGACTGACTGAGCCCTGGGCTATAATTAAAGTACTTCTAGGCAGAAGGAGAGATGCAGTGTGTTCAAATTATGTTCTCAGTATTGTTCTCTATGTAAGAACAGTTGTCTGACATTAGTACTGAACTTTAAAAAGAAAAACAGTTGAATTGAAAGTCATGGTGGAGCTCTGATTATTGTAGAAGTTATTTTTTTTTAAATCCATGGTTCCTTCTCCTCCAGTAAGGACTTTATAATGACTTTCTATCTATATATCTTTTGTTTCTTAGATATATGGCTGTGGTAATCACTTTTCCTAAGCACTGAGCTGCACCTAAGCCTTGTTTTACTGAACTTCTAATTTTATGTCTTTAAGGTAGATATTTTGAAATTTCTTGGCTGTTTTTATTGAAGTAAGTAACTTTTCTATAATTGCCAGTAGAATGGCCTGCTTTCAGCCCTGTAATGTAGTCTAGGTTGCAACGTTTTTTTTTTTACATGACCCAGTCATAATGGCATTTGGGGATAAACAGTTTGATACACCTGTCAACATTACTTTCTTACATAATTACAAATTACAAAAGAAAATTTGATTTGAGGACTAGATATAGCTATTTTTAAAAAGCATATGGTGTTAGACATGGCACAACGACTGAACAGGGAACAGAAAATAATAAGTGTAAAAAGGAGGATTTAAATAGTTTTCTTCAACTAGGAAGAAAGAAAGAGGAAAGAAAGATAAATGGGATTTATTTGAGATGAGAGTCCAAGAACAGGGTAGTGTCCATCAGACAGATAAGTAACTTTGGAATGTAACATTTTTGTATTTAATTCTTAAAGGCATATCTTCCACCACAGAACTAATTCAGAACTGTTCAGAGTCAGTGGACAGTTTCAACCACTTCGAATGAGTTAAACAAAACCTAAGGGTATCTGTGCTGCTACAAACTGGAAAGTCATATGTTCCATCCAGAGAATGCCTATATTGAATGGAAAAACATGCCTATACAAGGCTCTTCCTGAAAAAGAAAGACACTGATCTAAATTACACAGATATTTAAATCAATTTAGTTAGATTGGTGCAAGTTTCTCCATGTATACATTTGAATCCATTGCAACTGATGTAGAGGAAATAAGTTTACAATGTGGTCAGTTGCCCATTTCGTGTCATTTATGTATAGACACCACAATGTGATTTTGTACGTGCAGTGAGGAAGTGATGGACAAGTCTATTATATTCCTCTAGGAAGAGGGTGTAGGGGGCATGAAAAGTAATTTTCAGAGGGTAGATTCAAGTTGCCTTATTGGTCATGTCTAACAAGTCTCACTTAGAAGTGAGAAGAATCTCACTGGATTTGGTGCTTTTCAGTGTCCTGAGAGGAGGGAGTCCTGGATTCTGGGGGGAACCCTGAGAGTAGTCTGCAGCAAGGAGGAGGCTGAGTTGGAGGGAGTACAAGTCTTATGTGGACTAAGGGAACTGGGATTGTTTAGCCTGGGGTAAAGGAGGAAACCTGATTGCTCTCTACACCTACCTGACAGGAGGCTGAAGTGAGGTGGAGGTCAGTCTCTTGCCCCAAGTAGCAAGTGACAGGACAAGAGGAAATAGCCTCAAGTTGCATGAGGGAGGTTTGGACTGGATATTAGAAAAAATTTCTAAATCACAAAGATTTTCAAGCACTGGAACAGGCTTGAAGTGGTGGAGCCAGCATCCCTGGAAAAGTTCAAAAACCATGTGGATAGGGCACTTGAGGATATGGTTTAATGGTGAACATGGTGGTGATCCTACCATGACGATTGGACTTGATGGTTGGAATTGATGGTTGGACTTGATGATTTTTAGAGGTCTTTTCCAACCTTAACTATTCTGTGATTCTATGTATATGCTATAACAGGGTGGAACTAGCATGAAATTCCTAAGAGTGAAACCTTAGTTTCATATTTAAATGTGGGAAAGTTGAATTTTTAACAGAATATTGAGAGTATTTGACAAAAAAGCATGGGAGAGAATGGGAAAGTTTTTGAGGAATGATTGCCCTTTCCAGAAGAAATTAAATAAAAGCTGAGTTTCTATACAGGTTATTGTGGTATTATTGTTATAAGGCTCTATCAAAACCACTTGTCTCAAAGATGCACCATTATAGCAGCAATTCACATGCAACTATTTGCCAAAATAAACTTGAAAACATTATTCTGAATAGGAAAATTCTGTTCACTATAGCAGCAATTGGAGGCATTTTCTGTAATTACTTCTCTTCCAATGATGTTTAGGTTCCAAAGGGAGACTTGCAATGCTTGATAAACCTTACAGAGAAATGACAATGGTTTCAAATGGTACCTTGAAGAAAAAGCTGCTAGAACATGTCTTAGGAACATGGATCAGAAAGCTTTTGTTTTCCTTCACCATGTTGCTTAAGATGGCTAGAAAGTGGACAAAAAAACCTTACAGAATTCTATTGATTGTGTTAAATGTTTGGGAAGTTTAAGCATGAATACGTATTTTAAAAATATCAGCAGCAGGATTCCACATTAAACACTTGATATTAAATGATTTTGGTTTTCTCCATCAAGTCTGTGCATGACAGAAACAGAGAAATGGGACTAATATTTTTCATTTTGTATGATGTGCTCATTTACTGGGACAAATCCTCTTTTCTCTATAGATGCACATATGGCAGAAGGAAGCAAAATAAATCTGGTTCCTCTTTGTGGAATGGAACAGGATGTGGAAAGCTTATGGTAGAGTGTAAGAGGACTGAGCCTTTCACATTAGGGACATATGCTTGAAGGGGATCCATCTGTACTCTGTGCAGACGTGTTGTCAGGGCTCTAAGACTGCACTGGGCAGGAGCCAAGGCTGCTGCTGCTGCTGTCAGGGGCTCCAGCCTCCTCCCAGGGGGGGCTTGGAGTGAGTGAGGCTTCTGCACCCCCTTGAGGGCTCCTTTGTCAGACCGACCTTCTTCAAATTGATATTTAGTTCACTCTGTGTTTTCAGAAAATGATTTTCAAAAATTTGTCCTCAGATACTTGCTGTGAAAAAAAATCGAAATATCCATTCTTGACATGAGATCAAATGCCTCTCAGGAATATATTTTCATGGGTGAATTTTGAACCTCTTCATATTAGAGAATTTTAATGGAAACTCAGAACAGAATTGTTAGTTTAGTGTGCAGTTGTAATATGTTTTCTGAGCTGAATAGCATGCACAGTGCAGAGCTTTAAGGTTAAGTGACAGGTAAATACGAAAACAGGAACATTTCTTACTCTTGAGCTTCTCTGTCCTTAAGCCTTTACTTAGCATGATGTTATTAACACTTTATTTTAATGGGGAATTATTGGACTCTGGGTATAAAATAGAAAAGTAATTCAAATTCAAAAATACTAAATTGCATAAAATAGCTACCATTCGCTGACTGTAATTGTCTTTGGCCAAGGGTCTTTTGAGGTAGTTTGATTCAAATTCAAAGCACACAGTTGCTGATTAAATATAATCTTTTCATTACGGGGAGAAGGAGGTTTATGTTTCTTGTTACTAGGTCATCTTGCTTTTATTTAATTTCCTTTCATTTTTCTTGCCCATGTTGTCATTGTCAGACCCAAGCAATTGCTATAGTAGAGCAGTTATAATAACACAGGAAGAGAAATTCAATCATATTTGTATGTAAACTGCAGAACTGACACGGTTTATTTTGACTAGCTGCTTCCCTGCTGCTTTCTGGGCATTGGTAATATACTTCCATGTATTATCAGAACTGCCACAGCTGAGGTCAGTATGGATTAAACTTCACTACAGTATAGTAATAGTATGAGATTGCTCTTTCAGTGCTCTGAAAT
This sequence comes from Acridotheres tristis, assembly GCA_037013685.1. Classification (NCBI taxonomy): domain Eukaryota; kingdom Metazoa; phylum Chordata; class Aves; order Passeriformes; family Sturnidae; genus Acridotheres; species Acridotheres tristis. The sequence goes on along the minus strand of CM072885.1, from coordinate 33,051,546 downwards.
AAATGTTTTCATTACTTCCTTAAAATAAATGCATTTGGTGCCTTGAAGGTAAGCAAACCCGTAAAACTATCTTTAGAAGTCTTCACCACATGTAAATATTTTCTTTTTCCTGGTGAAATATTTTTACCCTTTTATTTGCCACAGTTTCTGTCCTATGCTACTTTTAATGCCAATAAGAACATTTTTTTCTCAGGGCCAAAATCATATTTCAAAATCAATTTCTTGCTGGAGACTCAACAGTTCACTATTTGTGTAGTCACAATCTGTCCTACTTTCCATGTGCTGTGCTCCTAGTCCAGTCTTGTTCTTTGACTAGAGTTATGGGGACTGTCTCCCACTGTGGAACATAGGCAGACACAGTCCAGCCACATCTCCATTCTGTTTTAGTCTTAATTGCCCCAGAGAGGAAACTGGGTGCCTGTGCCAGAGAAGACATCTGCATGTCACCAGCTGTAGATGGTCAGGAGAGCAGAACTTCAGGACCATTGCAGAGGCCACATCTTCTGTTCTAGATGTGGTGGTCAGGTTGTGTCAGTCTTAATCAGAATACGAGAAGGCATCATGAGCTCACCAAATATTCTCTGTGTCTGATAATAAACTCCCCAAATACTGACTAGAAATAGGGTACACAGAGATCTACATCTGTAGTGTAGGCTGAGAAGATTGTTTCCCTGCCTGATCTTAGGAAAAAGGAAATCAGGTTATTGTACTCGAAGATGCCCTCAATTCCTTCTTCCAGCATTGTCTGGAATTCTGCATTTTAGTAGGCACAGCTACTTTGCTTGAGGCAGAAAGCATTTTTCCCAGTGGTTTCTTTAAATAAGAAGCATTCTGTCCTTTTTCTGCTTTTCTGGAACAAAAAATTTGGTTTTGCAGTATCCACAAGAAATGTGTGTGTCTGCGTTGGTGTGGTGGTGGTGGTGTTAATGATTGTTCAATTTTTCTTTTCTGTCCTGCACAGTCAAGTCACTCTAGTTGGAGCCTATAAGCCCTTCAAGCAGCTAAAAGCCTTTGTTTTCTGTGTTGAATGGTTTATACAGTGTTGGCAAATATTACAAATAAGGACTGACTACATTAGACAAAGCAAATGCATTTTGGGGTAATTTAATTTTATGTGGGCTATACAGGAGTGGCTAACTGGGCATAAGTAGTTCCAGTAGAGAAAATATATAAAAGGTGTGTCAGAATAAAAAGAATGATGTTACTTTCTCTTTAGAATAGTACTAAAGAAGTGAAAATATATATGTAGTTTAAAGATAACAAAGTGATAAGCCACAGAAGTGATAGAAACTAAATCTCAATAAGTTATTTTCAAGGTCTTTGGTGAATAATATTTTGTCTATTTTAGTCCTGTGAAGTCTTTAATATGTCTGGGGAGCCCTGAAATTATAGTTGAACAAAACATTCAGTCACTAACTGACTCTTACTATATATTATTATTAAGAGTTTAAAACTTAAGTCTTATTCATAAGTGATGATGAGAGGAAAAATGCCTACCAGTTTTGGTCTTGTGAAATTGGAAAGGAGTTGCAATTTCTTGTTTGGCTGAACACTTCCATGAGCTGGCCTTCATGAATCATCAGCTTTTTAGTCTGTTTGCATGACTGCAGCAAATTCCTCATTTCTCTTTTTACTTTTTTTTTCCTTGTTTCCTTTTTGTCTCCCTCTCCCTCTCCCTCTCCCTCTCCCTCTCCCTCTCCCTCTCCCTCTCCCTCTCCCTCCCTTTCCCTTTCCCTTTCCCTTTCCCTTTCCCTTGCCCTTGCCCTTGCCCTTGCCCTTGCCCTTGCCCTTGCCCTTGCCCATGTCCTTGCCCTTTGCTCATCAAGTGAGACTCACAAAGCATCTTTAAATTTATTTTCTTTTACATGCAAACTATTCAGTTCAGCCTTAAATTTAATAGGAGCTTTATATGATACTGAGAAAGTTCTGCTTTCATACACAAGTTTGCTATCTCAGGAGCAATTCAAACAGAAACTGAAATGCAATTGTCTTTACATCTGTTTCTATATACTTATTAAATTAATGTAATGTGTGCTTGTGTGTGTATATGTAATGTAGTATGGCATGCACACATTTGCTGAATGTTTTTAGGAATAGTGGGGTATATCTTTCAGGTCACCCTATGGTTTTGCACAGTACAGCCTAAAGCTGCCCAAACAGAGCAGCCCAAATTTTGCCTGGGTCAGGGATCTTTTCCAGAGAGATGAGACCAGTATCATTATTCCCTTTCCCTTAGCAAAGGGTGTCTGTTAAGAGCTGACTAGAGAGTACCAACATGCTGCTTTTTCTGCTAATCTAAAGGCCCACTTAAAAATCTCTGTAGGTTATACAAGCAGGTAAGTTGACCTCTTGGAGAAGTAGTTGAATACAGAGCCATTGATTTACTTATACTTAGGTGTGGAGTCTATTGTATTAAATTTCCTGCGTGTCATTTACAAGATCTGTTTATAAATAGAGGAATCATTCTGGAAACCACTCAAATGCTGTCACCACTGGAATATGTTATATTTACCTCATTACTTCAAGCTACTAAAATTGTTGTGTTACTAGAATGTTGTAGTGGAGAAATATGCTATATCCTTATTTCCCAAAGCTTTGGGAAGAGTAGTTAACACGTAGATGTGTCAAGTTCTTTATTGCCCTTTCTTTAAAATCCAGAAAAAATTAAGTAAATTTAAATGAGGTTATTTTGTTTTTATCTTACACAGACATTCACTTAGAAATACGTAACAAGTTATCCCAAGAAAAGCACTTAGTATTCCTCATTGGTATGTGAATATGTTTAATAGAACTAAGCAAGTGAAAAAAATTGACATTTCAATAACTGTCCAATGCACTATGGATTTACTAGTCTTTTATTTGCAGCTATTTTGATCAAACTTGGATCTGACAAGCGTAAAAATAAATTGTCTATAAGTGGGAATGCTTATTATTTTATATTTGGATGTGAAGTAGTCTTGTAATAATTGCAGTCACTTAGAATTGTAGAAGCATAGAATATCCTGAGCTGGAAGGAACCTCAAGTATCATAAAATCCAACTCCTGGTTCTGCATAGGACACCTCAATAGTGACACCATGTGCCTGAGAGCATTGCCTAAACGCTTCTTGCACTCTGCCAGACTGGTGCTGTGACCACTTCCCTGGGGAGCCTGTTCCAGTGCCCAAACACTCTCTGGGTGAAAATCATTTTCCTAATATCCAACTTAAGCCTCCCCTGGCACAACTTCAGGCCATTCCCTTGTGTCCTGTCACTGTCACCACAGAGCACAGATCAGTGTCTGTCCTTCCTCTACCCCTCACAAGGAAGCTGTAACTGCAATGAGGTCTGTCCTCAGTCTCCTCCAGGCTGAACAGCTGCTCCTCCTACAGCTTCCCCTCAGGGCCCTTCACTTCCCTTGTGGTTCTCCTTTGGACACTCCAATAGCTTAATATCTTATATTGTGGTTCCCAAAACTGCAAACAGCATTCAAAATGGGGGCTGCACCAGAGCAGAGTACAGTGGGACAATGGAAAACACTTTCATATGTTGAGGTTGGCTATGCTTTTAATTTGTTGTATTAATCTAGTTGAAGATTGCACCCAACTCATCACCCTCAAAGATGCACCCAAAGGCAAACATACACACGATCTAACACTGGTGATGCTATGAATAAATAAATACAACCTCCGGTGACATCAGTATTCCTTCACAAATATTACATTTACATACACACAGAAATGATTTAAAAAAACATGTATAAATAGTTAAAGGGTAAAATGTGAGTTGCATCCAATTTTTGCAAGTGATTTATTAGTAGCCTCTCTGATAGAGCAGAGCCCAAATACTGCTTTGGTTCATGATCTTGAAGAGGAACCATATGCATTAATACCAGCTTTATTCCCTTCTGCAACCAGCGGGCATCTTTCAGTTAGTAACAACTTGCCAAAAAAAACATAATGGCAGAGGTTGTGTTCATGTGTCTCTGTGTCATCCCACTGTTATTGTGAGATTTAAGCTTTTGTAACCATTTTGTGGTGCTGGCCAAGGAATAAAATTGTACTTAGTCTATTAATTTGTGATAGTCTGAATTAAAATAGCTGACCCATGGTAGCACGTGTGACTCCATACAATATATGCTACATTTTCCTAAACTTGGAAATAAAATTATGTTAATGGAGGTATACACTGTAGAAGAAGAAGAGGGATGTAATAAAGAGGTAGGTGGAGTAGGGTTAAAGACAGTAAAAAAAATCCACTCTGACAAGAGTGGACTTATCAATAAGTGATGTTGATTAGAATAAACAATGTGCACTGTCAGATTGATGTTTCCATATATTACATTTGTATAATTCATGCCCATTTCCTTCAGTTTGAAAACTGAAATGGTACATGATGAAATATGGACATTTCAACATTAATATTGAACATTAACATCTTCAATATCCAGTCAAATGACACTGAAGATAGTATAAAAAAAAAAACTGTTTAAATCAATGTCATTTAGAAATTACCTCGGTTAGGCTCCTGAAAACATAATTTTAAACAGTTTGCCTTAGAAGAGTCAAAATCATAAATGCTTACTTGTCAAGGCTTCCCACAACAAACTGCAAAGGGATGTCCTCACTGATTTAAAAATAATTGATTGGGAGAGGAAATGCTTACAAATGAAAGTAGTGGGTTAACAATCTGTTTTCACAGTATATATATGAGTATATGCTGTCTTTTTCCTAAAAGTCACTTTTAAGTTGAAAGTCAGGACCAGAAGAGCACCCCTGTTATATATATTATTTTTTCTTCAATTGATGTTAATTAGAAAAAAAAGGCAAAGGCATTAGAAGTTTGGTGAAAATTATTATCATATTGCTGTTTATTTGTTTGCTTGAAGGCACAGGATAGATTAGTACTGCAGTTGTAGGACCACGTTCAGAGGTACAGTGTTAATACTACTGGTGAGTGCTTATTCTCAGCAGAGATTGATTTCACTGGGCAGACAAGTATAACTGCTCATCAGTGTTGATAAAGGTTTTGCAGTTTGCCAGTGTGATTAGATTACAGGCAGATACTACAGCTACCCCTGTGACTTGCAGTATGTCAGTTACCATATCACAAACCAGAGGTGTCTAAAAATACACGGGAAATGTGCAGTGGTGACTCAGGAGTGACAGTTGTCTCTAGTTCATTATTTGTGTGTTTGCTACATGAGATGCCAGCTGTATAAAACTTGCTTCCACTTCTCAAAACGGAGAATATTTCAGCTGATTTTCTCTTATCTGAGAATCCAGCAGATGAACTACTATTTGATGAAATAACCAGATATTCTTCCTTAAGTTCCTGTCTGAATAGAGCATTTAGAGAAGCTGAAACTGTGCTCATCAAATAACACTATCTGCATTTCCGAGGAAGTGATGAGAATGAATACAATTTGGTACTATCACAAACTGTGTTGATCAGTAATGTTCTGGCATTTCTAGGGCAATAGTACGAAGTTCACTCCTTACACATGTAGGAAAAGGAGGCTAAATAGACTCTTTGCTTCACAAAAATCTGTCTCTGGCTATGTCCAGGATCAACATGATATACTTCCAAAAATTCTCAAGTTTTATCCTGCAATAGGTTAGGTTTTGGGGTTTTTTTGGTCTTGTTGTATACGAGGACTATTCTTTGAAAATGAATGCAACATTTGTCTAATCCCAGGCAAATTATCTTTTCTGTAATTTTTAACATTTTCTATCCTCACAGCATTTAAATAAAGCAACAAACACTTCTTTCTACTTTTTGGTTCAATTTCTGCCCCCTAGTGTATATAATGTCACACAGTCTTCTGGTTTTCCTTTGTCAGACAAACCAAATTCGTTGTTGGTTGTTGTTTTTTGTGAAATTAACGTAGCTTTCAGTCTCACTGTTACCTTTCCTTCTCATGTGTTCTGAATTGCCTCAAAATGGATGGCTGGATGTGTATGTAATATCAAAGTGGTACTTTCTGTTTGCTGCAAATAGGTTACACAGGTGTCTTTCACAGCTGCATCATGGTGATGACTTGTAGTCACCTTGACAAACAATTATGCCACATTTTATTCTGCTGATTGTTTGTTCTTATGGGATGTATGTTCATCTTGCATAGGTGTGAAAGGAAGAATCGAAATATTTTGCTGTGGTTTTTAGGGCAAGACTGCAAACATGTGTAGTTCATAAACTACAATAAAAAGGCCTGGTACATCTTTAAGTGCAAACAAGCTGGTGATTACTAATGAGGTTTTAAACGAAACTATTTTAATAACCTGTATAATATTTTTAAGGACATCACATCTATTTTATATGGACTTTACAGTAGTAATTTTTCTATTGAAAAATTCTTAAGGGCACACCCGTACCTTTTTTTCCTCTATTGAAAGAAACTGTTGTGATAGGCTCTTGTTTTTATATGAATTATTTTATGTCTTACTGGATCTAGCCTTCCTCAAAAAGGACATCTGGTTCTTTTCTTTGCCACTCATATCTGTGGAAAATGTCTTGAATACTCATCTACAGAAGATAGAGCCATGGCAATATGGTTAAATCTATAACTGACCAATTAGAGGCAAATTGTCAGTCAGCCTATGGCTAAATAAAGGGCATGATGATACAGAGATTTTATTTCTTAATTTTCTACACAAGTAAAAGAATATCTTAAAAAAATAAATATTGCCTTAAAGCAGTGACAGTACACAGTACACAAATGTAGTCCAGAACTTATTTTTAATATCTCTTCAGTGCCTGCAGCATTGCACACAAACTACATAATTTTCAGTTTGCACTGAGAATGCTATATGCATGTAGAACAGATTTTCCTTAGGTCATTTTTGAAGTTTGCCTGACTTTGACTGAACAATGCTATTTTCCTTCAAATATTCACTTGGACCTTGTCAGAGTCACTGCAACCAGAACACTTAGGTGTTGCACATGGACTGAAACCCATGACTCATCTTAGAATTCGTTAGCTCCGGTAACTTCCTGCTTTTTAAAAATGTGAAAGCCTTTTACAATTTTCTGATGACTTGCAGATGCTGGAATAGTGCTCTCAGTCTATTGAAAATAGTCTTGCATTTCACCATCACCTTGTACAGGCTCCTTGAAGTAACCTGCAGCCCTAACTCCTCTCTTTCTCAATTCCTGCAGCTCCTCAGTTGCTGCCCCAGGTGAGCACCAAGGTTTCATAAGTGACTTGCATGTGCCCTCTGTATCTTTAAAAGTTTTCATCTCTTTTCATTCGTACCTGAGGTCTGTGTGTTAGTGAGAGTGGCTGTAGGAAGGACCTCATCCAGGATTCCAGAAGCTTTTCTTCCTGGCATATCAGTTGTTTTTAGGGAGGGAAAATCTTTGACTTTCAGGTAATTCAAACTGAATCAGCATGCAGCCACCCAGATCACAAAACTCAGGTGGTTTTCCCCTGCTGCCCAGGCTTTAATATAATATATAATACTCCTTTAATACTACATAGGTACTAACCTGATGGTTCTTGTATCTATTCTGAGGACCTATAAAATGTAGGGCAGTAGTCTGCTTGATGCAATATAGCAGGGACAGCATTGACATGATCTAAGTGACAAAGTAGGGCAATCATTTTTGGAGCAACGTTCTGAGTGGGTATGAGTGGAGCAAGATTGCATTTGCTAAGGGCAGAGAAACTCCTACAGCAAATGAGACATGCAATGCTGAGTGTGCAGTCAGGAGTTTTAAATGTGTGAATTTCCAGAGACAGAAGGAGAGAACAGAATATCTCAAAAGGAGAAGTTGCTTTGAAGAAAATACCCAAACTTTATCCCACTTGAGGGTGAAGGAGGTAATAGACAAGAGCTGTAGGATCTTGTGTTGACACAAGCAAACAGGGCACATCAGCATAACTGGGGAAGCCAGGGTGTCTTGAGAAGATCAAGTCTGTTAAACGTTTTGGGGAAAGTGGTGGATTTGGAGACAAACTGCAGTGGGTCAGCAAGGAAATGACAAATACGTGAGGAAGTTGGGAAGATGATGATTCAATTAATGTAGAAATTGACGCTAAGACAAGAGGAGAAACAAGAACTGAAAAGGGAGCTGATAGTGAACAGTTGAGCATAAGTACATGAATATAAGTACATGGGCATAAGTACATGGAAGAGACAGAGGAAAACAAAGAAAGTTACTGCTCTGCCATTCCAGAAGAAGAGATAATGGGTACAAGAAGTGATTTAGAGAAGGAGAAGATCAACATATCTTCCTCACTACCTGTTCTGACAGTGGGAAGGCAAGTAAAGAAGTTGTATCTCACTGTAAGGTTCGTGTCTTTACAATTGATAAGAATTTGGAAAAAATAAAATATGTAAATGCTCCGTGATAGCTGTCAGGTGGCACAACTGCAGCAGAGGTGTTATTCAGGAATAAGTTGGGTGCAGAAAGGCATCTTTACAGGCGGTATTACTGGAGCTTGAAGGAGAATGAGAGACCTAGATGTGTTCTGAAGCAAGATTAAGAGAATAGATCACAATGTGATGGTGGAAAAGTGGTGGAAACCATGGACATGTGTGTACTTTTGGGAGACAGGAGGTCAGTGGGTAGAAAGGAGAATATAAGGGACTAGAAAGGATAGTATAAAGGAGTAGAAAGGAGAATATGAAGTGAGTCTCAGTAAAGGCATGTGATTTATGCTTTTGCTGGGTGGTTATATGTTTTGTTTAGCAAGAAACTTGTAGATACTTTGAAGTTTCCAAAAAACAGTGACATGCCATTACATTTGCATACATGATTTAAAACGAAAATGTAAGGTATAAAACAATATGTAAAATGAGTACTGTGCATTGATTGGTTTTACTTATGGCAGCCTTGTATACTGCCTCATGAAAAAGTAAAATTTTATATACACTACCTTTATTTTGTGCCTTGGGAATAGATTTTTTTTTTTGCTAAAAATAGAAGATATTACTTCAAACTTGTTTGGGCACATTGGTTAAGAAGTCAGTTCAGTTTTACAAAATTGAAAATAAAATATATTGTTTACTTCATTTTAAGCAAACCTAATTACAGTGTTCCTGATTGTATAATTGCATTATTACCTTTGGTCAGTATTATGTGTTCGTCTTTTGCATTCATTCATTCATTCATTGTTACCTCTGCAAAATCCTGCAAGAACAAGACCTTTAACATATTTGTATGTTAAAATATTTATGAATGCCATCACCTTTCAATTTTTATCCTTTAAAAAATACACATCCTGAGAGATATGCAGCAATCAGTGTATGGTGGAAAAGAAGATTTTTCCTCCCTGTGTTAGCAAGACAAGCAGAATATTTTAGTTCTTATCAACAGAAAAATAGGTGTTTCATTAGAATGTGGAATTTTCATTGAACTATATACATAAATGTGGGGGTTTGTGTATTGTAGATTAATGTAATCTAACTTCTAGCCCCACTCTGAGACTGATTCCAAGGGGCACTCAGGCTATCTCCTAGCCCGGCACATAACACGGAAAAGTTGGTTTCTGGTTTCATGGAAATCTGTATCCACAAAAGATACCTCTTCATTTATGAAAGAAGTCAGAATGAAGAGTTAGACAAAGAGATTTTAGGAATCGAAATTAAATGGAGTTTCTATGTAAATAAACTGACTGACAAATTAGTAATGTATGAAGCCAAACTGATTGAACCCAAATGGAATGTGGCCAACTCCATTTCCTTGATTACCCATCAGAGATTTTAACAAAAATATATTTAAACCTGTAATCATCTCTAAATGACAGTCAGTTATACTTAGAAAATGTTAAAACCAGAAAATTGTTATAAATATATATATTTAGTACATTTGGACTCCTCTTATGAAGGCTACATTTGAAATAACGCTAGTAGAATCACTTTGTAAACTGTATGATCTCCACTTCTGAGTGCCCAGTAATTTGACAGTTCTATTATATGAAATATGCAGTATTAGATGATATGTATCAGAATTGGAATAGGTAAATGCTGCTTGTGAACTGATGTACTTACTAAATGTGATGAGCAGTTCAGGTAATAAATGACATTGTAATAGCTAATATGGTATTAATAGTGAATATTTCTAAAGAATCACAAATTAAAGAAAAAGTAATAAATGAGGCAAACGAGATGAAAAGACAATAATACTCCCTTTACAAACCTATAATAACGATAAATGCTGAGTCTCAAGCCAAGTAGATTTTTGTTAGAAATGTTTATGGTAGACTAATTTTTTATGATATCTTAGAATATCCTGAGTCAGAAGGGACTCACAAGGATCACCAAAGGCCAACTCATTTGTTCTCTTGAACATCACAGTATCACAACTATGGGTTTTCTGATTAAAATGTGTTTTGGTATTTAGGACTTAATCTTTTTCTCTTCTTTTACAAGGCAAAGAGATCAAGATGCTGAGAAAGGGAAGAATAGTACTTAGATGTAATTACTCCAGAAAATTAATTTTATTTGTGTAGGAGTTAATCCTTGAGTCATCACTGGCTTGTTTTGATAAAGATGTTGGTTCTATGCATAGATACCAGTTTTAGTTTTTTCACTTATTTTTACTATATTAAATACAAGTTTTTGAAAGCATCCAGAAATATTATACACTGTGGTAAGAAATTTAGAATTTTTTTTTCTTTATTTGTTACCTTTAAGTGTTTATTCCCTAATCCCTAAAGTATGATTAGTAGAGACTTACATTACATTCATTATCAGAAATTAGATGAGTAAACTGAAGAAGCCTTATGTTTTCCTGAATCCTTCAGAAATATACACTGTAATTAAAATAATAAAAAATAAAATCAACACAATGAGCAACCCACAAATACTAGCTATAAACAATAAAGGAATATATGTAGAGTTTTAGTCTGCTAAATATGATATATTAAAGTTGGTGAAATGGTGAAAACACTAGTGATGTTTCTTAGTTGTAGCAGACCTTGCATTTCTTTCACCAGATTAATACTGCATATAAAATGAAACAGAGATCTTCAGGACAAAAATTGTTTCTGAACCCTTTGTTGTAGAAGCTTAAATATAGAAAAAATATATATTAAAAAGTTGATAGCATTCTCCTTCTTTGAGTTGTGTTTTGTAGGAGATGGCCTCAGGCCTGAATCTGAAGCAGATCGCATTTAAGATGTTGCAGGAATCAAATGTCTTACCAGTAGTGGTGATGGTATTCCATCAGACCCTTTCATGTGATTTTATCTGAAACAGACACTGTATTTGACATTCTTGTATTCAAAATTCTAGCCTCTGCAATGTACCCAGTCTCAGGGGTATCCAAAGAACAAATAAGTTGCATTTCTTTTTACTTCTCTGTTTGAATGTCACTAATATTTGTTCTTTTGAGTAAATTCACATAAAAACACAGTTCAACAATTTGAATTAAGTACAGAGTAGGCTAACAAAGCTTATTTTTGTTTTTCTTGGTCGTTATTATATATATTATGCTTTTAACCAACAAAGTATTTCTTGAAAACCTTTTTGATTTTCCTCAGAGTTTATTAGATATTGTTTGTTCTCACTTTCTTCTTGCTAGTCACAGTGTTTTCACCTTGTTTTTTGATTGTTTTAAAAATTAATTCAATGAATTTTTATTGATTGAATCTTAAAAATTCACGTACAGCTTTTAGTGGGCGTTGCCTGCAATCTATCATTCAGTAGTTATTTGGTTTATGTAGAACATTTATTTATGTATTAATTGCTATTAGTGCAGAGATTATTACCCATGAATAGAAAAAAAGGAGTAATTTTTGGATAACATGAAGGTTAGGTTAAAGTTCAAGTAGCAACAAGTTTCTTATAATCATCTTGCATTTTTCATTTCCTTTCTGATCCATTGAATATTGACCAAGACAGTGATTATTTCAACTATGTGATATGTAGCTGGATGTTAGCCAAATTAGTTTAACTCTGGGTATTGTATTCAAGAGACCTACAAGGACAACACCAGTATATTCACTGTGAAATTGGTAATCTGAATAAATAGTAGTAGTAAGCCTGAATGTGTGCCTTAATCGTAAGTCTCTTGATATTATCTTAGAATATTGATGCTTTTGGATGAAGGTTTCACATAAACAACACATAACTGATCTTATTAGAGCTACCTAATGAATCTACTGTACACTAGGAAATTCTTGACAAGACATTTAGAAATGCAATTAACTAATATACAGGTGTAATGACGAAAGTTGTTTTGCAGAAAAAGAACATATTTCTTTTAATCAAATTTATTCTTAAAGGTATTAGTGAAAACTGGTTGTCTTAAAGATGTTTTACTTGATGTTGTTGGACGACAATAAAACATCTGCACCCCACTTACAGTAATAGGGAAGGAATAAGTCCTCTGCTTATTACTAACATGCAAGTCTGAGATTTCAAATCCATAACGTATTGCTGTGTTCAAAAATTATTCAAGTATCATTTGCTTGTCTGTGGATTTGTAAGGTAGATCCCCAGGAGGACTAAAACTCTCTTCTTTGGAACAGACAGCATTTAAAAGTATCTCTATGTCCTTTCAAAGAAGTCTGCATCAAGACTGATATGATTTATTTTTCTCAAAATGTGTCTTGAAAGCTGCCTTTCAGTTTCTGAATACAAAGGTAAACATCCTGGGAAAAAATAATCCCTGTACCATAATCTAAAATTCATGAGTTGATTGGTTAAACTTCAAACCTTGAGCATTTGAAGACAAGACTATAGGTTATAGTTCAATAGTTACTTACAGATTTTCTTGTCATAGTCATTAGGATTTCAAATGAGAACTACAGGCTTGGTTTTGGTTTGAATTAATGAGCAGAAGCTTTTCCAACATTTATTTCCATAAACAAAGTACTGTAACTTATTTTGTATTAACTTGCTCTGTCCTAGAAAAGAATACCATCTTAGTTTGATTTTCTTTGTAGCAGCAAGTAAATTGTCCTTGATATGTAACATTAACAGTAAAAAGCTTCTTATTTGGGTTTGAATAACCAAAGTTCACAATAGGTAAGGAGTCTCTGTAATTTCATACTGTTTGACTTTTGTTTTTTTTTAAGAGCAGCTAATTTTTCAGGAATAGAGGCAAAATTCCCATGTTCATTCTTCTTGATCCCTTTATAATTAACAAAACAGAAGACATTAATTTTTCTTTGTATTATTGCTAATTATGTTTGTCTCTGCATTCTGGTGATTTTATATGCTGTTGAAAATATTTTCAAGTGGAAAATTCAGTTTTGAATATTTTCAGTATTACTGAAAATAAATTAAAAATAATTTTTTGGTGTCTGTTGATTTCTAGTGTGTCCTTTTGTTTCCCATTCTAGCTAACAGAATCTCACTATACCTCAAAATTAGAAAAAAAGCTAAATTGAATGTAGGTTCTCAGTAAATAGCATCTTTGCAAAGAGCAAAAATATATGCAGTTGTGGAAAAAAAAACGAAATAAACTTACTGCAGTGAAACTACAGAAACAAAAAATTACATTGAAAAAGAAAAAAAATTGTCAGAAGCTTGTAATAAGCCTCAGTGAGAAAGGAGAGGTAATATGACTTCTTTTGAGATATCACTTCACCCTTTCACTTTCAAGAGTTACTTGGTTAGAATTCAGTATTTTCCTCACTCCAGGGTAGGAATGGGTTGGTGTGCTGGTATTCTAGCTTCATGCTTGCTTTGGGGATCACACAGGTAATCCCCAGAAAGACAACTGGCAGGACAAGATATAATCTGTTCTTGAATATGGAGATAATTCCTCAGCCTTAGATGTCAGTGAGCCTATTTACATGATTGTACCTTTTCTGGAAGAGAGTCAGAGTTATTAGCACTTGCACAGTTGAACACATTGTGAACAGTATGCTTGGTCTATAATACCTGGCAAGTCACTTTGACAAGTGAGCTCCTATATAAACAGTGATTAATTGCAGACATCTCTGAAATTTCCATTTCAATGATGCATAATTTTTTAAATGAGGTGATTTTTTCTTTAAGTATTTAAATGTAGCTTGATAGCCTGTATTTTACAAAAACTTGAAAACAGTAAGTATCTTTACAAGATTTTTCAACTTTCAAAAAATCTATTGTGAAGTTACTTGTGTTAACAGTAAGTTTGTGCAGTAGGATATTGTATATATGTTATCAGTCAAAACTGTTTGCTCGTGCAGGATTTTATTTTAGCAGTTATAATTCAAAGTGAGAAAATGTTTTTATAAGTGTCTCATTGCCTTCTGTAATCTGCTAAATCACCTGTGGCCGCATTGGCCATTTGGTGCTACAGTAAATACTGTAAAAATACCCCACTCCCACTTATAAGGGCAGATGGAACCCAATCTGAATGTCTACTCCAGTTAGAGGAGGCATGAATTGCTCTTCCTCTTAGAAAAAAGTAAACTGAAATGGAACTATTGAAATGTGAGAGTAAGATTCTACAGACTTGTATTAATTACAGAGGAGAAAAAAAGAGCATAACCACTTCCCAACTGTGGCCTGCAATCAGAGTCCTTTTAAGGTTTAATGAAGCAGAGTACTTGAACATAGCAGGAATGTGGCTGAGGGAGTGAGTGGGTTGGTGATCTGAGTGTTGTTAAGCTCTACTCATATGATGATGAACTCAGAGGCATTGGTGCAGGAGGCTGTCAGGGCCCTTCCTTCCCCTGCTGTTACCATAATTATCATGCCCTGTGATGGCCATATAGGAAACTACACTTGGTAGATAACAGGCTCTTGGCTCTAGTGAAGTTGTTCACTTTTAACTTTGCTCACCAATTAGAGTAAACCAAACCTCAAAATTGCTTTAACAGATTTAACCAAAGACTGTGTTTGTCTCAGTGTAATCAGAAAGTTACGAGGCTTTGAGTTCTAGCAATTAAAAAAATTACTACCACTCTATAGCAGTTGCTATTCTCAGCATTAATTAAAGACAAAACAAAACATTAATCCTCAAAAAAAACCACAACCCACCCCACCGCCCAAAATCTTTGTTACTAATTTTGTGAATGCTGTTAGTTACTGATTTCAATCTAAGCTTGTAAAATCTCCCAGAAGTTTGGTGACTTCATAAACTATCCCTGTTACAATTGTCTAACCATATCATTGCCACTTTCTGCATGATAAAAGTATTTCAGTCCTCCACTTCTGTTCGTCATCCATCCATTGCATCCCATAGTTTAGTGAAGCTTAGTCTCCTGCTCACTGACAGTCTAGATTTTAGCATGTGGTTGCTCATTGCCCGAAGAGATGCCAAAACCTGTGAAACTTCCTCTTTTCTGCTGAAAGTAGCAATTTTCTTTCTTGCCCTGAGCTGCTTGTCTAGTTTTTGGAATGATCTTACGGAAGCAATCATTTTACTCAACACATGGAAGCTTTCATTTTTTTGCCATCCTCAAGGGATAGCAAAGAAGAAGAATCGAAAACATGCATGGAAATGAACTAGATTTTTATTAAACTGGTTTAAACTCATCTGCACTGGGTAATTTGCATTTGTTTAATTAAAGTAATTAAAAATTTATTTCAGTTATGTTGAAGTCCACTTTGTCATTGCTAATCAGGTCCTTGTAATGCTTTAGAGCTGTATGAATTAAGACAAAGGCATTCTGGCTTAGTGGGTGGCCTGACAGCATAGAACTAAAACTGCAAGCCCTCAAGGAGTAGCAGGAGCAGGCAAGAACAGAAGGGGCACAGGGAGCTGTGGACAGTTGGGTGGCAGGGCAGTCCCTCAGACCTTGGGGACAGGCCTGCAGCTCCTGCAAAAAAGATTTTATGTTACAACTGCTCCTTTTAAAAGGGTGTATAAGGCCCTGCTCTGTCCCCTCAAAGGAATGTATAAATTTCTGGTATGGGATTAGGTAGTGCTGCAACCTGGAGTAGCTCTCTGGGGTAGAGAGGCCTTGCAGAGGCATCTGGATAGCTAGGGAGCAAGGCAGTACCCTACTGCCAGATTTGCCACCTGGGACAGAGTGATCCTGGTATTTGTACAAACAAGAAGCTGGAGAGAAGCACACACAAAAAAAGATCTGTGTGTCCTGGTGGGTGGCAAGTTGGATATGAGCCAGCAGTGCCCTGTCCTGGGGTGCATCAGGCACAGCATCACCAGTCCGGCAAGGGAGGGGATTGTCCTGCTCTGAGCTGGGACAGCCTCACCTCCAGTGATGGGGACAGTTTTGGGTGCCACGGTATAAGAAAGATATTATTAAAGCTGTTGTTGTCCGTGTCCAAAATAGGGCTACAGAGATGGTGAAGGGCCCTGAGGTGAAGCTGTATAAGGAGTGGCTGAGGGCACTTGGTCTGTTCAGCCTGGAGAAGGGAACAGGGAAGGCTGAGGGGAGACCTCATTGCAGTCTACAACTTCCTCAAGATGGGCAGCAGAAGGACTGGTGCTAATCTCTCCAGTGACCTGTGACAGGACACAAGGAAATGGAATGCAACTGTATCAGGGGAAGTTCAGATTGAGCCTTAGGAGAAGAGGGTGGTTGGGCACTGGGACAGACTCCCTAAGGACATGGTCACAGCACCAAGTCTGAGAGATTTCAAGGAGCATCAGGACAGGACTTCTGGTCCTATAACTTAGATACTCCTGCAGGGAGCAGGAATTTGGACTAGATGATCCTTATGGGTCCCTTCCCACTTGAGTTTCTATGAAAACTAGGACAAGGCCAGAGATGTGATTGGGGCAGCTGAGTGTCCAGCCTGCCACACAAGTCCTCAGGCATGAAGCCTGAAGATCCTATAAGGTCAAGCCATGGACTCAAATTTGTGGATCAAGACAAGCAATATCCTATAAGAAAATAATGTATTTGTCTGTTAAGTGTTACAAGAAGGTTCTATCTTTTCCTGACGGCAAAAGGGGTTGTATCTCTGGCTAATTGGAGGTCTAATAATTATTTCATCCTTGTTTTGATGTTGAATGCACAAATTCACAGATCATGCCAATTCATCAATGCAAGACTGAGTGATATAAGCTCCTACAAGTTATGTGTAACTCACCCTTAGTGGTCCTTCAGAGAGAAACCAGTTGACAAAATAATTTTTTTTTCTATTTACCTTATAACTTTTTGACCCACTTTAAAGTAGAAAAGGAGCTCTTAACCAAGAAAATAACAAGACTCTCAGGCATCTTAAGTTGGGCATCTAGTACCACTGCTCATTTTATAGCATTTCACTTGAACTATGCTAGTACTTCCTAATTTTTGTGTGATTATAAACTGATTGAGTAGAGCACTGCATTTCCACACATGATCAAAACCATTAATACACAGAAACATGAGTGTTTATATGGCTAATTTTCTTTCCAAAATTTATTATACATTTAAGGACTTGTTATATTCACATGGAGAAGGTTTTTCTAATTTCATTCGTACATTTTCTGCTTCACTACATGAGTGATGAAATTGTTATTCAACAGTTGAGGAGAAGACTGCATCTGTCTCATTAAGATACTTAAAGTCTAAAATTTTTCTGGAATGTATGCAGTCTCATTGAACTGCTGCAAGCAATATACAACTCATTCACAAATGAACTCAGTGTTAAAAATTCTAGTTTACACAAGTTTTTATTCCCTCTTTTCGCTTTATCTCCAAACACAACATCTTGGTGCCATTAATTTTTAAAGAAAAGAAATAATGCATTTTTGTTCAGAATATGATTAGGAGCTGTTACTGCAGCTTATAAAATTGTTCTTGAGGGAACACTGTTTTACTGTTAAGTGTAATCCATAAACTTTTAACTTCTTCATATTTAGAGTTTTATGAAGGTAAGTTGTGATTTTCCGTAAGATTCCATAAGATCTGAAATATTTTTTATCTTTTTGAGTATAGTTACTACTCTGTTGACTTTTGCAAACACTGGACTACATCTAGCCAAAGTTGAGAATGTGTTTAAAAGACTCAATGTGATCTGAGATCTGGCAAACAAGAATGTTGCAGAAATTTATTTACTCAACCAAGTGTCCTCTGGATGGACCAGAACTCAGCTGTTAGGAGTCTAAAAACTATTTCTTTGCATCTCCTTTCATGTGAATGTTCAAATGGGTCAAAGAATAGTTTTTACTTTATGCTTGTTTACTTTATTGTTTATTTGGGTCATATGCTGTTAGTCAGGCTTCATATTAGTCTGACCCTTTAAAATTTTTCTACTTAGATGTCTGTATTCTTAATTTAGTCAAGTTAACCATTTCAAGGCACCAAAACATGAAAGTCAAGAAGAGAGAAATCTGTTACTGATTCCTCAGTTTCCCACTCTCACCAACACAAACAGAAGCACACCATTTTTTTTAGGTAACACTGTGATTTGTTTTGTGCACTTTTTTTTTTTTTTTTTTTTATGGGGTGTTCCTTTGGCTCCATTTCTTCTAGTTCAACCAAAGTTTGCACCAGCTGATGTATGCTAGTGGAACAGAAATGGGGACAATGTTTAAAGAAATGAAGATGAATGACTACGGGAAATAATGTGAGGGGACTGCAAGGTTTCTTTTCCCCTGTTTAATTGTTTTCAAACAGGCAGCATTAAATTATTCATAAAGTAGTAATGGTGAAAGCAGAGTAAGTTTATAAAAGAAAAAAGATTTTGCATCTGTCTTTGAATTGGCTAATGACTCTCAGGGTATAAAATAGTTTTAAATGTTTCTTGTCTGTGTCTTGAGAGAGAGAAGCCCTTATAAAATTATACAGAGTTTGTCACGCATAAAGATGGGCACTGGAAGTTTTTCTGTTTGACCCTATTCTGTACATCAAACTTAATCTTGAGAAAAACTTTAAAGGATGTTGGACAAAAATGCAAGAGAAAGTGACCGTTTATTAGAATCTTCAAATGAAAGTAGGATGCAAGTTGTGTTTTAATCAATGACAAGTTATTAGGTTCAATATCAAATTACATGGTGAAATCTCATGACCTGAAATTACCGGCCTACATGTACATGATCAACATATCTGTTTCATGGCAGCTACCTATGTTTTCCTCTTTAGCTCCTGACAGAGAAAAAATCATTTGATCCTTCTTTTACTGGAAGTTGGAGTGACTTTGTCTTATAGTTGGTGCTGACTAGTAGCAATGGTAAGGATTATTGCCATCAACCAGATAACAGACTTTTGTACATATCCCATTTTTGTAGGGAAGTAAGAAGGGGCTTCATGTGATGTACATTGCTAGCATGTACACACTAACTGTGCACGTGTAAGAAGTCAGGCTCAAGGGTTTTTTTTCCTTCTTTATTGACCCTAAAGCATATCGAACAAAGAAAGAACGAATTCTGGTGAATAACTATGAAGTCACCCATTTGGGCCAAGATGATGCCAAATGTGTTATCATAATGTTTAGGTTTAGCCACTTGCTTGCATTCAGAAGTTCAGCCCAGACTGTGTCAGGTTTCTTTGAGATGCCTATCCTTAAATCTACTTTAGATCTTACCTTAAGATTCAAGACAGGTATTCATGCTGTATTTTTTTTCAGTGTAGATACCACATGAAAATCCTGAAATTATGCAGTTTTCTTTATAAACATAGGAAAAAGAGCCCAAATTAGCTACATCATTCTACATGTTTTTTCATCCAGCAGTGATTTTGTTGCAATCACAGTTGATATGTTATCTAATCATCGAATGTCTGTATAGAATGTTGTGTAATGTACATTCCTCTCTCAATTAAAGACAACATGTAATGATAATGGGGAGACATTTCACATATTTCTTTTATGTATAATTCCTCATATTTTCTTTATGAAACAGAAGTATAATAAAGAAAGTTGAAACAAATATCTGTTATTTCAGTGATTGCATTGACTGGAGTGACCCACCTGTGAGCGTTTCCCTTTGTGGAAACACATGTGCAAGAGTACAGAATTCCCCACCTCTGTGCATGAATTGGCTTGTCTTTGTGGGGACACTTGTTCCTCACTACATTCAAACAGGTAATATTGCCTAATTCTAGGCAGACACGCTTGTGAACATGTTGTTAGTGAGCTGGAGAAAGCAATGGTAGGAACACGGACCTCCTTGGGGAAGAGAAGGCTTTTTATTGAGAACGCGATTCGTATTTATAGGGGGTTTCACTGAACTAAGGCAAGATTGGATAATTGGGAAAACACCTCTGGGACAGTACTTCAGAACAGGTCCCACAGTCAACATCTGGTGTTAATCTGTGGTATTAATTCCATTCTATTTTGACAAAACTATCATCCTGGAAAGAAACCTCTCTACCGGAGCTGAACATGTTATCAGCTTGGGAAAGGATCTGAGAGAACCAGGAGAGACTTCAGCCTGGGAATGATTTTCCTGGCTGTAATTTTCCTATACCTCTAACGGTGTGTCCACAAGAACGTCTAATGGAAAAACAGCTTTCATTTCCTTTCCTCCTCCAAGCTGATAATAAACAGGCAGGAATCTGAGGGATTCCCATTATGTTTTATATGACAGATTTGTACCACAAGCAACCTTGCCTGCTGAACACTCCTTGCCTGTCACTAGTTGTTTTGCTGCTGGCAACTCATCTTGACAACTTGAACTGATCACAAAGCAGAGAAATATATAGTGATTCAAATGTGACAACTAGTTTTTTATAACATTTTGATTATGTTCCAATTAATCATTTATAAAGCTTAGTTCCATTGCATATTGTCTGCACAGCAAACTTGAATAGCATAGATGAGTACACTGGTAGCTTTTTATCAAACACCATAAATCACGAATGTCAGTCACTTAGTGCTTTGAAGGGACAGAGAGTTACATAAGTGGTAAGTCTTAGTATTGCTATTCAGTTAAAAAGAAACAATCTAATCTTACTGTTTCTGAATTATATAAATACTTTAAATAAATCTTGTAGATGCCTTTTGATACTTTTGTACAACGTCTTTCAGGGAAGTAAGGTTATACTTCTAACATTATGGCTCTGACAGCTTTACCATTATCCTACTTTCTAAACATACTGCCAGCTTGAATTTTAAGGAACTGTGTTAGTAACCATTTCTGTAGTGATGCGTCATTTGAAGCACATATGCAAAAGCTATCTTTAGAAGTATACAGCTAGTGTCTCAAAACACTACATCATACAGCTTAAATACATTCCAGTATATATTTTGTGCTTTTTGACTGCGACAAATACTGATCAGTAATGTGTAGTAGAATAACCTCTGGAGAATCAAAATTATAAAGTTAGGCTGTTTTAAATAATTAATTTTGTGATGCAGTAGTCACTAGTGTTGAAACGAGCTAGGATTTCCCAATTTTTACTCTTACTTTCTGGCAGTTCATAAACAAATAATTTATATTGTTGTTCTTGCTTTCATACAATAAGGATGTGAAAGTGTTTCTGTCACTAGATGCATGAAAGTCTGTGTTTCAAACTTGTAGATATATACCATTAATGAAAATGTAAAGGCTTAAAATTGGAATGGCAAAGGCAAAAATGCCAAGTTTGAATTAGCTGAATTAACCTTTTTGTGTTTCTAATTTATATTCTCTGTCAATAGAGACAATTAACACATTTAAGAATTTGTCAAGATTGTCTGATATATACAGAATAATATGTAAACTACATATTTAAAATATTCAGTAGTAGATCCAGAAGAATTTCTGAAAAGTTTTGTTAATCCCATGCCATATCTTGCATTTTTTCCTCCCAAGTTTTCATGCTGCTAATACTGCCAATACTTCCAGTCACTAAAAAATAAAGAATTTTTCTTCCATACTAATGTCTCATACAAGCTTGTGTCATTAGTCCTTCTGGCTTGCATTTTCCTTTACTATCTTTCTATCTGTTTTCTGTGAGAGGATTTTCTCCTTTTTTTTTCTTTTGTTCTATAAAACTTTCAGAAATAAGAAATTATCTTTAAAAAAACCCAAACCCATGGATCAATGGGTTTAAAAATTTTTAAGACTTGCACAAAAATTTCAAATTTTAGTAAATCTGGAATTAACCTTGTTCTTCATGGATTCAGTTTAAAAAGGTGAAGATAAAAAAATGAATACTTTGTTTGGACTTTAGTCCCACGGATAGAGGGTGAAGAGGAATAAGTCCTCAGAATATGAAAAAAGTGTCTGCAAAATTTAGTCTGTTCTTTCCCCCTCCCTTCCTGTCTCTTCTGCCAGTCTCTCCCATATCTAGCCACACTCTGAGCAGCACATCACTGCCTTAGAGAAAAGGACAGGGACCTTCTGTGGGAAGCTCTCACATAGTTTTGGGTTTGACAGGATGGATGGGGTTTGCTGCTGCCTGAGACTGAAGAATTTGTTTTGGGTGGAATAACCAGAGTGGACTGAAGTGTGGGAGGAGCTGAGAAGCAAGTGTGCAGACCAAACCCTGAGGCTGTGTGCACAGCTGGGGCACACAGAGAGCAGATTGGCCTTCACAGCAAAGGGCAGCACTGTCTAAAAAGCTTGTAAACTGCTATGTATGGAGGGAAAAAAGCATCTGTAGATATAAAGATTTTATTCATTTATGCTGTTCACTGTTGATGATACTTCTTATTTATTTAATCTTCCTTTCTTAATATTTTAAACAACGATATTTGTCATCATACAAGAGAAGAAATGTCTTACAGCTCAGAATCCTAAAGATCTCATGGCAAAAACCAACATGGGGCACTCTTTTATTCTTGACAAACCCCTCAAAATTCTTTATGCCTGCTCAAGTGATCAAAATCTCTTAAAACAGCATCCCTAGTTAATGTGCAGGGTCTCTTCTTTCTGTGGAAGCACATACGTAGAGAATAATGCAATTAGTACCAAATGGAGCAAAATGCTTGATGACCTGCTGATACAGAAGATCACGTTTTGGGATAGAATATCATGTGGAAAAATACTCCCTATTCAATTTGCCTTTGCCTCTCTTTGCTAAATCCTCATAAGCAGGTCATAAATTCTATTCCTAGAAGGATTTCTGTCACAGCAGCCAATCTATGGTTGATTCAGCTTGACATCATCAGCAGGATGGACTCCTGCAGTTAATTCTGTATCTAAGAGAAAAGCAGAAGTTGTGAAGCAAGAATATCCAACTTCAGGTTGGTTTATTTTTATTGTGAGAAGTTTTACCTTGTCCAGTAATCTTATTACTGTTCTTTTTTTAAAGCATGTCTTGTAATTTCTGCAAATGAAATCTTTTAGCTGTGGTTGTATTTTGCTAATGTATAGTCTCACTTTTTCTTTTTCCTGTATTCTATTACAAAAAAATACTAAATTTCCAGCTATATAAATCAGCTATCCATAGCAGCACTCTCTATATCTGAAATTTTATTTTATGATATAACTGCATACAAGTTCCAGTTAAGTTAATGTTGCACAGTCTGAAAATAACTTATATATTTGTGTACTTAGGGAGAACATAGAGATATTTAGTATTCTAATGTATGGACAGGTCTTTTTAATGAACATGAATAGAGGTACAAAATTTTTTCTTAGTTAAACCACCATATTTACGTTCTACAAGTTGGAAGATAATAGATTTTCATTTTGTTTGTCATAAATATGGAAAAAAGTATTTGTATTGCATGCAGCACTATTTAGAAAAAGAAAAAAAGATAAATAATTCTGAAGTCAGGACTTCTATTGACCTCGGTAAGGAACTTTAAATTGGTAGTTTGTTTGGTTTTCTGTGAATTTACATTGACATGTCTGTACTCTTAAACTATTTTTCACTGAGGAGGTATATTATAATTATATAAAAAGTATACATTATATTGTTATTGATCTTTCCTTTCCCACACTGTTAATACTTGCTTTCCTGCATTATTTGAAAAACAAAACCTGCTACAGATATTATAAGGTAGATGAAATAATATTTTTAAGCAGTTTATCTTTAATTATTTAATGTTAAGATGGCTAGACTGAGGTGATGTCTGTCTTCTTTTGTAGTCATTGAGTAAAGAAATACTCCTCCAAAGACTGATTCATCCCACTTTAATTGTTATATTCTGTGTTCTGACTATAACAGACTTAACTCATCCGAAAGGCTTAGTTTCTTGACTGTAGCTGAGATTACATTGGAGAAAATATATCCAGCTACTTAGAATTATCAAGAAAGAGATTTTCACAACAGGTGCTTGAAACAGCATTAGAAAAATTTTAAAAGCAATGTTCTGATGGAGTTTAGGTGATTTCAAAATAGATAAAAAACTTCGGCTTCTTTAGAGTCATAATTTTTTAAACTAAATATGTTAATCCTATTTGATATGCTAAAACTAGTCTCCAGGAGAGACAATATGGGAACCAGGCTTCTTAATATTTATTACCTCAATAGAAATAATGTTTTGGTTCCTTGATCAGTGATGTTTTTACCACCTAAAAATACATCCAGTCCTTTTTAAAATAGTTGTTCTATAACTAGAGAAGTTTTCTGAAGCCCCATTAGGAAGGAATAATGATTGAAAATTGTAGCACAATGTGTGGTGTGTAGATACAATTACCATTTTAGGGTGAGCAACTGATTACTTAATTTGTATGCTTGGAAGAGTTGCCACTGAACACAGGTCTAATCCAAGAATGGAAGAAGGTATAGAAGTACATATTACCACATGTACAATATTTTTTTATCATTTTAGTAGGTAATGTGTAGATTATTTAGGTTATTTCTATCTAATATCCTATAAGGAAATGTAAGTATTATTTTCAAGCATTTGATTAGATTTTGCAGTTCTCTGTGCATTTCCCTCTGTTGTCTGTTGTGATGGAAGTAAGATTTGATTTCCATTACAGAGTATAATGTTTGGGCAGCTATGGTAAAGATGAAATGTGACTCCTACACTACAACATAGTGGTTAATGAAACAGTGCATGTATTACTGTTTTTGACTTAAGCATAGAAACACAGGTATTCTCATTCCTAGATCGGGCTGACTTCCTATTTGGTAGATAAATATTTCTATGTGTGCTTCCAAAGTCAAAGGTTAAGTTAGAGTTTCTCAGCCCTTTTGAAAAAGGTGAAGATAAGGTGAAATGGCCAGTTAAAACAGCAAGTAATTAATTGAGTCTCTCTGTTAACAGGAGGAAGGTCAAGTGCACATAACTATTGTGATTACACAGCCTGCATTACAAGCAGCTGAGTCATTTAACCTTAAAGTGCTTAGAATGGGAGGCTGAGAAACAATTTAATGTGATTTTACATCAAATTAATAGCTATACTTCCAAGTTACTGTAGTATTTTGAGGTTTTCTCAGAGTTGTTTTGCAATACTAATTAGTTTTATTGCTGTGAAACATTTTATTTAGCGTTTTCAATTGTCTTCCTTTTTTTTCCTTGTATTACCGTAGCTAACTAGATGTAATTTAAAAATGGTAATTTCTAATGGAGGTATATTTTTATTATTATTATTATTTTACTTTGTCTTGTATATAATTCTGAAAGTTTTTGAGAAACACAGTTTTAATTGCCTGATCCAAAGTGTAGAAAAGATTGCTTAATTTTGTCATGTAGGAATCATACATCTAGTTAATACTGGGGAGAATCTGTAGTTATTTGCTTATGAAGATTAAATTATTTCCAGTATTCTTCCAACACCTATGAAAAACACTGAAAATCAGATGCTGCTGCTGTCTCATCATACGTTGCAATTGCAGTGCAGTTGCAATTCTATAGTATGCTGCAGATATACCAGGGAAAACTTAGTTGTTTTGAAATTACACGCACCTTTATTAATTTCCCTACAACTCCATCCTTAGTGTAGGAGGTCTCTGCTAAATAATTTCTGGTGCCAGGAGATAACATTATGGATGTTTATTTACATGGAAGCTAATTTTTCACTTTACAGAGTTACTTCCTGATCTGCTTGAAAGCTCAAGACTAAATCAGAATGTAGAGAGCAGGAAAGGCATGGAAGCCTATTAGAAAGGGAAAGGAGCAACAAGCATCCAAGAGTCACAGAATGGTCAAGATTAGAAAAGACCTCCAAAATTATTGAGTCCCACCCTTGACTGAACACCACTTTACTGACTAGGCCATAGCAATAAGTGCCTCATCCACTTGTTTCTTGAACACTTCTAAGTGCAGAGCTGGAGAGAATTGTTCACTTGCTCTAACTGTGGCTGTGCAACAGAGTGTATGACTCCTTTTCTGAGGCTTCATGCAGGTGTTCTATACAGATTGCTATTTTTGTTTAGAGGTTGCTCAGAATTCACCAAGAGATTTCAAGTGAGCATTGCTCTGGGTTATACAAAAATAGTTTGAAATGTAAGAAAAATAAAACACTACCTTTCCACCAGTGCATGCTTGGAATCTATAATTATTATAAAACACTACTTCCAATAAAAACAAAATAGGTTTTTGGCAGTGAATGAGTTTGCTTTTTAACAGAGGTTTGACTAAGACGTGTTAATGTAGTATGGAGTTAGGAATTACAGGATGTTCCTAGAAGCAGTTTTCCTCATATTTTAATTATATCTTTGTACATATTTTGCACTGGAGATGTTGAGCAAATCAAGCATCACCAGAACTTATGCCTAACCGGTTGGTGCAACTGCTGTCTTTAAGTACTTATTTTGTAAATTATGAGTGAAAAATGATGGATATTCAAAATGTTTCAATAAACTAGTGTTTATTAAGTCTGGAGCCTGCTTCCTCAAATTAGGAAAAAGGAAATCCAGGAGCATTTGAAGAATTGTTTTTGATGCTCTCATTGTCTGCTAACATTCTCAAAAATGTATATAATTCAGCATAATATTTATGTTTGAAAAAAATTGATAATCTGATCTATTACACTTTTTCTAAAGGTATAACACAGTTTTAGGCCAGAAAGGGGTTCAAACACTGATACAGACAGGCAAGCATGGTCTCAATCAGTTTTTGTGGTGTGGAATACCATTTGGAAAATGCCTCTTTTGAGGAGGCTGAAAGACAAAGGAGAAAATGCAAATTGCTTCATGATTACCTGCAATAAATTTCCAACATTCAAACAAAGAGAAAAGCCTTAGAAATGTGTTATCTGAGCAAAATAAACACATGGTTTATTTCTCATTCTATTAGTAGAAACTAAAATACACTTAAAGGTATTAAGTCAGGAATAGATTTTATCAAGCAAACCAGGTATGTTTTATCAGCAAAATTATAAAACAGCTAGATAAATAGATTTTTGATACAGGCTAGATAGATATTGATATTTGATACAGGCCAATAGATAGTGGGTTTCTTCAAGCATTCTTTTTACTGCCACATTATATTTTGACCAAGAAATTTGCCTTTTGTGGAGTTAATGAGGAACATTAGACAGATTACAAACAGGCTGTATTCAGCTGTGGACGTGTAGATATGGTTGGAGGCACATTTGTGAGCAGTGATATTTCCAGCAGATTGCCGTGCATTTCCAAAGGTAGGTGCTGGTTTTGTCAATTGTCTGTAACCATTGGACGAGTGTGCAAGCAGTGCAGGGAAAGACAGGGGAGCATGATGTGAATCACCTGGCTGGTGTTCACAAACATGCTCCATAGAATGTGAAGTGCCAGTAGTGATCTGAACTTTATTGTTTAATTGCTTTAGCAAGGAGTTTACTCAGAGAAGGTTTAACTGTCACTTTTGGTATCTTTTCAACACCAGCTCCTAGGAAGAAAAGAATGACCTTTTTGCCTGACTATACAAAACTAAACGGAGTGTTAAGAAACAGGAAAGAATTTTTTTGACTGAACCAGCAAACAAGGCCATATTGCTCTACTTAATTGATTACTAAGCATACTAATAATCCAAGCTGAATAATGCTAGATTTCCCATGTGGGCTAAGAAGAAAATGAAAATGTTGGAGGAGTTTGAAAAATAGTAACAAAAAGGCATCCCAGAGTTGGAAAACTGTGTGGTAAGAAGTTTAGACAATTCTAGTTGAAGAATACAAGAGCAATTTAAGACCTGATGTACCCAAATCTTTCTTCATGAAGAAGAAATAAGATGTTGAGGGATTTTCTGCCTTGGAGGAGAAGGCATGAAATTGAAATTGAACTAGGATAAATTCAATTTTTAATGCAGATGCAATTTCCTAATAGCAAGGATAATTAAACTGTGGAGTAATTTCTCTGGATGTTAGTCTCCTTGCAACTCAGAATGTTGAGACATGATATCATAAAGTTTTTTAAAAATGCTTTATAATAGAATTAGGTACTGCAAGAGAAACACAGAAAAAATAATCTGTGGGCTACAGCAGATAAATAAAGTGATCAGAGCTTGCATCCATTACAAAATATTTTGCATTTTAAGATATTAACATCCTGATTCTTCATACGCTTGAATAAGACTAAAGGCTGTAGAAGTGAAAAAGAATTTGTCTTAAGGCACCTCTAGTGACTGTCTAATCTTACCAACCACTCAAGGCATGTTGGACTCTGAATTTGGGTCAGACTGCCCAGACCTGTGTCCCATTGAGCTCTGAGTACATCTGTGGTTCTCAGCCTCTCAGGGCAACCTGCACCACTGGAATTTCCCTTGCTGCAACTCATGTTGTTTGCTAATCTCTTTTGTTGTGTACCTTTCCAAAAATTCTAAATTCCTAATCAGCAATTAGATAGATGACAAAAGTAATTGAACCCTTTGCCTAATTTCTCATCTGCACAAAACCGATTTCCTTAGCCACTGCTATTACATTGTCCTGTTATTATTATTTCAGTGTCACTTTTTCCAATTGTGAATATCTTTCTTGTACTGGTGGGTCCACCCATACTAAATCTGGTACTGGATATATACAATGCAGTAATTCTATAAAAGAGAAATTGATTACAAGAATGACAACAAAAGCAAGAATAAAATAAGGGAACATTTTTTCCCTTCACTGTTACATTGCATGTTATTTGCCACAATATAGAAATTGTGTCATGTAATTAGATATTACATTTATTGTTAGATTCTTTCTCTCCATAAAGAAGCATGGAATTTAGATGAAAATTATGGACTGGGAAAGAAGCTAAACAAGCAGATTAAAAATATTTTGGTTTAGAAAATACGTGCATATAATAAATAAATTTCCATTCTTATACAATATTTAGAATTGTCTGTGTTGGATCTGTTCTATCATAGCTATGGTAGTAGGAGGAATGAAAGAATGGATATTGCTTCATATTTACTACTGTACAGAGTTTGAGCATTAGCTACTGTGCTGGCAACAGGAACTAAGGATGAGCAACAGAAAAAAAGAATGAAGTAGCTCCACCGTTTCTGTTTCCTCTTCCTTCAAACATAATTTTTTAGGTAAAGCCACCAAAACCATACTGTGAGCTTCCCAATTCTTTAGGTATGTTAATGCCACTTATTCTGGACTCCATCTACATTTTAGTTACTTCTCTAGATATTTATCGGATCCCCAAATGTGTTGAGAAGGAGGCAAACAGCAAGTTTTTCCTCCTGCATCAATCCTGGAAATTCCCAGAAGCGTAGACTCCAGCTATGTGGGAGTTTTTGATGAGAGAGGAATTAGTTTTGCAAAATGAAGAGCTCACTGAGTGAATGTCTTGGGTTACAGTGTTAGGCTGAGATCTCAAAAATTTTCTCTTATCCTATTTTACAGAGTTACATCCTTTTTAGTATCTGTCATTAGGAGCATAAATAGAAGCACAGATTTTAATTTTGAAGAAGATGGTCTTCATTATTTCAATCTGTTTATGGTACAACAACACAGTGCTAATTCCTTCAGTTGCCTTCATGTAAATGATGATCAAATCACATCAGACTAAATCTGAAGTAAACTGAGAATGATCTGAAGAAGACAAAATTCCAGGCTGCTGCCCAAACATTTTGCTTCCATCTCGTAAAAAGCGAAGTAATTTTCTATCAGTAATAAACATACTTATGCATATACATAGATAAACAGATGCATATATATCCATATTGAAAACTTTAGGCATTTTTGTCTGCAACTTTTTAATAAATGCCTGTTATTTGTCCTGTTCTAGAGGATGTTAAGTTGGTATAAAAATTCCAATAATTTTCAAAAAGTGAGCACAAAGTCTTTCCAGGTTGTCTATGATAATGGATGGTAGATCAACAAAGTATCTAATGGAAGCTATTCCTTTGAAATCCTTTGTCTGCTTTTTTATTGGGTTCACAGTATCAGTTCTCTTTCTAATGTAGGTACCAAAAAACTAGTAGTGTTTTTTCAAGGAAAAGAAGTGTTATTGTAAGTTGTAGTATTTATTTGGTTGGACCATGCTTCACTTATTTTGCTGGGATCTTAGGACATTTTCCAAAAGCTTTCTCTCTAGAAAAGCCTATAGAAACTGAAGTTAAGCATGATTTGCTGTGGACACTCTTGAGAAGAATGTACTTAGAAAATTCAAAGAATGAAAGAAGAATCAAATTACACATACAAAAAAAATGTTATTTGTATTTGTTTTTAATCAAATGTTGATTAGCTCATGGAGCAATTATTTAAAATTGGGCAGTATCCACTAGAGTAAATAAATAATTCAAGTGGTTGAAAGGGAGACGTTTATGAGTAATATTGACTGAAATACTCAGTTGCTAAATATGTAAAGAGAAAGCTTTCAGGGAATTGTCACTGTTTCTATCTGACAATTGCTTGCTACAAAGTGGATTTTTCTGCTGGCTATATAATTTTCCCTGTTTTTCCTGGGAAACGTGCTTTGTAGTAGTGTGATCCCACACTGTTCTCTGCAGGATTGAGCATAGAAGACAGAAATGGCCTGTATGATTTTGTGATTTCAATAATCAATGAAACCCCAGTGTTATGCTATACACCATTCAGGAAGGCATCGATATCCATCACTTCAGGACTAGTCTCTTACCTCCTGGGTGCACACTGGCTTTTGAAAAATACCCATTCTGCTCAGCTTTTGAAAATCCTTGCCCATATTATTGCCCCCTTTGAGCCTGCTAATCTGTCTTTTACCAGTCCTTTGCCATTTTAATGAATTATAATCAGAATGTTAGTGTGAAATTTATTTTAAAAATATTCTAGTTTCCAATATTAAAAATATTACTCTTTCTAATAATATCTGCAAGAAATTCTTTGAAGTTTTTCTGATAAATTATGTGTTTGGATTAAACATGTCATCACTAGCAAAGAAGTAACTACTCTTAGAACAACTACTCATACCTCAAATTTAAAGAGATGTTTTTCCAAGGTCCATAAAAATTTTTGCACAAGGAAAGAAAATTAAGGGAGATGTCAGTAATTGCATTACAATATATGTATCCTAATCAAGTGCCTGCTGGAAAGTTGCTAAGAACCTTACTTTCAAAGTTAGGTGTTAAACCAGAACAGAATTTTGAAAGAACAAACATAAAATTTGTTTTCATTCAATCTTTAAGAAATGCACATTTCATTGCATACATTATGCATTATTATTTCCCTTACTTAAATTTTACTTGCAAATATTACAGCCTGAGCTTAAATGGATTCAAAATCAAATCAATTAGCAATAAAGTAACTTTAAAATAATAAAGGTTTGTTGCCTTTTCGTGCACTGTGCTTTGGTTGAGATTTAGACATGGTCAAGGTTCAAATGAGTGCTCAGTCAAGTAAGTGTTGCTTGCAAGGAGCAGCATCAGAAAGTGCTGTGGGTATTCTATTTATTTAAATCATACAAGCATCTAAAACTTGATTAATTCCTCCCGAGATTGACACATAAAATATGATGATACTGTGTGTTCCTACCTTAAGAAGGAACATGAAATTCAAGGCTGAACTGGAATATACAGCTATTCAGGTAAAATTAATGCTAAATAAAATACTACTGTAAATTACATAATGATTTGAAAATTCAGTTGATGACAAGGGAATAAAAATATGTTCTATATTCATGTCCACTGTTCCTCATTGTTTGTTGAAAATAAGGCTTGGTAAACTGTAAAGGGAAGCTGTTTGATATTTTGAAATTCAAAATCTGGCTTCTTGAATTTTATTTCATTATTTTGAAATTTATTTCAAATGCACACACAAGAAAAAATATTAAAACCTCAAACTAATTTTAAAATATTTGGATTTTTTTTTTGCATTATATTAAAAAAAGTCTGAACTAATTTTTCTTTTTAACTATTGAAACTGGAAGTGAACCTCAAATGCCTTTAGTCACGCAGCAGTGTGGGCAAGCTTTTCATCCAGACTTAGCTCAGCTTTGCTTTTTAAAGAAGTGTAATCTTAGTGTGCTACCATTTGACCAGAGATGAGCTCAAAGATGGTTTTAACCATGAAAACTGTAACATACACCTCTGTCAGTAGTGTGTGTAGCAGACTGTACTTGAAGCCTTAATAGGGAGAATCCAAGCATCAGAAAATAAAGAGTTTGTTCTTTCCCTGACTTTTCTATGTACAAGCAGCAAATAAAAATTTTTTTTTTTTAGTAACATGAAGATATTATTCTAAGTTTGCATAGTTAGGTAATTAAAAGTGAAGAGTAAAAGGAAAGAGGTAAAGTGTAAAGAAAAAGAAAATTTGTGGTTCATATATACATTATATTACATTAATCTGTCAAAATTACAGTAGAATAACACTTTTAATAATCTGTCTAATAAAATGCATCCAGGAAGTTGGAATGTTCAGGTTGAACATGCAAGTTCATCTTTGCTTTCTCATGTTATGTAATGTATGATCAGAATCTACTCAATGACAGATGCTATGGGAAAATTAAGTGAAAACAATGCATACAGAAGCTGCAACTTTCAGAAAATTTCCCAACTTTTATTTTTCAACTTCCATAATTCCCTACGCAAGGCTTACCTAAATTAGTGATAGATATTAAATCAACATAGGAAGATTTTTTTCTCCCAAATTTATTGAATGACATAAATGTTTATCACATTTTCCCCACAAATGCTGGAGAATTCCGGTTTTAATACATTAATCTATTTGCAAAGGTACCCTTCTCATTGGGAGTTAGATGCTTTAATTTTAATGTTGTGGAGTGTATTTTTCATGATAAAAGGTGTGTTGATTATTGTGCTGTTTGTAAGCAAGTCATCAAGTGCTTTCAATGATGGTTTGCAATGACAAATTGCAATAGCTTCACCGTGGAACAGAGTGACTGATGCTCACTCAAGGAGAACACAGAACCTTTTAATGATTTTCATAGTGTCTATTTCTTTCCTCTTCTTAAAACAACGGGAATGTTACTGATTGTGTAACCTTATCTCCTGTCTCAGGTCTCCTAGAAATCCTGAACAGAAGATCATTAAACGAGTGATTGCTCTTGAAGGAGACATTATCAAGTAAGTATTTTAAATCTTAGTTTCGGAGTCTTTATAGGAATAGTGCAGCTTTTTTGTATTTTAAATCAGTATCCTAGACAACGAGTACATTCTAGCATTTTCTGTCTATTATTAACAAGGATGTCAGCATTGTACCTGTTTTTTAATGACAGGAGGAATACAATACAAAACTATTCACTCTCTCGTGAAATGTATATGGGCACAAATAATGCTTGTTTCTGAGAATATCTGCCACAAATCAAAGCAGGTAATTGTACAGCAGTTTTCAATGATATTATAGGGCTGTGATTTTTCATTTAGAAGTTCCAGCTGTTTTGCACTGGGGAGGGCAAAAAAAAGTAGGGTGTTTTTTATGCTTTTGTTTACTTGTTTGTTTGTTTCAAGGTCTCATGTTAGATATTTTATTTTATTTTATTTTATTTTATTTTATTTTATTTTTGAGACAAACAACCTTTATAGATAAATGTCTTCACTGCAGTGTGTAGGCACCTGTAGGGAGTATGGTGCAACTGATTTTGAGTAAATTATTCCATCAGAAAAAAAATCCCATTGTAGCAAGAGTGGACTCAAGAGTACTTCAAGACTTGGTTTGTCTGACAGATAGAGCTTCCTACTGAGGCTGGGTGGAAATAAACTGTCACTAGATGTAAATAAAAAGTTTTTGTGGGAACAGTATTATTTTGAAGAAAATGCTTGCTTGAAAAGGTTTCTTTTTCCCAGGTACAGAATCAAATAGGCATAGAAGTGGGATGGTAAATCCTTAGTTTCCCATGCAAAGATGTGAATGACCCTGGGAGATCTCAGACAATATGACAGACTGTGGCTCAATTCATTTAGATAATGACTCTTGCTCTGGTGTAGTGACTGCTTAGGAAGTACTTGAAAGCTGCAATTCAAATCAAAGACTTGAATTTGATCTCAGTGGACCCTAGTTAATAGCATGGGCACTGTGGAATATGTCTATGTTTGTTTTTTTCTCTTGCAGTCAATTTCTGTTTTATTGGAAAATTCTGAATTATCTCAGTTTGAGATACCAAAAGAAATTGTTACCTCTCTGTTGAGGCAAAATGTCTAAAATAACAGGCACAAAGAAGATAATTTGATGTCCAAAAACTACAGACATCTACAGCTAAAACTAGCTGTCACTTTCAAGAGCTAAAGACAGAGGAGTAGTGGATGTGTTGTCTTTTATCTGTGTCCTTAAGAAGGTGCTTATTTCTTGCTGCTATTGATATTAGTGCTGTAATTCATACAAGTGATAAGAATGTTATTCATGTTTCTGTATTCCTCATTCATTTCTGGGACAATATCAGAAAGAGATTGCAATATAAGGCAACTTCAAGGGTTACTTTACATTGTTCTATATTATTAACATATTTGCCTTAATTTTTGAAACTGAATGTAGATTTTTATTAAAAAAGGACATTTAATAACATAAATTCTAGCTTTAGAAAATTAATGATGCTCTACATTCAAACTCTTTAAGACTTGGAACTTTTTATTAACATTTGTGAGTGTTCCTGGCCAAATGGACAAAGGTACGTGGCACCAGTATGTTCAGAATACTGATGAGCCTGCAGGTTAGTGAATCACTCATGGAAGCTCATGTACAATGATCCTCATTTTTCTGTGGTAAACCTGGTTAGATTATTGATTGAAATACTAATAGAAATATTGAGAGAAATCTCAGTAATTCAGACGTCCCTTTTTTTGTTATTTGACAACGTGACAATTGTCCCAGAGCTTTTTGCTGTATGTCTTGGTTTTGGCTGGGGTAGAGTTAATTTGCTTCCTGTAGCTGGTACAGTGCTATGTTTTTTGGCTTTAGAATGAGAATGATGATGATAACAGTGAGACTTCAGTTTTTGCTGAATAGTACTTACCCTAAGTCAAGGACTTTCCAGATTCCCATGCTTTGCCAGTGAGAAGGTGTACAACAATCCAGGAAGAAGCATGGCCAGGGCAACTGACCCAAACTGTCCAAAGGGATATTCCATAAAATGGAATGTGATACTCAGTGTGTAAAATGGAGGGAGCTGGCTGGGGGCATTGATCAATGCTTGGGGACGGATGGTGAGCAATTTTACAGTGCATCACTTGCCATTCTTGAGTTTTATTCCTCTCTTTCGCCTTTCAATAATAGTAATAATAATAAAACCAACAACAATAGCAAAGACAGAAGTAGGGAATATTGTATTAATTTTTGTTGTTGTTGTTATTAGTGTTATATTTTATATCCTTTTCATTGTTAAGCTGCTCTTTCTCAACCCGTGAAGTTTACTTTTTCTTTCCGATTTTCCTCCCTGGCCCTGGCAGGGAGGGTTGGAATGAGCAAGTGGTCGTGTGGCCTTTTGTTTCCAGCTGCAATTAAATCAGACAAACAGTATTGCCATGGGTTGAGATAAGAAGAGTGATAGGCAGTATGATCTGTGATTCTGTAGTTGTGCTTTCATAACTGAGCAAATTATCTTTATTTGATCAATTTGGAGCATGATTAGGGATAATGCTAGAAAACTGTGTTTTCTCATGTTATCAGTTAAGGTAAGTTAGTTATTATTTTACTGTTTGTTAATTACTGAAACTGATGAAAGATCAAACAGGCAGAGCCATTAGTGCCGTAGGAAAGATCCCTTATATTTTGACCTGAGTTCGGGAGTTGACACTGTGGCAGAAAAAACCTGTTTTTCAAATCTTAATTCTAAAAGTATTTAACGAAATGAAAATTGTGACATTTTAAAAATAGCAATGACTGACTTGGAGTTTTTGAAAAAGTATGTAGGTGAAAAATCTAAATAGGTCCATTTTCACCTTTAGTTTTCTATTTTTCAGGTACTCAGACATCAAATACTACTTAATACTTTACCTTTTGAAATGTGATTTGAGACATTGCAAAATGCTACAAACTCACTGAAATAAAAATACTATCATTGCAGTTTTCTATTCCTGTTTCCAGTTGCTCATGCAGGTGAAGTGAGTTTGGTAGTATTTTGTAAATCACCAGAAGCATATAGTATATGCCACAAACTTGTAACAGGTAATTTAATTCAGATAAGCTGGTACAACTTCCTCTTCAAAAGAATTCAAAGAATGGACAAAAAATTCCCCATTTAGTCCTTGTGAATGAGTCTATAGGTCAGCTTGTATACAGACAATATTGCAAGATGTAGATGCCATAGATTAGGATTTGTTTTGTTTTCCATGGATTCACAGGAGAATTAATTTTAAGTAGAAAATCGGTTCCTGAAGGCTGTTTAAATGATAACTCTTCCAAAGGAGGCCTTATTTTAAAAGTCAACATAATCTAATTTGTTAAAAATTAATGTTCGTGTTATAAAACACTTGGAAAAACTTGAAATTAAACTTATTAAAACTCATTTATCTTAAATGCATTACTGGTAATTCAAAAATCTATAGCAATCTTTCACAGATGAGTTATGGTATGTTTTCAGTAACAAAAATAAATGGCGGTTGATGTGAAGGAAACCAAAATTGGTATTAAGCTAGTAAAATTTGAAATTAACTCTATTCAGTACCTTGCTGAACTAATTTGTTTTCCTCCTGTCTGTCACAGTTCCATCGGTCTGCAGGAGCTTGGTGTGCCAGTTATGTTTTTTTTCATCTATTTGTTAGCTTCTTAATACTGTACCTGAGTTAAGAATGGTTAGTGAGCCTCTAGGAAGAGTAATTTTTAAAGAAAAGGTTATGTCTGGGAATATTGTTAGGCTCTTCAGGAGTTAGTGTTCTGAACTGAATGCTTCAGGAAAATGTGTGTGTTTACATGTTGCATCTTGAAAAATTACTCTGAAGATGTGGAAAAGGAAATACTTCTTTTTTCTCAAAGCATGACAATGCGGACATAGATCATTACTTTATTAAGCTGTAGGTCTGAACCGGCTTTTCAGCAATAACTTTTCAACTTTTATCACAAGTTTTATCATTAAGTTGTAGGAACCTTTGCCACAGAAAGTTAGGGAGATATAATGAGATTTGAAAACGGGTAGAGAAGGGTATTTCTATTAATAGAAATAAACGCCATCCAACAGTAGCTATAAAATGCAGCAATCATTGTTATTAACTTTATGTATTTTTGTTGTCAAGTTCATGCAGGCTGTTATATTTCTTCCAGTCAAAGATCCCTTTTATACTTCCTTAAATCAGAAGCAAAATCTGGTCATTCTGTCAACTTATTGGAGAGCCCTTTCAGCTTCAAATTGTCATTACTCCATACAGGTTGCTTTTTTTAGTTTCAGAGAGTTGATGCTGGTGGCATCCAGTATCCCTTTAGTGTGAAAAAGACAATCGTTAAGGGGTTTTATTGTTTTGGGTCTTTTTTGTTTTACTGAATCAACTCAATTTTGTCAGATATTATGTCTGCCATTTTTTTTTCACTGTGGTCCAGGAATGATTTTCCAGCAAAACAGCTGTCTTCACACAGAGACCATACGGCTTGATAACAACTTGTCTGTTAGATTATACCAAAAAAATCCATGCCTGCCTCTAGAAAGCAGAGCAGCCTTCAGAAAAACTCAAGACTTTGCCAGTGTTGGAGCACAAGAATGTCTGTGCACATAACATCTTCAGGGCAATCACCTGTCAGAAATTACATACAAACCTTTGCCATTTAATCATACAGAAGCAATTTATGTTCACTAGTGCTGTAGTAAGATTCTATTTGTTCCCTCTTTCCTCTCTTCCCCCAGCACATAGGCCCCTGGTAGCTATTCTAGGTACTGCTTGTGTGGTAAGGTACTGCTTGCAATGGCTGGTAGTTAGAATAGGAAAATGGATTATTAGTAAAACACATTAAAATCTAGGAATCACAGTAGATGATGACATACAGGGTGGTATGTGTATGGCAGTGTTCTACTCTCTGTCAAAGTCCACTGTGTCTGTCTGGGTTGTGAGTATAAATATGTGAGTGGTCAGATCCACACTGACAGGACTGGTAGATCTGCAGAAATGAAGCAGGTTGTACTCTTCAGAGACACAGCACCGTCCTCATAGATTACAAATTTTGCAATATCTTTTATTTTGACTGTCTTCTTCATACTGTTCTTAGTTCTTTATGTATCCAAAGGACATATACTTTAGATATAGCAGTTCAAATACTTTAGATGAAATCTCTTCATCCTCCAAAATATTCTTATTTTGTGTCCATGTATACAGAATATATATATTTCACCAGTTTATACATCTCTGCAGTTTATTTGGCAGTACTAACTTTTAGGTACTGGTGGGATTTTTTTTTCGCCAATGAAAGTTTTCTTTTAGGTTCAGCTGTACAGCTCTGTTATGACTCTTTATCATTGATTGTATTCTTGCAAGTCTCCTAAATAGAGTTTCCATTGATTTTTATTCTATTTCCATATGCAGAATCCTTGCATGACTGGACTCCATTTCTGTAAATGCAAATTATGGGAATGTATATTGGTGCAGCATCTTTAACCCAGAAAAACAAATTGAAAATGCGATAAAGATTTTCTGTATCCATAATGAATTTCTAAGGTTCTGTCAATCTTTAGGCCCAGTACAAAGGTACATAAAGACAGATTCCTGAAATCTGGCATTATGACCAGGGATGTGATACACACAAGTGTTTTGGGAAAAGAAAAATACCATTGTGTCATAGCCCACACATAGATTTCAGTGTGCATTTTGGGGCAGAAAGACAAAAGTAATACATAACACGTACAGCAGAGGACCCTGTGCCCTCAAGCTCAACATGGGCTGCAGCAGTTGCCCTGGCAGGAGATGTTGGCCCCATGGGGCTTGTTCAGCCTGGAGAAGGGAAAGTTTTGGGGTGACCTAACAGAAAGCCCCCAGTACCCATGGGGAGGTTGGCAAGAAGGTGGAGCTAGGCTAGTGGTGGACTGGCCATAGACGTTCAAACCAGATTAAAAAAAATCTTTCTCTTTGAGGATGGTCAGGCAATGGGGCTATTGCCACAGGACCTGTGGACTCCATCCTTGGAGGTGTGCAAGGCCCAACTGAATAAGGACCTCAGTAATGGACCTGGTAGCTCACCGTGGTTTTGCCAGGAGTTTGGACTGATCACCTCCTGATGAGCCCTGCAACCTGAACTATCCTATGATTCTACGATAGCAAATACTAATTTTCAAACGTGTTACTTCACATTTAGATGAATGTTTTCTCTGTTAGAAGTTTAAACAAATGCAGTGTAGTCATCTCCTTTAAGACAGCATGTCTTTCATGGATATTTTTCTTCAAAGAAACACATTTGATTTCTGTTTCACTGAAAGTTGATTTGCTGCCAAGACATCAGATGGTAGAAAAGACATGCATACAAGAATAATCATCCCAATGGAAGCTCAATAGGTTGTCTTCATGAAGATTTCTTAAAAAGTGAGCAGCAAGAGACTAAAATGCATTAACACTTTAAAAATCTAATAATTAATAAAATGTCTTCATGTATTCCAATTTTCAAAAATTACTGTTTTTCCACAACCTATGGATACAAATGTTATTAGTCATATGAAATTTGGCAGCGAAATCCATAGTTAGACATTTGAATAAACGATGTGTTTAGTAAAAATGGGTTTTTTGTTCCGAACGGTTTAGATCTGCATCTTCTCAGTGTTTAGATGTCTAGTTAAGCAGTTTGTGGATATAAGCTGAGCTTCATTTTAACTCTGGCGCTCGTCTACGTGTGTTGCATTAAAAGCTCATGGTGACAAGAACAAAGATGAGGGTAAGAGGAAGGAAAGAGTATTAAACCCATTTTATAGATGAGAAAGTCAGGATGAAAGATGCTGTTGTAGGCTTATGCTTATATAAGAAGCTTGTGGAACAGATATTAACTGAGCTCCCTGGGCTCCTCATCTCAGAAAATGAACAATAAGTTCACATATTTGTCAGCACAGATTTTTCTAGATGTACTGAAAGGCAAACAGGTTCAAAACCTGCAAATTCATGCACTTTCCTCCTGTAAATTGAAACGACAATTTTTATTAACTCAAGCAGTATTAGGACCAGACATATTCTTATGTTTTCAATTTGAGGAAAAACATACTGAAACAAAATACTCTACTCTGAGTAATGTAAATAAATCTTACTGGCTATTTTGTTTTAAAGCGGTGCAAAAGTCCTCTTTCTGCCTTACTTGAATATATTTTGTGTGCTGAACTCAGCCAGTGACACCATGAAAGAGTTGCATCCACATAAGTATAATAAGTAGAAAACCATCTTAGAAGATAGTCTCAGTATGAGGTTATTTTATTATCTGCGTCATTATTCTGGCATTAGAGTCCCAAAAGATTACTTTTTTGGGGTGTGTGTCTGTGTGTGTGGGGCGTGGTTTCCATCTGAATTTCTTTGTCTCCTTTGAATAAAGATTGAAGCAGACTTTCTGTTCATTTCAAATCGAGTAATGGTCAGATAACTGCAAATGACTGAGGTGGTGGTTTTAAAAGGTATTGCTTTTCTTGATCCCCTTTCATTTCTACACACTCAAACCCACTCTTCCCTCCTGCCATCCATCCCTCAGAACTGGAGATACTACTCACTCATGTGATTGATTTAAGCTGATCGAATGCATGATACTACTCCAGTCTGATAAAATAATTTCCATCTCCACACATGTGCAGGGAAACAACAGCAGCTGCATCACTTTTGATGCTGTTAAAAAAAAAGCAAAGCTTGTCTCCAGTGTTCTTCCTAAATGCTCATATTTCCAGTGCTTTCACCTGGCCTCCCTTTTGGAACTGCTGAAAGCAGCTTAAGTGAACACCATGTACTTGTCATTGCAATGAGCTGACAGGGACCACATGTCTGCTTACCAACCCCAGCTGAAGCGCAGTAACTTTTTAAAATGCACCGACACTGCCGTTTGGGATCGCCTGAACAGACTCTCCGAGGCTCAGAGCCTCAGCTGGTGTGACGGCTCTCAGCTCTGTTAATGTTAAGAGAAACAGGCCAATTTAGTCTAAATGAAAATCTGATTAAAACATTTTTTAAGGATAAGAGCATATGTAAAGAAAACATTTTTTTGGGATTTGAGTAAAGAATACAAAAATGTCGTCTCTTCAAAGCTGATTTTATACATTTCATCTTTTTCCATTGAGTGGAGTAATGAATATACAATTCTATACATAATGAACTTAATGCTTTAGCTGTCTGTTATTTTTTTTAACTTAGAAAAATAGCATGAACTTTCCCATTTGTTTGCTTCATTTCTTCGTGAGATTTATAGCCTGACAGTTTTTCAGTGCTCCTGCCTATTTTACTGCACTGTTTGTCAGCCATATGAAATAATTTGCCACGTTTCAATTTGAAAATTTTGACATAATATTTTTTATTATGTAAAATTTTAAAATATATCCTGGCAGAAATATTAATAATTTAAAAAGATTGCCTCTATAGTTTTGTACTGCAAACCAATCTGATGTCCTGAATAGTTCACAACAGCAGAGCTAATAAGGTTTTGAAACTGATCACCTCAGTGGTTATGAGATTCAAATGAAAACAAGAGGGAAAATTACTATTATCTTTTAAAATTACTGTAGAACCAACTATTGTTGACATTCTGCTTCTGTGAAGTAAATTGTGTGATGAAACTGTAGTGTATTTTGGGTATAATGGGTGACAAGTCATTAAGCAGAGTCTCCAACACCTGTGCCCAGGGAGACAAGAAATATTTTTTGCTTTACTGTAGTCTATAGGCAGTGATTGCACAAATAATTTCTGTTCGCTGACCATTTTACCACGAGATTTTTAATATGCAGCCAAAAAAATGTTATGATCAACGGTATGTCATGCATTTCTAGAACTTCAGATAGATCCCAGCTAGCATGTCTAATGATTACGCTTTGATTTTGTAGGTGTAGCAAAATTAAATTAATATTCAATCATTTATAATAGCAGCAATGGGAGGAAGTGATAAATGCTGAAAAAGACAGTGATGGGATTTGCTGTAGCTGAAAACCAAAGTAGAGTCACCTGGTAGTAGAAGTGGGAGTCTAATAAGTGATGGACCTATAAAAGAGATAAAATAGAACAATGAATGAGGAAATCACTGAACAGGCTAGAAATATATGCCAAAAAAAGAAAGGTGAGTTTTAATGGAGTTAGGAGAACTGACTTGTTGATTGGCTAAATTAATCACAATCCAACTGCTTATGCAAAACCCCCAAATTTCCTAGATGCAGCATCATGACAGACAGCACATATAATGAAAAGGACCAGTATTGTGTGTATACTTTGGAGTGTTATGAGCATGTCTTGTCATATTTCTGATATAATAAATGTAGATATGATCATATTTAAAAGAAGGATTTAGGCTTATAGTAATAAAAGTCATTTTACTGTTTCTAAAACTTATGCAGTAGTTAAAACTTTAATTAAACAGGTTTTCAAGAATGGGGAATAGAGACTGAGTTCATAAACCAGACAGATATGCTTTGTAAATGAAGGAGAGAGCTAATTAAGCTAAGCATAGCAGCATAATATTAATTTTTAAAAACACTTTGAGTATATTTGTAGTAAATCTTGCCACAGCTACTGCATATTTCCTAATGAATTATTCTACAGTTTAGATTCATTGTCTGTGCTGCCAATACTCCATGGCCAGGTAAAAAATTGTATCCTTAGGCATTATGCTAATGCTTATTTCAGCACAATTAACTCTTTGAGCCAAATTTATGGGAAGGTCGAAAATGATGTAAGGAATCTTTAAGCACCAGAATATTTTTCATCCCTGTAATTTTCATTCAATTGATGTTAATTCTGCTTTATCTTTTGAGGAGACAGAGGTGAATATAGAGTTCTTGCTGGTCTCTATCAAGAGCTCTCTCACATGGGATAGAAGAGGCCTCAGTTTGTTATATGTATGGCAGGCAATTAAAGGAGTTAGTGAACTGCTACATTTCCTTCCATATGAAAAAATCTATTCAACTCTGTGTCTCTACATTGTCAGATAGTTAAATTGAAAGCACTTGCTGATATTTGGCTGCAGTGTTTGTTTGTGTTTCTATGTTTCCTCGAACTATTTGTCTAAAAACCTTGAACATTTTGAATTATTTAAAAGATGTTATAAACCCATTATGATGTTAATTCTTTGATTGAGTTTCTGTATTTCTTTAAAGAAAGTTTTAGTTTCCTGGTAGATTGCAGAGAGGTCATTAATTTTGTCCTCTTCTGCTGGGAAATACTGATGTTTGGACAGGTGCAGTTAGATCAGCTTTAGATACGTTCTTCTGAGATCTCTACTACATAGAATATGAAAATTTGGGTTAGTTTTTGAAGCAGTAACAAGTGCTTGAGGACTTTAAACCAAATTGTTTCCCTCTGTCAATTCAAATACTCTAAATGCTCTTTTAAAATTTTTCTAGAGAATATTAGGGGTATAGTTAATATTGAATTTTTCATAATTACTTTCCTTCTTTCTGGGCCACATAGACTTAAACTGTTTCACTATTTGAATTAGTAGCATCCTTATCCCTTTTACCGCTATTCATGCTTGATAATACCCAAACATGGGCAAAAATAGCAGACATACCAGGAATGCTACATATATGTCTACTGCGTTTTGTAGAAAGTTTCTTAAAATCTGGAGTATTCTCTGTATTTCTGAGTATTCTCTGTCAGCTGAGCAGACAGACTTTTCTGGGTGCTCCCTAA
Source organism: Acridotheres tristis (assembly GCA_037013685.1). Taxonomy (NCBI): domain Eukaryota; kingdom Metazoa; phylum Chordata; class Aves; order Passeriformes; family Sturnidae; genus Acridotheres; species Acridotheres tristis. The sequence continues at coordinate 33,007,859 of CM072885.1, read as the reverse complement.
ATGATGGTATGTACAGTCTTAATGAAGAAAACCCAAACATTTATTGAAAATAAAATCTTGAAATATTTTTAAAAAGAGCATGTAACAGAAGGAAAAGAGGAAAGCTATACCCAGAGCTGACTGGAAAGGAAGAAACTGGAATATTACCAGGCAAAATTCTCCTTCTCATCACTTTCTCCAGCGCTGCAGATATTCCCTTGAACACTTCCCACCATGATTACTTGGTTAAAGCAGGATCAGCTTGGTTTCCCAGCTGGCTTCCTTTACATACTAGTGCTGAAGTTTCTGACTGCAGCAACTGATCAGGTACAGATGTTGCACTCATTTCACTGTTTGTAAAGTTCTGTGCATGTATATTTCTGGAAGTTTTTTGACCATAAAGTTATAAACCTCAAGCTAGAAAGTAAAAGGTGAAAGAGGGGTAGGAGGAGAAAGGGATGACTTAAAAATCAGTCATAATCCATTCCTGTGAGAAATGCCACATCAGAGCCTATCAAAGTCTTGCAGTTCAATGACACAACGCCATGAGGACAAGAGCATTTGGGAGTAAGAGGTGAAAGTATTGCCACAGCAGTCTTGGGGTATGTCAGTGCAAGACAACAAAGTCAAAAGCAGACTTCAGTGCTACAAGTGAAATGTTACAGGTCTGTAAAGGGAAAGCCTGTAGTGTTACAAACCTCAAAGCACACGGTGACATCTTCACATTTTGTTTCTCTGTGGATAATAGGATTTTTTTAAATGATTTTGAAGAACAAGAAAAGATAGACCATTTTGTAGATAATTTCAGACTTGTTATTTAATGTAGAGACTTAAAAATTCTGCATTTACTGTAGAAATATCTGTATCAACACTTAATCAGCTAATGCAGTGCAGTGTAGTGTAACTCATCCTATAATCCCCCTCCTTTTCTTTTTATATTTAGGGAATGTGTAGGAAATTATGTTTCTGTTTTGCCTGCTCCAACCTCAACTTGCTCTTGTATCCCCCGTGTATCTCTGTACCAGTGCTAAAGTCAGTCTGTAAAACCCTTTGCAGAGGTAATTGAGTTCTGTTCCTTTGTATCCTTTGATGTACATAATAGAGTTCAGAAGTGTTAGAAATATCTGCAGATCTCTTTACACTATCACTTGATACACAGGCATGTAAAAATAATTTTGAATATGCCAAGAAATATTGGACATCTATTTTTTGACCCAGAGTTGTCTTTTACGAGAGCTTAAGATTTTTATGCCTTTATGTACTTAACTGTTAGATGCTGACTTGCTGCCAGAAGAAGGGCAAAAGACTAGCATATGTTGATGAAGGATGTTTTTTCTTAGTGTTTTAGTGATTATCTCTTTACGTGTCTTTTCTGCTATGAGAATTTTCTATGCTGTATATTCAGTGCTGCAAGATCATGCAATTAATATTTTAAATTGTTGCATCAAACCTCTTCTATAATTAACAGTTGAAAATTGAGTGATGAATTAAAAAAAATATTTTGGTACAACCAGTAATTTCCAAAGGAAAATTCTGAGTTTCACAGGCTTAATGGGTGGGATTCAGTTACTTTAAACATACCTGTCCAGTGTCATTGTAGATGTCCTAGTTATCCTGTCTGGTTTTATAAACTACAGTTTCTGAAAGGCACAATTCTCTTGAACATTGTGTTATAGCTGCCCTTGTCAGGAGGATGTCTCAGCTGACTACCTAAAATAGCACCAGTCATTTATGTGTAGGCATACAAGACACTCTTCATAACAAATTAGATGGTTCATGAAAGCAATTAAAAATATCATGCTGAAGTTTTGGCAAACACTCAGCAACCTTTTGGGCTTAAGTCTTTGACTCATTTACTTTATGAAAATTGTTCTTTGAATCTTCTTACATGTACATAAAGTTAGCTTGGGGATGATGGGCCCCTTTGTGGTGTAAATAGGCACCTTTTATAGCAATGGATGAAAACTATTCGACTTTGACCCATTCTTTGTCTCCCAAGTATACACACTGGTCGATATTTGAAAGATGATCAATAATAGAAGAGTATCCCTGATGTTAAGGTGTTTGACAAGCTTCCAGTGTGATTATCTTGTAGTCATTATTGAGCATGTGATTACTGGGACAGCTGCTTTATTCTGGAGAAGAAATTTCGACTATGTGGTCTTACTGTGACAGCCTACTGTAATTTATATTTATAATACAGTAATTTATATCCTAAATTTATAAGCAAGCCCTTCTAAATATTTCATATAATGTACTTGGACTTTCAACCTGAATATAGAGTAGACATACATACATATGTCTACTATATAAATATATTTAATGAATATGTATATGTGATGTATACATGAATGAGAAAAAGGCTTGCCAAATTTGCTAGGAATTAAAAGTTATATGACAGGTCTGCTGAAAGGAGAACTGAAAAATAAATTGAAATGAATCATGATTCAGCTTTTCAAACCTTGTTTCTGTGTTGTCACTTCACAGGCAACCGAAACTTTCAGTCTAAATAGAACTTAAATGCATAATAGATGCTTAAACACCCTGTCTTTAATTACGAGAAATTCAAAATATCCTTACTCACTGGAGACAAATTGTGCATAGAATAAATAGAAGCAGATTGGAGGAATAAACCTCATATCTCATATCAAGGAAAGATTGCTAAGCTGGTGTTCTCAAGTACCTGAAATGCTCTGATAGTGACAGTGGCTGAACGTAAATTTGAAAACAAATGAAATTGCTTTCCGCCTTGTTGGGCTTTGCTTGCCAAAATATGCCTTGAACAGGACATCTCTGAGAACAGGATTGCATCCCTGTAGATCTACAGAGAGAATGAAATGTTTCACTTATTGTGAAAATGTGAAATTTTCCAGAAATTGCCCCTTAAATTCAGATTAAATTGAACATAGCTATTATTTTTTTAACTTTTACTTCAGTTTTAAAATACTGTAGAGATACAAGTGTGATTTGCTATAATAGTTATTTCTAATGTCAGACATGTAAACATCATCAATTGTGATCACCCTGCAAGGTTCTGTGCAAAGAGATTGCTGCATAGGTGAGCAGTTGAAAGAAAATCAGAATCATTAGTCATGTTTATTCCCTGTCAGCTTTTCAGATACTGTAATTAAGTTAGGGCTAAAGATCTTATAACTGAATGGAGTTTGTAGTCCCCACTGGAAGGTGAATTACAGGGTGAATCTCAAATTCCAAGCTAAAACCTGTGATTCAAATTAGAGCTTCACAAAAGAAATCTTGTTTACAAAAGAATGGAGTTCCAGTTTCAGACAGCTGTGTCATCACTCCATCTCAGCCATGTTCTGATTATACCTGTCTTGAGATATTGAAAAGAAAATGAGTCTCAATTTCTGACCAAATCACCATCAGGTACTTTTAATGTTGTTTTTAAAGTTTCTGTATATCTTGAATACATAAGTCTCCAAGTCTTACATCAGCATAATATCAAAATCCCATTAGTTTCACATTATTTGCTACAGCAGATCAAGTCCCCGGGTAAATTTAAAACCAGATGATTTCAGACACACAGAATCCAGTTACAAACTGCTTTATCATGACAGCAGGTCTGGCTGTGATGCAGCACAGACATTCAGACTGTCAAAAGGAAGAAGGCAAGCCATTAACAAAAATTAAAGAAAGCCAAATGTATATACCAGGAAAATAATTTTAAGTTGCAGTATTTAATGAGCATTAAGGCTATTGTGAATTCCTGAGAACACTGGGTGATATAAATTAATAACCTTGTGTTTTTTAATTTTCTCTAAGCTTGTTTAGTAGTTAACAGTCACAGTGATTTTTAATGAAAACATAATGTAGATTATTTATTTATTTATTTAAAAACCTTCAATGGATTTCTGATCACCTGATCAGAATTGGTTATAATAAGTACTCTGGCCTACAAAATTATGAAAGCAAATAAGCTGTCTAGTTTTGCAATAGATAGTTTATCCTCATTTCAGTGAAGAAATAATTAATTCCTTCTTTACTACATCCAGTCACTACAGCCTAAGTGCAAAAACTGTGTGGTTGTTTCTGAGTCCCGTTGCAACCACCGATTCATCTCTGCTCCCAGGAACAGTGCTTGTCATTTTGTCCTTGTGAAAATGGAAAAGCTCAACAATGACAGTATGAGGAACTGAAAACCTGACACATTTCTACAACTCGCTAAAAATGATAGGAGCAGATGTCATTTTTCCTTTGCACATCTCTGGAAGAGACTCTGGAGGTCTGTCACAGTGTGGAACATCTCCACAACCACTGTATTACAACTTTTGGGCAATGCCTGTAGCAGAAGAAATAGCAAATTTTCTCTTGAGTCTTGGCAACATACTTTGATTTATATAGATATTACGAAACAGTAGTTTCAGGATTTTGATATGTTACTGGATACATGACTGTATAATATACAGTTAATATGGCTTTAAGTCTAAGTCCAAATCTAACCCAAACCCTAATCCTTCTGTTTTATGTGGCCATTGTTTTAAAAAAATGTTGAGCATTAATCTTGAAAAAATAAAATCTGTAAAAATTGCAAATATGCAAATATATCAAAGATCTTTTCCTGGTATAATGTTCAAGTTATATTTTACCTGATTTTTTCTGCTTTATTACAGTGAAACTTCACAAAAATAAATTAAAGCAGAGAGTTCTAGAATTTCTAGCCTGGGAAAAGTCTATGTTAAATACCTAATTTGTGTTTGTTTCAGTTCATTTAGAGCTATTGTCTAAAAGAAATATCCGGATGCAAGATTTTGCTCTGGTAGATTTGATTCCCAAACCAGGGGACTTCTTGTCAGTTTGATGATGAATATATGCCACTATATCAGTAAAACGTAGAACTTGCTTTCCCTTGCAATGCATATTTGTTATCAGTAATCCTCTTAGAACTGGAGGTGCTAAATTCATTGTAATACCTCTGTGTTCGTATTCAAAGCACATCAAGATTATATAATAGTATTTGCCAATACAAAAAGTAGGAACATAATTTTCTTCCCCAGGCTGGGGCATGCAGTACGGCAAACTTTTTGTCCATGGAACTTTCATTGAAAAAATTATCAGTCAAAGAATTCAGCTTCTCTTAAAACAAATAAACAAATAAATTAGAATTCATTCTAGACCATGTATTTGCTGTACTGATGCATCAGTATAGGCAGCCTGATGGAGGTGATAAGGTGGTTTGTCATGTGCTTTTTATTTGAAAAGCAGCATCATTCGTGTCATCACATTTATCATGAAAATTGCAAGGTGTGAGATATTTGCTAGATGTTATAAATGAGATTAGAGTGGGGGGATTTCTGCACCATAAAGTGAATGAAAACAAGAATATGCTAGTTTTACAGAAGCTAAATTTAATTACTTAACAGAAACATAATTTCAGGCTGTAGAAGATAATTATTTTATTCAGTATGGAAATGGAGAAGCCCCAAGAACAACTGCAGGCTGATTTTTGAGTGCACCTAAAAGTTGCACACAGCGTGGGTAGATGAGGGAATGCTGAAGGAATAGGAACATTCAGAAAATATAAGATTGATAGAGGAGACATAATAAAAAATTTCAGTATGTAAAAGTTTGCTACATGATTGATATGATTAACTACTCCCCATAGCTTTAGAAAACATACAAAATTAGAATTACTGTTTGCCTTAAAATGTTAAGAGTGATACATTAAATATTATGAATAATTTTATAATGAAAGGATTTTTATGTATGAGATATTGTATATGCAAAAATGTATGACATTTCTGTCACTAGAAGGTTTTAATTACAGGTTAAACTAACTTTTGAAGAGGTGGTGAAATTTCCTTAGACTTCTGTTTGTTAAATTAAGTGTGAATGTCCATAGCATCGATACTCAGTGTGAAGGGATTGGTCCCATCCTGTCATTTTGGGGTGAGAAAGCAAAGGTGGATGTATTGCTTGTGACAGTATTTTCAAAATTACTTGACCTCAAATTTTTTCACTAGAAGGAAACCCACAACTGCATTGAAATCATGAGAGCTGTGGAAATTACATGTATAGAGTTAGAAAAGCAATGGTGTCTAATCTACGTAGCATTTATTTACCATAATGCACTCATCGTCTTTTCTTCTGTGTAGCTCATGCTATGTCTCCTATCTAGTCTCTATACTTGTTTTTCCTTTCCAGGGGAAGAAGGGAAGGAGAAATTAGGATGGGCTTGTAGGCCTTGTACAGACATAGGACCAGGGATGATCTGGAAAGCCAGGAAGTATCCCTGAGCCCCACAGTTTAGTGGTAGGCTGAGTATCTTAATTTGAATAGACTAAAGGGCTACTTAGAAGCCAAGAACTTAAAATACTGTGCACCACAGGGGAAACAGAGCTGAATCAGTGATAGATTCCCATAGTAAGGCAATAAAATGAAAACAGAATGTATAAGGTAATTTCCTTCCACAATCACAGGTTTTCAAAATGTCATGGTTTAAAACAAATTTTCATCCATTTTCAGTGATTGCAGCTGGCAATGCAGGGAGAGCCAAGTGAAGAGGGTCTAGATCTAAACTTGAGAAGCATGTTACTAACTTAAACTCCAGTTTCCCCTATTTATTTTGTCCTCAGATGATATAGAGATTTAGTTGTATAAAAGAATATATATGTACACAGATGTATATATTCAGAGTGTAAAGATAAAATATATAATATGCAATATTCTCAGATGTGCTTTTATAGGTATATATATATATATAATTATTTTATATTTATATTGTGTTCCCAGTTATCTGGTGATACCTGTGGCTAGAAGAGCAGGGTTCAAAAGGAGTCCAGTTTCACTGCAGGCAAAGATGCAGCAACAACTGCTGTCAAAATTATGAGACAGAATGGAATGAAAGTCTGTTGCAGACATTAAGTTTTATCTTACTACCTGGGAGGAAGAGGAAGCACAGCTATTTAGAAGACTTCTGGTAATTTTACATGCATATATGAAAAGCACTTCTCCAGGGAAGACAGAGAAGAGAAAAAAATTAAGCGATTTGGATATTTTCTGAACATGCTTTTCTCTTACTTTCCCTGGTTCCGTAGAGATTTTGTGTGCCAGTTGTTTCTTTTGGCACTGCCCTTCTTTAGTCCTGGATGCTATTGGAGGAGGTCTAATTCCTTATGGACCAAAATTATTGTAATAAGTAATAGTATTAATGTGAAAGGGCACACTGTGCATTGAACAGAAGGTCTGGTTAAGCATGCTTTTGCATCTTGTCTCTTTATGTAATAGCAACCTTTCTTTCGTGCTGCTAGTAACTTCTAGCATTCTACCCTCCCATTTTTACACCACTTTTAAAAGAGATGGTGATAAACCATTGGAAGACAACTGTATTTCAAGATTTTGCCATCATTCAAGCTTTCACCAAATAAAACATGAACATTTCCAAAATTCTATAGATGTGCATCAATCTTCTCTCTACTCTATAAGCTTTTATGCAAATACAGTTATTTCCATTGGATAAAGGTAATTCCTGGTTCCTTCCTTCTCCATCTGATTACACCTCACTCTTTTTCTAGAACTTTGTCTCCTTCTTTCTTCTGTCACAGATGCAATAGATTTATTTCTCTGTCTTTTGTGCTCTTTAAAGAGTTTTTAGACTTCCTCCTCTTTTACTTAGTCTTTTGAATTTTTAAGGTTCTTTTATCTGTTACCGACAGCTTATATTTTTACTTACATTTAAAGCTTATATCTGGTATTTAATCCAAGATTTTTTGACTGTTTGTTTGGTGGGTTTTTCTCCATCAGTGAATCAGATTTATGTTGTGACCCTGTATTTTGCATAAATTATTTTCTTAAATGTATGTCCAGGATTTTGGCTATATATTGTGCTGTCACCAAATCTGCTTCCAACTGTCAAAAAGTTAAATCTTGTACTGCCACCCTGATTGTTTCTTGTATATCTGCAATCAACAACTCCTGTTTGTCTATTCCAGGACTCTTATTTTCTCTACATTCAGGCTGGTCTTGTTGATTCTATTCTCAGTGTGTGTCACGCTGTCTTTGCTTGTGTTTCAGCTCACTTGGGGAACTGTGCCAAAATCCACTGTATGATTTTGTTAGTATCAGGCTCCAATTACACCTCCTATCTTCTCACCATAAAGAATATTTCATAGTTCTAAAATGTATGTGGGTTGCTGTTTCCCTTCAGAAGTAAATGCAAAAGGCTGAGTATGTTTAGACTTGAGTATTGTAACTGATTTCTCTGGTCTGTTGAATATTAGGGGACTTTGGGACTCTTCTTGCTCATAGATTTTTCTTCACCTTACCCTCTGGATTTTTGCGTCCATCCATAAATTATCTTGAATATTATTGTTCTTGACACTCAGTCTTTCATTTGTTTTCCAACCCTTCATCATTTTATATATTGTTTTGAATTACAGAGAATTTGACTCCTGCCTCTTCTCAGCCTGAGGAAGAGCTTTGGGAAAAAACAAAAACAAAAACAAACAAACAAAAAACCTCTGTAAATCCTTCACTTAACTGTTTATAATAAACTTTATTATAAATATTTGTAATATTTGTGACTTCACAGAAAATAGTTTTGTATTTATTTTTTATTATTTTCTCATTGTTTCCTTGTATGCTTATATATATACCCTGATTTGGATCCAGAGCAACTTCTGTACCTCTTGGGACACTGATAAAAAGCTGTCATATTAATTCCTAATCAGTATGGTACAAATTAGAGACACGAATAAGTAAAGGCTTTATTTATTCATAATTCCTTGTTTGCATGGGGTTTACATTGTGAATCTGACCTGTGTAATCGATATTCTGTTCATATAAATGCTTAAAGAGTCTTTTAACACATATCTGTTAGGATGTAGATATATTGAAGATATATATCGACATAGTTAAAATAGCTTCAGACCAAAAAAAAAAAGAAGTGTGTCTCTAAAATTCTAAATAACACTAGTGGTGTATTGCCCTTTAGTGATTTCTTTTATTAATGCCCTTCTTAATTTTATGTATTTGTATATTTTTGTTTTTGAAAATCAAATCTATGCTGTGGTAATGTGACGAAGGAAGGAAATGAGGAATAAAGTACTACAAATGAAGGGCTTTTAAACAAACTAATTAATTACATGTACAAATGCATTGACTAAGTTTGGGTTTGCAATTAGGTAACTAATTATGTTGAAAATGGCATAGCATATTTAAGTAGATGCCAGTGCCTCTGGCTCATCCAGTTGTCTCTAGGCTGTTATTTAAGTACACAGCTAATTCTCTTGCTTTTATGTATCACCTATTATAATACAAAAGCATGGTTCCATGCCTAATTAAACATATAATGTTGATGTTTATGTAAGCAAAATATAAATTCTTCATATTAATTTAAGGTGCATTTTTCTACTTCACAGAAAAGCTGTCCATCAAATGGTGTGCAAAATACTTGTTTATTACTGCAGCATTCTTTTAAAAAATGCCAAAATTTCTTACTATAAAGTACAGAATTTAAACTGAGTTTGCTTGTATAATGTCTAGGAGCTATTTAGTAATTACTTTGGAATTAGTCTTTTGTTTAGCTGCTTAAATTTGGCTCCAGCCTCACATGATCTTTCAATGTATTTATTTATACAAAAAATTTTGATCTTTCCATATTTAAGAAAACTTAGAGGTTTTTTAAGAAAGAGCATAGACAGTTATCGCTGAGAAATAATGTAGATCCCGCCTAATTGCCAAAGGTAAAAGGAGATTAATCATGTCACCAGCATACATTTATGACTCATGCCACCAGTTTCTTAGACCTTTTTCAAATTACTAGATACATTTTGCATGGGATCATAGCATTGCTGGGTTTTTTTCTAATTTGATTGTTGACTTCTAAGACATGAGGGCCAGATTTCTGGTAAAGAATGTCAGAATTGTCAGATTAGAATTAAAGGTAGATTCAGGGACTTCTTTTAGCAGAATTTTTGTATATTAGTGACCAGATAAACTGGATTCTAAATAATAAATATCCCTTTTCATGGCCATTTACTTGAGGCATCTTCCAAATGAAAATACAGCTTGGTTACATTCACACTAGCAGGAGATAATTATAGCATTCAGTTAAAATAACCCATTTATGATACTGTGTAGATATGCCTATGTGGGAATGATTTTATCAAAATACACAGTATTGACTGCTTGCACAATAGGTGGAATTTTCATTGTTTTAAAATGAAGGCAGGTACTCATTTGACATTGGGTTTTTTTTAGCATTATACTTAGGAGAGAGGCTGAGGACGATATTTGGATTTTAAAGTTGTTCTATAATTACATAGGAACACCTTCTATATGAATTGCATAAGAATGTTTAAAGAACTATCATTACCTTTATCAATTTGCAAACGGTGCTGAAAGAGTAGGCATCTGGTGCAGATCCCTGTCTGTAAAACCCAGCCTTTTTTTGTGAAATTTCTTTGCTTTCACATTTAACTACCTGGGGAAATATCAAAAACTAGTGAACATAATGTTGGGCAGAACACACACCCTTCAGTAAAAATGAATTGCATCATAGTATTTCAAAAAAGATGGAATTAAAATTTACTAACATTTTAGATAGTTTTGTTAAATGCAGCCTTGGAGTTTTAATGGAGTGCTCATTCTGTTTACAATTTTGCCCCCAGAGAATAGTTCCAGAGCAGCTCTTTTGTTTGTTGGTGAACAGCACAAAGCAAACAAAGTTCATAAATCCTACTGACTGAAAACATCAGTCCTGGTTGCTGCTTAATGAAGCTTTAATCCATTTTGAACAGTTGAGTTTATGTTGCTTTTCAGATTTTTTTGTTTAATGCAATTTCCTTTTTCTAAAATCCCTAGGGGAGGAAAAGAGGGAATATGGTTAGAACGCTAGCATGTCTTCCATCTAGTTTTAGAGGAAGTAAAGATTAAGGCATTTTTTTCCAAAAGATTTTTCAAATATTGATTTATTTTTAATAAACCTTTTCTGAGCTCATTCATGATCTCAGAGAGCTGGACAATCACAGAATCACATTTATGGTTGAGGTCAGAAGTGACCTCTAGGAATCATCTAGTCCAGCTTCCCTGCCCAAACAGTACCAGCAACAGCAGGTTGCCCATCCCTATAAGCAAAAAAATATCTGTGGAGCAGCCACAGTATCCTTTGAGAATGAACAATTCTCTGAAGTCTCTGTAAAAGTTAACAGGTACAAGGAATTGGCACCTTCCACTGAGTTATGAAATAAGAAATAGAAATCCTGTGGTGGAATGTGCTGGGGGGACAGTACCCCTGCAAAATGCTCAGGTATTGGGCTTAAGTAATTGCTGTTCAGAAAAATGCTAACTTTTTATCAGGTATTGCATTTGTTGAATATTTTTTGTGTTACACAAAGCACCAGAGCAGAAAAGATGAGTCATCACCTTTCTATGTCCTTTTCCAACAAATTTCATAAGATGGTAATGACTAAACTGTGTAGACCAGAGATTACAATGACAGTTCTCCTCCCACAACAGTTTCAGTGTGATTAGTGCTGCATTCAACTTTATTATTTTTTGGGTTTTTACACATACATACATACATGCATACAGGTATATTCCCCAGAAAATATTATCTTCATAGGATAAAACCACCATCATCATGATGATGTGTTGAATTCAGAAAATGGTTAAGCAAAACTTTTTTTTTTTTTTTATAACTGTTTTCTGCAGGAAATCTTACTCAATAGGATTTTCAGAAAAATTTTCTTTAACTCTCTCAATTTACTGGAAGTCTTCTCTCAATTCCTCTTTGGAGCAAGAGCAATTACCTTCCTTTCCTTCCTCCTTTCCTCATCTTTTCATAACAATCTGTGCAGAAAATAGTACCTAACTTAGTCCTTCTTGATAGATCATTTTAGTATATAAAAATGTTGCTGCTACAGATCCACTGTTAATTATCTGTGATGAGTTTTCTAGAAATGGTATGATTGCATTTGTACATGAAAAAAAAAATCACATATTTTGTAACTAATTTTCCTCTAAAAAACCTAGATTGATTTGGCTTCATGAATGCATCTCTCATAGTTGACTGGCTTAATATTCATTGTGTCAGCTGCAATTCGAAGGTTATTAAGCCTGACCTAGATTTCATTGCTGTATAGGTTAATCTGCTCCGTTATCTTTTTGTGTATGTATGTGTTTTAGCTCACACCAATTTCTACTTTCAAGCTAGTAATTTGGAAACTCTAAGACCAGCACAGTCATGATAAGGAAGACAATTACTCTTTGTAAAATCTAATTTCATACCTCTTTGTCCTTTGTGTTGCATCCTATTTGAAAGAAGTTATCCAAGGATAAACAGGGGAAAAATAGTGATGTAACATATCCTGGCATCATGCTTCACTAATTTGCTACAGAAGCAGTCACCGGAGGAAGTCAGATCTTTGTCTCTCATCCCACCCCATGCAGAGAAGACAAACTGAGATGAAGAGGGTAAATAAAGAGAGATTCAGTTAATAGACGAAAAATTAAGATAACAGTCAGATGGAGTCAACAGGAGGACGTTGTTGAAAATGTGTCTATTCCCACTCTGAAAAGTAAACAATCCTTTTTCTGGAGAGAACTCACCCTGCCTTCTGTTTAGAAGTTTTATTCTAAGTTAGATGGAAGATTTTAATCTTAGCATCTTTATGGACAAATCTGGTATTTGTTTTCTCTCATTAAAAGTTTAGATTTGATTAATTTAAAGAAATGCTTTCTCATTTAATTTTTTGGTGTTCTGAGTTCTTTTCAACTGAAAAGCACTGCCTGGGTAGCCCAAGAGTCTGAACTATGCTATATTTATCCACAAAACTGGCTTTGTACATTATTACACTGGAATTTATGTATGGGCTAAGTCTCCCTTTATTCAAGAGATGGCCCTTCTGCTAAAATCCATCCACTGAGGCTCAGTTCCATGCTCACATTTAATTTTCAATCACTCAGGCTTTCTTCCTCTTCGTATCTAGTAGATTTTAAATTATAAAAAAGTGCCAGAACATTTTTATTCTAAAATACTTAGTTCTGTTCATCACATCGTTTGAAAGAATGAAACAACAGATGCGTTGTCTCAAACCTTTATTTAATTAATTTATTTAGCTTGGTAATTTTTTAAGAGTGCACTTTTTATTGAAATACATTTTCATTTTTTATCTGTTCTTCTGGAAATTGTAGCCATAAAATACAAATGAAGCTGGAAGAATGGGCTAATCAGTTCTCTGGGAAAGAAGAAAGATCAAGTATATTCTAACAAATGTTTGTCTGTCTTATTCTTTTAATCCTTGTCAAAGTTATTCTACAACCTCCACAGAAAGATTATTCTAGTGCTTTACTATCTATTTAGCCAGAATATTTTTCATAGTAATTCATAATAGTAAATTATGTTAGTGAAAATTAGACAATTCTTTTCTTTTGCGTCCAAAGTTATTGAAAAAATTTATCATTGTTCCTTCTAAAGAATTGCATCCAGCACTATAGTGTATATGAGCTGCTTCTTGCACTTAGTCTAATTTTTCCAGGAGTAAGAAAATATAAAATATTATATAAAATATATTTCCTCACAGATGTTTCCCAGAATAACCCTGCTTCTTCAGAGGGGAGTTTGAAGCAAAGGCAGATGCATAGGGACACTCTTCCATGATACTATCCTGGCTTTGAGCAGCATCCTAACTTGAGGCTGATGATATCTTTGAATAAACTTTTTACTAGACTCTTCCTCCATGGGTTTGGTCACGTTCCAAGCCTTTTGAAATGTGTATCATGCAAAACATTGGTGTGCTGTGTCCCATCTGTGTCACTGACACGGACACCGCCATCGGGGGCACCTCGGCAGGTTTGCTGTGTGCTGTGGTCAACATGCTGGAGGGAAGGGATGACACCCAGTGGGACCTTCACAGGCTTGAGGGGTGGGTCTGTGCAAACCTCATGAAGCTCAACAAGGGCAAGTGCAAAGTCATATGCCTGAGTCGAGTTAACCCAAAGCTGCAGACAGTATTCAAGATGAGACACATCACAGTTATTTATATTAACAACATGGCGGTTTCTGGGATTTTTTTTTTCAGACGTTCTTTACTACAAATGACAACGGATTTAACTGCTAATAGACATTAAGCTAACCTTGGTCAAACTAGCAATAATTTTCCCAATTATACCTTTACTGTGTGATAACAATTAGATCAGAGCCCATCCCTTTGTGCATAAAATTAGGACATGACTTTATTTAACTTTTCCCAGAAGCATTGTTTTACCTGCACTGAGATCTACATCTTTTTGAGAATATCCCTTCTTTGCTCTGTCCTGGATTCTCTCCAATAGATTTTACTTTTTCTTGATATGTGGTTCTCTAGCTGGGACCTCAGCAACTAATAGAAGATCAAATGAATTGTCCATTTCCTTCATGTTTTATATAAAACACATCTCTTAGTACATGTCTGTATTACATCTCTCAAGTGTGCTTGTCTTTCTTTTTCATCAACATTCTCTCATATTTTGTTTTTGATTAGGTGTAATGCTGAAATCTTTACTGCAAAATGATTCAGAAATATTGTTCAGTTCCTTACTATTGTTAAACATTGTTGTGCACAATCAGAGTCTATCATATATAATACATTCCTCTTTATTCTGGTTTGTGATCCTAGCCCATCCTTAAAATTGTTTTACTTAAGTGTTTGGTCATGAATTATTTTTTGTGAATGCTGAGGCTAATAAGGTATTGAGCCCACCAGTCTTCTGTCTGCCCTGTGAACAAAAAAATCATAGCTTACTGTGCAATGTAAATACAATGACTGTGGAGTAACTGAAGTACACTTTATTTTTACTGTGTTACCATCACAGCCATGGATTGAGGACTTCAAATTTCTTGCTTCAATTACCTTTCCCATTGAGTCTTTCTTCTAGAAATCCCTGTTCTATTTCCTACTTTTGATATATTAAATTATATTGCATAAAATAGGTTGCTAAGATAGATGCAATGAATGATAATTCATCTGAATGTGTTTCCTTTGATAGTAATGAATTTAAAATAGACTTACAACTTTTAAATTTAGGTAAGTGGAATCCCAATTAATGGGTTTATACAGTACCTAACAATGGGACTCAAATCTTGATTGCTGCTTTTAACATCTTAAAGAACAAGAATCACAGTGGAATCTAAATTTTTTGAGTGTGATGACCCTTCCTCTAAGATATTACCTAAAATTATATTTGCAATAATTAAAGGGATTTTTGGAGACTATCTATATAAATGTTTAAAAGAAATTATAAGGCTATGATCTTTATCAAACATACAGCAACAGAAAAGGTTTCTGTTAGTGTTTGATCTACTGGTTAGCAGTTGATGCTGCTACTAATACAATGAACAAAATGAAGGAAAATAACACTGACAAAATGCTCAACAATTATTAAAAGAATATTGATTAGAGCGCCACGGTGTGATGAAGATAAATCCATTAATATATATTATGTATGTGCCTAATATATACTATTCACATTTTAGTCAGTTGTAACCAAAATATGAAGTGTGATAATGTTTGAGGAAGAGTCAGGCATGTGCTGGAAATAGGTGCAATGTGACAAGATAAGTTGGGCTGTAATAGATTACACTATATCAGCAGAGACACACATCTGCAACCAGACTTCACCACTCATCTACCATTTCCAAGACTAAATATAAATTCTGAGGAGCTCATTATTTTGAAAAAATTTGAATCCAGACAGATATCACTGGTGCACTTTCTTATAGTGAACTGCAGAAAATAGTAGTCTGAATACATGCAGAATTTCTAAGGGTTGAATAAACAATGTTACTCAATTAAATGTTGACTTTCTAATTGTGAAAAAAACTTTCTAATTCAAACACAAATTATGCAAACATGTATTTTTATTAAAAGCTGTACTAATACTCATTTAGAAACCGAGATCTTCCTGCTTTAGAACCCAGCCTCCCTTCCAATTAAGGCAAGAGAAGACCAGACTATCTTAGATAGGGATTTAGAGTCCACAGAATGGACAAGTGGGCTGGGTGACTGGAGTGACTCAAGAAGTGCCATAAGTCAGTTTATGTGAGTTCAGACAAAAGAAGAAATATTGCATTACCGTAAAATACTTAATCTTTAAAAGAAAATGCTAAAGATTTTTAGTAAAAAAATCATCTGGGCTTGTCCAGAGAGGAAAAGCAATGAGATCTAACATAAGATTCAACTGGGACTGTGCTAAAAGCTGTGTGACCACTTTATTGAGTGTACAATGGAAAACTATAGACATTGAGATTTTAAAATACCAGGATGACATATGTTAAATAATGCAGTCTTGTCAGCTTTTTTGAACCATTGATGTGTTTCCCTGCTCTCTTCAAGCAGCTTTAATGGTAGTGAGTTATGTATTAAAGGAGTGGATATTTGAAGCTGGAGAGATTTTTATTGTCAGGAAAAACAAAGTTTAAAAAGAGTTGGCTTTCCTTATAGATTGTACATCCAGGTTCATTTTTAGCATTTCAGTATTTCTAATCTAGTATTTCTAATCTATCTATCTTTTGTTTTTTAAAGACTTTATGCACTATAAATATTATGGAAGAATAAAATCAATTTCATATATAAAATTATTTCTTTGAAACTACTTTAGTTTACTTTTATTTCTGCACTGTATGCACTTCACTCATTGTTCCAAAAACATAAAAATATATCTCTTTTTCAAGATGCTACTCAATTTTTTGTTGAAGATTTCACCAAACAGTTTACCAACTAAGGTAAACTGAGGTGTTTTCCTATGTGTTTTGCAGGCACACTGGTCTTCTAGTAGGGTATTTACTGAAATTGTATTTCTTACAAATGTCAGGTAAGTCTCAGAGAGTAGAGTTTTATCATTCGCATTTATCCATTTCTTTGACCCCATCACTCATCTTCCTTCACTTAAAAGATAAATAAATACCATATAAATGAAAAAGAAGCCTGACATTTGGAGATTGACATAGTCTTCGGCTTTCAAAGATGATTAATATCTGGAGCTTCTGCCGACGGTGAAGTGAGCAGAGTTCAGTTTTCTAACAGTCACTCACAGGAGTTTACAAAATAAATATTAATTAATGGTAAAATTTACCGTTTTTAAAAAAGCATACGAAAATGTGAAACATCTGTCTTATTACTTACTATGTAGGGAACTTTCTGCTAGCTGGGGACTGGGTAGCCAAGGAATACATGGTTCCTGTGCATCACACAGGAGTGCATGTATAGAAGTACACACACACATACACACACACATACATTGGTAGGGCTGGATAAGTTCTGTCAGAGCTGAGTGAGCCTGCAGGAAGTTACAGTGCATCTCCATTTGTGCAGCTCTAACAGGCAATTGGAAGATGGCTAAGTCCCTTAAAATTCTCAGCTCAAGTAGAGAAATGCCATGTCAGAGTCTGTAAACGGCAAAGTAAAGCAGACAGGCCCATGAATTTTGATGTCAAAATATTGCCATAAATACTCCCTCTTTGGACACTATTTCCTCTAGATATGCCCAGCTATCACAGCATCTCTGAACTTACGTTTAGAGCTGTAATAAATGTCTGGCTTCATTTTTAAAAAGAACAGACAAGAGGTCATTGACAGAAACCACACAGTTAGTTCTTGAGACATAAGAACTATTCTGATTATATTATATTTGGATTTATAATGTTAAGCTGAATGATGAGAAAATTGCCAAAGAAATCACATAAAGCATATAAATCTGACCTGTAACAGAAGACTTGCTTGGTTTCTTGATTTCTCACTTTGTGACTTTTTCTTACTTTCTTACTTTCTTGCATTCATGCTTTTTCTATTTCTCTCTCTCTCCCCCCTTTTCTGTTCTGCATAAGTGAAACCAGAATAAGATCTTCAGGGCATATTCCTAAGCAAATGTATTTGGAGCAGAGATCTGGAATGAAATGATGCTCCCCTACTGAAGCAGACAGTAGAACTCCCATTTACTTTAAAAAGGGCAACAATTCAACTGGCAGGGCAGTCTACCTCTTGTAAGAAAGTAGTCCATTGAAGACTGGTGGGAAAAGAGAAAATTTATTACTAAATAGTACATGAAAGAAGCATTATATCTGAGAACATGTGTGCAAAACTCACAAAATTTAATATGATTGTTCCCATAGCAACAATAACTCTGCCACGCTGCACACTTCTAGGAAGGTGTAATTTCTACAAAAGCATGTAGTATAATAAAAAAGCATTTGATATGCAATGTATGAGAAGAAGGAGCTATATGGTCTATAAAATTGAGTTGCTTTATGTTGGTGTATTTAAATCCTTAAGTGTTTTTTCAACAGACTGGGTAATTGTAATCTAGTTTAATTTTTATATCCCATATTGCATGACCACTAGTGCCCTGAAGATAAGACAATAATCTGAACAATGTTTTGTTCAGATTTTGGTAGCTGATAAGACATTTGATTGAGTATATACCATGGAAGTAGCTTTTTTGGGGAGAAAAAAATATCCAAAAATATTTTCAGATTTATAGGTGACTTAAATTATAGGTGATTTAAATTCTGAAACTCAGGAGAATTTGAACCAGTGATCCCATGGCAAGGGAATTGGAACTAGATGATCTTTAAAGTCTGTTCCAACTCAATCTATTAAGCGATTTTTAAATGAGAAAGTTCTATATTCTGAGCTATCTAGCTTTTCAAGTAAGGTATATTATTGTACAAGATTCAAGCCCTTTGAGGTAAAGATATTATCATCACATTTGTCCATTGCTTAGCATGTATTGACAATACTGAAAAAAGTACAATATCTCGTTGAAGAAGTGTCGTATTTATATTCTTGGCGTTCAGTTTACCTTTTTTACCTTTTCCTATCCTTCCTGTCCTTTGATTAATAACATGCATCAAACAAGCATAAAAATGTAAAACTGATACAAGAGGTACTGATATATGAAATTCACGCGTTTCTTGGGGTTTTCTCACTGAGGATGTATAAGCTATTAATATTAAGACTAGTCAAATATTTGTCTGATGGATGGTGAAGACATCTCTGCAGAAAACACAAAAGAGCTAATGAGAAATTCTTCTTTTTCTCTGCTATGCCTGTTTCTAGCAGGTTAGTAGGTCTAACCAAGTCCTGAAGAAGCCTTTTCTGAACTTCCAAAAATGTGCAGAAAACACATTTTCTAGACATTTGATAAGCGAGAAAAAGTTCTCTCTGAATTCAGTATTTTTGAATTCCAAATTTCTTCACAAAGCAACAGGTGTAATAGCACCGTGGTTCACGAGAATGCACCTGTTGGGACTCCTACCTGTAAAAGCAGTATATCAGAAAATAGTTTGCTTGTTTGCTTGCTGCTTATAAGGAGTGGGGGCAAATAGTTTCCAAGTGCTTCCTGGTTGTTATGAAATAAATTATTTTCCTGCTTTATTAATTCCACATTTTTTGCAAAGATAAAGTAATGCATAGTATTCATTCCATATGTTGTATTTTCTGAAAAGAGACTGAAGTCTTTCAAGTGATCCATTTTGCAAACATACAGCAGTCAAACTCTCAGACTGAGAACTGAGTATCACAATGGCCACAAATGCTTTAAATTGAAATATGAGACTGAAGTGATTCATTATGTTAAGAAAACTTGGTGTCATGGAAATCTACAGAAAACTAAGAATTGTACCTCTCGTGTCAGCTACATATCAACTGAATACAAATGGTCTGTACATCAAAACATTATGTACATGTCCATTCCTATTACTGACCCATCTATAAAAATCCTGTCTCTTACAATTAAGCTGCAGCTAAATTTCACTAAGTATCTGGTTTTCTTTCCTGCTATCTTCCTTAGCTTCTGTACATTCTTTTTTTGTGTGATATAGGGTAATATTTTGTGTTATATGGGTAATAAATGTTAATGCTAATGTTATGGATGCAGGAAATGTTCCTTTACTGGAAGCTTACGCTTATGTAAATTACCCACACCAGACTTTTAATAGCATTTTCATGATTTTTTTCAGTGTGTTCAAAAGTTGCTATCCATGTCTTTGCACTTGAAGTCTATTTATGGTATATGTATCATTCACACATACAGATTGTTTCCTAATTATCTGTAACCACAGGACTATCAAGCAAGTCTGGAGTTGTACTTTCTGGCATGGAAAAAAAAAAAGTAATAATTTCCCAATATCTTCAGCCTGAAAAATATGATGCTTTCACCAATTTCATGCCTTATCACCTACCTTTTACTGGGTTGGTGCTTGTACTAATGTACTCTCAGAGACACTACATTTTTTATCAGAAAGGTTGTCACTATTGTGAAGCAGGTATGGCCCACAGCTGAGAGCTGTGTTGACAGAGGAATTTGCAGATAAAGGATATGCTTTAATGTGCTTTTCACAAAGCTATGCTTTGCAACCCAGTTTATGAAGTGGCTGCATCTCAGAGGTATGGAGGAATCTTTTTGGCTGTTGTGAGTAAATGAGATCCCATGAAGAGAGTAGAGATCACAGAATCATAGAATTAACTATTGGAAATTGTTAATTCTAACACTAATTCTAACTAACTGGAAAGACATTTGACATCATAAATTCCAACCTATGACCTTACACCACCTTATCAACTAAACCCTGGCATTAAGTGCCACATCTAATCCTCCTTTAAACACCTGAAGGGACAGTGACTCCACCACATCCTTGGGAAGCCCATGCAACTTAAGAGTCCAGCTCTTCAGAAGGGCTGTATCGCAGTGAAAAGGTGCTCAAGATTTTGTGGTGTGTGCAATTGGAAAGAACACTAAGAATTTATTGGACAGACCAATCAACCCTTACTAGGAGAATCTGTCCATTGTTGCTCGGGTTCTTAGGGTCGTTGCTTATTCTTAGGGATGTTGAGAAAAAGTTGTGGAACAGCTCTAACATATATCAGCCCTTCCCTTGAGGAAGCAAGAGGAAGAGAGGAAGTGTATATAACGCAGTATAAAGGCCTGTAGGAATATAAGAAGAAAAAGAACAACAAGAAAAAAGAAAAAACTAAAGCTACAAAAGTCTGAAATAGAAGTTACTGGTTTGAATCTAGTCCTTTTTATTTTTGGGTTTCCTCATAGCTGTTTTTAAACTGTTATTGGTATAACTGGCCAGTTGCTTGGCACTGACAGTGTGAAAGACTGGGTTAGAAATCCTGCTTTCTACTTCCTCTTCAGTATCTCTACTGGTAGATATTTTTGATACTGCTAATACTTTTTCTTAGTGCAGCAAGTGCTATAGTATTTCTACAGCAATATAGAAGGTAGATTTTTAGACATGAGGATTATTTCTGATATACCAGCTGTTTTGCTGGTTATTGCTTTCTACTGATTTTCCATACTGAGGTACTTGTAACTCATCAGCTCAGAAGCTGAAAAATGAACTGGTTATGCACTGGAGAAAAGCACATACTGTGCTTTTATATCTAAGGAATTTTGCCAATAGGACATAACAAAGTATGATTGTCCCTCTTCTAAACTAGATATTAACTAATTCATTGAATAGGAAGAGCTGGGAATTGCCTGGCAATGACTCTCGCTTTCCTATGCAACATTTCCCTACTTGCTCTCTCTCAAGGCCTGGTGAAATATAATAGAGCTCTAAAGGCATCCTCTCAAGAAATTCATGTGTGCGTTTTTTGCTTTGAATCAAGTGTTTGAAGGGTTTTTTTGAGCTGTCACGTGTCTGTCAGATTATTCCTCTTTCTGTTGTAAAGATTCTCTGCTGTGACAGAGAGAATGACTTGCTGAGGATTATACAGTACTGCTTCCTTGCATAGCTGGGCATGAGGAATTAATTACAATCTTAATGCTCAGCAGAAGTGACAGATTATGACTGATGGGGAATTGTGCTGGAGCCACTCATCTGAAAGAAAGGGAAAGTTGGCTCCCTTGGCTCCCCTTGCACAGTTGGGAAGTATGTATGTTTTAAAGCATGGCAGCTGTGATAAGAGTCTCTTCAGCCCAGCTCTACACTTCAGCAAAATATGCAGACGTTTGATTGCTGTATGCCACTGCTTTATCCTTCACACAGACACATTCCCAGTGGCCACCATGTTACTAAAATCCTACCTCCTTTTCTCTCGTGATGTACCTTCATTCCTGTGGGGAAAAGCCCCTGCAAATCCACTCATCTATGAACTTGAAGGAAGAAGCTGGTGGAAACATGTTAATATCAGTACTTCTGCTTTTCTCTTTTTGGCCCATTGCCCCTGGTTCAGACAAAACTGGTTTGTTTCAGGCATTGAAGAACAAATGTGAGGAGATGAGACTAGGTCTTGTACACCTAAGTAATTAGAACAATACTCTTAATGTATTATATTAACAGAGATTGCTGGGGAAAAAAAATCAAGAGAACAATTGCAGTTAAAACCAATCCTCACAAATAAAGCCGTACAAGTGGTCAAGGGTCTTGTCTGTCACTTAGGAAATCTGAGTTTTGTTGAACAGCCTTGCACAAACCTATTAATCTTCATTACAAATTGTCTACTAAATAGTCATGCTAAATCTTTCCTACCTTTTACTGGCTTCTCTATATGGATAGTAAGGTCTTCTATGTGGAACTTTATATTATAGCTATATTACGCTCTTTTGAGCACAAAACGGCAAGCTCATTTTGGTTAGGAAAACACTGCAAAGTCCTGTGGAGATGTGCAAACAATTTCTGATTTGAGTCACCAGTCTATGAAAACTGATTTAATAATCTGAAACTGAAATTTGTAATCTTTAAATTAATTCTTTAAAACTTCTTTAAAATTTCTTTTAAAACTTTAATTCTACAAGACATTAGACTGGAGTCTTATTCTTGATCTTTTTGCTTTACATGATACCTGTAAAATTTCAACTTTAAAATGTATACTGACAAAAGACCATGAAAATTTTCAGAGTAATAGTCAAGTAGTGATACATTTCGTGTTTATAATTTTTAATTCTTTCTCACACCTCAGATTCAGCTTTTGCCTGAATTACTGAGCCTTACACTTTGCTAAAGCAGGTAGAGTCTGATATTCATTATTTCAAAATACATTTACCAACATATACTTTGTTGTGTTTTGATCCTAAATTATAAATCTCTTCTGGCCATCATTAGTAGAAATAATTTTGACTTGTATTGACCTTTTCCTTCTTTTCTTTAGTTTATAAATAAGAATTAGGAGTTTGTGTCTGTCTCAGGCTATGTTGACTAGGAGGCTTCCCGTCATTGTACTCTAACTTAGTTAGAACCATCTGATCATGCTGATAACACTTTTCTTTCCAGAAATACCAGCATGCTGGGATTTTCTGTTGCTGTACAAAAATATCTACTTTTTCCCAGCCTTATGATGCAAGATTGTAAAGCAAAGTCAGAAATACTTCTTTTGCAGCACTTTGTGTCTTAAACGAAGAAATACAAAACCTCCCTTCTTCACAAGTATTTTAACACTACAAGACTCAGTAGACTGTTCAGCATACTTCCTGCTAACACAAGGGACTGACAAGGAAGTTACTCTTATGGCCAGACACAGAATTAGATCCTCTGTTGATATTTAGAGTGATCAAAGAATTATTCTGAGGGCTTTTTTCTAGAATTACTATTGAATGAACATTTTCTTGGTTCAGTAACATTAAATGCGAAAACATACTTGAGAAGGAGAATGTGAGAAATACAGCAATTTAATGAAATATCAATTGACTCAGTGTTGTGAGGTTATTGAATGCAGTGGAAGTATTAATGAGGGCAGTGCCCTTTTCTTTTGCAGGTAATTCAGATTATATTTTGTCGATCTTTGGTTTGCAAATGTTACTACTTTGCAGGCTTTTCCTTTTAACAAAACAATATGAAATTTCATTGGCCTGAGAAAGAAGAAAACTGGTATTAACATCTATTTTTAAGAGCAAAAATCACCTATTCAAATCTTTTTACACTCCATGAAGCACTTTTTTACTATTTCCTAGTACTGGACTTCATGTTACTGAGTTCTTCCAGAAAAAAATTCTATACATGAGCTCCTGTGGCAAACAGTAGGCTGTTCTGAAAAGTATTAGACCTTTGTTAAATTAAGGGAATCTCTTTATTAGATTTCCTCAGATCTAAATTGTAATTCCAAATCTGAAAAACTAATATTCAAAATATGGAGCTGCCTTAACAGCGTTGGAGTATACTTCTCTTAAATGATGCAGTCAGTTCTTGCTTTGGAGACATGATTTTAAAGACAGACACAGAAAGAGTTTAAAAACAACAAAAACAATGCTGATGGACCAGCTGAACTATTCATCAAATCCCACAATGCAGACACAGAGGCATTTTCGGTGGGAGGTTGGTATACAAAAGACAGAAGAAAATCTTTGTGCAGCAGATAGTGAACTTCTGGAATTTGTTGCCCCGGGATGCTTTGAAGGCAGACAGCATAAGAAATATAAAAATTGTTTAGACAAATTAATGAGTCAGTAAGCAGATACTAAAACAAACAGACAACGATGTACAATCAAACATCTCTGATAGATTAAATCTTGATGGTCATGGAGAGTAGTAAAGCTAATGTGTTTTACCTGGGCACTGTCTGCTTTTCCAGTTGTCTGGAAACAGACTATTGGCCTATATGGGCTGCTGCTCAGACACAGAAATAAGGCATTTCTTATAATCTTCGTAAAACATTAATGATAAGTAATAATTTTTGCATATACCATAACATTATCTTGTACACCAAGGAAAAATAGCATCTATGTTTAGATATGCATCTAATAACAAGAAAATATTTTTGTCATGGTGCTTACTTCAAATTGCAATTGTTTATTTCTGTCATTTGAAAGTTCATTCTGAAAGACCACCTCCAGTTCAAAAGTAGTTTTCTACAGTCTTCTACATATATATGCTCATATCTTTTAGCAGAAGACATATGAAACCTATTACTTTGTAAGATTTTTTATTGCATTGAAATATTTTTGAGTTTTAAAGCTCATAATCATAACTTGTATTGTAAAAATAATAATTCATTTATTCATACAGGATTAGTATTTTTTATTACTTACTTTTAAACTTCTCAATTACCTTTTTGATAGCAGTGTTCTTTAAAAAAGAAAGAACACTTCTAAAGGAAAAGTAATAAAAGGCATTTTAAAATATTATTCCCTAACGAACATAAATAGAAGAGGATGTGAAGTTTCAGGCTTCCATTGTACAAAGAATAAAAACTCTCCCCCTTCCATAAATTAAAAAAAAACCAAACAAACAAACAAAACCATCTTGAAAACACTTATTACACTAAGTGTTTCTCATTTTGCATATGCTGCCTAAAGCAGATTAGAAAATTTTAATACCTTTGGCTAGTCCTAAGCAATAAAGAAAGTATAGCAATTAGCACATTTGTGAGAAGTGTGTGGCTGGGGAGTTATTTCTTACCATTGGACTTCAGCAGAGATACTGCCAGACTCTTTCAGCAGTCACAGTCTACAAGAATCTGGCCCAGTGAACTGTAAGAGTGATGAGGAGGCAATGCTGCTATGACCACCTCTGTCACCACTTTTTGAAAACAAGAGCATTATTTATCATTCAGAACTTCCTTAGGAGAGGAACAGGCCAACAGGATTGTCCGAGGTGGTAGATGCTGTGATTTTTCCCTCTGGGATAAAAGGAATTTTAAAACATTTTATTTTTCTCCTCTGCTCCTCTACACGTCTTCTTCCTCCTCTCACAGAGTCTGTTTGTTAGAAATGCACAGAATAGGTAAACAAAGGTCAGCCTGCAGCCTCTCCCTTCATAGTTTCTGTCACAAAAGTAATGGCAGAAGACCTACTAAGAGAGAAGATTTGGGTAAGTAGAAAATGTGAGTTCAAAAAGGAAGGGTTTTACAGAGAGCTGTGTTTAATAATTGCAGGTTCTGCAGGCTAGAGTTTTGCTGCTTAGTCAAATTTTAAAGTCCACAACTTAAAATCTAGAAAAAAGTTTGGTCACCTCTTTTCTTTGGCTGGCAAAGGCATTATTGGGAGGAGCATTTCTACATATATTGCAAAAAGAGAAAAAAGGAACCATTATATATCAGGTGAAATTTTCGTCGTAGTAGTACCATAAATCTTTACTTTTGAAATTCACTTCAAAACCATTGTCTTTGACTCCTTAAAATGTGCCTAGAACTAAAATGTTCTCAGTTAATTCAACATTAATAAAAAGAGGGCATAGGGTGCAAGAATTAATATTTTTTATAGCAATACCTCTTTGGTCTGTATGTGCTCTTCCATTAATACAGGTATAGTTTCCAGTTTGACAATGATGTCAGAGTT
Organism: Acridotheres tristis; assembly: GCA_037013685.1. Taxonomy (NCBI): domain Eukaryota; kingdom Metazoa; phylum Chordata; class Aves; order Passeriformes; family Sturnidae; genus Acridotheres; species Acridotheres tristis. The sequence goes on along the minus strand of CM072885.1, from coordinate 32,981,666 downwards.
TGGTAACTCATTTAGATGACCTAGAATAGCTAGTAAGCTTTTACCTTGGTAAGATGATGAAGCTAATGATAATGAATCTAACAAATGATTTCCATCTAATATATGATATAATATGAAACTGTTAATATCTGCTAATGATATTAGCAAAAACCTGTCATGTTAATTATCAATATAATCTGGTAGAGAAATGTGAGAAGGTAATGAAATTATACACTTATGTGGTTAATGGGACTTTTATCAAAAGAACCAAAGTGAATAATTTTCATAATCTTAACTTGAAAGGGCACAGTGTTGGCAGTTGGAATCAGACAGATTCACAAGTGAAAGATTCATAGAGAAAAATGAGATATTGTATGTTTTCTTTCTCCTGAATCAATAAGCTGGTTAGCTATCTAAATTAAAGTTATGCAACCAAGAAGGATTGCTCTGTTTTTCAACACAAAATTACTGTTTTGTATTTGTTGAAAATTTTATCCTGAAAAGAACTGCAGTTCTTCTGATTAAGAGAATATGGTGAGCAGAAGAATGAAGTAGTTTCAGTATTCCACATAGGAATGACAGATTTGTGTAAAAGTGTGTAGTAATTTCTATTCACATACATCTAGTATATGCAGTCATCTTTAGATAGTATCCACTGTTGAATAAATTCAAAAATACATATTGATTTTAAATATAGAATTTTCTAGTACTCATTTTAAATAATTATACTCTCAATATCGTTAGAGGTGGTAATAAAAGTTATATATGGACCTTGAAAGGAATATGGTCCTTGAACAGATTTTCCGCAGTACCACCTTTGCAGTATTTTGCTTTAGGTTTAATCAATCTGGAAAAAAAGCCAAAACAAAATAAAATCCAAAACCAACCAACCAAACAACAGCAACCCCCCCCCGCAAACAACAAACAAGCCAGCCCAAACCCAACCCAGATTCTGGACTTATCTCTATTATTACAAAAACAGGTTTGCAGAAGTCACCCATAATCTCATTAAAATTCATCAAAATTGTATTTTCCTGAATGGATTGAGAAGATCTGCTGTGGAAGGGATCATAAATAAGAATCATAAAATAAGAATTCTGCTAGTGCTAGAACAGATGAAACACACACAAGGAAAAGAAAGACCCCAAGAACAAAACTGTTCACTTATGTTGTAGGAGAAAGTGATAAAGTCGTCTCTGTGAGGAGACTGGTAGTTGATCTTAGCAGTGGGAGCAAGATCAGTTCTGCTTTTCTGGGACAAGAAATATTAAATGCTTCATGCTTCCTGACTAGGTAAGCAAAATTCTCAGGAGCAGAGGGAAATTCCTGTGCTGCTGGGTGTTATGTGCGTGGGGATCTGCAGTGGCCTTTTACAGTTTCTGAAGGAAGGTAGTATGAATTTTAAAAGAATACAGAAAAACAGTGTGAGGCTGGAAATGGGAGTCATGAAATGTTCCTGCAAATAAATGAAAAGAAATTATATACCCATGGAGAAATTATTTCATTAAAATCCAGATCCTCTGCCATTGCTGGTAAGTACTGCCTGTAGAACTCTACAAGTTCACAAGTTCTGTCAGCTGTAGTTTTTTTTGAATCAATTTATGGAGTGCTGTCAGCACCAGCCTAACAGACCTTTGTGATGTAAGTACCTGCATATTGGTAAAATTATCAAGAGGGGCAAAACCTAGGCCCTGGATATACATTATATCTTTAAAGCACATGAAAATAAAATAAATTCTAGAAATGCTATCAACTCATAGCTTTATAATCCAAGATAAATTATAGCTTTGGGAAACATTCTTAGGGAATGGTGGAAATTATGAAAATTCCCAGAATGAGATGTATGAAGGTAAAGAGCATTGAGATAAAGCATTTATTTTGTCATGTATATTGATCATACAGAACAGCAGCAGCTCCATAGCTGCTTCCACATTAAAAAACTTAAGAGCATTTTGAGGATATTTTGAAAAGTCAGGAAAGAAAAGAAAGAAACAACAGAAATATTGCATTGCACTGACATATGCTTTGAACATAAACTTGATCAATTATCTGGGAAATTATGTGATATTAAGGGTGTTAAGAGACATGAATTGCTCTTTCTAAGTTTTTCGTATGTTTTGGTCATACATATCTGGATTCAGAAGTATGATTAGCATCCTTTTCTGGTAAATTGATCTATCAAGGATACTTTTACTCATAGCAATGATGCCATAAATATTGTGAATCTCACAAGCAATGATCGCACATCTTCTCACTCTTACAATTATTTCTAGTCTCTTGTTACAGTGTCCTCTCTCATACAAAATGGTATGTTAACAAGGGAATGTCAGGCTTGAAATGAGTCTAATCTGTCTAGTAGATGAACTGTCTTATTTTTTGTCCTTTCAATCATGTTATCATTTTAGATAAATGTGAACAAATCCAGTAATTTTCCTGAATAGTGTGTGTTTTAAAAGTTGTTAACTGCATTATGATGATGCTGGTGAAGCAAGTAATGGGTAAATCACTTTGTTTTTTAAGAATTATATGCTTTGTGAGAAATTATCTAATTAACGAAGCAGAGCTACAAACATCTCCTGTACCTTCCATATCATATTTCTACTTATTTGTAGCACTTTTGAGTTATAGGAACCTGCACTGGTACACATTAGTGGTAATGCTTTAGCTGGGAAAAAAGAGATAACATTTGTAGTTCAGCTTGCTTTAACTGCTTTGCGTATTTATTAAAAAAGGGGTGTTTCTGTAATCATAATTCTGTTCCAAATGAGGAAACCAGTAAATTAGTATTAATTTTTCCTAAGACTTCAAAATATTTAATGGCAAAAGTAAAACAGAGTTTATATAATGAAAAATTTGCCCAGTTATAGGCAGAGGTAATCACTGCCTTCATAATGGTTATTCCTAATATCACTGAATGGGAGTCTTTTGTTTCAGATTCTGTCATCTCTGTCATTTACACGTGACTTCCTTTGGGGGCTCTTTTCTCTACACAGCAGGTCTGGTAATGCTTATGAAACAATACCTGAAGCATTAGGGATCCTCCAGCACTTTCCAGGTTCTGAATTTCGATACATTTTTTATCATCAGGCCTCTCAATAACTGATGGATCTGCAGCTTATAAGGAAAACAGATTTCAGCTCTGAGGCAAAAGTTAATAGCTGCACACAACTGGAGAATATTCCCTGACGTATTTAGTTGCATAGTTTGTAGCTGGCCTTCAGGAAAAAAAAATTAGTTGCATCATATATATAACCCTGCCTTTATGTATGTGTTAGGGAAGAGTTAAAGTAGAAAGGCACAGATGGCTGTATGTGTGTGTTGGAAGTGAAAAAGGAGATTTCTTAGGAGCTGGAAGGTGTTTAGTGTCATGTGTAAGATTCCCTGCAGTGATACTAATAAAACTTACATGTTATATTTCAGTAAGGTTCATGTTTTGGGATCTGGGTGTTACTTGAAATTGAATATCTTGGCATTTGTTCATTCTGTGAATTTGATTAAGATGGATGTATGTGCAAAAAATTCCACATTATGGTGTGTTAACCCTGGCTGAATGCCAGATGCCCACCAAAGCTGCTTAACACTCTCATCCTTAGCTGGACATGAGAGAGAATGTAGAACAAAAGTCTTGTGGGTGAGGATAAGGGCAAACAGAGATCACTCACCATCTACCATCGTGGGCAAAATGTACTCAGCTTGGGGAAATTAGTGTATTTTATTATCAAGCAAATCAGGGTAGGATAATGAGAAATAAATCCAAATCTTTAAAACACCTTCTTCCAACACTCCCTTCTTCCTTGACTCAACTTAACTTTCAAATTTTTCTTCCTCTTCCCCTGCAGTGGTGCAGGGGAACGTGGAATGGGTGTAGTGATCATTTCATCACACCTCTGCTGCTCCTTCACCCTCAGGGAGAGGACTCCTCACACTCTTCTCCTGCTTGATCTCAGTGTTTCTCTGATGGGACAATCTCCAGCATAAACTTTTCCAACTTGACTTCTCACACTTATCATTTCTTCATAATCTCCAGCATGGTTCCCTTGCATTCAGTGCAGTCCTTCAGGGACAGACTGCTCTAGTGTGGGTCCTCTGCGGGGTAACAAGTCCTGCAGGAAAACCTACTCCAGCATGGATTCCTCTCTCCGTGGGGCCACAGGTCCTGCCAGGAGCCTGCTCTAGAGTGGGCTTCCCTTGGAGTCACAGCCTTCTTCAAGCATCTACTTGATCCAGTGTGGGCTCCTCCAGGGGCTGCAGGTGGATCTCTGCTCCACCGTGGATCCCCAGGGGCTGCAGGTGGATCTCTGCTCCACCATGGATCCCCAGGGGCTGCAGGTGGATCTCTGCTCCACCATGGGCCTCCAGGGGCTGCAGAGGGACAGCCTGGCTCACCAGGCTCTGCACCAGGAGCTGCAGGGGAATTTCTGCTCTGGTACCTGCAGCACCTCCTCCTTCTTCTTCACTGACCCTGGTGTGTGCAGAGCTAACATATATTATCATTCTGTTGGTGAAATTACCATTGCACAGCAACTTTCCCCCCTTCTTTACTCTGCTATCCCACAGGCCCTGCTGCTATGGCTGATGGGCTTGGCCATGGCCAGCAGCGGGTCCATCTCGGAGCTGGCCAGCATTGGCCTTTTGGGACACGGGGGAAGCTTGTGACAGCTTCTCACAGAGCCACCCCCGTAGACCTCATGCTATCAAAACCTGGCCACACAAACCCTATAAACATATACAGCAATTCATGTCGCTTGGAGAAAGTTGTTAAGTGTGATAGAGACTACCTATTTTACAAAAGAGTCTGTATGTTTGTTTTATCTCCTCTGCAAACAGGGCATTGTCTACAGTGTCTGTTTGGGATGACACCCAAAGATATGCAGATTGCTGAGACCTTTGGATTTCTCAAGGTCAAATCAAACTGAAGGCAATCGTTCCTCATCCAGCTTAACTGAGCCAAGTTGCTTGCTTTGGCACTGCTACCGCATCCTAAAAAAGCAGATTTTTCTTGCTTGTGGGCAGGTGGTTAGAATACCATATAGAGCTCATTTTTGACTGTCAAGATTGAAATTATTTCTCAGCCAAGGATAGCTATAAGTACATCTGTTAGCTATTAAATTGTGGAGAAAAAAAAAACTTTGCAAAGGTTCAAAATGTACCTCATATGTAAGAAAAAAGAAAATCAGAATTTCAGACCAACTTCTGTAAAAATGTCTAAAAAGATAAATGCAATTCCATTATGTTCTGAACAAGAGGATTACTGTAACTCTGGTAGATCCTGTTCTTAAGCCAATGAAGCTTTAGCTACAGTTTGAGCAGCAGAAGCATAGGTGATTATTACTAATGTGTCAAAGATTTCAGTAAAACCTGATTTATTTTTTTTCTCCCACCAGTATGGTTTTTAACAGATGTTTGGATTCTATCTATCAAAATCTGGGTAATTTAATGTCTTTGCCTGTAGTATTGCTAAAGCAAACAATTTAAATGGGAAGAATAAGAGATGTTAAATAGTTTTTATTTTTTTATTACAAGATAGTAAATTTAAGAAAGTGAAAGACTACTCTTTATTAATTGAGGCTTTATGAAGTTTAAGAGATTGTTCAGTAATTATAACTCATGCTAATGAACTAGATATGAAATTAACAAATACTAAGTTAGTTATTACTTACAGCAATTTTTCTCTTGAGAATTCGTTCAGATATCTTCTAAATTTAATTAAAAACTTAATGTGTGAGAGCTAACAGAGGTCATGGTTACAGTCAATCAGAGAAATTAGTCTAAGGATGCACAACTAAAAAAGAAAAATAGAAGTTTGCATTGCTTTCAAAAGATATTCTATTATTGACTGCAATTCCTTTGTAGCCAAGATGTCTCAAAAGAAATTGATGTAAAATTCCTGATGAGCCAATAGTGCTTTAAATTGATATTTGCCTTGAGGATTTTTAGTTTTGCAGCCATTGCTGAAGAGTGATAAAAACATTTCAAAGTATTTTTTCACTTTGAATTGCATTTATTTTTCACAGAACTGTTGATCATTACACTTAAAACTGTTTGCAAGGCTATTCTTAAGAAAAAGGGTGGAGTCAACACTTTTCAAAAATTATGTTTGTTAGTAATTTGGCCTTGTAGGATTGCACAAAAAGATGGACAATAGTTTTATTTCAGTATGCTCAGATAAAATGTTTAACTTGTGAAACAAATAAATGGTAGTTTGTACATTTAGATCAGGAGCCATATATCCAATGTAGCACACACATGTGGTCTCTTCCTTGCAATTTAGATCAGAGATTAAAATCTCTGCAGGAATCATGGAAGAGAGGGCCAATGACTAATTTTGACTATTAATAAATTCGGGTTATCTTCTTAGGAGAGAAAAGCAAGTTTGTGGATTTATATGTTAAAAATATCAGCATAGTGTTTGTAAAAGTAATTAGAAATAACCTACCATCATGAATCAAACATGGCTTTCTAAAGCCTGTAGTCTGGTTTGTTTGCAGGAATACTTTATTGCTGTATTGTGGAGTAACTCAGCAATGAAATTATTTTAAAAATTAAAACCAGTATCAAGAAACAGATTATCCAATTCGCTGTAAGATGAGCCTTTGCTGTGTTTTTTTTATTAATGCATGCAGTGAAAATCTCAAATAAAACTTTGCTTTCAAACTCCAGAGTGTTCCACAGGACAGTGTTTGCAGTAGTATTGGTAGAGAGGATACAAAGTCCCCATATTTGTCCTCTGCAAATACTACAGTAACATTTTGAAGGAATTGTTTAAGGAAGATAGATTTTCTTGACTCTCTTTGGTTCACGGGCACTTATTTTTTACAATATATCCTTCTTTTTCTATTGAGCCTACATGTGGGAAAAATCTGGTGGTTTATATAACCCATACATGAAATGGTGGAAGGTTTTACATTTAACTGTTGAGTTTAAGGGATTTATCCATGAAGTACCACTCCTATCTTCTAAAGTAGACAATTGGAACTGCTACTTTTGTTTCTTTTGCTTTTCTTTTTTTGTCACCTATTCTCTTAATATGTTTATTAACATTGCAATTTGAATTCTATTTCTTCTAAGTAAAAACTACTGGTGTACAATAATCTTTTTTCAATATGAGAATTTGTATATAATTCCTCTTTAATCACTACAAGAGACTTTATTTTTGCACAATTATAGAAAAATTTTCTGGTTTATGATGCTTATTTCAAAAGTAGAAAAGAAATGTGTATTTACCATGTTTCAGAAATAATAAAAAGTATCAATTATAATTACTGCACTCTGTAATCTTTTTCTTTTTGCCTTAAGCCTTAAAGAGCACACCATACATCTGTGTTAAACCCTTAGATCTTCACAGGCTCTCTGAAAACCTTTGCAAGACCTATCCATGCAGACCATTATTTCTTCCAATTTTGTTTCTAAGTAATTATTACAAATCTTTTTTTCCCCCCTTCCTCTTAGTGATTTCCCACTCATAATAAAGGAGGAGACTATTTGGGGATAAGAGATTGTGTCTGGTCTGAAATTGAGTCACTAACTGGCCTTTGCCATATTATTTTCCTGACATTTCTGAGGTAAATGTGCCAGCAGAATTAACTTTCAAATCCTTTCACCTGTCTGAGTAAAATTCAGTCTTGTGCATGAAGTCTGTAAGGGTACAAAATTTTATCACAATATACTCTTGAGTATTCAGGAGGATGAGTGGAAGAGAAAATTAAATATTTTTTGAGCTACTGTTTGCCTTTATCACTGATGGAAGAGACCCATTTAATAATTTTTGGAATTGTCTAATCAAACAGCAGAATTAATGGACAACTCTTAACCTATACTTTAAAACATTTTACTGGTAAAATATATGATACTTTATAAAAGAAACTATCAATTACATGAAGCATTATGAAATCTCAAAACATAAATAATTTTATTGTCCAAACTGCATGCCATATCTCTTAAAAAAAAAGAAAAAAAGGATTTGCATAGTAATAAATAACTTTTTTAGAATAATTGAATTATTATAGCATACTCTTTGTGGTTAGGAAATAATATATTTACCAACTAGGACAGTTTTCCATTTTTGTTTTGAATGGTTTAGGAATTTAGTCTTGAATAATGTGCAATATAGAACTGTTCTAGAAAAAAGGAAGATCAATCTTTTTCTTTTCTGCAAATAAGCTATTATTTTTTCAGCTTTCAGCGAAAGTACATGTAGAATTCCATTAGAATATAGTACTGGAATGCTCATCCCTTTAGCTGCCAAAAAAATAGCTGTTTGAAAAAGGATTACTCAGATTTCGTGACTTGCAAATAAAGTAATTATTATTTTTATTTGACTAATATAGTCAAAAATTAATAAAATGCACTTTTGAAGATTCTTTATTCATCTAATATTTCATGGCCTCCAGGTTATTGATTAGCTTGTCTTTTTTATGCACTCACCCTCCTCCCCAACCAAAACAAACCTCTCCAAACCCATTTTTTTTTCATTTTGACTTATGAATATCCCTGATTAGTGCTGTTGCACAGTTCAGCTGAATCTCCTGGTGAAAATGGTTTTCTCTCTCCACTTGATTTTTTTTTTTTTTACTTTTAGAGTGTGCTCCTTCTGCCTCACGCTCTGAGGGCATATCTTCTAGGCAGTGAAAAGCAATGAGCAGCTGGAGACAACAAGCTAGATCAAAAGTCTGTTTCTGTCTGTGGACAGACTTATTTATTCAAAACTAAATAAGAGGTATCACTATTCATAGTCCCATCTGTAAATGCTTCATCCTGGTAATAATTCAATGTGCATGGCAATTGCTGTCTGGGGTTAAAGCACGACAACTTCTCTGCATGAATGATTGCAGAATAACAGGTCCCATCTGAAAGAAAGCAGAAGTGTGCAGTAGAAGGCAGACTGGCATTATGAAAATGACAGCTACTTGGGGAACTAAATACAGGAATTTTGCATACTCTGCACCTCAGTTTTAGTACTAATCTGTAGTTTGTCATTTTGTAATACTGGGACATGCTGTAGCAGTATGATTTTCTGTAGAGGATGGCATCAATGTCATTTTTCTTCATCACTTGACCTTCTCTTAAAGGTTTTTTTTAAGCTTATCCTGTTTAGGTTGTTACAGCTGAACAAATCCTACCCCCAGGACAGAATAATTGCAGGAATCCATGCTCTGAATCTGAGGCCCGTTCAGATACAACAGTATATTTTTGATGAAGAAAAACAGTCTTAAACAGTATCTTCTGTGTCTGCAACATATGAATGTTCAGTGGTATTTACCTGAGATGAAATCTGATGGTTCAAAATTCTGTTACTATAGAGGTGTAGTTAATAATCTGTTAATTATATTTAACTGAAAAGTCTCTTCTTCCTTTCTTGTGTTGTGATTTCTGACAAAACAATGCAATAAACAGGCCCTGATAGTGCAACCAGCTCATATAAAATTTTTTATATATTTTGAACTTGAGTTACACTCTTGAAGTCCAAAGAACTTCTGTGCAGGTATTTTTTAGCTGGTGCTGAGCTGTATGCAGGGTCAAATTCCAAACCCAGAAATATGTGGATTTTCCTAACAAAACGATGTTGACTTTGGTGGTTTTTGTTTGCATTTTTGTTTTGGGGTTTTTGGGTGGTTGTTTATTTTAAAAATCTTTTTAACTAACCATTTTTTCCAATTCTGCTTAGAACCATTGGATACAAAAAGAAGTATGTGAAAGTTCCACATGGTCATATTTGGGTGGAAGGGGATCACCATGGACACAGCTTTGACAGCAATGCTTTTGGTCCTGTAAGTTGATTCTCTGTATGTCACCCTTTGCAACTGAAAAACTGTGCATATGTGAAACACTGTGAGCATGAATTGATTGTCATTGTAGTTTTATTATTTTTATGAGAATTATTAAGCCTTATAAAATATCTTGGTCAGTGGATATTGAGCTTTTTCTTAGCTATTCTAAAAAGAATAAAGATTTATTTCGATTCCCCACATGGAAGGAGATGTGGTAGATATTTTAAATTTGAAGGGATATACTGGAATTGGAGCCAGAGGGTGAGCCAGCTCCCTGTAGCTGACAGATGCTCCCTGAGGACGTTTTGCCAGCTGATACAATTTGGAATGATTCCCTCCTGGGAGCTTTGTCTTGCTTTAGTGCCAATGCTGGGATAAAGAATTGGGAAACTGTAACCATGCTTAACAAGTGTTAACTGGTAAATTGGTAAGTGGACAATAGTAGAGATATTTCAAAACTGTTCCCAAAGTAAATATTTAAATTTTCTTTGCATATTGAATGAAAAGAAAATGTAACCTATAAAATCTGTTTCTTGACGGGTAAAAGTGTGCATCTTTTCCTCAGGAGGACAGTAAATTCTTTCTCTGAACTCTGATTTTGTTTTAGTTTTGCCTTCGTTGCGCTTTGTATGGATTCTTGTTCTTGTTTTAACTTCATCTAGCATGTAGGAAATAGTTGCATATACTGTTTCCTGCTGTGGGAATACAAACTCTTTTAGCCCTATTCCAGTTTTTCTCTCTTTTAAAGAGAGAATATTTCTCTAATGTTATTTTAAAACCCACTGTTTGTCACAGGGAAGCTGTCAAGATTGAATTTTTCTACCCTTATGCATTTCACATCTATTTCGTACAGAAGTCATCCCACTGACTAACTGAATTAATGGCAAGAAGGACCTTACGAGTTTGTCTGGCTTCTTGAAGTTTAGCCCAATTATTAAATTGAAATAATTTGTTCTCAGGAAATAATACAAAATAGGCTTACTGTCTGATTTGGAGTATGTAATGGTGATACCTTCTTTTAGTTTGTCTCACTTGTTTTATGCTTGTATTTCTTGCTGTTTTTCATTATTATTTTCCTTCTACTATCTTCTAAGATTTCCAACATCTCGTTTTAGACATTCTTTCCTGCAGAATTAATTCAATCTATCCTGTGCAGGTATCTCTTTCCTCCCTTAGTAAGCTTTTCTCTGTCACTCTCTGTTCTCAACATAAATCTTAGTCATAAAGCCACTAATCTTTTCACTTACAAATATATTGCCAATGTAGGCTCAGAGCATAAAGAACCTTTAGCAGTTGGACATTGGTTTCAGATTTATAGCAGCACACACAGAAATTCATACCAGATAAAATCCTCAAGGTAGGCACCATGCAGCTTTCATGCAAGATAGAATGTTGGGGTAAATCTAAATACCCTCTGATTTTTGCTCAATTTACTGATGTTTATAAATATTAGTAAATCCCCTTCACTAGGCTTTGACCTCACATTAAACATCAATTGTTAGCTAACATCAGATAGTATGTCAGTTTTCTTATAGAATGGCACTTTTGAGAGCTAGCAGGATAGGTTTTGACTGTGAATTCTTTATATTTCTGTGGGAAGAATGACCTTTGTATTGCTTTGATGAATACATTATGGGCAAGTCAGCTGTAAATAGGTATTTTCCTCTCAAATTAAGTTAGAACAACAATCGCTGAATGTAAGCAGAAGGGGCAGAAGAGATCACAGGGTTTAAAAATAGCTTCAGAATAATAAAATATGGAAATTTCTTGTCTGTAGAAGAAAATGGAAAGTGTATTTAGAAGGACACACTGCACTCCAGGTTCTTTTCATCACATGTAAAATTTTAGGTTACTGGGACATTTTCTACTGCTCTTTTTACTCTGGAGATTATTTGCACAAGTGAATTAAAATATTAAAATAATTCTTTCGAGCCATTCAGAAGGTATGTACTTTGAAAAAAAACTTCTCTCATAAAACTGCAGCAGTGATAAGGAACAGACATTGTAGGACGTGGACATTTTTTTCTCACTTTGTTACTATATAGGTCACTTTAGACATTAGGTTAAACATTATGTGTGTCACAATTCTGACTTTCAAAATGATGTTTTCTTTGATCAAAAGATGCAGGAAAAATAGTGGGGGGTTTGTGTGGACTGTGTTGTAAGCTACCATTTCTTCTGTTCTCGTGATCATATAGTAGAAAGATATTTATAGTGCAGATAGACGCAGTAATGTTTTGTAGATGAACTCAATGAGTTACGTGCGGCATAAAAGGAAATGATGGAAAACCAGATTGAGAACAGATGTTAGAATAATTTTTTTCTCTAGGAGAATAACAATATGTGTAATGGCCTAATGGGTTAGGTTTATAAAGCAAGAACCCTGATACCAATCAAGTTCTAAATTAAACGCACCTTTGGAGAGATATGAATTTCTAAACTGTAAAACTTGGCCTGATTAAATTGTGTTTATTTAGTTCATAAAAATGTTTTAAAATAAATAATATATTGTTATTGCATGGTTTTATAGGACTAAAATTGGATTTTTAAAGACTAGACACATATTTTCCTGAAGTGTGTAAATAAAATGAAAATGTTTAAACTAAGATTTGTAAAGGTTTTCTATTTCTTTCTGCATAATTGTGTCTTTGAATGAAATTAATACCTTAACTGATATTATAAAAATAACAGTGTATCTATAGTGAGTGCTGAATTAGAAATGCTATTAACTTTGTGTATGATCAAAATTTAAGTATCAATTACCTTTCCTTAATATGGGTCTAAATTAATTAGTTCATGGCTATTTTGTACATTGTCTTTTAAAAAATGCTTTGTGTAATACTGAATGGCATGAGATGCATAAGACTATTGCTTTACTACTGATGTGTTTCAGATTTGGAAATCTGTCAGCCATTCATAAGAGTAAAGGAGCTCTTTTGAATAGAAGCCAATAAATATCTAGAGAATTTCCACATTTTTACTATTATTTAAGGGGTAAAAAATTATGTATTGCTGGAATTTTTTTTTTCAGTTACTTAGACTGGGATAGAGATTTCTGTTAAATTGACTGTTTCTGTTTCTAAATTCTGATGAAACCAAGCTTTTATAATATTAGGTTAGTATTCCTTATTTGGCATACTACAGAAATGTGATAATGAGTACATTATATAATTAAGATACCACTTTTTGAAGTTTCTTCTTTTTTTGTTTTCAGTTCTGGTAATTTTCCGATTTGGTGGACCTTTTTACTATGGGCTGTAGTTCAACAGCATAGGAAATATAAAAGTAATGTTCCTGGCAATGCTTCTGCTTTCTTAGATCAGAAATGCAGGAGATATTATAAAGAATTGATGAAGTATTATAGTCCTCTGCTACTTCAAATTTCTTAAACATTTTAAAGGGTTAACTTTATGACAGATCAGGTATTGTCTTTGCTTGCATAGTCAGGATAATATCAGCATAAATGCAAAGTGACAATTTATATTCTGTGTCCAATATTCTGGTGAAATAATGGGGAAAATCATTATAAACTGTATTTTGTTTAGATTAAATGTTTAGAGCTGGCATCCAGCAGTGCAGAGATGGTTATCCAACCAATATGTGAGGGTATCTAAGAAACAGTTATTAATAAGTGCATGAAATAACTGATGTATTCCTGGAAGTGCACATGTGCGGTGAAAAGCTCTCTCCTAATTTAAAAAAAAATAAATTTTATCTTATAAGGCTCTTGTTTATATGTTTCCAAATTCCTCCAAGCTGGGGATATGAAAGAGCTTTATAAAATTAGGGCCTGCAATCAATGGCAGTCTTTCAGCTGTCATGTTAAAGATCTGAACAAAAGCTCATTAAATTCAATGAGAGATTTCTATTGGCTTTAATGACTTTGGATAAAGTTCTTTATGACTTAAGCTTCACAATCCAGTGTAAGGGCAAAAATCTATTATCCTGCTTATCTTCCTAGGAAACTTTTGACACATGTAGGTTGAATACCTTGTCAAAAACATCTATTGTGGCTGATCTGGGTCCCTATCCTAGCCCTTTTCCTAAAAATTTATCTGTCTTTAATGTGTTTATTTTCAAAACTAAATCTTGTTGAACCTGAGCCTAGATGTTTTGTTTGACAGAAGGTTTACATTCATAGCTTCAAATGAGTAAATTGCTTTTAGTCAGCATTATTGTAGAGGCTGATTTTTATGATTACCTATTCTGTACTGTAAATTCATGGAATAAAATATCTGAAAAACATTTCTATCTGTTTAACTACATTTTCATTTAACAGTACAAACCTGTAGACTGTGGCTAGGAAACTATAAACTAAGATGACACTGAACAGAATATACTGAATGTATTAGTTATTTTAATTTGATTTTCAAAGGCAATCATCATTTCTTTCAGCTATAAGATAGGAATGGTTTAACTGTTAACCCTCAATGGGCAAATTCAATTACTAACAGTAGTAGAATGTGGCTTCTTATTTTTTTAGGCTGATCTAGTATTTCTCTCTGTAACTACTGTTTGTGGATATAAGTAGTCAAAAACAGAAAATAAGAAAATTGCGTTAGACAGGAAGTTGAACTGAAATATAACACTTGTAGTGGAGTGCAGAGGTTACTGCTGGTGAAGGAAATATTTAAACCAAGATGTCTGCATCTTATGAGAGCACCTCTCCTTCATTTACTCTGTCATCTTGGGAGGGAAGTTCAGTGAACAGTTGAAGGAGGAAGCAAATCGCTTTCTGCCGTTTTGAATTACTTACATAACCACAAACAAAGAATGCCAAATGTCCTAAAAATGCACATCATCTTGGTGATGATCTTGCCATCTGGTGAAACTTTCATGTGTGAGCTATAAACTAGTGCAAGGATTACAGTATCTCCCTGAAATGGAGCAGCCTCTAAGACAAGAGGTGGGGAGAGTTTAACAGCTCACAGCAGTGCACTGAACATCACTGCATTAAATTGCACAATAATGCACATAGCTAGGGCACACTTCCCACAGAGAGCTCTGCCAGGTCTTGAAATACCTGCTGACCCCATTTGTCCCCATACTCCAAACTGCCATTCAAAGAGGCTTAAGACAAATATGTCAACAGTAGAGTACCAAACCCTGTTTTTCTTAGTTCAGAACAGTCAAGAAGAGATAGTCAAGGGTGGAAATACAAGTGTGATTTTAACAAGGAAACATTTTTCTGTGCTTACACTCATAAAGTTAATGTAGGTGAGGAGAAGAGTGATGACAAAGTAGTCAGTGAAGGCTGGGGACTTGTCTGCATTAACTTGCTGGCAGATGTTGCAGATTCTTCTGTTGTCTTTTTGCTACCACTCCCACCAGTGCACCCTCACTCTGCTGTATAAATGTAGCCTTGGAGTGTGGCATGACTCCTATGGGCCAGTGACATTTCTAGTTCTCTCTTGGGTATTAAAGAAGTAATGAAGCCTGTGTTTAAACAGGATGCATAATGCAAATGCGCAATCAATGCCATTTCCATATTATTTATCTCTGGCTACTGGCAAAAATGAAATAGGTGAAACTCTTTACAATCTGAAAAAAAGGCTTTGCCTATGGAGCATGAAGTTACCAGCAGTAAATAGCATGGATGCACAGCTTGAACTTGTAAAAATCTATGGTGAACGAAACAGATAGGACATTATGTGTTATGACTGATGATAAATAAAGCTCGAAGGGTAAATATGCTTGTCCCTTTGAGAGAATACTATATGTGAGATGCAAATTGGGATGGTGGCTTTTCTGTGGAGAATGACAATTCACTCCAGGAGCTGCCGAAGGGGAGCCTTGCTAATAAGATTGTGTGGCCTGACTGTCCATTAAATTATCATGGCTAACTGAATTTGCACTATAGGGAATAAAAAGTCCCCTATAGCTGTCCTAATTATTTTGAAAAGTAAAATATTTAGCTTGACTCTAATTTAAACCAATGCATATGGCTGGCTATTATCATGTGACTAAAAGCTCTCAGTTAAGATTATTCTATTTCTTAGCAGTGGAAAGTTTGCTTTTTGTCTTAGTTATGTCAAATCTTATTTTATGTATTCTAGCTAATTTTCTCTATTACTTGTAAATGCAATTTATTCAGCACTGAGAAAGCTTCATCATTCTACTTATGGAACAGGATTTATGTAACAAATTCAAGCACAATTAATTACTAATGCAAATATTTAGCATTTCTGAATGCAAAAACCTTTATAGAAATTTTCAACCACATTGGAAAGAATGGTAGGTTGAGCCACCTACAACTGGTTTTGACATCACTTAAATTGAAATTAAGTAGGAAAAATGCTGGAACTGTATTGGATCTATTTAATGAAATATTACAAGAGATCAGAGAGCTGTCAGAATCATGCCATCATTTTTAATTATCTAATTTGATAGCTCTGCATTCAAATATAATCATTTGCAAAATCCTGTATACTCCTTCTTCAGTTTCCTTACAATTCTATTTCTCTCAAGTTACTGCTTGAAATACTCTTATATTTGATAATCTTTCTGCAGGATTCATAACGTTGTATTGTCTATATAGAATTTTGAAAAATTACTCGTTTTAATGCATATGAAGCACAAAGGAATCTTTGCTGACTTCTGTATAGTTTAACTGTGTAGGGAATTTTGATTCATGCTGGCATTCATATTAAGATTTGCCAGGACATAATATATATAAAAAAAAGCTTAATGTGTTTATTTCTTTATTTTTTTACCTTCTTGGACATGGGTTATTGTCGAAGCTCAGACAGTGATTACTAAAAAAAGAGTTGCTATTTTTAGTTTACAGAATTGTAGGAAATTTTAATTTACCTGATTTCATTTTTAGATAAGATAAATGCTTTGGTGTAATAAGTGCTCATGTCATTCAAGGTCCTAATACTAAAGTAAGACTATTTTACTCTAGCACCTTGTTTACATGATTGCACATCATACTGGAAGGTTAAAAATGTGTATTTGTATGGCAGTGAACGTGCACACCAATGTGTATGTATTTCTTTGCAAGTGTATGTTTATTTAATCTAGAAGCAAAGCATTATTGAAACATGATGGATAGTGTACCAGTACTTCAGTGAGTTATTTGAGGGATGTTTTCCACCCACTCGGTGCACGTGCAGTCAGGGGATGCATGTGCAGTGCTTTGGGGGTTCCCTGCAACAGAGTTGGTAAATGAGCCCTGTGGAAGGCTCCTGTGACAGACACACCTGAGGCACACCACGCAGAGGTTCAAGGACAGGGTTTGCTCAGCCTTGGCTGGGGAAGGCTGCAGGGAGAGATCACAGCTCTGCACACTGCCTGGGAAAGGCAGGGCCAGACTCCTCTGAGACACAGAGTCCTGGGACAGGAGACAACAGGCACAGCACTGGAAGTTCTGAACAGACATTAGGATATTTGTTTTCTTTTTTCATTGTGGCCAAGTCATGCATTGGTTACTGAAAAAGTTAGGAAGATCTCCATTTCTGAAGGTAGTAAAAAAGTCTGCCTGGAGAGCCCTGGGCAACCTGAATTGGCTGAGTCCTCCCTCCCATGTAGGAGGTTAGACAAGGTAATCTCCAGATGTCCCTTCCTACCTATATGTCTGGGCATAAAGGAAAATTATTTTTATTTTGTCAGTAAACTCTTTTATTTAACATATAGGACAGTAAACTGACAAAAGTTATGTGTTAACACTGATGGAATCACATTTATAAAGAGAGAGAATATAGTAAATATACTTTTCTGTTGATGCAGTCTCTCAGAGGATTATCAAGAGTGTCAAATTGCATTTTAGACTGTACAAAGATTTCTTTGCAAAACTATATTTGTAGTCCCTCTTTTCTAAAATGAATAGTTTGGAAAATATACTAGATATCATGAATTTTCCTAACCTGGCCATATCTAAAGTCCAGCCTAAGCAGAGAAGAAAAGAATTCCTCAAAAATCAGCAGCAAACATTTTTTTTCTTTTTTCTTATGCAGTACTTCAAACCTTATAGGTGTGTTATGGAGCAAATAAAAATATTTTATTTGAGCTAAGTCTGATTTGGACTAGGATCCTGATCTTGCAAACTTTTGTTTTATATATTTTATGTCTATACGATCTGCTTGATAAAGTCAAAGGCCTGCATGTTTCAGACTGCTTGTCTTGTTTATATGATGTCTTTTCTCCATCTCTTATTTTGAAAGACTTAATAAATGAAGAACCCTAGTTCAAACTGAATCATATTGCTGATTCTGGTTTTGACAGCTGATTCAGTAATAAATTAAAATTTTAATTAAGCAGAAATTTTGCTGTTAAATAATTTAATTCTTGATTGCTCTCCAAGCAATCAAAGCATTTTACAAACTGTGTGGGCTTTTTTTTGAAAAATATAGTTGTAATGGACAGATACTTTTTTAAATTTCAAACTGTAAAAGTATAGAATTAGTTCTCTGATGAACATAATCATTGTCTTGTCAGAGAAACATTCACATTGGTAGCAGAATTTTAAAGTTGTTTATTCTCTTTTTCACTGCAGGAGAGACAAATAAGAATAATTCTTCAGAGATAATTCCCATAGAATGTTACATTTGGTGAGAGGGATAATGCCTACTAACAGCGTAACAAATATGTTTGCAAAACATATCATAAAATATATTCCTCTTCCCTTGATTGGTATTTGAGATAATGTTACTTAATTAAAGTTAGGTATAGTTCTTTTAATTTACTTGCTCTGAGGATTTGGGCACTGCAGATTAGCATCTATTAGGGTTTGAAATTTTATGTAGATTTTAATTAAGAGCTCCTGTAACTCAATGTCAGATTCAGGAACTAGCACAGTTTTAGTTCTTCTCTTGTCAGTCTAGAGATTTACAAAAGAGTTCTGTATAATAGGAAAAGTGGTATTATTAGCAGCATGAAGTAACAATAACTCCATGGTAGTTCCTCCGTAGTTAATACACAGAGCTTCCTCTTTCACATATGCACCATTTATGTGGCCAAAATGTATGTCCTGATGGAATTGTTGAAAATGTGTTTAATTGCATTTGATGCAAATCAGAAATCTGCCATGTGATCATCAGCCATCTATGGTCATGAGAACAAGTCCCATGTAAACTCTTGATGGTAAACCTTGATAAGAATGCCTGCAAACTGCAAGATCTCTTATTCAATACCACATTTTCTAATTGCAAAATTTCATTTTTACCCCAGGTAATCTATCCAAATATAATTTTAAGAAATGGTGTTCTGAAATATGTATGCATTAGAGCTGTCTCTTCTTCCATGCAATATATATTTTCTTGAAGCTGGGAGACTTGATTACAAGCTTAGGAGTTTGTTAACTTGTACACCTCATATTTGTGAGATATCACTTGTTGAAATGAGAGTAGGAGGAAACAGTAGTAGTTAACATGATGTGATGACAAGATATATTTCTTTCCTAGCAAAGATAGAAATCTGAAGATGATGAACAATTTTCGGTCTAAATCATGGGTCATTGATCAATAATTGATCAATAATTAGAAAGAATGAGGAAGAAAGATAGAAAAGACAATTCTAAAATTCTGCAAAATAATACTTCCACTTCTGGTTGAAGTCATGCAATTTTAGTAATGAAAATCTGTCAGCATCAGTCAAACTAATAAGAAAAAAAAGTCTTTCAGTAATCTCTGATGGTAAAATGAATTATCAGGTATTTTCTGGATGAGTCACTCCATGCTGTTTCCTAAGAGCAGAGTAAATGGTCTCCACAATGACTATAGGCATTGGATTAATGTATATGTAGGGGTACTTAAGCAAAGGAGGTAGAGCTTTTTAAAACCTTTAGTCAACACTGCCAGAGTTATTATTTGTAGAATATAGCTTTGACTTGGTACACAACCAAGATAGGAAAGCAAAGAGCTACAAACCTTCCCAGTTTTTCTTTTGGATCACCTTAGAAGGACTCCGGTTTTTTGTAGTTTAGCCAGTCAGAAATTTTAAAGCTAAAAGCTCATCTTCCTTCTACTAAAAATGCACAAAAGAAATGACAGAAAGTTTAAAAGTACTATAATTTTAGCAGTTTAGTATTTTCAGTTCTGTATTATGTCCAATCATATTCACATATTTTCATTTTATGCAAATTAAAATTCTGGTTTAATTTGCAACTTATTTAAAACCAGGATTTGTATCATTTAGATGCCAAAATAACAGACTCTGGACTACTCTGTAACAGATGTGAAACTGGTATCCAACACCGAATTTTGGCCATATACACACTATCTCTAATGAAAGCCAGGGGAAGCCTATGACCAAAACAAGATGTAATACACTGAAAAATGAGAAGGATCAGAAGAAGTGACTTCCTACAAAATTCTCCATGACTGTTCTTTGGCACGTTATAGCTCCACCTAATGTAATGATCACCTTCACATTTCAGAGGCTTTGGCAGGTAGAAAGAGCCCATCAGATGATGTTTTTTACAATTTTAGTGATTAGACACAGGCATTCCAGGGTCCATTTTCTTTCAAGACTTATAATTCTGTTACAACCATGAGACCCTAATTGAAATTTATGCTTCGAAATGCTGTTAATGCAGGTTTCCACACATAGGATAAGTCAGAAATATCTGTGTTACTCTTCCAGACTGAATAATAAAAAAAGGGACATGTACTTTGGAGTGAAAGTTCTGATATTGCTGCAACTGCCGTGTTCTCTGTATCCTCAAGCTGTGAACAGATATAACACTCCCCTTTGACAAGCTCAATATACTGTTTTCTCTCAGGCGTGCATGGTTTTCTGGTAAGTCCTGTAGTACAGGACTTAAGAAACTGTTTCATACTTTTGATATCTGCACTCAAATATGCTGTTAAGTCTTATGTATTGTCAGAGGAATTTTAGAGGCACTCAGAGTTCTGCGTGGATCAGTGAAAGCATCAATTCAAAACATTCCTTAGTTAATATAAGATCTGATTATACTTAGTGAGTGGAGCCATGTAAAGAATAAATCTAATTTCCACAGTTATGAAAATGTTTGTAATATCAGAGTGAATTTTTGTTCACATCAATTTTCAAAGAAACTATTGTATTTTCAATTAAAGAATTTGATAGTATTACAAAGCAATTAGCTTTTAAATGAAAAATATTTAGATTGAACAAGACAAAAAAATGGTAATGAAGAATAAACTCTTCATGTTTACACTTAATGATGTGAGTTAGGAAGAATGGTCCTTTAGTCACTTTGGATCCCATTCAGAACTGGCTTACATCTTCCTGCTGCTAGGTTCTCTGAGAGAGCTTTCCTGTAAATCTTTCATAAGTCCTTTTCTGTTGTCACAGCATCTCAGTTTCAAGAAACAGTCGTGGTAAATGCATTTGTTTAAAATCTACAGTTCATAGTTTCCTTATCCTGCTGAGTGCACTACTAGCACCATTAGTTGTGCACATACCAGTGCAAAATAGGTGTGTTTGTACAGTGGAAACTTGTTCAAGAAATGGATTTTAGTACTTAAGTTAGAAACAAAGTTTGTATCAAAAAGCTCATATCTCTTCCCTTACATAAATATTCACTCTTCCCTTCCAATTTTGTTCAAAACTGTGTGCTTTGCAATGTGCATAGAAAAAGATGTAACTCACATAACAGTAGAAGAAAATCTTGTATTTCTGTTGTAGCATTCATCTCACGTTTGAACTATCTTCTTTAAAAAAGAAAATAATAAAGATACTGTCTTGATCATTTATATTTACATTTGCATGCAGTGTGCTTTGTATGGAAGGCTTATTTTACATCTATGTTTTAGTTTGAAGTTTCAGGAAGTACTGCAGCTTGAAGTAAGTCATGCAGTAGAAGATTATAAAATAAAATAGAAGATTATAATGGGATATTCTATCTTCCCTGGTTTGCTTTTAGAGTTCTCTCTTGGCACATTTTACACAAATTAATTTGACAGTAACAAAAACTAAAAAGGTATTTGGATTACTTCAGCAGTAAACTAGCAACAGAGCCATGTCATTTCAATTTATCACTTGTCTTTAAGTGTGAGAAACCTTGGTGCTTCATCACATTCAAATAGATTGCTTATATATAGAAAAAAGCTGCAGACTTCACAGAGAGGGAAAAAAAAAATCAACTGCCAGCTGAGCTTTCACATTCTCCCTGACTTGCAAATTTTTTAGTGAATCTCACACTACCTGAAGTAGAACAGCATAGTAACCTTAGTTTTACCCCTGTTACTATGTCTCAAGTTATTAGGGGGTTATCTGTCAAAAAGAGCTCTGGCCCTAACAGCACACTGGGCCTTTGAAATTATAACCTGAGAGGCAAATCTTGTGAAAGCAACTTAACCTCTACAGTAAGCTTTTATCCTACTAACATAAATCTGTGTTTCTTGGTACACTGAAGAAAACAGGGTTATACAGAAAAAGAGAACATGCACTTATTCAATGATGCTTGTACACACATGTTAAAAACAAAAGGAAAAAAATTAAAATACAAAAAAAAAATTGAAAATAGAAGTTTGTGTCTTTTTGTGTGATATGTTCTTCAGAGACTGAAAAGTGGAGATAGGCTAGACAGATGATACATTATAAAGTAATTGTGAAAAAAAATGCAGATATTCTTTGAGTAATCTTACCTCCAGGAATCTTATGTGTGTAAGTTCAGAAAGAAAGAAATGCAATTTTTTCTGTTGTTTCAAATCTGAAGTATTTCCCTTTTATTTTGGTCAAAAAATGTGAGGTCAGAGCAGACATACTATTTTTACAGAATCCAAGATTTAATGATTGATTTATTGAAAATCCAGTGTAATTTATTATGCTTAATTAAAGAACTAGCCACTTATAATCTAAAAAGCCCCAGTGAATGAATTCTTCCAACTCAATGATAAATATCTATGTAAAATGAACTTAGTAAACAACATCAGCATAATCTCTATTTCAGATTATATTCCTTTTTTCTATGGGACTTAATAATATGATGCTACATGTGCTAGTTTTATTATTGATCATTATGGTCTTGTGCTCTTGATAGTGTCTTGCTGCAGAAACCAAGACTAGTGAAACAAAAAGTAGTAATAGTATAACACCTTTAGGTTCAACAAAGCATTGATACAGTGGATAAAAATAAGGTTTGATTATTCTTCAGAGGCTTTTTCCTTGTCAGAATACCTGGGCTCTTTTTCTGAAAAGTAAGCTTTTATAATCTAAGGAGAAATAGCTCTGTTTACCAGAAGTAGACATAGTACCAGATGCCAGTAATATCTGGGAAAGATTCAGTTACCTTGGGAGTAAAAACATTAACTTTATTCTTCTTTCTGAATTCCACTTTAAAACCTGTATTCTTAGGTCTCTAGAGAAAGTCCCAATTGGCATTTAAATGCATGTATTTTAAATGAGATTCATAAGGGACTAAATCTATCAAAGTTTCCTATGAAAAAGAATTGAAAGATGCTTCTTATAGGTTGTGAAGTAAAGAATTAAATTATATCTTTAAAATGGAATGGTGCCAGCTTTCTGGAGACTAATTTAAACTTTTCATACAATAAGCATTACATAGTATTAAGACAGGTAGCTTTAGATTTCATGGCTTCACTGCAACAAAGGGTAATGTGTTTTCTTCATTGAATTTGGAATAGGACAAAAGATACGTAATCTTTTCATTATTTTGAAATTTTGGTAAAAGTCTAAATTAGAGTCCAATATTAACAGGGCTTTCAGTGACACCACAGCAATGACATTAAGCAATCTCTTAGAAATTTCTGTTCTATATAAAGGATACCTTCTTCTTTAAAAAAAATTACATACCTCCTAGAGGTCTGGGACATTTGCAACAGCTTTATTACCTAAATCAGGTAAAAAATCTCCAAACCTTTGGTAAGCTAGAATGGGCATATCTTGTGTCTGGTCTGAACAGTATGTTAAAGTATTAAAAACTTGGGAAACATCTTGTCTTTGGGAGTATTGCCAGGGTCAGTGATGTCAGGACTTCATCCCACAGCAGGATTTTCCTGCTAATGCTGGGCTGCAGACTTATGGCCACAGACTGTCCCCAGCAAGGGACAGCCCATGGCTCTCCCAGCAATGCCTTCCTCCAGCCCCTGCCACGCTCCATCTGTCCAGGGCTGGCAATGTTTGCAGAGAAAGAGATCATATCTTTGTCATACAACCATGCACCAGAAGATTCTTATTCCTGTGTCATATTTAAAGATTGCCTCTGATATTCTGATGTTGTTTTGTGGCATGTAAATGCTAAATAGATTAGCAGAGCTAATCTTTCCATTTGTGTAGTAAGAACCAACCTGTCCTTCAAACCACCATAGTCAGAAGTAGCACTTTGCCAGTGAGGAACATCTCTCAGTAACTGGGGCTAATTCTAAAAATCATAGCTGATCTTATGTTTTAACACTAAGAAGAGGATAGCATACCATAAATGGAATACCTTTTTCTCAGTTGTGTATGTGAAAATGCTTGTGGTTTCTGAACTGTTGGTTATAATTCACAGCTCTGTGTATCACAAGCTAAAATTGAAAATAGCCAGCAAATTGCAAATACATTGGCTAGATAGGTACAATTTGAAGCATGAAACAATAAACTGGAAAGTCTCTTGGGGTTCTGGGTAATTCACCAGAAATACACTTAGTGTGGCATTGCTAATCCAGTTATGTAAAGAGGAAAAGTAATTGCTAAAAGTAACAACTTTTATTAGGCTGCCTGAATAAAATGCACAAAGAGCCTCTTACGAAAAATGCTTTTTTTTTTTTTTAATTTAAAAACGTTAATTGTCATAAAACAAATTCCTTTTTTCCCAGTTTGATTATGCCTTTTGTTTTATTTTCACTCCTAATTTCACTCCTAATTGTTCTATGAGTAGACACTTTTTCACGTTTAGACTGTGGCAAGGTTTGCAGAATTGTTTGGTATTAAGTACGAAAACGTCTTTCAGACCCCATACAATCTCATCTAGTTTAATATTTTACTCATCCTAACTTTTTTTTTTTTTTTAATAAACTGTATGAATACTCACGGCCACATTTTTTCTTGATCATCTGAACAATCCTAGATGCATTTGAAAGGATTACTCTCATGGTGGGTCTCCTGAATTGCATTTCATCTGTCATGCAGCAGCCTTTGTTAGCTCACAGCAGAAGACACTATAGATTTCTGTTTACATGGATAAAATAGAAAAGAGTTTGCTTTTCTATAATACTTCCTCTATTTCAAGGCATTTCAAAGCACTTGAAAGAACGTCCTGACTGAGTTCAATGCTCACATACTGCAGTATGTGAATAGGCAGTTGCAGCAGCCCTTCAGGACTGTGTATTTAGTAAGAGCACAAAGACAGACATTTCAGACAGTATAACGAAAGAAGGTATGTTGAAAGGACGGTGAAAATGAGTGCAAGGGATTTCACTGCAGGAAAACAAGCAAACTGACAAAACCATCAAAAAACTATGTGAGAGGCATAGCATGTTTTGAAACATTTTCCTCATATATAAAAGATGTAAAAGATTATATGATTGCAAGGTGTTTCATGCTGAAGATATTTTCTTGTTTAATAATCTCTGTTCTCTGAACTGAGTTCATATAAAACTTTCAAGATCATCAAAAATATAAAACTAGTATCATGTTGTGCTTTAAGGCTTTTCTGCAGAAAAGACAAAGAAGCAAAGCACTGCAAATATTGAATTAGATTTCATTACTGAATGTAGCAATTCCTGTGTGCTCTAGAGAGTAAACTTTATATAGATTTGGCATTGCTAATGTGTCTGTTCTCTACCTGTTTGTGGAGCTGACACTTGACAACTCTCAAATTAGCACCTTTCCTCCACATTAATCTTGCAGTAAATATATGGGTATCTATGCACGTAACAATTTCACTCTTGGTTGTTTTGACACATTTGTCAAATTCTCAGAGTTTGCTTTCAAGTGCAGGCTAATAGGATGTCCCAAGACAAGCGTCTGAAATGTGTATGTGCTATTTTTGTAGTAGGGAAGAAAATATTGATAAACTAGAAATGCTTGAGGAGGCCTAACCAATAGATTAAAATATGCTGTTGTATGCATAAGCATGGAGGAAGCTGTTAGCAGCTTTTATTAGAACATCACTTTTGTGGCTGGGCTCATTCCCGCCTCAAAACTTAATTAATGCAAAAACCAGCACAGCTGTTTCAAAAATATTGCTCAAAAAGGTTTTATAAATAATGGAAGTATAAGATGTGCATTGAAGTCTGTAATTTCAAAATGTCACTTAATGATAGGTCTAGCTTTCAGTAATATGCTGCATGTATGATTCTTTCAGTTCAGGAATCTTCCAAAGAAGATTGTCAGGTGAACATTGAATGTAAGACCCACTCTCAAGATCTGCATTTATGAAAAATCCTTAACCCACTTTCTACTTCCCCTCCCCCCGTGTTTCTGTTTCCTCCTTTTCCCTATTTTCACCTGTCCTTTTTTTACCCCAGTAGCAAAAGAAAATACCTTTTCTTTTCTTTTCTTTTTTTCTTTTTTTTTTACGGTGAATTTAATGCATTTCTGAAATGGAAGCAAAGACGGCTTTCAATCTCATATCTTTAAGTTGTCTGTCTCTTGAGGAACAGTTCTTATTCTTCTTAATGGAAGTAGCAGTTCTCAGACCTTGGGATTAGGAATTCACTATGGGTTTTCAGAAGTTTGGGGGACCTGTGTGTTAGCTTTCAAATACTGCCTATAGTTCTCAGTTTATTCCACTAAATTCTGTCTAATTTAGTGTCTAATTTTCTGTTCTGACTAATTCATTTTTGTCTTCACATCATGACTTCAGACTACAGATATTTATACTATTTTTTTCATTTCCTCTTTGTTGTATCTTTTACATTTGATTCCCTGAGTGTGAGTCAGTCTGTGAGATGTTATGAACTGAGGGTGTATGTCATACATCTGCTAAAGCTTCCAACACCTTGGGCACTCTGTAGAAATTAAGAAAATAAGTTTTCTAAAATGATGAAACACGACATTAATATAGAAAACGTCAGTCACTTGTTACATTTTGTCAGATAAATATTATTTGCTGTGGCAGAGTTCAGTGCTTAATAATACATTGTTCTTGTCAGTGCTGTTTAAAGTGCACATGATTCATACTAAACCTTTATCTTAGCTGATAGTGAAAGCAGGCACTTAGCATTTTCTGAAACCAAATCTCTGTTCAGAAGTTTAATACACTTCCATATTTCCTGCAATAGAAAAGAATATTCTGCCTTCTCCAGAGATTTATTTATCTCAGTAGTATAGAAGAGGTTTATGGTGCCAGTGCTGCAGTTTTACAAGATCTACTGAAACAGTATTTAACAATGCACAATATGATAATGCAGGATTTACATATATTGGAAAATGTTTTCTACTGAAATTTAGTTTAGAATTAAAAAGTGTGCTTCCTAGCAGAATGAAAATGAGAGGCAATGTTGCTTGGAAAAAAATTAAGAAGCTTTGCAAAAAATCTGTTATTGGAAGATAAGTAGTCGCAGCATTTTAGAAAAATATACAATGCTGAATTTCCAGCTTTTTTTTTCTTATCTTCTAAAACTTAAAAAAAAATAATAATGTTGTAAATTTTATTGCAATATTGATAATTTTAATCTATCTCTAAATGTAAGAGTGAGCATGTTCTGATACAAATTTTATCTAGGACTGTGTGAATACCTGGAGATGATTTTCAGAATTGTCCAAACTCAATTAGATTTGCAAATGTTTGCAGATAACCAGTTTTTCCCAGATTTGATTTCACCTTTCAATAATATGATGTTACAATAGAGAAGTATACCTTTTAATCATTCATTAAAGCATTTCTCCATTCTATTTAGCAAACTTCTAAATATTCCCATTCTTACACAAATAATGCATGTGAGGGAATGGCTTAAAGTTGCATTATAGAAGATTATACGTGGTATTAGGAAATGACTCCTCATTAAGAGGGTGGTCAGTTGCTGGAACCTGCAACCAAGAAAAAGGGAGTGTGGCTGCAAGCCTTTAGCTGTTCAGCCATGTGGACAATGTTCTTGGTTTATATGGCTTAACTTTGGGGTGACCCTGTGTGGAGTCAGGAAAGTTATCCTCATGGGTACCTTCCAAATGGAAACGTTCTATCGTTACTTTTTGTCAAAGAATGAAATTTTGTACACTGATCTAATCTGGCTGCTGTATAAAAATTATAAACGTAAGGAAGGTCTCATATCTTAGACTGAGTTTTAAAAGTTTTTGAACACTAAAAGTTATATATTGATGTTAAAAAATATAAAATCTTTTAGTAAGGTAAGCTTGCAGCAACTTTTGCTGTCAAGAACTGCTGCAACATAATATGTGTCCAGATTCAAATACAGGTATATATATTGATATTTTCCAGGAAATTGGAGATTGATATATTTTAAAGACTGACACATCAGGACAGTTTCAAACTTTAAACCAAAATGTTACTAAACTCATTCAATGACAGCACACTTAATGCTAATGAAGTTCATTTTACATGTTATTAACCATCAGCAATAAGTATACAAAACTGTTCTTGTTTATACTTATTTAATGGGCTTTTATTCCTACTTCTCCATATTTTCTTCTTGTGCTTGCTGCTTTTATGCTATTTGGGAGTTACATCTGTCAATATTTAAGAGACATTTATAGAACCCTCTCGATAACATTTGGTCAGCCCTGAAATGGTCAGGCAATAGGACTAGATGGTTGTTGTAGGTCCCTTCCAACTGAAATATTATCTCTATTCTATTCTATTCTATTCTATTCTATTCTATTCTATTCTATTCTATTCTATTCTATTCTATTCTATTCTATTCTATTCTATTCTATTCTGTTCTAATTGCAATCTTGATTTTAATTCAGATGATATTGCACAATACTCTATTATTCCTAGTAAATATTAGGACTAGTTTTAATCATATTTCTCAATTTCATTGTTCTTGGTATCTCCTACATCTGATGTCCACTGTTTGCACCTTTGGTAGTCATGACATACATGTGTGAAATGCATGGACACTGTGTCTGACTACACATTTTTAGAACCACCAAGGACATACTGTTGCCGGTTGCACTTTTTAGTTGAATTACTCTTGGATTGCAAAGAAAGCATAATAATTATATCTTGGTTTATATTTTATAGCTTATGGGTGTCATATGCTTCTGCTTTGGCTACAGTGTGTTGCTTTACCTGCCACACTAAGTTCAACTAATCATCTATGATCATTTTTTTACCTATGACACCTGTACAAGGTGATTCATCCTTTTGAAAAACAGGAATTTTAGATGGCTGGATGAATACTCCTCCAAAAGTGCCTAGAAGGAGTATCCAGGACACTCCGTGACTAATATAGGTTACACAGGTCCCATTAGATGAGAGGAATTCCACCTCTGTGGCACCGTCAGCCTTTCCACTGAAAAGCTGTTCACGTGCAGGAAGTTTTCCAGCATTACTGGTACTAGTGCTAAGTAGAGAAGATCTATCCCTGTTAAGTGTTGCAAAGTTAGACGTTTATGGACACATGCAATTGCAAAATTGTATTGCCATTGTTGCATTTCAAGTAAACTCAGTACAATTTACTGACAAAAGGGAATTCTAGATTCTTTCCTAGATTAGCACTTCCCTAGTTATTCTCAGAAAATATTTATTTTTGTTTTTCAGAGGAAATGTCTTGCACTTTTAAGGTTAGATTCACCTTTTTTTTTTTTTTTTTTTTAAGTACTGGACATATTTTCTTAATTTAGGGCCCTGAAGTTGCAAAACTTAGCTGAATTAATTCAGGTAATATTGTTTGCAGTCTAAGTCATGGTTAACCTTTTCTGTGATACCAAATGTCAAAGGTCAGGAAAAAATATGTTATCCCGAGTATGATTAAAACGCTGCTTTGGTTTAACAAATATTCCAAAACAATAACCAAAGCCTACATCATATAGAATGAATACTCTTGATATCCACTTGTCTGTATTTTTTCCCTTTGTCAAGTCAGAGCTCCTCAACTTTTGGTGTAAAACTCTCTGTAGCATCACTGCTGTTGCTGCATGTCACTGAGCTGTAGTTACTTCTGCTTTTCACAGTTGTGCAATTCCATTGTTTGATTTTGTTGCTCCCTCTGCACTGCTATGCCTTTATTTCTGCCTTGGGAACTCTTGTTTCTCTGGAAAAATCTTTGCCTTGTCTGTTCAGATGCCTAATCAAAGCATGTTACTTTGTGCTCAGCCTTGCAAAAATGCCTCTTTTTTTTAAATTAGAGAACAATAAAACACAAAACAAAGAAATAAGTTGATGCCTTCTTTTATAAGTTCTACACATCGTCTAGGCATTATAAAACTTATAATAACTGATATTAGGCATAAATTCTGATACCAATGTGTAGTTTGGATCACGAAATTTTGATTCATGTCTTCTGCTGTATTTTATAAGCAATGACCGCACTTTAATTCTTTATAAGCAAACACAAATAAACCACGAATCAGTTTGAGAGCTGATTTTAATCATGACTCTTCAGGCTTTTAGCTGTGCTGTGACGTGAGGTTGTAGCTGGAATTTGAGTACTTCCAGTCTCCCAGTCGTTCCCTGAGTTTCAGTGATGCAGTTTCCTTGAGGTCTAGGTACACATGGCCATAACAATGGGCTTTTGCATTTCTTACAGTTGCCTTGAAAATGTAGGTTGGAAGGTGCCTAGATCTCCCTGCTAACACATAGAGATTAACTTTCATTCCCCTAGTTCTTCCTTGTCATTTGGCAAGGAACTGATATTAATGTTGGGATACAGAAGCAGCTACTTTGTAACTAACTAGGATTCTTTAGTAACAATTCGTTGGTTTTTACTGTTAGTGCTACAGCAGCCAAAATGCTTGGGATTTCTCAGTAATTTTTAAGTATTCTTCGTTTCTCTACTGTACACAGATGCTTTTGTCAGCCTGTTCTTGTCAGTTGTAGCTGACAAATTCCCCTTTTCTCTTTGAAGGGCAGACCTTTTAAAGGATCAGATGCCCTTTCAGCTCAGGTTTGATAATTTTCCATATTCTCAGCAGTCAATTGAGAGCCTCCTCCTTGATTAGTCTTAGCTGCTATTTTGAAGGAAGGTTCTAATTTGGTTTATTTTTTATGAATAATTATTGTGGCTTATAAAGGAATTATTTTGAAAGTGCATAAATTATATACGAACAGGCAATTACAGATGACTTTATAACAAATGAAGGATTGTAAATGTAAATACTGTGGCAATCAGTGTTTATACAAGATAGAGATCCTCTGTTCTCCACACAAATTTCACTGAAGTTCCCAGAACTTCAGCAGAAGCCAGAGAACCATCCCACAGAAACCCCCTTGACTCCTTTAGCAGAATACCCCACTGGGGTATGCTGCTATCTAATAAAACAGTTTGTGATTTTTTAGACAGCTTTCAAGTGATGTTTTCAAGAAAATCTGAAATAGTTTAAGTGTGATGCTTTGCAAACATCTTACAGCTCTGTCTTTATCCATCCACTTTTAATTCTGTGAGATTGAATAACGTACATTTATGTCATTGCTGTACTATGTGCTGTGAAAATACAAAGAAAATCATGGTCTTCTTCCAGAAACTTTCAGTTTAATCAGTCATAAAATAAGTAAATTTGTGTATATGGGGATAAATTTATCCAGATCTCCATAAATAGTTATCCATAATTCCAGAAAACTTAACATAATATTTACATTCCTCTGGGGTATGTCCAAATATTCTGATTACTTTGGCCACTCTTATTCTTTAGAAATTAGTCAATTCATCTGTATGGCACATTAGAAATGTAATAATTTCTGGTAATCTATTCTTGGGCTTCTGTTCTCCACAGTGGACTTTTTTTCAAATATTTCTGTGACAGTCTATTTCCACTTGAAAAACCTTTTATTTTGATTATAGTTCTTTGAAAATTGCTTTAAAAAGATGACCTCCCTGTTTGGAAGGAGAAATACTCTGACAGTCCCATTAGTTCTCATAAGAAAAATGAACAACATATTACCAACAATTATTTAACAGGAAATGGGACTTTAATATTTTCTATATAATGCATTTTGAAAAGTTTATGTTGCAGGAGAAGGGTAGATGTGTGGGTGGATGGATAGTCAGTAGTAGCTTTTTTATAAACAGCCAGTCTCCAAAGAACAAAAAAAAATCTTCTGCACGATCATCTTGAAAAAGCGGTAAGTATATACTGAGTAGAATGCTTTAAAAATATTGAAAAGAGGATTTGTATTCAGGAGCAGAATTTTACAACCCTTGCTGGTGTAGGACTGAGAGCATTTTTTCACACTTTCCCTTACTGGTTTCTGAAGTGTAGCTGGGAATAAAGGCGTATGGGTTGGAAGACTACATGTGTGTTGAATAGCCATCTGTTACAGTATCCCTTGGGGATAATACATCAAAGGAGATTTCAAAATGGAAATGCTATATGACCATTGCAGTGATGTCTTAGTTCACAGGAAGACTTAAATCATGACATGAGAAAGTGTGAATTGCTTCTCCTCTTCTTTTAGGTGTCAGTCTTGTAGCCCAGTATTCACAGATTAAATATCAACACTGCAAGATACCATCCCACTTATCAAAGTACCAATATTTCCAAAATCCATGTATCCCCAAACCCCAAGCAGTCCCCTTTGCCAGATCCCTAAAGCTCTCTGCTCAGCTCCAAAGCCATTTCTTTTTACAGTGTCCTACTGTGTCTTTGATATGAAAATCTTACCACCCTGGAAACCGAGCTACAGTAAAATTAATTTAATAAAATAAATAATGTAAATAGTACAGAACTGATTGCATTAGCCAGTTTCATATTTAATTCATAAAACTTTCCATGTTTTAATTTACTTGCTGCTGCTACTGCAAAATTTACATTCTTCTTCACCACAGGTTTGCTGGAGAAAAAATATTTTCAGTGGTAGAATACAAAATAGTAGGAAAAGAGAAAGGATTAAATGTGGAAATGAGTTAAATTGTATCACTGTGTGGAAAACACGAAATACTGCTGGCTTTTAGCAAAACTTAGTTCTCTAGCAAGGTTTTTGTAGTTTTGTGATAGTTTTTGTGATAAAATGAAGATTGGCCTTATCTGCATTTTTATTATGATACCACCACTCATGTAGTAAACCCTTCACAGACACACAGAGCAAGGCCATAGTTTGGCCCAGGTTTGAGACAGGTGCCCCTCCATCCCAGGGGTGTGCAGTGCACCTGTAGGCCAGGATGCAAAGGTGTGCAGACTGAGGTGCAAGCTTCATCAGCTCTAAGGGAACACTAAATTAAGCCTGGGAAGGGAGCCTTGCTTACTTTCTGTTCAGAATTTTTGCAGCTCATTACACTGCATGTTTTTCTGAACTTAGATTTTTGGATTGTACTGATAAGAAACCCTTTGCAATCTCTTTTTCTGTTTGTTTTAAAGGACTTGCTGTGACTTGGAACAATATGTTTGCTAGTTTCCATCTGTGATTAAAATTATGTTTAAATGTAGAGACATATATAGATCTTATGCTGGTCTTTATACTTCTGTGTTTTCCAGCTCCTTCAGTGCACTTTCTGGCCCAGAGCATCCTCTCCATGACAGCCCAGCCAGGTGCTGCCTCCCTCAGCTTCCAGCTCTCTTGCCCTTTAGAAGCAGCTGACCTCTCTAGTCCCTCATGGAGCTTTTTTACATTTCTTAAAAAAGCAGTTTTAGTCCTACCTGCCTTAAAAAGTAACATGCAACTTACAGAAATATAAAAATGCTAGGAGGATTTTCAGAGAAAGTTTCAATCTGATTCAGCCCTTCTGATTTAGATTTTATAATTTCTGGCTGCAGAATGCAGTTGAGACATCTTAAACTCCATGTTCTGCTTAGGCCAGGAATTTTATTTTGCAGGACAAGTACATTGATTTTCGATTATAGTTTTCTTCCCTCATCTGCCTCAGCTAGAGCTGCCTTCCCTTAAGCACTGCACAGAACCTCAGCTTCAAGGATGCATAATGAAATGGCTCACAGAGTTCTCCTTTGGTTTTGAAAAGCATAACACAAAATTGTTAATGAACAAATATGCAGTGCAATCTATTCTCTTCTGTTGAGCTCTGCTAGTTTAGGAGAAATTTTGCATCTTTATTCTGTGTGTGTGTGTGTTTGGTTTGGTTTTCTGTACATCTAGGTGAACACTTCTTCATGCAAAAGTTCTCTTTGTTGTCCACAGTAGCAGCAGAGAGGCTAACCAGGCAGAGGATGGGGGAAAGCAAAGGGAGGAAAGCAAGAGTGGAGAAAAGGGAAAAAAACTAAGAATAAACAACCTGTTGTGATCTTCAATGACTACCTCTGTGAGCTGAGTGCAGTTAGACTGATCTCTTCTTTTACTGCATGCCTTTGCTTTTGTCTTATACCCAACTGCCTTCCTTATGTTAAAAATCTTACCATGAGAGAGGCAAGTATCATATCTTGTTTAGGAATAGCCTGGCAGTCTGCCCTCTCTACCCTTGGGGGCTCCCTGTATCCTTTCATCATTGTTGTTCCATGGCCTGTGAACCTGAACTCAGATTTCCCAGCTGGTGAGATAGCATGACGTTTCTTACCATCTGGCAAGTCAGTATTTTCATACAAAAAAAAGTTTTGGATTAGTAGTGCAAAGGAGCTAATTATGTTCAGTGAGTGTTTCACGGCTTGCAATTATGCCCAAACAAACATGAGATTAATTGTGGAAATGTTTTCTCCAGCAAGTCCCTACTCAACTGATCCAAAAATAAAACAAGATAAAACAATTGCATAAAGAAATAGTGATTTGAAAAGCAATGAAAATGCTATATAATACTATATAATACCTACAGCATAACCTATTTCTCTGTATGTCCTGAATAGCAATTCTTTTGGGGTTATAGATGGGGAAGTATTCATAGTACCTTGGGTATAGCTTATTTACAGAGAATTTCACAGCTCGTCCTTTAGCATAGTCCTATGGCAGTAGGGTTTTACTTTTTACTCTGAGGTTTCATAGTGAGTTTCCCAGGGAAAGAGTTCATTTGCTATTTTTGTGAAATCCTGTACAAATGCTTGTTTGCTCTCTAAATTTTATTTTTCATTCTTTTCAAAGTGAGCTACATAAGATAATGTGGTTTTTTTAGGAAATATGCAGGTAAAATTGAATACTACAAAATAGAATTTGTCATGAGTCAAAGTTTATTAATTCTTTGAGCCGAAGTTATTTTTTGTGTTACCATTTATTTTATTTCTGGTATGCTCCTATTTCTTTTTCTTAAAAATAAATATGCAGTTCTCTTTTTAAAGCTTGCAATGTAGGTATATATTTATGCTTCAAATTTGTGATATCAAAGAATTGCTGAATAAATTATAATTTGTGGTCATCTACCCTATATTTCTTTCACAAATGTTGTGCTCCTTTCTTAGTATCACACATAACCATGTGCACTTCTGTGGGGAAAGCCTCATGAATGCTGCATAGAGGAAAATTACTGGCTTCCGTGTGTCATGCACAATTCCATTTTTAAAACAGACAAGAACAAGATTTGCTGTTTTGCAAGTGTTACAGTGTAGACTTGTCATTGACTGCCACCCTCAGACCCTTTACTGGGGATTTTAATGATTTTCCCTTGCATAGTAAACTTTAATGTACACGTCTTATGTACATTAGAGACTTGTCTTTAAGGTCAGACTATGCAGGAAAGATTCCTGATGATTATGAGGGAAATACTTGTAAGGCAGATGAAAATACAGGGTTTTCCTATTTTTACTGATATTTGCATGTGCTGTTACATCTGAAATGTGTATGAGAGTAATCTTTTATTTATTCTGAATTATCAAAGTGCAAAGAGAAGCTGAAATGTTCTGTACATTTTGTATTTAATTTTAAACAATGTTTCACTATTTATTTAAGATGAACATGATAACCTGGTGCTAAACCTTCTTCTCGTCAATTTTTTTGGTCGGATTTTTCTTGTCAAATGTTCTTGTCAAATTGTTTCCACTGTCCAGAGCTCTTCCATGTGCTGTTATTGCTCCTCTGTTTTCAAATGACTGTAGGAAAACCTAATGCACCTCGTGCTTGCTTGAAGTACAGTGAGAAATATTTGTAAACAAGTAGCAAACAATGTTTGCTAATTTTTCATAATTAAGATTGTTGAAATATATAGATAACAGCTGTGACCTACTGATATTTAAGCCAAGCTTACTTTTCTTCTTTTACTGCTTAGATCCACATCTAAGCAATACCCACATAGTGATTCCACACTGAAGGAGGTAGGAGAGTCCTTTGTGCTGGGCTCTCGATGGGGGGAGAAGGCAGGGCTAGCAGGAGTCTGATCATGACTGCCTGACACCATGCCCAATTCAGCATGAGCTGAAGTGGCTGAACAACTGCCTCAAAGTTCCAATACTAATTCCAAATGACCTTTCAGTGTATAGTGGCAAAATAAATACCTGATTACTGCAGGAAGATCTATAGCAGAATGGGGAGCTATGAGAACATAACTATATTTTTTATAGTCTGACCTTTGTACAGTAGTTCAGGATCAAGAGCTCTAATAGAAGTGGTAGACTGTATTTGTTCACACACACTGTACTCTGTGCACAGTCCAGTGGCAAGGTATTCCTCACAAGTAAAGCAAATATTAATTTGCAAGTTTGTATTTAGAAAGATGACACTGAAATTTGCAATAAATTTGAATAAAGCCTAATGGAAGAAAGTACTGCTTGTACTTAAAATTACAGCAAAAACACAAAGAGAAACTTAAAGTCTTCCTGATTTTTACAGCCAGCTGTTAAATGCATACATTTTCTCCAGGCATGGGATCTACCTGTAGTTTTCACCAGAGGACAGCACCAGAGAAGAAAGACAGCAGCGACCATGCACTGAAGCTGGGGACTGTGTCTTGTGGTAGCACATTCTCTGACAGGCTGCAGTGCCCCAAACCCTCTCCTGTCATAGTTTGGCATAATTGGGACATAACTGGAAGTGTCTGTTGTGGGCCCATATATGCGAGGCATCTTCTTCTGCCAGTCTGACGACTTGCGAGGCCTGAGCAAGACAAAAACATGACAGAAGAAACCGTAGGGAAATGTGACCCACCTTACTGTGCTAATTTGTAGGATGGTACAAGTCTTAGCATTTAGTTTCTCAGACTGCCAAACTACAATGCTGTCTTAAATGGAAGTTTTCATACTCTGTAAAACAGAACAGTCAGACTTAGTGAACCCAGAATATCTTTGAGTTTCTGTTGCTATGCTAAGAGCAATGAAAAGGCAAAGGATTCATGAATCAATTATAATTTATGTTTCTAGGTGTGTACAGGTATATATGACTGTTTTGAAAGCTGCCATTTCAAGATAAAATAGGTTATCTCTTTTTTCTTTATTCCAAAAATACTTTTTTGCTGCAGGAATGTCTTGTAGTCACAGTTGCAAACAAGAAGTCAGTGGTATATATTCTTTAATACAGGAGGATTCATGAATCAATTATTGTACATTATTCATGTACAATATATTAGCTGGGAGATATATTTTAAGAAATCACAGAAGTAGAATCTCTAGCACAGACTTCACAGTTAAAAATGGCTGAGAAAGAGATGAAATACAATGAAGCGATAATACAATACTTGTTCTCAAAAGTCAAATTGGAAATTCTATTGTTTAAAAATCTCTCAGCCCTACTGAAGTCTGTGCTTCTTCACATTTATGTCATATTTACCTCTACCTGAAGTAAGAATTTCTGTTGAAAGATGAAAAAATATTCAGATTTTTTAGAATATTGAACCTTTTAAAAAAAAAAAAAAAAGAAAGAAAATATTTGACAGAGGAGACAAAAACTAGGTCTTGGAATTTACTAGCTTTGCTGGTGTGTTTCCAGAGGGGCATGAGGTTGACCAGAGAGATTGTGGTGTTACCATTTCTGGATATCTTAAAAAATCATTTGGACATGGTCCCTTGCAGCTGAGTCTTGGATGGTCCCTCTTCAGCAGGGCCATTGAAGCTCTAGATGACCTCCAGTGTCCTGCCTCAATGGTGACCCGGAATACTGCAAGAATGTTGCTGTTTCATTACAAGCCCACTATTGTTTCAGCTTCAAAGATAGGCCAAGACTTGAAACAGAGTTTATTGTTAGCTTAACTATTTTGCTATGCTGAACTTTTCTAATTATATCCAGCAAGGCCTCATTTTGGCCATAGCTCTCATTAGCACGAGACAGTAAGCATTTCATACTGCAAGTATAATGTGATTTTAATTTTTAAACACAACAAAACTTTCTCCAGGCTGAACAGCTCCAGATCTCTCACCTTTTTAGGGTGAGACATCTGGAACCATTCAGCCTGGAGAAGGTTTTGTTGTGCTTTAGAACATATTTCTCAGGAGAGATTCTTCAATCTCTTAATTATCCTCATAGCATTCCCGTTGTGTTGTAGTGAGGAGGAGCCCAGCCCTGCAGGTGTGTCCCTGGGTGCTGAGTACAGGGAAAGGATCACCTGAGTGCTTTGTCTAATGCAGCCCAGGTTACCTACAAATGAATTGAATGAACTGAACGCAGCATGATGTAATGAAGTAAACACAATAAAAACTGAAAGAGCTACTAACTTTAAAAAAGTACAGAGAAATTATCTGAAGGATATTATCAGAAATATTAACTTCCTGTGATAGAAATGCAAAATTCATGCTTCTGTAGTTCAATTTTGCTGTTTTCAAGTTTAGGAAATTTTAGCTATGTGTCCAAATTGATTTGAAATGCAAAAGTCTTTGTTGGCAGGTAGCCTAATCAACTTGTTTTGGTTTTATATGATGACATGCCTGCACTTTATTATCAGCGAATTCCTGAAAATAAATGCAATTATATCACAAAAGGAGGTGAGTGAATTGCTCAGTCCTGCAAAATTCTAGTCTTGTGAATACTCCCAGTAGCACACACTGGCCACACTGCTGTAATTCAGTTGTCACCTAGAGCAGAGCCTCAAAATAATTTCTTCACTTTTTTTGGTTTTTTTGCGGTGGGTGGGGGGGATAGATACTGTACAATGCTCTGAATCTGTCATTTAAAGTAAAGAAAGTTTTGGTACATATTTTTAAAATAGGCAAAGGAAAAAAGAATTCTTTTTTGGTTTAGATTGAGCTTATCAGAGGAGTAAGCTGGGTACAACTTCAGTTTCATTCTCTGCTTTTGACATGCAATTGGCTAGGACCATAAACATTCTAGTGTTTAGAAAAACACTTAAAATAAATAATGAAAAAGGAGGCAAAATACAGAATATGAAAGCCTTTGGGTTTTTAAACAGAATTTATTATGTTCAAAGTTACAACTTGATAAAAGGCAAGCATAACTTGAATTAAAATATTAATCCATCCATGCCATTTAGTTCTTTGAAATATTCATAGCCTTTTTTTAGTGGTCAGGGTTTGTGTTGAGGGGGCAGTAAAGTGGGGGAGGCTTTGATGAAAAAAAGCTTTCATCGAAACCAACACAGTCAAACTGACAAGAATGTGAATTAATTTGGAAAATTGGTCCAGCTGAGAGTTATGTTATTGTAGAATATCCTCTTTAAACTTCATAGTCCATGTTCATAAAACACTTAGAACATCATCAATAACTTCCTGCAAAATCCATTTCCTTCTACTTTTCTAATGTGGGCTTCCAGCTTGGTCTTATTTACTCCCCCATTTGTGCTCATTTCCAAGTACTGTATCAGTACTATTCAGCTGTCAAAAAAAGTCTCATATTTTCCCTGTGTGTTTAATTCTTGTTTTGCCTGCTCTTTCCCCTCACCCTGCTTTCTTTTCTTTTTTTTTTCTATTTCTTACTGTATGATCCTCAAGGCAGAAATCCTGTATTTTTAATTTTTTGCATTTGTAAAGCACTACACTGACTCTTCTCAGGTGAAAAAGGGACAGCTGACAGTCTAGTTTTATTTGTGACAGTGTAAGTTCATGCAGGGTGGATAGGAGAATGGAATAGGCAATGATACTGCCTTGCAAATACATGGCTTGACTATTTCTTCTTTTATAACAATTCTAATTTTTAAAGTCTGCTTATGAAATAAAGCTTGAATCCTATTTTGAGGTCCTATATGCATACATTTTAAAAAAGAAAATTCAAAAACTTCTATTTAAAAATGGAAATTCAAAGATAGAAAAAAGAAATGTGAGCAAAAGATATATGAGGAAGATAACTAAGACAGAAGTACAGCTGGGCATGTGAAAATCAAGGCACAGGCAAGAAGTCAAAATAGGTGACTAGAGGAGGGAAAGATAAGTAATGGAGGGTGACATAAGGTTAATTGTATAGATGAATTAGTCTGGTGGCCAAAGAGAAACAGTCAGTAGTTGCAAGGACTGGAAGCACAAGTGGAGTGCCCTCAGATTCTGCTTGCCTTTTTATCCCATATCCTAATTATTATATTCCCTCACTGAGTCATTCATACTCTTTTCTAATAGGCAAAGGTAATTCAAAAGGCTGAGGAAAGATCTGTAAGATATGTTATGGAAGAGAATGCACGGAGCTCTTGTCCTCTTAAAATAGAAAGCTTGATTTTTTTAAGCAACAAATGTGTTGAAAATGGTCTATTTAGAGGTATTTGTGAAGTTCACCCCAAATATATGGTTTTATCTTTGTGTGACTACTGTTAAATGAAGAATAAAGCTTTTTCTACCTCTTCTTGTGTTTGGTGGAGGGAGAGTGTGACAAATACATAGCAGTCTAGACAAAATGCAATGATCTTTTATTGTCAGCCAAAATAATTGTAAGGAAACACAACAATAAAAAAAAAAAGGTTAAAAAAACTCTTCCTGTAGACATACTAAAGAACCTTAAGATAACTGTCAATTTAGTTCAAGGCGATAAGAGTATCAGGCTTATTTTTTAATGCTTGTTCCATTGAGCTTTATTCCTTGTGTATAAAAATAAAGCCAAATTTTTCTCTGAGTGATTTCCCTTTTTGAACTGTAAAAGGAAATATTTTCCAGAGTTCACACAATAATTAGATAGAACAGACATTTTCACTAACATTTTAGCTGGAGTTCTTGAAATGACCTTTTCCAGTTGTAGAAACAATCCTCAATTTATCTTGCTAAAATTCCAGAGAACATGAAGCTTCTTATGTGGACATGTTATAAAATAATGTCCATTGTAAAGAATAATAATTGATTCTATTTTTAATAATTTGTTGTAAGCAATCATAGGGAATTATATTCCTTATCTTTCAAACAATGTGGTATGTTCACAATATTGCTTTGGAAAACTTCCCTACCTTCATTTTATTTTGAAACTGATTTGCTGTGACATCATATGAATTTTGTCTGACTACTTAAATTTTAGGAAATCTAACCCTATAATTACCAGAAAACGATCTTGTAGAAGGAATTCACAAGAAATATCCTTATATTAAATTTTAATTACTTGTGATATCAAAATTGAAAGGAAACAGAATATCCTAATTGCTGACATTCCTATATAATCATGAATTCTGGACTTCATGTTTAGCCTATAAATCCTCTTGTTTCATAATTATATAAGGGAAATAACTTCTGGGCGTTCTTCCCTAGCAATATATGCAGACGTGACAGGCTGTAAAAGTGTGTGTATGTAGAGTTCAAGATGAGCTATTTCAAAACAACTAGGACTTCCCTTCACTAGTGCTTTTTATGAGAAACAGACAACTGCAAATGTATTCATCACTGGTATTCTGAAAGACTTCAGAGTTCAAGGTTTTATAACTTGTTGTAACTTTCCACATTGTTTGAAAGCAGATGGTAAAAAGTCCTGAAAAATTCTTGCAGTCACAGTTAATGATGGAGCCATGGACTACTTTCCTGGACACAGGTCAAGGAATACACATGGACTGTACCTTGGCACTCTCCTAAGATGAGATTAAGATTCTTTCCCCCATCTCTTCTATATAAAAAACCCAAAGTGTGCTCAAAAAACAGGATTTATGCTGCTCCTCAAGAATAAATTTCATGATCTGAATAATTGGGGTACCAAATCAGGCCACATCTTTTCTGTGCAGGTAGTCATGTGAATTGTAATGCAATGCTTACTAAAAATACAGCAGCAAATAGGAAACTACACGCATTGCAGTTATACACAAGTAGACAAGACAAATAAGGTCAAGTGTTGCAGTAAACGATGAAAATTCTGCTTTAAAATTCTTATGCATTCCAGGAGAGTTGAAAAGACAAAAATCTGTTTCTTACAATTTGCTACCTCTTATTTTAATTTATTAATAAGTTACCCTCTACCACATTTCTCATAAAAAAAATAATACTTTGCAATGTAACCCTGTAGATCCAAGTTCCAGGTTTTTCTGGGACACTCTCTATTAGCTAGAAAAGCCATATAAATGTTTGCAAATTGACAATTGGTGTTTATAGAGCCTTATTGCACTGGAAGTAAGTCCGGGAAGAATTTCTAGTAACTTCCTCTGTCTTTTGAAAAGACCATAACTCACATATCTGAAATTAATAATTTTAGTTATTATGTCGTGCTGTGAAGATAATTTTTCCCTGTTCCTAGTTGTTAACAGGATATAAAGATGTTCAAGAAAAGAAAAATATTGTTTAAATGGAAATGTGAAAGGAACACATGTAGATAGACTATAAAGGTCTTGATAATTTAAAATATTTTAGGGATTGGAAGAAAAACCTGCAAAATTCTTTCTCTTTTCTTTATGTTATTTGTTTTTTTTTTCCCAGACCACACTTCCTAGGTATTTATACAATGTGATGTAATAGAAGCAAAAGGGCTACATGCATTATTATCAGATGTAATATATATCATGAACTCACCTGAGATCTGCCAAAGCCCTGCTGTTGAGAAGATATTTCAGACAGAAAGAACTCTTCAGCATCAGCCCTGACCCTGAGTATGTTTGAAGGCCATTTTCTGCCTGTACAGGAAAGTCAGTGTTGGGCCTTTTAACTTTGCTTTACAGAAGTCTGTGGTACTTGAGGAGTCCCTCTGGTGTCAGGTGGTCTTCTTGTGCAGGTGTGTAATGTGCAAACCTGGTTTAGCCTCCTTCGGGGCAAGTGAAAATATAACCATGGTACAACAGAGAGGGAAATAAATTATCTTTAGTATAGGGTTGAGGTAGGTTACATCTGCCTTTATGCTGGGGTTAAGGAAGCCTTAAAGAGTTTGCCTTTGTCAACGTTTGATTCGTGATCTGCTCCAAGACAGGATGGCTGCAAGCTCTCTTTTATTCAAAGCTTTTGCAATTCTACTGGCTCTTGTTCTTAGTTTCTTTGTATTTTATCAATATGTTTCAAAATATTTTTTTTTCAGAATGGAAAATTATTTACAAGTTTATCTGTCACATTTTAGTCGTTTCGTTTTCTGTAAATTTATATGGAAAAATCTTCCACCCTGCTCTATGGGCCCAAAGCTGTATTTTTAAGAAGATAGGAAATGCACTGTGACTTTACTAGCGTGTGTTGACATAAAATGGAAAAAGGACATGATAATAATCTTTAGATTTTCCTATGGCCCAAGCACTGGCTGCAAGTAAAAGGCTATTATTTTTGCAAAGCCTTAAAGAAAAAGGAGCAGCAAAAGCCAATCTGTCATCTATCAAAGCACCAGCAAAATGCTAACACTGTTCAAGAAGTGAATGATCATTAATTCCCCTGAAAGAAATTATCCCCATTCAACTTGCTCTGGATTTGTAACTCCTTGTGAGGGACAGAGTCCCAGAAGAAATTAAAGCTTCCCTATTTCAGTGGCTAAAAGACTAAATACTTTGAGATAATTCATGTGCGCAAGATGTATCCTTTCACTGGCAAAAGAAGGAAGAATATATCAGAAGACTGTACAAAAGTATAGTAATTACAAGTACTTCTTGAGGAAATTATACTGAGGTAGTCTTAAGGGAACCTAAAACTATTTAACTAATCCATTAATTTATTAAGAGAAATCATTTACATTTGGTGTAACACTATATGATTTCTTCTGAACACTGAAAAAGTGAAGGTCAAGAAAGTGTTGAGTTATCTTGAAAAGCATTGCAAGATAACCAATAGCCATGCCTGTGTAATGTTATAGATGCTCACATGCCAGAAGCATGGAACTGCATTTGTTTGCTGACTGTCACATCGTGTATGTACACTATGTGTACATATCGTGCATTTGAATGAGAAATTTGGAGTAAATTGTGGTCCCATAGTCCATTCTTTCTGACAGCCACAGTGAGCTGAGTGATCAGGTTTTTGTTATAAGTGAATGCTTACAACATGA
Organism: Acridotheres tristis; assembly: GCA_037013685.1. Lineage (NCBI taxonomy): Eukaryota > Metazoa > Chordata > Aves > Passeriformes > Sturnidae > Acridotheres > Acridotheres tristis. The sequence goes on along the minus strand of CM072885.1, from coordinate 32,937,782 downwards.
TGACATTGTACTTTAAAAGCTTTAAAGGGTTATGAGAAGTCAGAAGATGTGGCATCCCATTGCACCCTCCAGTGCCTCCACGTGCTGCTTTTCTGACACAGTATGATACCAAGTTAAATGTCTGGAACTGATTGAGTTTCATTTTGTTCTGTACAACCTAGGAAATCCTTTTACCAGTATGCAGAAGGGTGTGTTCTTTGCATTTTCCATCCTGCAGAGGTTTTCATCAGTCTTGCCTTTTTTATTAATCATAGTAAGAATGTAAATATGTAATTATGTGTAATTTCAAAATAATTATTTTCAGTGTTTTCCTGAGTATGGCTTTGTTGTTTCTTCATCTTTTAAAATCTCATAGACATCCAGTCATTTTGAATGTGTGTATTTGATAAATGCAGAGGGCTTTTAGACTCAGTTGTTTGTTTATTATGCTTTCAAACATTGAATATCTGTTTAGTATTCAGTGAAATAGTGTAGGAAAAAGCATCTGTACTGCAGCTGCAATGACACCACCTTTATGCTTGATCTTCAGGGAACCCAATGTATCAATGTGTCTATATTTTTCCAGTTTTTTAGTGGCTTAGGGCTTTGGAAATAATAAAGGTGCAAAAATGGTAAACTTTTAACCATATTTAAGTAAAGCAGCTCAATAATGTAAGTACTCACAATAATGTAGTGTACTCACTTTGGTCTTCTCATCTACTCTCTTGAGTGCACCTCAAAAGATTGAGTTGTAGGAAAACACTTAAAAATTATTCTTTTCTTTTCTTTTCTTTTCTTTTCTTTTCTTTTCTTTTCTTTTCTTTTCTTTTCTTTTCTTTTCTTTTCTTTTCTTTTCTTTTCTTTTCTTTTCTTTTCTTTTCTTTTCTTTTCTTTTCTTTTCTTTTCTTTTCTTTTCTTTTTTCTTACTTACAAGTACTAATCCACAGGAAAAGTACTGAAATTATCTCAGGTGTTTCCAGTGTCTTTAATGAGGAATCTTAATGTAGAAATTATCTGTTCAATAAGAATTGCCACTTCACAGAGGCTCTTCACCACTTTAAGTGATCAAAATAGGCAGAACATTGTATGATCTTCTTGAAACTGTTTTAAGAAAGCATTTATTTTTATGTACTATATAAATAATAATGACCTCTTTCCTACTTCAGTCTTTCATTTATGTTCAATCAAGGCTTCAACCTCTTTTATATTTAGATTGGACAAGCATCCTAGTACATCAAAATATTTTCTAAGGAGTATATAGAGAAATGCAAACCCAAAAATTACCCATCTAAAAATTGCTCCTGTTAAAAGTTTCATCATAATGACTGAAGTTAAGTCAGGAACAAATGTAGTCTCTTGACCTTAAATTCTAAAAATGAGTTTATCTGTAATGCTTCAGAAGAAAATGAAATTTTACTTTAGTTTCTAATTACTAAACCACATTGGAGCTGACATTTTAGTGTTTTGAAATTTATTTTTGAAAACTTTTTTTTTCTTTTTTTAATGAGGTTTGTTATAAAACCTTTTCTGTCTGGTCTCATTCTTGGAAGACATTAATTAACATGCAGGTGGGGGTTTTGTTTGTTTTGCCTTGACACAAAGTACATTTTTTTTTATACAGTTAAAGCCTGTTTTTATACAGTTAAAACCTGAATATTAATATTTTCATGCACAAACTCTGATATCAAATTTGTTGAAGCTATTCTTAGCAACAGTGGGTAGCAGATTTACAGTGTTCTGCAACTATCTGAAAGAATCATGAGACATCTACCCCATTAGAGTTGTATATCTAGACCAAGCCTTGAAGAATAAAGACAAAGGAGGTTTTCCAGCAGAACTATGCATTTTAAAATGCTCTTTTTCACAATTCTGGTCTTGATAAAAAAAATAAAAGTGTTCGACACAAAGAACAACTACACCCATTTTAGTTCAGAAGGCTCCAGTGAAATTGAAGAACTTTGAAAGGAAGCATAGAGGAAATTTCTTATTTCTCTCAATTTAGAATGATTTAGAATTGCAGGAGGCCAAAAGACAATGAAAATGCTATTTGTTGTTGATATAGCTATGTCAATTCTATATTGTGTAGTTAGAATGGATACATTTTGAAAGAGGAGGTCTGATAATGAAGCCAAAGTATGAGCTATCTTTGGTAAGAAGAATATCTTGAGAAAGCTGAGGTTGCTGACACCTCACTTTGTTATAAGCATGCACAGAAGTAAAATTGAGTTTTAGTGGATGCTTTCGTATATAATTCCTATCACATATGAATTTTCCATTTCCTATTCCCTGTACTCCTCACTGACTGAACAGTAAATAAAATCTCAGTTGGCACTTCTGCACTGATCTCTTTCTTGGGACTGTATTTTATTATGAGCATCTCATCCATCTGCTTGCTCTCAAATTTCCTCTTGGGCTTAGAACACAGGTGCTACTGAAAGAGAATTTGTTGCATATTTGATAAAGTTTGCCTTATGTTTACTAGTAACAAAAGGTCACCACCCTTGTTTATTGGGATTTCGGCTATCCTGTACTGACTGCATGGAACTATTATGTAAAAGATATCAAGCAAATAGGTGAGCACAACCTTTAAGGTAAAAGCCAATAGTTTTAAAAGACATAATTTACTACAGTACAACTTCACTAATATAAAACCACAAGCATTTATTAGTTTCAAAAGGATCAAGAACTGTACTGCACTGAGTGGTAGCTTGAAGACTAAGAGCTTACTGGAGTGCTCCCAGTCTGATGTGTCTGAACAGGCTCTATTTCACAAAACATTTCAGAACATTATTTGCTTTCTGTTCCAATAAAGAGAATGCTGTGTGTATTCAACACTGGAACTAGTTATCCCTTTTAAGACAGACACAACAGATAGAACAGAGCAGGATTTCCTTTACATCAGCCCCTTTATGTGACATACCCAGTTTCACCTGAATTTAATAAGATCCTTTGAATCTGTGTTATTGCAATGAAGGATATTGAGGATCCAGACAAAAAGAAGACTCTGATGTAAATCATACTAAACTGATGAACATAGCATTACTTGGTATTTAACTAAAGCAAAATATTTGATACTGCCTTTGGCTTAACCTCTAAAGGTTTGTAAATTGTTAAAGTGAAAATGTACAACTGCATCTTATCAAATGACAAATTGAAAATTAGACTTTTAGACAGCTATGGTTAGCAGAGGGAGGATTATTTTCATTTTAGAAAATAAATCTTATGTACAGAATAGGGAATTCTCTTAAAGTAGTCAGTGGTCAGTTGGTGTTGTCAAATACCAGCTAGCTGTGCTTCTTTTGAGTATTTAAAAATCTTTCATGTGTTTATTCCAGGATTTATTGCAATGTAATTTTAGGATAATTTCCTGCAATTTTTCTTTAAAAGTAAAAGCTTCAAAACAAGTCACATTAACACTATTTTGATTTCAAGAAAACTGAAATTTTATCTTGGTATGAAAGCTGGTGTTAAGATCTTCTAAACCTGAATCCATTTATCAATACAGTAATGTGAAGATAAGCTCATAATTTGTGTATTTGGCATTGTAGTGTTAATTACCTTGCACACACTGAAATGTTCCTTCAACCTTAGCCTTAATGAATTGAAAAAGAAAACACAGCTTCTTTTTTTTTTCCTATGTCAGTCACAACTGAACATGAAATTAATGCTTTTAGTTAAAAGCCTGCTTTCAGTATAAATCTTACTGCTGTGTTCTGCATGTTTTATGTTCTGCCTATCCAGCAACGAGCCAGTTTTCCAGACTGTCATTGAATTGAAGCTTATAATGCCTTTCCCTGAGCAAAGTAGAGTTTAAGAGGCTTTACTGAGAAAATGGAATAGGGGTCAAAAGAGCTGAGTACATTTCAATCAGCACTTTAGATGGAATACCCAAAGTTATGTATGGTAGCAAGCCAGATATACTTTTTATCTCACAACAACATCTTTGTGTCCATGAAACACTTTTAAAGGTGCGAATGTTTTTATTTTAGGTTTGATAAAAAGAGATTTTATTAGATTTCAAGGGAAGATGATTTTCTATTCTCTACAATTTCTTTATTCTTAAGAAAAAGGGGACCCTTGAAAGAGTCTTAATAAAGATCTGTTTCAGATACAAAATGATGGCAATTTTCTTCCATGCTGCAACTGGCAACAATCTTCTCAAGAGTTTTGCATCTGCTGAGTTGCAGAACTAGCATTCTATCCTAAAGTTCTTCAGCCAGCTGATGGATACCTGTGGATGGTGATATGGCAGCTTTATTACCACATTTGATGAATGAAGGAATCAATGTCTGCTGAAATCAGATGTAGGTCTGAGAAGAAGATTTAGATAGTTTTACATTGCATTTTTCTATTGTCTCGGTGACAATTGCAAGGGTATATATGAACTGTATAAAATAGTTCCCTCAGCATGGCAGACACTTAACTAGAAAGTATGATCACTATCCTGCTGGCAGGAGCCTGCCAGCTAAAAAACAGCTCTTCTCTTTGCAAGTGACCTAAGATCAGATGCCACCAGAGTGAGGCAACTGCATCTGAGAATATTTGCTTTATCTGAGATTAAAAAAAAAGTGTTTGAAATCTGTATGTCTTCTTATCTTATGTCTTCTGTGTGGGAACTTGATCCCAGTAAATTACTCAGTTAGACACTGAAAGAGTCTCTCTTCTCAACCACCATGTCAGTGGTGATATTTCCAAAACAAGCCAAGAACACCTAAATTAGCTGTAGATGCCAGGAGGATAGGCTAATTCAAGATGCCATGCAGCTACACACACATACATCTTGAAAGTGTCAGGTGTCTAACCTGTGTTGTAACCCTTGCGATTTTGCTGAAGTCTTCCTTGTAGGTCCTGCAAATGCATCTGATAAACTTGCAAAGGTTACAATTAATCATCTACTCCTTGTAGGTTGATTAACTAATAGAGACTTAAGAACTAATATATCATATCTAAGAAATTTATTACTCAGTATTCTTTTCACTCAGTATTACTGAAGAGTACATAGCACATCAGATCTTTCTATTCAAATATTGGCAACAACCTGTGATATATTATTGGAAAAGTAATTTCATATGGATCCAATGGAGTCCATGTCAGTAGATGATAAAATTCCCAAAAGAAATCTTTATCACAAAAGAAAATACTGAGGCCCCAAATTTTGTATTCCAAAGAGGGACAGGAGAATTTCCTAGATATGCTTCATCTTTTATTTCAATATTTTTTTCTTGTCCTATTGATCAAGAAGGATATTCTTTAATCTAATATGTCATTAATCATGCACTGGGGATTGACATGGGTGCATTTCTTAAAGAGAGAATGGTATATTCATTTGGCTAACAGTAATTTTTTCTCATGATGAGGTCTGGATCATTGTCCCCTCTTTTTTACCAGTGGTATTCTCTCAGGACTGTCAGGTTCATGACATGTAGCTACCTCCCCTTTTATATCTTTCTAGAGGATGATGATGGCTGCACAAAGCCCATATTTACCGTTCAGGTTCTTAAGCTTTTTTTATCCTGATTGCTCTCTTTTCACTTTGTATTACTCTACCAAAAATTAAAGGAATTTTAGAACATAAAATATCTACTTATTCTGATTTTTAATTAGGAAATTAAAAATCCAGATTGTTTTAAATCAGTTCGTGAAACTGTTCTACATCCCACCTGACCTGTAATAAGTGTTTTAACCTGTCTGAGTACATACATTTCAAAGTCTGTCCCAGGTTAGGAATATAAGTTTCTCAAGATGCAAATCATCCAAGATCCTCCCAGTAAAAAAAAAAAAATTAAAAAAATTTTAAAAGTGAATATTTTAAAGCAAAATTTAGATCACTTTGTTGGCTACTTAGCATATGCTTATTAATTGCTGCCTTGACATAAAAATTTGCTTATGGTTATGAGTTAGTTTTAAATCCATCAGTGTTATTTAGGGTCTTGTTGGAGTTGTTTTTTGCAATCATGTAATTTGTGAAACTTCCATCTTCTCCACGCCTAGCAAAGACCAAAGTATTTTCTATTATTTTCCATGTGCCTGCTTAAAAAATAGGTTCTAATATCCTTTAATGAGTCATTTTCTGCATACAGTTTCCCACTCTCTGGGATGCTATCTGCTTCTGTGCTGCTAAATGCCAGACCTGGATCTGCTGGACACATGACTTCATTCCTTGTAACTCAATTTTATAATAAATGGAAACATTTCTTCAGATTTGTGAGTAAAATCTACAGCTTTCCTACCATATATACCTATTAGACAAGATATATTATCTGACTAGTCATGATCCTAAATTTCATCTTTCAAATGAGCTTTGAATCAGCATATGGACCATTCACATGCTTCTAAATTTAGGCAGGTTAATTTTGAAGTAAATATCTAGAGAGATTGAAGTTTGAAAATGTAGAGCAGCTATTAAGAATACTGTGATCCCATTCTCTTACGAGCTTCATTGCTGAGTCAATAAATCCCACTGTGACACAACTTCTCATGTTCCAGGTATTTTATGCCCATAAAGTTTTGATGGTTACCGAAATTCAAAGTATTGCCTAACAGAAAATAGTGAATTGTGACAACAAGTGGAAAAAATGAATGAGTGTCATAAAGGGAAATTTCTTAAAGAAACATGAATCACAGATAACAACTTTCAAAAAATATAGTCAGTATAACAATTCTGAGTTTTAACATTCAGCTTACACATTTACAAGAATACATATTAATTTATCTTAATGTTGCAATTTAATTTGTTTCCATAGGCATGAGAATTGGCCTTTGAAGCACTTGCTAAGGAAACCTGTACTTGAATATAAGAACATTCTGTGATTGCACTGGAATTTAAAACTGGAAGCAGTCCACAGTTCCAGAGCATTTAGAAAGATTTATTGAAAGGGTCTGCTGATACCATTTTACTGTGTAGAATACACATAAACTTATGAAGTGAATGGTAAAGTATTACATAGAAATTGAAAAGAAAAGATAAGCTTTTATTAATTTGGTTTCATTTGCAAATAAATTAAATGTGCTTATGTAGAGATAATGATAATGTAAAGTCCCAATTACGAGTGTGCTGCTTCTGTTATCTGCTCACAAATGCAACTTGGTAAATGTTCACTGTGGACAAGTGTTTTGATAAGTTTTGGGTATGACTGAGGTTGATTCATTTCCAGATTCACTTAAAAAGGAAAGAAATACTTCTTAATCTTAAGATTTATTTTTCAGAACTTATTTCAAATTTCTTTTCCCAATTTTAGTTAGAAATTTAGTTCTGTAGGTATATACCAGATGGTGAGAACTGGAACCAAATGAAACTTCATCCAGATGAGATATAAAATTGTAAGGAATCTTTTGTATAGTCCAAAAGCATTTAGCCACATTAATGTAAGTTTTTTTACATTTTCTGATTCACAAACTCAGCTGTGACTCGTACCAAAAGTTCTGAAGAGTCCTGCACGAGGCTAGTCTCAGTTTTTATCACTGTACTGCAACAAGCCAACTCATACAGCTTTCACAAGCTGTGTATCCCTGTGAGATTTCCACTCCAGAATTAGGTTCCATAGACTCATGTGCTGTTAAGTTTCAGGGAAGCACTGAAGTTGTATACATATCCAAGTCTATCCAAATCTCTAAAATCTGAAATTTGCTTTTCTCAAATTCTTTCTTCTATTACACTCTGCTGAACAAAGTGGTATATATATTTTATGCCATAGTTAAGTTGTCCAGGCCCAACTGAGGATTCTTTGCTTATACTTATAGGGCTGCAGGAGAACACTGCACACAGTTGCTCTTGAAATATTGAATGATGTGTTGTGTTTAAGTTAGTAAATCTTTGTTATTATAGCTGTTGTCATTGTTCACTCAGAGTGCACTCTACTTGATAGGTAACTAAAAGCAATCTCTGTGTTTTAATAGCAATTAAAGAGGTATAGCATCTTATGCTCCTATAATAGCTCATGGTAAATATATAAAGGACAGATTTTTGCTTGAAAGAGAACTAGATATCTGTATGGAAGGGTGTGAGATAATTCAGTATCATCCCAATCAAAGAGATTAAAAGGAAAACAAAGTTTGAAAAGAGCATAAACAGAGTCACAAGTCCAGAAATATGATTAAGCTTGAAAAAATTAAGAAATTTAAAGCTAGTCCATTGTAGTGCACAGTCTTCAACTTTTATAACTGCATAGCTTGCATTTGTTAGATGAAAGATCTGCCTTGCTCTACAATCCACAGAAGCCATGTATTATCCCTGGGCATTTGGCAATGTAGTAGCTTGGATTTCACAAGTGAACTGTGGACTTTATAATATCCTTTGCTTCATTAGAAAACAATACCAAAAAAACCCAAACCCCAGCCCCCCGAAAAAAAATAACAAAAACAGGCCCCCAGAAGTAAAAGGTAAATTAAACACACTAAATGAGAAAAATATTCTTTAACATTTCTTTATTTCAAACCTAGCCCACAGACAATTTTTTTTAGATAAGATTTTATAAAAAGTATGTCTAAAACATGTCATCTGTGTTCAGAATGTTTTGCTTAGACATGCAGATTTTTTTAAACATGTCAGAAGTAGCTATGAGAAAAAAAAATTATATGCTACTGTTTTCCTGTCTTCTTGTGTTTTTTTTTTTTTTTTGTTTTTTTTTTTGAGTGTTTGGGGCTTTTTTTCCTAATTTCTTTACAATTGATAGGCCATTTTGTTAATCTTGTGAGAATTTTTTTATTCTCAGCAACGATGTATCTATCTTCATTTTAATCTGAATTTCTGAATAAAACTACAGATCTCCCAGTAGGTTATGACTGTGCTATTTTTTTAAACCTATAGGCACTCTACAAGCCTTTTATGACATCATTATAATGAAATGGAAATGGTGGCTACTTGGTAAGGAGACCAGACAGGAGACCACGATTCTGTGTGATTCACCCTTTCATTATGCAATTACTTTTATACCCTACACTTATAACATTTTAACACTGCTTAGCTAATACTTGAGCTAAGAACAGATTTTGTGGTGTAGATATGGATGTGTAAAATTGTGTCTTCCATGATTGGTATTGTATAGCGATTTTGAAATCTAATACATTCACACATAACAATAAAAACATAGTTTGTTTTTTAGTACAGTGACTGAAATTATTCTCTGAGGACTTACAGGCTTGTTTGCTTCTATTTTCTTGTCAGTACTTAAGAGTTCAACAGGTCAATATTTTTACTTTTTATTACATTACAATTGTGTTGTCTTTTCTGTGAGTAATTACATTTCCTAGGTCTAGGCACTACATGTAAGTAGTTTGCATGTTCCTTCTAATGGACAATATTATATCTGTGTCAAAACTGAATTTTATCTGTTATCATGTTTCCTGTTCACCTACCTTTGTTAGATTCCTCTGGGGTTTTTCCCCTTCATTATCAGTTTCCCTCATTTCAATCATTATCAGTTTCAAATTGTGAAGCAGCTCACAAGAATTAGCACCAACAGGACATCACTCCTGATGCCACTGGCATCACAAGCACCACATGAGAGAAATGAAATGTGCACAGGCTTGAACAAGAGAAGGGCTGAATTCTGGCAACCTCTTAATGCGTGTGGATGCCAGCTATTTCCAAATCGCAGGGTTGGGAACACGCCCAGCTGCATCGCAGCAGGATGTTTGGATGAGACCTGCATGTACATCATCCTCAGCCCTCCTGCCCCATCTTCTGTTGACAAAAAGTGTGGCAATTCAACTAGAAAGAACCCATGTGCTTCTCAAAGTCCCAATCTGTTCTGCCACTGTGAAACCTGAGATTTCCAAATGTCCACAGTGCCCATATTCTGAAATGTCTCTGAAATGTCTTGTTAGCACCAGTGCTTGCACTGTGGCTACTAGGAAAGCAACAGCAAAGTTGTCAAAGGGGGCCAACATTATTTGGGGAAAAACCTCTCACTATGAGTGCAGTTAGAGATGTATGTCTTTCTTCCCAGCATATTTCAAAAAGAGTTTTACTTCATAATCAAATACTTAGTTAAAGTTGTGTGTGGGAAATACATGCATATGGATTGTGCATCCTTGAAGAAAACAAACGATTTCTTCATATGTAAGCAACTGCCTGCATGAAGCAGGAAGGTAGAAATTTGTACTGTAGAACTAGAAGGCCCAACACAAAATAGAATGCTTTAGGTAATTACAAGTTCTGATACATTTCATATTCCCTGGTACCAGGTTACTTTAAGGTCCTTGATGTAATTACAGTCCTTGGAAGACCTGTCTCAGTTACGGTGTCTCTCCTACCTGATTATTATTATTATTATTATTAATTATTATTATCATCATCATTATTATTATTATCATCATCATTATTATTTGCTCTAGTAAAAAATCTCCTTTTAGTGCTGTCAAACACATATGTCCTGTCACTCTCAGCTCCATGATCTGTTTGAGGGGTATTTTGCCTTCTTCTCTTGGCTGAATAGATTCCTCCTTTAGAACAGGCACTTTAAGTACTTTAAACTTGTGTAGATTACTTAAATGAAGGTAAGGGCTGACTCCTTATTTGCATGAATATTTTAAATTAAGCCTTTGGTTTCTAAAAATCAATAATTTCTCTTTAAATTCTAACCCCCCAATTTTCAAGCATAGCTTTCTCCTAGAGGCTACTAATAATTAATTAATGAACTTAGTATATTCACAACAATGCAGTTGCTTTGGATGTTGATGTTTCATTTAGGTTCATGAAGCCATACATGTTTTAAAAATCTGAACATTTGTGTTCATAGGTCAGTATCTATGAACAGGGAAATAAGAGTTAATGAAATGAACTATTCTTCTACTTAGAATAAAGATAAGCCTTAAGAGGATATCTGCATATGTGCTTTAGCCATAATTGTCTCTGTGGTTTTTACTAGTTCAAATGTTTTTACTGTATCAGTGTATTTAGGCCTAATTTTACGTAGAACACATAAGACAGAAAATATGTAAACAGTGTTGTATAGAAATATTAGTTAACAAGACTTGTAGTTTATCTAAAATTATATTAATTTTTCTGTGAAGTCTTAAAATATTCTACCCTACTTATTGGCAGTTTCTAGATGTTGTTCCTAATGAAAACTTTGGCTATAAACTGTATGTATAAGAAAGGTAGGAAATTTGACTCTACATGCTAGCAGACTACCTCCTCCCACATTTTCCAAAGCTTTATCAGCCCAAACTGCAAAAAACTATGAAACTGATAACCAGGAGTGATTCGACTGTATTAATATATTGGTTTTAAAACTCTTACTGGCACACAATGGATCAGAATACAGCTCATCATTATCCAGATGACTGTAGAGATTCTCCATTTTCTGCCCTGAAGTGAAAAATTCAGAATGTACTCCGGCTTCAGTACAGCTGATAAAATTGCACTTGACAGTGACTGCAGAACATTTCATACAAATGATGATTAGTTGCTTTTCTTTTCTTAATATCAACATGCAATTCTTTTAATGAAATAGTATTTTACACAAATAATCCCATATGATGTTGATGAAGATTCAAATTAGGTGTGACATTAAAGTTCGGTTGCTGTTTTTATGGTCTTTAAGAAAAAAGAGTTTATAGGCCCTAAAAATTTCAGCTTTTTTAAACAGAGTTTTAGTCTAAAGTGTTGAAGGTATCTCTTACTGTGTAAAATTCAGGGGGAGAACAGCTTCAATATTTGAATTTCTAAATTATTGGTTGAAATAATTTCATATAATAGCATATTTTTATAAAGATGCTTTCAAATAAAGGTAGATCCTAAGATGAAAGGTAATAAGTGGGAAAATGAGACAAGTAATAAACAGTAAAGTTACATGAAAGAAAACTCCAAAATACACTTTGGAAGAGCTGCACTCAATGTCCTGATCTGTTTTAGATTTTCCATTTGACCTTTAGAAAGTAAGTTAATGGGTATACATGTCCATTTTTCATATGTCTTCTCTACAAGCATATTTAAAATACTAAAATGCTTTAAAGTCTAGTGAAAGGTCCATTTAAGTACCTTCTATTATTAGGAATAGCAATTACTGAAAAGGCCTTCATATATTATTGACAAGTGCAGGACAAAACAGAATAGACTGGAACTTTTTGTAATTTAAAATGCCACTAATATATCTTTTATTTGTTGTTGTCATCATTTATCCTTTATGTGGCATGCATCATGTTTTCTTTTGAAGCAAGCACTATGAAATTGCTGCAAAGCAATAATTCTAAACTGCTAGGTAATATATTATGTGCTGTGAGTATTAACTGTGGCAAAGTGATGAGAACAGTAAACAATTTTTAGGTACCCCCTGAAGGAACTATTCATTTTTTCTATCACATAAAGTAGAATTTCAGCCTGTAGGTTAAAAATAAGAAGTGCCTGACCCTGAATTATGATCTACCAGTTTTCAACTCCCTCACCTCTTCAAACCTAATACCATTTTTCTGTGATTTCAGTATTTGACTTGCCTGGGCTTTTTTTGCCTCTTGCTACCGTCTCTCAGCTCTATGGAATGCAGCAGCATTCTAATGCTTTGTCAGTGGTTGTTAAGGGACAATGTAGTCAGTCCATATGCAGCCTCTCAAAAGACCATGCAAGCTCTGCTTAATGATAAAATGTCTTTACTGGTACAAGATCCTAAATTATTCCTAATCATAAATGTTCTACAAGTTTACTAGTTCTTCAAGGCTTATTCTTTTATCTCTGGCAGCATCTGTCGCCTTGACAAACCATTTTACAATTTGCACTGGTGAGCATTAGGCTTTTCCTGAGGGACACCACCAATATCCAGTGTGTTTAGATGCCAGAAGAGTGAAGAGGGACCTGCTTGGGTGCCTAAGGCAGTACTGGTGCCTGTTTTTTCATGCAAAACTTCCGTGGATGCATATAGATGTGCTCCTTCTGTCTAGGTCTTTAAGTATTCTGATTTTCCTGATTTTTGAAATGTTCAAGCATGTCTAGGAGAAACATTTATCAATGGATTCAAGGTTTTCTTCAGCCTTAATAGATCTGAATACTTCCACGTGTTATGAGTATCTTAATTGCTGAGCTATGTACTAATCTGGTATATCCCTCTTGTTAGAACTGGATCTCTGCACAGACAGAAAAGTAGAAGTTGACATGAAAGTGAGCTAAAACTAAGCTTTAAAACACAGGAATTCAGACATGGAGTCTTAGTGTGACATGGAATGCCTGCCACCATTCAGAGCTTCCATCAATCCTTCTTTTCCTTCTCCTGTGTGTGATTTAGACTGTCAGTATTCAAGACATTGAGCTTTTACAGTCTAGGAACCCAACTCTCTTCTGTACCTTCAGGAGGAACTTAAGTTGAGTGACTACTGTGAAATTTGCTAGGAGAACCCTGTGTATTTAAGTCACATCTATGAATGACTGCATAAACATAAAGAGTAATTCCTATGTTTTTGGAGTGAGATTGCTAAGTAAATTAGTTTGACCCACTTTTACTTCTGCTTTTGTTTTATTACAAATAAGATTTTCTGAAGAAGCTCTGAGATATTCCAGAATCTGATCTTTTGTTAATTTTGGTTGCATAGCAGTAAAATAAATGATCACTACTATATTCCTATCTGAGCAGTATGTCTAACTAGGAAAATATTCAGATAGGATAATCTTCCAGGGCATCTAAATTATCTTTTTTAAGATTCTCAGACTCTGTCTAGTACTAACTGTCTTGGAAAGACAGTCATTGACTTTAGCATGTATTTTATCAGGAGACTATGCCAAGGTAACAAATAACACTTTTAATGCAGGAATTTGAAAACAGTGTATGTAGGGAATGAACCCGACATTCACAGGGGAAATTGTTTTTTGATTCAGGAAAAGAGGAAGGTTGTATAAAATTCCTCAGCAGGTGATACTTTCCACCTACAGAACAGTGTGGTGTTTATGATGGAAAAGGCTGTGGGTTTATCAGAAACAAATACTGTGTACATTAACAAATATGGGGCTTAAAACCTGGGCTGAGTGCTGTTGAAACATACAGCAGCATTCATGTTAAACTTGAGAGGTTTTTTGGATGAGGAACTTTAGCAGTGCAAATGACTTTGTTGTAGCTGTTAAAGTATTTGTAGCCACTTCATCAAGGAGAGCCAGATATAAACAGGCTTTGACGGGTTGCTGCAAAACATCACTATGGCTTTTCTTGCCAGTAATCATAAACTGAAAGGGTTGTTATCTTGCTATTTTCCATCATGCAAAGTGCTTGTAGGAAGACTTTTCTTTTGCTAAGGCAGTTCTATATATGATGATAAGCAGTTTGACAAACTACCAAATGTGACATTAAGGACATAGAAGAAAATGTATGACAGTGTACTGGATCTTACCTTTTTATTAGCAGTTTGTTAGGGGAAGAGGGAAACTTCAAGCACAAAAATAACAAAAGTGTCCCCCAAAACATGCCTAATGCACTTTTGCCTGAAGCAACATATGCTCTGCATTTGTAGGGATGAGTTCATACCTGCTTTTTGAACTGTATGTTTTTTAACTCTTAAAATGTCTTTCCTCTTTCACTGATGTCCTTACAGTCTCATATTTGTGAAAGTTTGAGTGTAGGCCTTGAATTTAAACCCAGCTAAAATCAGAGAAGCCCTCATTTATAAATGTTTGTTTATCTTTACTGTACTTGTCAGAATGAGGTGAGGGCATTTATCTGGTGTGTCTACTTGAAATAATTGGTGACCCACACTGCAGCTAAAGAAAGTATAGTAAGTCAGGCATCTCAATGAGGGTTTGAAATTGAATTGCAGACATATTCTGAGGTGCTTTTGATCCCATGAGATTGTTGGCTTCTAATATTATGGAGGAATGCCTGATTAAAGAAAAGGTTGAATGTTAATACCCAACATGCTATTTGGTAGCTTTTTAATTTCAGATATAGATAGGAGCATGTGGTGTCATTTAAAATTAAGTACTTTATGTCTACGTTGGCATGAAAGCAGCATTTAGCGATTAAATATCCCTGAAATTAACATAATTAATTGTTCCCCAATTTTATTTATATATACATACTGTGATGCAAGTACAATGAAGCATGATCTATCTAAATTGCACATAACATGGGGTTTAGCTATAACGGTAGTAAACAGTATAACTAACAGTAAAGGACCATAATAATTTCAGAAACAAAGATCTTATAGAGATCCTGTGTCCTTCTTACACTGAAATGAGAAAGCAATATTTACTGTTTCTTCAAGATGAGATTGGAAGGAAAGATCTTTAAAGTTTTGAAATTTGTCATATTATTTTACAACCAGTTTTCTTGTGTTGTAGTGTTAATCAATCTGAAAATGTATATACCTTACTAATATACTGTGTAACTGGTTTCCATTATGTTGGATTAATGGTAATTATGTTACATTTATATGCTGAAAATCGATGTCAGTATTACACCATAAGGACCTAATGGTTACTGGATATTCCTGTGGCAAAAAAATCCAAACAAACAAACAAACAAAAAAAACCCCAAAAAAACCTTTTAAAATTTTTAATAAAATTGACCAGTTAAAGACTATTTAGGAAAAGAAATAATACCAAGAAAAGGCAGAAGGTACTTTGTCTTAAAAGATAGTTTTAAGCAAGTCAAGTTATCCATTCTCTTCTGTATATCCTATTCTATCTAGACATTCAAGTGGTGCTGTAGTATTTCCATTTGGAGTAGTTTAGACCAATCTTATCACTTCAACCAGTTGTCTTCAATATTTCTGGTAACTAGATTTTTTTGGTCTGTTTCTGTCTCAGTTGGACTTGCCTCATAAAGCTTCATTATGTTACTCAAAGAAAATTTCTGTGTTCTGTAAAAGCAATTAGCTTAAAGACCACCTTAGTACCCTTATTTCCTAAACAAATATATTGCATAATGAAACTTAAATTAGGCTGAGCAGCTCAGAGTCTCTGGGCATGACAGATACAGCTTGGAAAAGTTTGTGTCTTACATTCTCTTTTTCAGAGTAACTAAATATCAAAATGCTCAGGAAATACCTACCAGTTACTGTTCACCTCCAGCTACCTGCTAGTTTAAAACCAATTTATGTGCATAAGAGATGCTCCTTCACTATCACTTTCCACAGTTTTAAATTTCACGTTCTGCAAGAGAATAAAGCTGACCTCAATCTGGTAGCATTTTAATACCATTGCATGATTTCAATACTGACAGACACAATGATTATAATAATTAATGTTATCATAATGACTTTCCTGTTATTCTTATTGTGATCCATTTTTTCATTATCAGCCAATATTAAGATCTAATTTAACTTACAAGATACATATCAAGCAATTAATGTTGAACTAAAAACAGCCTTACAGTTTCATTAAAACTCATCAGTGTTATAGTTAAATACACTGAACAGCCTAGCAAATTTAACAAAAATTGATTACATTTTGTTTTATTTAGTAGTTGTTTTTGGAAGAGAAATACTGGCACATAAGAGCAGTGTTTGTTTTTTTTTTTTAAGAAAAGCTCTTACAGATATAGATATAGATAGATAAAATTATATTTTTGCATGAACTTTAGACTGCATTCCAGGAAATAACTGAGTTTTGGGATATCTGGTTTTGATAATCCAACTGAATAATATAAAGGAATTGTAGGTTAAAGTCTGGAAGTTTTGTGTTTACTTGAATGCAGTTCCCCATATGTAGTTATATTAGTTTATTGTTCAGCAGTTCAGAACTGAAGCACCTAAAATCAGTGTTGTGTTTATGAATGTAGGCTGATTACAACACTCTTTGCTTTGATACTTGAGATATATACTGTGAAAATTATTCGCCATATTTATTTACAAGTAATAAAACTGTGGAATAATTTGATGAGAGTCATCTATGATTTCTTTCTGAAATCTTTTCAATCCAGCCCTTTCTCTGTCATAAATATTTTTCCATTATCATGCCCCATTTTTTCCTTTATACTTGCTATCCTTTTAGCACTACATTAAAAAATACAGTTATGCCAAAGCTTTCCAGAATTTTGCTCAGAGCTGCCTACTGCTTACTCCTAATCTGTGTGAGCAAATGTCATCTTTAGATGGACAGAATGGCAGAGAGACACCTGCTGTTGACAGGTAGTAAACTGACAGAAAAATGGAACAGTGGCTCCTACAGTCAGGCCTGAACAAAAGCGTGAAGTAAGTGCAATTTAGAACTGAAACTGTCTGTGAGTTGAAGGGGAGGAACAGCTAGCCTAGAATGAAGAGCATGATAAAAAGTTTAAAAGAAAAATAATAAAAGTGGTTGTCAAAGGTTATAAAATAAAAGGCACTTGGTGAACTATTTTATGTCGTGATTTTAAATCATATTTACAAAAAATTGCCATTGAGTTGTACCATTTACTTTTGTTCTAATCATGTGGGATTGAGAGATATTACTCTGTTCTACAGAGAGCAAGTATTAAGGCCTGAAACACCTGCACATGCTTGCTTCAAAGTCACCAATCTGAATCCAGCATGCTTCCCACGCAACAGGCTTTGAATTTCCAAATCCCCTTTATTCTGTTCTCCAAAAAGATTGTCTCTCTAAGCTCTGTGCTAGCTGTATTCATGCTTCACATATCCATTTGCTTGCTTGGTCTTACTCCTTAATTCCTTACTGTTTCATGTGTGAAAACTCACACAGTGTTAATTCCTATCTCAACTTGCTAGTTCTATGAACTGAATCTGCTAGTTTAAACTGAACCACTCTCATACAAAATAATCTTTCCAGCTTCACTAAGAATTCTGTTGATTCCTTTGGTCTTCTGTTCTATGTGTTTTAGATTAAAAGAAGCAGAAGCAGGGGTCAGATGAAAGGAAGGTGTAATACAAAAACACAACAATTTCAGGAAAAATTGCCATGAGGAGAAAAAGAAGCAAAGGAGGAAGAAGCAAAGAAATAAAAAATTGGGAAACCTGAAAGCAGCATTTGAATAAAATGTAAAAGAATTATCCTTATGAAAACTGGATTATAGGTGCATCTTGACCAGCTTTTACTTGCTCCAGGTGTGTTTACTGTCAGCATTCAGCATTGCTTCCACAGTTCATTGTTGTGAGATTGCAATTACACACCTATGAACTTCCTGTTATTACTTGTCGTTAATGTGAAAATGAGCCTCCAAGGATGCTGATTGCACACACCTCTCTGCCCATTTAAAGGGTTCAGTGAACTTCTGAGTGGTGTAAGGAGTGCTGTTACTCCCTCCCATTCTCGTGATTTGATTCAGCAATACATAAAACAGTACAGTTCTTAAAGTAAAAGCCTCTGTTTTAAGTCTTCTCCTTTTTATTTTAAGCATATATTATTGAGAAAAAAAGATAGTTTTATATTCAAGCAAACCGGATTTGAATCCTGATTTACAACATAGCAAACAAATCTGCTCTACCAACTACATTTTTCACTTTTCCATTAAGAAAGCCAGAGTTATAATTAAATAAATATGTGTAAGTAAGATGTTTGCAAGAAGTTCCTTTCGAAAAATCAGTATATAGATATAAACAACCTTTAATGCACATATCTTCACTGAATTGCTTTTGCATTTCTTATTTTCAAACCTGTCTAAAAGGTAAAAATCAATATTAATATGTTCAGAATTTGTAGTGTGGTGTAGAGAGTAAGCTTTTATATTCTCTGAAAGACCTGGTAAGGACCATATTTTACATCTGCAATTTAAGAATACTTAAACATTGAAGAAATCCATGTAAGAAAATGCAGACAATTTTCACCCACTTTGATATTCCAAGTGAATATAGAAGTTCTATGCTCTTAAAAAAAGGTGTCCTTAATTTTTTTTTTACAACTGTCAAGTTACTAAATGTATTGCTTGAACGCATTAGGAATATAAAATCCAATACATTAATGAGGAAAAATCCAACCTTTATGGTTTATTCTTATTAATGATACAGAAAATACAATGTATGCAGTTTTCTATAAAGAGATGCAAAACTGTGAACAATAACTAAAAGAAGGCATTTGAGATATGTGGTCTTTAAAAAATTATTGCATAAATATTATTATTTACTGGTATTAAATACTGGTACTAAATTATTGCATAAATAGAATTATTAAGCTGATAAAATTTTGGACACCATCATCATGCATGGCTACTGTAGGCATAGTGTTCAGAATGTGCTTATTTTTCTTTAGACCTAAATAATTAGAGTTATAAAGTAGTTTAGGGAAAGGAAAAAATAAAGTAAGCTCCTATGTTAGGTGTCATCTTTTCTGAAAATTAAACATGTATGTCTGAGTTATCACTCAAGGTTGTCTGTTCAAACAGTGAGGAAGAGAAGCTTCCCAGATGAAAATTCATAATGAATGAAATGACACAACTCAGGATAAAGTAACTTTTGATTGGGCTAAATAGCTACAACGGAAGTCAGGATTATCCTGTCTCCATCCTTGAAGTCTAAATTTTAATAACTAAAACATAGGTTGGATGTATAGAATCATTAAACACAACTCTAAGCTTCAAACTCAGTTTGATGAAGTCCTCAGATTTGCTACGCTTTACCAAATTCCCAATGTTGGGCTAACAAATCTTGCATAGAAATTCTGTACTTTTTCTTCCCAATACTTCTGTAAAGTCTATGATTTTATTCTTGGTTTTACTGAAAAACTGTATTAATCTATTTTTATTTATCTTAGCATCAAATGAAATAAATAAAGTAAAAAACCTAATTTAAAGAAAGCAAGAGCAGCACTACTCAGTGTATCTTGTTGCTTCCATTAAACCTAGTCTCATCAGCCTAACTTTGAAAAATTAATGCAATAGCTGTTCAGGTAAATAAAGACTTAACCTAGTCTGCCTGAACCAATGTAAATCAGCTAGGAATTATACAAAATATAATAGAGTTTACAGAATCAAAAATTTCTAAAGAACTTGCAAGTACAACTGTAAGAATAACTGATATTTATTTCAGATTATGAACTAGAAAGCATGTAGGAAAAGGGAATCTAATTTAATTTTTTATATTTGTTTTATTTTACCAAAATACTGAAATGTACTTTAGAACAAAATGAAGCTTTTAATTTGATAGGAAACAAAAGTTTTCATTTGGGACATACAAAGCCCCCAAGCATTTATTTTAATGAAGTCTTGCAGTGCTTCAGGTTAGCTCCCCGTGTTCACAATGCCCTCTGTCATTCTGTGCTCCCAAACAGCCTTTTCAAGGCTGAGGCCACTGAGGTGTTCTGAATCACTGTCATCCTGCCCCTGCAGCATGGGTCCTGGGCCTTTTCCATTCCCACTGATCAATGAAGAGATCTCAATCAATTTTGCTGAAAATAATTTTTCAGGAAAAAAAACCCCAAACCATTGAAACATTTTAGTTAAAAAGATGTTAAACTTGTAGCTGGGTGTGCTCTAAAATGTTCCATATACACAATCAGAAACTTTCAGAACTATTTTCTGCTGCACCAAGATTTCCATGGCAAGGTTTCCCAGGTCTGGGAGATGATTAATGCTAGGTTAGATCTTATCTAAGGAATCAGGAGACAATCAGGTGAACATCTTTCATTTGAAATGAAACCAGGATGCATCTTTGGGTTTAGAAATAGACATAGCCTAAAGCTCCTTACTTGTTTTTTCAAGGTAGTAGTGATTTCACTTGAGAAAACTAGATGTTACTGATTTTTTAATTGATCTGAATTGATCAAGTTGGATGCAGCTGGATTTTTCAAAGGATTATGTAATTGGAATATGACTATGTACCATAATAGGTAGTGCCATGTTTCAGACAAGACTGAACAGAAATTTTCTCTCCCTTTTTAAAGCAGTACGTCAGTTTTGATTATCTCTATTGTGTAAGAAGCATTAAGAATATTTATGATAATAAAATAATGTTTTTGAAAAGAACATTTACTCACTTGTTAAATATTTTATCAACATTGTTTTCAGTTACAAGAAAAACCCAAACAACCTAATTAGCTTCAATGGCATTTACATTCATCAGAATATTTTCATATGCAGTAATAAGTGACACTACTTTGAGGGACATATTGCACTGGAAGGAATGTGTTTGTGCAGTCATTAATTTACATAAATTCGTGCTCCCATGAAGCATTTGGCAAATCAGAAAATACTGTTTTTCATCATTTTGTATATAAATATGTGCATGTGTATGACAACAGTATCTTTACATTTGTGTGGAATAAGGGTACACATACCTTTGAAAGTCTAGGCAATATGCATCTGTTAATAATTACTAGAATTGTGAAAAATAAGCAAGAGGTTTTGAGGTTTAGAAGGAAATTATTTAGACCTGCCATCTTGTCAGGAGATTCTGCAGTCCTGCAGAGAAGCTGGGTGGGTGAATATGTCAGCCAGGCTCTGCACAGTCCTCAGGCATGGGTATGGGGTCTCGTGGATTTTCCCTGGTAAATTTGGATGCTTCTGCAGAGTCATGAAGTTTCCCTCCCAGAAGCCTTTACAGAAACTCTAAATGAACTGCAACATTCCCCAACTAAGTGTCCTCAGTTACAGTATTGAGTAGAGAACACCTTGTTGCTGATTAGTCTGTTCAAACTATGGGTTTTTTTCTTATTTACTGGCATTTCTGGTGCTTATAGTCTGAACATTTCATTCATGCTTTTGTACTTCTTGATGGTCAGCAAATTGTTGGCATAGTTTGTGCTTACTTGAGCACACAAAACCTTTTATTTAAGATGCAGTGTGTTATTTGGGACAGGTGACTGATCACATTTTGTCTGTTTCTATTTATACAAAACATTTCCTAAATGCTAAACCTGCTAATTTTTTTGGCACAAAAAGCTGACTTTAGCTTACATGGTTATGCTGACAGCTATGCTAACCAGGCACAACTGATGCTAACTGCTGTGCTCAGACATGATGGAAAAATACTATGGCATTGCCAACTCTTCATTGTTAGACTCTGTCTCTCTTTTCTTTTTCCATCATCTATTTCTTGTATGTTTGCAGATAGTGACAGTACAGTTGCAGATGGTGAAGTGAGGCTTCACAGTGATGTGATCCTCTGCATAAAGGTTTTTACTTAAAAATTTTTATCACTCAACTTTGAAAACTTCAATTCTATTAAGCTTTTTAAAAACAAGGCAAAAAAAGTAAGCAAGCAATGTCAGGTTCTTTTCATAGTGCATTGTTCAGTCCAGATGAGTGTTTGAATTTCAAGAGAGACAGTAAGTTTCCTTCAGTGTGGGCAGCTTTGATATAATGTAAAGGTGGGAATAAAGTGAATGAAAAATAAGGTGAAAGCTAAAATAAAGCTTCCTTACAAGTAAGCCTTCATTTAAACTGCTGTCACTTCAGACCCAAAAAACCTAGTAGAGAAACACAGTTTTGGCTTCTCCCTGATCAGATTTGTGGTGACCTTTCCACATTTGTACTGCTCATTCCCAAATTTGAGGGTTTTGGTGGTAATTGGCATAACGTGTCAAACAACTGAGATAGCTTTCTGTTTTGAATAATAAGATATAAAAGTCAATGCCTTTGAAGTACTCAAAATAGCCAACAGTCTCCAGGAAAAATACATTTTATGTACTCAGCTATACAAAACCTGAAAGAACTTTGTGTTACAGCTTCAAAATCTTACATAGTACAAGAACCGTGCTGAGCTGCTGAAGTTCTTTCTGTTCTGTCTTCCTGTCACTCCATCAGTGAAAGTCCAATCCTGGCGATGGGTCAAAGGATGAAAAGACTGGATTAAGTTGCAATATGGGCTAATTGGCCAATGTGAATATTAACTAAATACATTTTAATGAATCTTTCAAAAAGAAAAATTGGTTAGATCCATAGGGTATTAGTATGATTTCAAAAGTTCTTTTCCTTTTTATGAGACTGAAGAGTTAATACAGGCAACATAACATGACTGCTGAACATAGTATCTCCTTCCACATCAATGAAACAAAATTTTGAGTAAAATTTTCAGAGGTTTAAAACACTGTCAATTATGGTGGAATCAGTGACTTTAGAAAATTGTGTGTATCAAACAGAAGTGGATCTGAACAGGGATAAAGAAAGCCCTAATGAGCTGTCAATCACATGATACACGCTTCTGTGCTTTGTATCTTGGAATTAACTCTAGTGTGATCCCACAGACCATTTGCAAATGCAGAACTTTAAGTACATATTACAGTTCCGTTTCATTACTTCTGAAATTGTATGGCCACTTTCTGGACTTATTTATTTGCACATCCTTAAATGGGTGCAAGGAAACTCTGCAAGCAGAATATAGACAAATATGCATGTAAAGCACATTCACATATATATCTATATGCAGGTTCATAGTGTATAAAACAAAGTAAAGGAAAAAGCATCTGTATAAAGGAATGAGCTATTTCAAACAGAATCACCAGAGAACTAGTTGGTGAATAGTGACTGGAATTTGTGACTGTTTTTAAGAATATTAGCTTGTAATTTTTCAGAAAAACACCAGGTATGACTTGTGTTTCCTTTCTAGGGGGAGTTGGAGAAATTGCTGTCTAATAGCAAAATATCAGTATGTGATCTCATTGAAGAGTGTGAGTGTGGTAGGTGTTTATTTACAATAGAATTTTATTTATAGATTTTTGACAAAAGGAAGAGTTTAAGAAACATGACTTAATGGGATAAAGTGATTGGAATCTGAATTTGGGAGAATTAAAATAAGAGTAAATAAAATTAATAATGATAAAGGGTAGTAGCCTCTAGGACAGTTTGCCTGAGAGTACTGGATTCTTATCACTTGCAGTCTTAAAATCAATATTTTCTCTTAGTAAGGAATTTTTCTATACCTTATTAAGTTAAAGTTTTGATGAGTACTTACTCTAAAAGTTCATAGCAAATTAATATAATTATATGTAAAATATGTAGCTCTATTAAAGAGTATTTAATATATACACATTAAATTATACATATTATACATATATACTCATTAAGGTCATGTGATGATGATTTAGTCTGATCTTTGAAATAATGAAGTCCATAGAATTTTGCCCAAGGACCTTTTGCTTCCAGACAGGTTATTTCCTAGCTCAGAAAGGCTTTTTAGAGAGAAGAAAAATTATTTCAGTATATGGAAAAGGTAACCTGTGCATAGTGCAGTCCACTGTAATGTTTTTTATTGTTTTTTGAGCCCAACACAATTTCTCTAAGATTACCACTGATAATATACCTATAATTTTAGAAGAAATGCTTCTAAATTGCTTTTTTTTTGGTAATTAAAGATTTTAAATCAATGCAGTGCTGCCCCTCAACCTTTGATTCATATTAGGATGATATGAAAATGGCTGAAAGGATCACTCACTGAGGGAGCTCAGAATAAGCTAAGATGGAAATCTAGTTATACACAGTACAGGAAGCTCTCGCTGTTTGTTACTTTCACTATTTGTCTCAATAAACTTAAAAGCTCCACAGACACACTTGCATGGACATAATGAGCATGCTGTGTGGAAATTTAGCTGAAGGACTTTCATGAGTAATGCTAATAAACTACTGCTTGCAACTGTGCATCTTTCAAACTGCTTCTATTCCAAGCAGGCTACAGCAAGAAAAATGCCATGTAGGTGGGCTGTCTGCACTTTGGTCAATGATTATATACTTCTGGGTCTGTGTAGAAATAGAGCAGGAACAAAATAGCAGATATTTAGATACAAACCCGTTCAGTGACAAAGTGCCCAGAGAGAAATGCATGTTCTGCATGTTCTGTTCCCTTTTATTTGTAAATAAATAAAACCCTGAACTGCAACTGGGGTTGGAATTCATGACACATAACTTGAAGCTTTGTAAAATTAGCTGGCTGTGTTGGCTCCCCCTGTAACCACTGCAGAGAAATATTCATTCCTGAAGGTAAATCATCTTTGCCTTGGACACATCCTGGAATGGTATGAATGGTTAGGTACTTAGGCTCAACCTGTATAAAATATAATAATGTAATAATGATATATTTAAATATTTTTTCCTAAAAGTCAACAAAACTTTGAAAACTTCTATTAAACTTTTTACTTAAAAAAAAGGCAAAAAAAGTAAGCAGGCAATGTCAGGTTCTTTTCATAGTGCATTGCTCAAAATGCTTAGGTTCTTGCTGCAAATTCATCTTGCAGC
Source organism: Acridotheres tristis (assembly GCA_037013685.1). NCBI lineage: Eukaryota > Metazoa > Chordata > Aves > Passeriformes > Sturnidae > Acridotheres > Acridotheres tristis. Next base: position 32,912,790 of record CM072885.1, on the reverse strand, counting down.
AAATGCATCTAAATAATTATTTTTGTAATTCTTATAACCTGTATTCCACAAAAACAAGGAAACTAGATATCACTGTTCAAACGAGCAGATTTATAGTTAGGAAAAGATGATAGATTCTTTCCACACAGGAGAAGATGAGACGCAACAAATTGAAGAGAAAACTTTGACACCTTTCTTTCGTTCTATTTAAATATGCACCAGACATAAGTATGTTACTTATCCATAAAGGCAATTTTTCTAAAAGTCTGCTGAAATCCTATTATGCTCAGTCTCTTCCTATTAACAGCCCATAACTGTAACTAAGGAAATGTCTGATCAGATGCTTTCCCTTGCTCATGCATTCTCACAAAGCTAAGTGGATTGAGGTCCTCTGCTTCTTTCTTTTGTATGACTATACTTTAGATCAAAAATACAATATGCAGAACACTTTAAGGCATGCATCCTGTAAAAGAAATGCTGCTGCTTAAGAGTATAAATAATCCCACAGACAAATTGTCTTCCATGGAAATATTAAAGTATTTGCAAGACTTTACTCACAGTGAACCATAAGTAAGGTTATCTTTAAAAAATATTATAAAAAAATCTATCTATTTATCTATCTATCTATCTATCTATCTATCTATCTATCTATCTATCTACTTACCTATCTACCAATCTATCTTTTGTTCTAGTATAAATATATAAACTACCCAATTAATATATTATTAAGTAGTATTATTAAAACTTGGAGATTGAAACATGGGTCATTCCAGTCCTTAAATATCGTTGCTGAAATCCTAAGGAAATTGATGTATTTGAGAGTGAAATTTCCTCATGTTCAATCACCTTCTTTTCTAAATAGTGATCACAATCCTGTGCTTATGTTTTATAATCTGCTACCGTGGAGATATTACCATACACACAGGATGATTGCTCCATTGTATACAATCAAGTAGGATAAATGAGTTGATTAAAATGGTTCCAAAAATCTTCCTAATTGTCATTAAATATTCCTTGCTTTGGTTCTTTCTCACTATAAAAGGTAGTCAAGATAAACAAAACATCTTGAAAGGACTGAGTTGAACTTGTTACATACATTAAGATTTAATGCTTTTTAATATTTCCAGTAGTTTATTAGAATTCTTTTCACCTTTCATCTAATGTTGATATGTGCTAAACTTCTCAGGACTGTGGGTCAGATGTGAGCCCTCCTAAAGAATGCAAAGTCAGGAAATGATCTATGCCCATATTGCAGGAGATCAGATAGTGCAGAATTATCAGTGAGAGAAGGACACGTGGCTGTCCTTCATAGAAAGGAAGAAAGACATATGATTGCTAGAATGATTATATGTATATGTAGAGAGTCCTTATAATTGAATCGGTTGTTGATAAAATACTTATTGCTTGAATCATTCATATGTCCTGAAAAAAAAAAAACCCAAAAAATCTCTTTTACCAGTAATTCTCCATCTTTATTTTAGGTGTTTGCAGTAAGAATGTTTGAGTAACTGTTATGAGTTTTAGGACTCAGATAACAGCAACACTATATACTGGATGCCCTTCATTTACTCCTTAGAGGAAACCCAGTTTGTAGAGGCATATGTTGTGCAAACTGAGCCCACATCCTTTGGTAGCAATATATACAGTCCAAATCTGTCAGCATATCAAAACAAAACTGTGTGTATCTAACTAACATGCTGACAAGAATGCCAATAGACACAAACAGGAGGCCAGAATTCTCACTTGTGTTTAAGCTCCATTAATTACATTATGGACAGCTTTTCAGCCTTTTGTTTGGATGGAGTAAAATCCTACAACTGCCATGCATTTGATTGTTCTATCATGTTCTATCTGTAAATCAAATTTCCTTCTGTAATGATGGTTTGTTTTCTAATACTACTGAAAAATGAGAATTTTACACCTTCTGTAATTTAAATAATTTTCATTCTTATTGGTAAATATGTAGTGTCTGTACTGAAAATGGAGGTATACCCACTGGAGTCAGTAAAAATGTAGGATGCTGTAAGTTAACTGATTGATTTTCTTTGTTACTATAAAGAGTTTTAGAGGAAAAAGGTCTATATAGCCTATTTGAGTAAAATTATATTTTTCAATTAGATATCTTAATCTACTCAATACAAATAGCATCCATAAACTGCCTTTATAGGTACATTTTGATCATAGGCAGTCATTGTGATATTCACTAAAGAATAGAAATTACTAGTATTTAGAACTACACTTCTACTTTAAATATTGTAGAAATATTTCACACAGATATTTCTATTCACTATCTGTGCCTGCAAAACACATTGAGGGTTGCCTCAGCATTTTCAGAAGAATTTATATCCTTTATCTAATTGAACTTTAAAGTAGCTTTTCTGAAGACTGGTGTCAGAAACTAGAAGTGGTTGTTGCTATGGCAGATTCAGAAAGCAGATGATAACCTTGATGTTTGGGCCAGCATTACGTGTTACAGGAAAATAGGTTTGGATGTAAAAAGCTGGAAATGTTTGGAATTTCATTGGGTATGTTTCAGTTTAGAATTTTTTGTTTGCCTGCCCCTGGCTACTAGTTTGTCTATCTTTATCTTTTTCTTTACAGACTACCCCAAATTCTGATAGCCTTAAAATAAATGTCTGAAAAGCCCTCAGATGAACTTCTTTATCATATTCACAGCATGTTTCCTTGATATAAAATTCAAGTTGACAGCATTGTGAATAGAAAAGTTAGCTGTAGATTCTGTGTTATTCACATGTTACCTTGCAAATGTGCTCACATTAGATTCCAAAAATAGACATTAGTATATAATGAAGTAGACCCTAGTGGGCAGCAAATCAGATGAGTTTACCAAATGTTTGAAAAGAAGAACTTGCACTTTAAAATGTAATAAACTTTGTGATGAGCAAGGGAAAATCTCCAGATTGTCTCAAAATTGAGCATTTTGTTGCCACTTGGCTGAGTGGGAGTTTGGAAGGTGTTGGAAAGATGCAAACACTATAGGGTGCAAAAAGCAGAAATCTCTAGCTAAAAGACAGGGTGGTTTGGGTTTCTAATACCTGAAGCCTGAAGGGTATTAGAAGAGTTTAGGTAGCCCATTTTCCCCAAAAGTTGTTACAATGGTTGTGGGCTATTAAGTCCCTTTTGTATAACACCTTGGGGGTAGAAAGAGAGAAAGGAGAGGAAGGAAGGAAAGGAAGGAAGGAAAGGAAGGAAGGAAGGAAGGGAGGAAGGAAGGAAGGAAGGAAGGAAGGAAGGAAGGAAGGAAGGAAGGAAGGAAGGAAGGAAGGAAGGAAGGAAGGAAGGAAGGAAGGAAGGAAGGAAGGAAGGAAGGAAGGAAGGAAGGAAGGAAGGAAGGAAGGAAGGAAGGAAGGAAGGAAGGAAGGAAGGAAGGAAGGAAGGAAGGAAGGAAGGAAGGAAGGAAGGAAGGAAGGAAGGAAGGAAGGAAGGAAGGAAGGAAGGAAGGAAGGAAGGAAGGCCGCTTGTAGCTCTTATTACATGCAATATGAGGTTCAGGAAAACCCTATGGAAGGAAGGGCTGCTTTGAAATCTTTCAATTAGTTATAAGTTCATTGCTTTATGCTGAGGTATTTTTAATTAAATGAATCCTTATCCTTGAAAGTGCTTTGTATCCACTTGAAATCAAACATGTTTTCATTAGTTTATGATCTGGTTTTTCTCCATGAATTCCACCTTTAAGTTTCAGTCACACATGCTGCTACTAAACTTGGGGTAAAAAGGAAGGGATGGTGGAATCTGTTTGTAACTGCACTCTCAATGTGCTGTGTGTTTCAAAACTAAAGGTAGAAATATATTTTAAATGTAAACTGCATTTATGCCTATAACACTCCTGGAAGTAATTTCCACACCATGGGGACCTTTTCTGAGGGAAGTAGGGTGCAGCTGCAACAGGGTTTCCCTGCAGCTGTGCACTCAGTAAGAATTTTCCTTCTAGGGAATGTGCAATTTCTAATTATGAGAGAATCCTTATTTGGCATAGGAATGGCAAACTCATGTGCTTGTTAATAAAAGCATTTATTGTCCACATTATAATATGGTGTGTATTGGAGAAGAGCTGTCTAAAATCATTATGCAAACTTCATTAAAGGCTCTCTATAGTCTGGAAATGAAATTTCTCCCTTAAAATGCTAGTCTTCATCTGTATTTAAGATTGGTAGAAAAAAAATAGGTAGCTTTTTTTCTTCCACTTTCTTTTTTTGTTTGTTTTTGCTTATGTTTGCACTTTGTGAGTAATTAACAAATCTGTTCAGATGGTTTTATCTTGGCCTGTAATTTACTCTAAGTGGAAGGTTAACTGTCACTATGGGAAGCCCCACTGAAATCGGTGGGGATCTGCACAAATCACTCTTTTGTTCCCTGGTTTTAGATAATAAAATAATTTTTCCCCCTGCTGATAATTTTATTGGGAAAATTATTGTGTATTTATCAGATTCATAACAAGCATAAAATTTACCCATTGCCATCCTAGGAAAAATCCCAAAGGTAGAAATTCAATGACCTTCAGGCATCTAAACCTGAAATTTTAATATAAACCCCACTGATTAGTGTTTACCTAACTCTCAAGGTCCTAAGCTTTAAGGGTGTCTTCCCATCTCATACCAAAATTCCCTAGTTTCCTGTAGTGTGCCATACATGTGATTCTGTGAGTACTGTGCTTTAGGAAGTGCCTACATCCACCTTGTCTTCTTGGAATCCAGAAGACAGACCAAGATTTTGACCATGATAGGGCATGTTCTGCAGGGTCAAACTTCTGTGGAGGGGCATGTTTGCATGTGCATGCCTGGATATAACCTGCAGAGCTCCCACTCACGTGCTGCATAGTCCTGGATGCTGTTCCCTGCTTTCTGTGTTACTTCTGCTTTGTGTAGCAGGTCTTTGGTTTACTGTCTGTTCTTCAGAGGTTCATGAGGCTGCCTTCCCGTGGCCATGGGAATTTCGTGTCTTTCTACAGTGGCATGCATTTTTAGTAGGTTACCACAGTGCAGTAGTAGCCCATTGGAGAAGGAATGCCTTGAGAAATGCTTGATACAGCTTGAATCTCCTCTAACTGTATGAAGGCATCTTCCCAGGCTGGTATTCTCAACACATCCAAAGCATGTCTACTTGGCTCTTTTCATCTCTTTGCAGATATCTTTATGACATCAAGTGTTAAAGTTTTTCCCCATATATGAAGGACTATAATAAACACAGAGTACAGGGCCTCCTGGGCTTAGCAATTTTTGTAGGCTATCTTTATTTTCTGCCTATTCTGAGAAGGGAATCTGGCCCTTTGAAATATTAATGAGATTATTTTCTTAATGACATTCACTATGCAGTTCTTTAATTCTACTTGGAGTTATATATGTATGCAGTAGGGTAGTCAAATGCATTCCTTATAAGGGTAAAAACCCTTCAGGTGTTCATGGCAGTTCTGGAATTTGAAATCCAAGTGAGTGGGAGGTCAGCAAGGAGGCACTGAGCAATCAATTTTTCTGGTATCTCATATCAGAAGAGACTAATTTGGAGCCAATCTTTTCTATATGGCAGTACAACAGTTAGAGTAATTTGTGCTAAGTAAAGGCCAGTCAGAGCCACAGCTGAGGGACTGCAAATACTTAAAGCACAGAAGCTTTTGCTGAGATACTTTTTGATCAGAATATCTTGCCAATCATGGAAAAAGGTGAACTCTTATGGGTCCTTGTCCTCACATTTCATGTTCCTTTAATGGGTAGTGTCAATTGCTTTACCCCTTCTAAAACTGGCTGATGCCATACAAGTTAACAAGACTCTTTACATTGTCACAGTCCAGTCAAAATGATTGCCTCCTTTAAACCTTAACAAAACCCTGGCCTTACTGAAATTGCTTAGGTTTTCCATAGATACCACTGGAAAAAGGATTGACACTTTTGTGCTTTTAATTCTGAGAGGCTTTTAATTCTGAGAAGCTTTCTCTAAGTGGTTTTCTTTATGATAAAGATCTGATTATATATTACTTGTATATATTTATATTAAAAATACAATATAATACATTGCATACAAATACATTTATAAAGCATTGCAATGTGTTAGGAATATTTTGGTAACATCAAGTATATGAAGATTAGTTTTGTAATCATATAATTGCTAAGGTTCTCTACTTCCAATAATCTACTTTTAATTTTCTGGATACCTTATCTTCTCTCCTCGAGGTCTCCTAATCTTGCTTGACTATGGAATTGGAGGAAAGGAGTTGGTCTGTTACAGAGCTTAGTCAGGAAGGACTAGACAAGCCAAATATATTTTTTTTTAAAAAATCATAGATATGCCATTTTTTCCTGCTCTTGTGAAGACAGACCATGGGAATGCCTTAAGTTCTTTTAACAATGAATAGTAAAAGGTAAAATTGCCAGCCTATATTTTTGTCCATGCTTATGTGACACTTCAAAGCAATTTAGGAAAAGCTGTATTTTCCTTAGGCAATATAGCCCTTAGCCCTTCCTTAGAATTTTAGGTTCAGGCATACAAGGTCTAATAGGTTACCCAACAGAGAGGTATCATTGTTATAATGAATTTGTTCTCCAGCTGCCCTCAAGCTGAAAGTCATATATAAAGAGACTATGTTGTCTGAAGCCAAGCTAGTGTGACAAATTAACAGTCATGCTCTCTATATGACAATCAGTGTTTTCTGATCATTAGTTGTATTTGCTTAAAGCTCAGGAGAGTCCTGTTGTGCCTATTTCCATACCTCTGATATGAGCCTAATGGTACCATATTATGAAGTTAGCTGTGACTCCCTGAGGAATAGCTCTATAAAAATGTTGGAATTATCAGTATTTTTTAATACATTCTACATCAGAACACACATTTGTTGTTTGGGATATGGCCTATACTTTGGAAAAAGGCCAGTATTAAAGCTTATAATTTTCTTCCTGCTGTTGTATTCAGAGTAGCTCTAGATTTTATTTGCATGTTGAACCTCAAGCCTGAAACAATTTTAGATTTCAAAGTGATGAGGTTTCTGAGTTGCTTAACAGGCTGTGAGAATTTTTTGGTTTTGTTTGCATAATCTCAGTTAAAATAAGCCTTCTATGCTGTTATAGAAGAGTTAGTGAAGTAATCCAACTGAGACCAACAGTTCCCTCATGGTCTGAGATAGTTTTGCTTGACAAACATACTCTTGCAAAGGGTTGTGATAAGCTGAATATGTTGATGTTCTTCTCAGTGCACACAGATCAGTAGGCAGCAGCTGTAACTGTGTCTTCATTTTTTTAAAGTGTGAAGAATGTACGTGTTATAGAGGGAAATATGCCTGAAAACCATAACTGTCATTTCAGATTTGATATCACCTTCAGAGTCCTAAATGAAGTGGTCCCTGAAAAGTTTGAATACTGAACACTTTTATTTTAGAGGTGTACATGTGCTTCTGCAATTAAAAGCATGCCAGACTTACTCAGAACGTGTGTTCGTCAAAAGGTGGAATTTGGATATTATGAAATGTTTCTGAGCTGAAATATGGCAGATAATCTTATTTTAGAAGCAGTTTATTATAAAATTGAATGTAATGTATTTTTGTCATTTTCGTGTAGAAATTTAGATTACATTTCTGTGCTGCCAGAATAAGATCACTTTAAAAAGGTATAGATATTTTCCACAAAGCATTATTCCTCTTTTGTTTTTTTGTTTTTTTGCACACTATCTCACTATTGCCCATCATGAGGTACTAAGATGCATACAATGTATGGAAGCTTTAATGCCCAGTGTTACACGGAAAATTTGTACAAAAAGAGATGTAAGAGAAAAGAAACACTTAGGGGTCTTTACAGCTAAGCATGTTCCTTTTATTTCTTTTCCGATTATATTTGCCTGACTTAAAGCATGACTATCATGTTTTAGATAATAGAGATATTGCATTGCACAAATCTTGTCTACAAAATACAGGAATAAGAATAATGACAAGGATTCATTTAATTGAATAGACCTTCCCAGCATGTCTTTGAAATGTCTCAATGACATGTACCAGCAAGTAAGGCAGTTCATTTGATATGACCTTAGTACAATCCAGGAGGTATTTTGTATTAATTTACACTGCCATGACAAAGCCTAGATTAGGTCATTCTGGTGACAAGCCCGTTCTAGTCTCACAATTGTTAACACAGGTAGAACTGCAAAAGTTGTGGGAAGTTTTAAGCTTGTGTTTACAGGTCTAGAGATGCCTTTGCATGTAATAATGGAGTTGCCTGTCTGGCTTTTATATATTTAAACCAAGTATTTTAGCTTTTGAGACAGATGGTAAAATCATCAATGAATTGCAACAGTTGTGAAAAGTGTAGGAAGAGGCAGCAGCTAAAAATGCTGCATCCCAAGATTGTGTCTACGTTTATGAATTCTAACCCACACTTTTATCTACAAACAGGTCTGATTTGCTTACTACTGGTTATCTAGCTCTCTGTGCTCACAGGCATTGTTTAGGAATATTTTAGGTAGTTTTTTGATCTTATCTTTCAACAATATATTTTTGTCAACAAAATTTTATGCTACATCTGCATAGCAATATATAGGAACACCTGAACCTCTGTCTGTGGTCACCTGCTTGGTGAAATGGCATTGGTTTGTATTCCCAAAAGCTAACTTTAGGATGATCTCTTTAGGGTGCATCTGTGGCCAATGCAAAACCAGAAAAATAAATTAATTCTGTAGAAAGTGATTCAACAGGGTTTAAATGTCTGTCACCCTTAAGAGTAAAGAGATTTAAGACTAAGTAGTTAGTGCCTAGATTTAACTATAACACACATATTCTTTCTTGCATGTATTTTTGTCAAATTTTGAAACTATTTTACTGAATGCTTTATTGGAATTAGACTGTTGTTCCAGGCTTACACTTTGTTGTGATGCTGCTAATCTAAAATACCAAGTATTCAACCTTGTTAATTAATATGCAGTATGTCATTGTGGAAAAGGCTCTAAATTTGGATTCTGATGATTAATCTTGTATAATTTAAATTACATACAAGTTGCCAATTGTTTACATTTTAAATAACTTTCAAGATTTTAAAAATATTTTTAATTGAATCTGCTTTCTAGGATATACAGGACTTATTTCCAAATTGAACAAGAAATCTTATCTCCCTAACTAAGAGAAATAATTATTGACTTGCTATGCACATGCCCTAGTTTTAAAAAATCTTAAAAATCTAAATCTGTGTCACACTAAACCTGTTAATATTGCTTTTCTTTAGAGCATGTGTGACAACACAAAAATTTGTGGAATTTATTATGAAGAATGAGAAAAGGGAGGAATGTCTGACAGTAAGTGGGTTTGTTCATAAGCTCAAAGATATTAAGATCCTTTTCCTCAAGGCGCAAATGATAACAACAGAAAATGTCTACTTAGAAATAATATTATTTGCTGTATGCTATGAGGAATAAAACAAATAAACGAAGGAAGGAATGTGCTTGCCCGTTCACAGCCATAAAATTACTCATTGTTCAAAATAATTTGAGTTGTCAAGTGTACAAGAAATTATCTTCTTTCATATGTTACTGTATTCTCCTTCATTCATGCTCTTTTTCTGGTTTATCTAGTTTGTTATTTTCACGGTTCATGCAGAGAAAAATATGTTCTTTTTACTTTATTACAGCATAGACACTTCAACACACATATTAGAGGTCACTAAATGGGGACAATATAAATTTCTCATTGTCTTTCTTACATGTATTATCTGGTATTGATTTATCATAGAATTGTTGAACCACAGAATGGCCTAGGCTGGAAGAGTCCTTAAAGATCATCCAGTTCCAGCCCCCTGCCATGGGCAGAGACACCTTTCACTAGACCAGGGTGCTCAAAGTCTGTCCAACCTGGCCTTTAACACCTCCAAGAATGGGGCATCCACAACATCTCTAGACAACCTCTTCTTTTGTCTCAACACCCTCACACTAAAGAATTTATTAAAGATATCTAATTTGAATCAACCTTCTTTTAGTTTAAAGCCATTATTCTTTGTCCTATCACTACATATCCCTGTAAACAGTCCTTCACCAGCTTTCTTCTAGGTCCCTTTACGTGCTGGGAGACTGCTCTGAGGTCTCCTCAGACCCTTCTCTTCTCCAGCCTGAACGACCACAACTCTCTCAGCCTCCCTTTCACAAGACAGGTGCTCCAGCTCTGTGATAAATTTAGTTGCTCTCTTTGAACTCCTTCTTGCCAGGTCCATGACCTTTTTATGCTGGGAGTCTACTGCATGGCTTTATGGGAATTTTTTTATGTGTTATTAGTGTAAATAACAAGTAAATACATTATTCTGTAAATTTATCCAGATTAATTTCTCCCTGCCCCCCCCCGCCCCCCAATGGTTTATATAAAAAACAATTCAGGAACTGTAGAAGGTTTTTATCAGTTCTTATTATGCATATTGCAACTGGCTTCATATAGCAGTCAGATGGCCATCAGTTATGTATAAACTAGCAACAGCAGAATTAGGATTTCAGTATTGCAAGTATTACATTGCTATTTAAAAGAGTTTGCTTTAAGCAGAGAAAGGATTCTCTCTTTCAGTTTAGGAAAAAAATAGCTTTTAACTTTGTATGATAGTTAAAAAATAGAATATTAATGTTTCCTATAGTTCTTAATAGAGTGCATTTCATAATACTTTATGACTTACCCAGTGTAAAACTTACTTTTTCCTTCCTCTAGGAAGGAAACAGCCATGAGAGATGTAATATTCTAGGTATTTGTAAGTACACATTTCTAGTGGAGCATTTTTACACATAGAACATCCTTATCATCTTATCATAAAGGTGTTGAATTTGAATTTAGCAAATCTACTGAAACAGTGCCTTATTTATAAAACTTAAAATTGCTTGGAAAGGTGTGTAGTACAATGACTCAAATAAAAGCAAAATATTAGATAAATGGAGAATCCAATTTTTATTTTGTAATTCTAGCATAAGTTTATATCCTAAGGAATGATATCACTAGTGTCTTGTCCTTTTTTACTAGAAATTAATGATTTTACTAGAGTCTCCAGGGAAATTCAGAATTTCCATGAAATTGAAGGTTTGTTTAATCCAGTCACACAAAATTTTCCAGGGTTGTTCTTGGAGAAGTGGTATTTAAAGGTGTTTAACCACATTTTCCTCCTAACAACAGATACTTTCACTTTTATTTTTAACATTCATGCAATGATTTATGCATTCATGTGGTCTGTAATTCGTTGTTAAATTTTTCTGCCTGTAAGAGCAAAGCTCTGTTCCCAATGAAGATACAAGCTGAGACAATATGAAAATGGGTGATATGGATTTACATAGAAAATTATAGAGTTCAGTCATACAATTTGTTAAGCTGGGGTTTGTTGAGTCCAGAGATGCCAGTCATTTTTACCCTGAGTAATTGGACTTTATAGACTGATTATTACAGTGTATTAAAAAGGATCAAAAATTAAAGTGGTCAGGCACAACAAGAAAGCTGTGGATTACATGCCTCTTGCAGCAAAATTAATGTTAAATAAAAAGAGAAAAAGTGAAGGTGACTTCGACTTAGTTCTTGGTGTTTGTGAGATATGAAGTGCAATTTAATTCACAGACGGAACGGCATTTCCAAAGTATCCTAAAATTAGTGTCTCCTTGAAGAGATGAATAGCACAGTTAAACACAGTACTCCCTGATGCATGAGCAGTGAGAGCTGCCTTGCTGTGCAGTCTAATCTAAATCTAATCTTTGCAAAAAGTTGCAGCTTCCCCCAGCTGAGAAACTCTGAGGACCTGCACTGGATCCTCTGAACAGTGCCAGCAGTGCCAGCCTGTCTACAGGATTTAATGTCTTGGTTCTCATTACTTTTCAAAAAAAAATGCTACAATTCCTGTAGATATCAAGGTTGGTGATTTATTGGATGGATTTTAATTTTTTTTTTTATTTTTGGGAAGTGGGGGTGAATTTTAAGGCATGTTATTGACTCAGTACAAAAACAGTAAACAAATTATATTCTTTGATCTTCAGTTGGAAAGGCTACAGTATTCTAGGATCTTCATAATTTGTTCCAGTTATACCTAAAAGTCTCAATTGTTGATCTGCTTGATCATTCTTGTTGTTCTCATAGAAATAATGATCTCATTCTTTTTAACCTGCCTTATCTTTCAAAATAATTTTCAAGTTGACTTTTCTTTTTACCTTAGGCAAGTCTATGATGGCACCAAGTGACTGCTTGGATGATTCAATTTTCCTTGTTTCAGTCTGCTTCTAAAAACAATAGTGACTCTTGTAAAATAACATAGGCAGGCAGTATGGATTCTTCTATAATTCCTAAAATAAAGTCAGTATAAAAGTATAAATGCAAGTAAATTATCTCAGAGATACTGCTTTTTGGCAAAAATATTCATCAACCACCTGCAGAAACAAAGCTCCAACACAAATCCTTCAGTAGTACTTTTTTTTTCTTTTCTTTTTTTTCCTATTTCAGAATCAAGTTTATTTAAACCTGACAAAAATTCTGAAAAATTAAACCTATAATCCCTATTATCTTAATAGAAACATATAATATTTATAACCATAAATGACTATAAGCATTGCATGTTAATTAGTCAGGGGTAAAACCAGGCTTGATTGTCATCTAGGAACTGGACAGCTACTTTTTCTTGTTTGTAAAAATGAAATAAAAATAGATTATTATTAGCCCTATTATTTTTGTTAAAACTCATTTATTTTTATGTTGGAAAAGTTCTTGATTAATTTTGTACATGATATTTCTTTTACTATCCATGCACTCTGGATATAGGCTGGATACACAGAATCTTCTAAAAGCAGATGAAACTCAAATTTTCACTAGTACACCAGCTTCTGGTATTTTCTAGTAATTATTTCTGCATCTCACGATTGCATCTCTGGCAGTGAGTCCTCAATATATTTTTATTCTTCACTGGCTGCAGGTTGCTCAGGCTTCACACAAAAGATTCAATCTTAAGGTACTTTTAGATGAAGTTCTTTCGACTGTGAGTAGTACAGAGTGACTGACTCATTTCAGATGTAGTCCCATAGAGAAAACATGCCATATCTACTGCACTGGAAGTGAAATCTAAAAAAGAAAACCTAGGAACTAAGGTTAAGTAGAGAGTTTTTAAATAGGAAAAAATGTGTGATTAAATGCTAGTTGAGAAGTCTTTGGGTTTAATTTGTTAAGCTTTAATTCTGAAATTAATATTTTTAATCTAGCTTTGCATCACTGATTTTTAATTTTTTTTTTTTTTTCTTTTTGGTGGCAGTGTGTTGCCATGGTTAGAACAGAGGCAGTATACAACAATGCCTTTGTGATGGCTGAGATGAGGTGATTTCTTCCTCTGAGCTTAGCAGCTTCCTGAGCAAACCATTTTAAAGCAACAAAACTAGATATAACAAATGTGTTATTTAGACAGGTTTTGCTACATTTTATCAGATTGCCCCAAGGGATTTTTGGCTCTACTATTCTCTTATTCCCTGACTCCCAGAGTTGTCACGTAACATAGCGGTGTTTAACAAATTTCATTTGGAAACTGATTCTAGTCAAGGTCACTAAGATTGCAAACCCTGTAACCTATGCTCAGTAACAGACCTGCAGCTATTACTGCTCTCCTTTAGCACTGCAGTATAAGAAGAAGGACTTCGGAGAATTTTCTGAGGAAGAAAAAACCCCACAAATTATTCATTAAACTGGGAAATGCAATATCAGTGTATGCAGGTCCTGGGCCCGTGAAGGGAACTTTGCTGTTGTCCCCTCAAATTTAGTACTAAGTAATACAGAAAGCTAATTTAATATCAGATGATGTCTTGCATTGATTTCGAGGGTATCTTTTGAATAGATTTTAGTGGAGAACATTACATGATTTTTAAGGCAATATAGAAGCCCAGATTCTTTTTATCTAATCCTAAGTCCTGAGCAGAGACACTCAAATTGATAGCACAGTTGCTCGGTTCCCTCTAAAGTCAAGGGAGAGAAATGGGGAAAACTAACACAACTTACTACTGGTCTACATCACAATGTCAAGGTCCTCTCTTTCCACTGGGTGTCTACAGAGCTTTGCATGTTTTTCATTTTAGGCTATTGGTTTAGGTGAGAGAATACAAGTTTGCTGAATATCTCATGGGATTTCAGGACAATGTTGAGAGAAGGTACAGTAAACAAACAATTCAATCAGTCTTCATTTAACCTCAGGTCTTAGACCTGAATGTTTTCTCAAACTCAATTTTATAACTATAGTTTACTAATATACTTAGTACTTATTTACTTTAATATTCATTTTAAACTTCTCCAAATAAGGTTAATACCTTAACAATAATTGCTGCTCTCTCACATTTGTCTCTCTTTGTATTGGGCATCAGAGCACTTCAGCAAAAGGTATTAATTGCCAGCTTGAATCAGTCTTTTTCTGATGTCTCTTCTCATACTCATTAACATGTAGTTAATTTAGGGCTATCAAAACACCTAAGGTATTTAATTTTTTATTCCTCCTGCATGCAATAGAGCCTTTTGGGGCCAGAGAGATGTTTGTGTGGGAAATCTCTCTAAAGAAGGCAAGATTGCAACATGTATTCCAAATACAGAGGAATTACTTGAGGTCATTCTCTGGTGATGGCTAGGGAATTTTTCCTATGTAAAGACAAGTATCCTTGAATTAGGAAAAAATGCAACAGTATAAGCCAAAGATGATAGTGCTAAAAATCTTTGACTGTATTACTTCATCCACTCAAAGAACTCTGAATAAGGGCCTGCACATGATTCCTTTTGTGGGTATTTGTCCATATGCTTCAGTAGATGTTGGAACCAATGAGGTTGCATCCAATGTCTATTGAACCAAATGAAATGATACCCCTTAAATCTAATAAGCTTTGTGTCAGTCTTGTGAATTTTACAGTAGTCTTCACTGTGTTTTAATAGCTGTTTGAATGTAATTCCTGTGAGGCAATTAGTTTCTCATTGTTTGTATCTTGTCTTGCATAAATGGACAGGAAATTCAGAAATTTTGGAGGGAACAAGTGTTCCCCCTTGTTAGCATAAGGCTTTGTTCTGTTAAATAAACAAGTTCTCTAAACAAGTCCTTTAGGTTAGTGACACTTTTTATTGCCGAAAAGATTTTTTTTGTAGTATTCACAATTCTGTAATGGAAAACAAAATATTTGAGAATTGGTTTGAGTTTTTTTTTCCTCCTTGGAGAACATCAAATTTCTCTAAATACTTTTCTCCTTTTTTCCCCCTATGAATAGGAATAGATTTGCAAAAGCACTTCAGTAAGTACCGTGGAAAACAGTGCCTGTGTAATAGTGACATTCATAAATCTATGTATTTCTTGCACACTTTCATGTTTTTCAAATAATTCATGACAAGCTGTGGCATTGTTACATATTACGACTGTGGGAAATAATAGTCCTCATCAAAAGCAGAATGTAGTGAAATACATGTCATCTACTTATATCAGAATAATAATACTTTTAAAGCCTTGTTGCTCACACTGTTCTATAAATTAATATTTGAAACCTGTAAGATTCAATAGATGAAGTTTGACGTACACGTTTTACAATGCCTATAAATCTGTTGTTGCTTTCTTTCCTTTTTTTTTAATCTCTCATTTTGCAGAGGAAATTAAATAAATCTTTGGGTCAGACTCAGATGTCCTTATACATGAGCAATAGCCCTGGTTTACAGGAATAGTCCTCTCAAATTATAGCAACAAGCTTTCAAGTAAGTTACTGATCAGTTTGAGGACAGGTTCCAGGCTCCAGTCAATGTTCAAATTATTCCTGAAAATAAGACATTAAGAAATTCACAGTTGACTATGGCTTTTTGTATGCAATGTGTCATTATTTTAAAAGAAAATAAATACAAACACACATACACACTTATATATATATAGACATAATTAGCCCTGGGCAGCTTTGCTTTCTTTAGTAAACACCAATGAACTAAGAACTAATCTCTTATAAAGCCTTAACCATTATTATCACAATCAAGAAATTACGAAAAAAAAAATAAATTCTAGGTTTAACTTCTACCACTGACCCTGTTTGGTTGAATAAAGATACTCTTATTTTTAATTTGACTTTTAAATTATTTTATTGACATCTAACTGGCTTTCTGTAGAATAGCAAAGAAATACTGTCAGCGGAAATTATTTTTATGTTTTTGTTGGCCAGCACATTTTCAAACACTCTGCACTTCAAGCTTCTTATTTGTGAAAAATAAGGGGCACTTCATATTTAAGAATATCTTTTTTTAAGACAGTTTTTATACTGCACTTTGAAGGCTGAGAAGTTTTCAGAATCTTTACTGTAATCCTTGCCATACTCTTAAAATAACAAAACAAAACAAAAACTCACACCCAAGCTTTCCCTATGGGTGCAATGTCATGAGCAAAATGTTGACTCCTGAGTGATAGAATGTGACACACTCCAAATCCAAAAAGGATTTTACACAAAAATGCCATAACTCATCGTGTTAGTGTCTCTGTCAAACAGCAAAATTACATTTTCATGAGCAGTTGGTTACCTTTTCTGTTCAATTTATGTCTCTTACATTGTAACAGTGGCATTTGATAGCAGGATGGTTGGAGGACGCAGACTAAGTAATTAATGATTTTCTAGTGTTCAGCAAGATAGTCAATAATCTAGGTGTTGTGAAGTAGGAGGGGAAAGGAAGGAAAAAGTAATTGTGGAAAGAGAAATTTTAACTTCATTTTTTCAAGAGAATAATAAAATTTTCACTATTTAGCAATCACCAGGGCTTGTGTATCAAGCATAAATTTATGTGACAGGCTGTCATCTGAGCACTATTTCTGACATGGCTTTAGGATCCAATCACATGTTATTTAAAAGCTATCACTTTTAATTACTTATAAATAGTTCTAATGAGTATGTTTCAGAATTTTACTATTTTAAACCCTTTTTCAAAATCCTCATTAAATAAGAATTAATTTTGACATAGTTCTAAGTAAGAAATCTTAAATTATAATCATCAAATAGGCTCAACCTAATTTCTGTAGCAGCAATAAGTTTTGTTAAAGTAAGATGCAATTTGAATTAATAAAGATTGTGACATCTTTTTCTTAGTAGCTTCATGTTTATGGTGCTCAAGAAAATGAGCATTTTACATATGTTTTGTCATTATGTAAATGAGTATGTATAAAGTACTAAAGACTGGTAAGTAGAGACTCAACTTTTTGATTGTCACACCTTTGAGAAAGTTGTTCAATTGAAAAAGAATGTCTTAATTTCTCTGTATGTATATTTTGAAGAACAATCTCTCTAGCATTTTCATTAGCTTGAGGCCTTGTTTTAGCATTTTCAGAAATGAATATTAGGGATTAAAAAGTGTTGATAGCAATGCCATGGTACATGCTAGCAAAAACTTTAACACAGAGTTGTAGCGAATGGGTTTTACTTAACGGATTTTGAATGCCTTATAACCTCAACATTTGAAAGCCAAAAAAGCATTGTAACTTTTTTTTAATAGCTAAAGCTAAAAATCTGAGGCCAGCTGAAATAGTATCTCTGTGAATAAGCTGCTTTTATTATTTTCTGCTGTGTTTTCTTAATAGCAGCTCTAGCATATAAAATAAGTATTGTACAAATTTCATGTTTATTTTACCTTTCTTTAGAGGAGAATCTCAAGTTCTCTTTAAAAAGCCTATCTCTTTATGATTTAAAGATGACCATAACAATTTGCTTTCGTTGCAATCAGACAGGTGAGATGGCTTCCCTGATTCTAGATGAGGTTTAAAAAAACCAAGAGAGATAGGCTATGCTCCATTAATCTCAATTAAGGCCTAATCTACAGTGATGTTCTGTGGTCAGAGAATTAAGTATTTGTTCAGATGCCACGGGATTTAGCTTTTTCGTTGGAGAATTTACCTTTTGGCTGAACTTGGAAATTAATTTGTCTTAGAAATTTTTTCTCTATTCCTTGTCATCCACATTCTGCATGTGATTCCAACCTCCTCATAAAACAGCATTTGGGGATTTCTGATGGATTCCCTTGCCGTTGTATAATGGAGAGAGGCAGCAGAGAGCCTGGGAGCTGGAGCTGGGTCCTGCTCTGCACAGCAGTGGATGAAGGTTTCTGGTTTCCTGTGCCTGGGAATGCTACCAGCCAGCAACCAGGAAACCTTGCAGATAAGCAATTGAGTCCAGCTGGCACACACATGGGAAAGATAACAAGCCTGCCAGAATGACACTCTAAGAGAGGTCACGCAGGAGTTGTGGCTGGACTTAGAAGGGAGGAAACTATCAGGATTCTATCCAGATACAATCTGTACGTTAAAAGTACCTTACATAAATGTGTACTAAAGGGGTTTGGACTATCCAAGAATTAATTTCAGCTGAGTTCTTGCAGAGACTATGAAGAAAAATGATATAAGGTAGTATTTTGAGGCTGAAGAGAAAGCTGCCTTGCTGCAGAACACAGCAGGTGCTGCACTGGACTCTGCTGTTGCCATGGATGCTCAAGGTTAATCTTGTTCAGTATAAGTTTCAAGCTCTTGGTTTCTTATTTAATGTGTTAGTATTAACTGGAAATGGTTTTCAGTTGCAGTTAATATTGATTTTATATAATTTCTGATGTTTGGGAAGGAAGTGTTCTAATTTCACGATGTGGGTTGTTCAAGCATCTCTAAACTCCTATTAAAAGGCTGCAGGTGCTATCTACATCTTCTTTTTAATTTTTTTTTTTAAGTCTAGCTCTTGATAATCTGGCCCTGCATTTAGAGAATCATGATTTTGACCAATGTATTTCACTCATCTTAGAATCACATCCTCCAGTCTACAAGCACAATGTGTCTGACTCCAGTTTAAGACTGATTCTCTCTTCAAATGGGCTAATGGTGCATACCACCAGACTTCTGAGGTCGAGGCAGCTTCTGATTCACTTCTGCCTTTGTGTGGCTGCAGACAGCATGAAAACTTAGGTCACTGCGAGAAAGTTGGAGTAAAGCAAACATGGGAGCCTTTTTTTTTCAGTTCCTTTTGTAGGTTTGGTGGTTTTCCTGTTCAAGAAAAACATGCATGAGATTCATTGAACAAGAAAATGCACAAAATGTTTTGGAAATAAGAATGTAGAGTCCTTACCAAGCTCAGACTGGATTGCTTAAGCTGTGCAGTCATGGGAGAACAAAGATGCTGTGGGGAGGTTGCCAGAATCCATTGCAAAGCAGTTGTAACAGCCATCTTCACATCGCCTTTGTCTGTAGCTGATGGAAATTTAGTACTCTAGCAAGCAAGAAGATGAACTATTAATAATGATCTCATTAAAATATGGAGTATTTTTTTATCACTTTGAATCCTAGGATCTTGAAGCAAAATAACCAGCTCAGTAAACATACAGGAATATATTTTCTTCACAGCAGACTGATGAAAATGTATCAGATTGTGCTGTCTGCAATTTCACTGCTGCTGTCTCCTCAGCTAATTTGAGAGACTTGGATCTTCAGGCATTGTAGCAATGGTGATGGTTACACAGTCTGCTGCTGACAAAAATGTGATTTCTGTCCCCCAAAACACTGAGATACAAAATAAGCATTGGATTTGTAGCATATTTTATATGTGATTTTGTTATAAACGTAAGCACTTAAAAGGAATTTTAATCACATTGATTTTCTTACTGGAAGTGAAAGAGCTTTATGTAAAAAATTAGTTTTAGTAGTGTTAAGTTTTAACATGCATATCTTTCAAAGCCTAAATGTGCTAATCCTTTTGCTGTACTGATGACCTGGCAGTCCTGTGTGATTATAGCTTGCTAAAATAGCTTAATAGCTAAATATAACCTGAAACATTGAGTCATTGAAAGAGTTAATAAATCTAGATCATTGGCTCCCTGGAAATGTATTCATTTTATTTTATTTTACTTAATTTTAATAATGTGCTCAAGTGTATTATTTGAATATTTAAAGTTCAGCACATGCTTTCCTGAACTATGGCTTGATTATGACTATGAGAGAATATTTTATTACATATTCAGAGAACTGAATTCATTAGTCCTCGCTATTTTCTTGCTTATCTTGTAGAGCTTAGGACTAGTTTTAGTTTCTCCTTGAGAGAAATATAAATCTTTATGGTAAGGCTGTGGATCAAACCTTCTCTATGGGATTTGTGTGGCCAGGTTTTGCTTTGACTGGGGGAGTGGGGACAGGACCCTGTGGCTTCTGTGAGAAGCCGTGTCTGCTGGAAGCTTCCTCTATGTCCAACAGAGCCAACGCCAGCCAGCTCCAAAATGGAGCTGTCTCACATTGGAGAAGTTCATGGAGGATTGTGTTCCATGGCAGGGCTGCACACTGGAGCAGAGTAAGAGTGTGAGAAATTTTCCCCCTGAGCTGGAAGGAGCAGCAGAGACACTGTGTGATGAACTGACCCGTTCCCAGTCCTGCAGTGCTGCAGAGGGAGGGGAGAGAGAATATGGGAGTGAAGTTGAACCAGGGAAGAAGGGAGGGGTGAGGGAAAGGTGCTTTTAAGATTTTGGGGTTTTTTATTTCTCAATTCCCTTCCCTGATTTGATTGGAAATTAATTAAATTAATTTCCTCAAGTCAGGTCTGTTTTACTCATGCCTGTGACTGGTGAGTGGTATCTCCTTGTCTTTATTCTCAGCCACGAGCCTCTTGTTACATTTTCTTTCCTCTGTCCAGCTATGGAAGGGAGTGATAGAGTGACTTTGGTGGGCACCTGGCTTCCAGCCACAACTGGTTACTGTATTTGGATAAAGATGAAGGTACCTTTTTTGGTTTTAATTTTGAAATGATGCAGCCTGAGACTACGTTGTTTGGTTTAGTATCCTGCTTTGTTTTTCAAGGACACGTCAAAGAAGGCTAGAGATCAAGGGTAAAACAGAAAAAAATAATTGGTGAGTGTGTGCCAAGAATACCAAAGGTTTTGAAGAGAGCTGTGGGAGAACTCTTGCTGTCTACAAAGCTGCTTTTCTTATGTCCTAGTGAATCTTACACTAATTTTATGTGCCTTGTGAAGGTATAGCACAGGACTTTGAAGAAGCCTCTGCCCTTCTGAATGAGGAGGCACAGTGGGCAGTAGAGGTTTCCTGGTACATCCAAATGGCAGAAGGCAGCACCTCTCTTTAGGCCAATTAACTGAACCTTGAATATAATGGTCAGGGAACTCATATGTGGGCTCCTCCCGTTCTTCTTGTTTTTCTGATGTCCCCATAACTAAAGGGAGCTGACTGCTGGTCCCCTGCCCCTCCTCTGGTTGAGTCTGCTGGGGCTGCTGGTGCACAAGCCAGGCCTGGGGACTTGATCTGTCATGTCACTGCTCTATAAAACTGGATTCTCCATAAGCATTATTGTTACCTCGCTGAGGGGCTTTTCTGTGGAGAACTAAACAGTCATCTCTCATGCAAGATGTGCAGTCCTTGTAGACTCAGGATTGCGAGAGAGAACTGCAACAGTATTTGATAAATGTTATATCTTGATAAAGATGTGTATCTTGTTATATTTCTGATTTATTTTTGTGAAACTTTTTTATCTCTATAAAACCTCTTATGCCATTATCCTAAGCTAATCAGGAGTGAAGTAAAGAAAAAAATATTGAAGAGGATTAGTTATGAAGGCTGGAGAAAATATATTCATAAGTATATAGTGTCAATTATTTAAACATAAATTCTGTTATGAAGTGAAAGGATAGCTGTATGATTTAAACTATATAAAGAAGCCTTCTATTTTGACAAATGTCACAGTATTATATAAACACAATGCGGAATAATAGCAATATTAAATAAGAAAAATGTTAATATTTTTGAGATTTTTTTTCCAAGTAAAGGCTGGGTTTAATAAATTTAATCTTCTTCTCTATAGTTTTAGCTAAAATACAGAATAAATCAGATAAAGAAAAGAGAGAAAATATTTAATATTCTTAAATTCATAGCTATTATTATAGCTTTAAGGAAGAGAAAAATATTTAATTATTTCTGTGGGGTTTTTTCCCAGTAAATCAACTTGGGGAGATTACGTATATGGAATTATCTTGATGAAATTTACCAAATTTAGATAAGCTCTAGCCATCCTCACACAAAGAGCTCTATTAAAAAGTCTTTTATAATTTTAATAACGTATCATGCAGCTATTTAATGACATTTTGATATCCTAACTGCTCATTGAATATTTACTCCCCATTGCTTTTCATAGCTCATATTGCCAACAGCATGTTTTCTGTAAGTCAGACTGTTTCCATCGCCATTTTGAAAGAAAATATAGGCAAGCCTCACAGTAGGATATTTTGAAATATTTAGTTAAGTGGAATAGTCTATTGAACAGTCGTCTTTTTAAGGTAAGAGAAAATAAAAATTATTTTATGAAGAGTGTTGCAACAAATTCATTTGTATCAGACTAAATCTAAAAGATATAATAAAAACCACAGAAACTCTGAGCCAGCTGACATGTATTTGCTGTACATTCAAGTGACTGCTGCTGCAAATCTCTGACCAATCTAGGTTTAGAAAAGGCTTGCTTTGCCCAGTAACAGTTGTAATATCATAAGGTCTTGTTTTAATTGAGGTAATTTTTCACCGATTACCTTAAATTAACTTTTCTGGCTACTGCTGGCCTTTCTTTTTTTTTCTTTCTTCCCTCAGCTTTTAATAATTACTGTAACATGTCTGCCAA
The DNA here is from genome assembly GCA_037013685.1 of Acridotheres tristis. Lineage (NCBI taxonomy): Eukaryota > Metazoa > Chordata > Aves > Passeriformes > Sturnidae > Acridotheres > Acridotheres tristis. Next base: position 32,890,218 of record CM072885.1, on the reverse strand, counting down.
GGAAAATTTAAAATAATGATCTTTCCCAAATACTCCCAATGCTGTCCCATCACAGTGCTTGCTGATGGGGCTGGAGTTCAGACTGGAGCTACTCCTACAGACAGAAAAGACACCAGTGGGATGAGATGTTCTTCATGATATTCTTTAGTTTTGCTACTTCTCTTAAGTTCATAAATCGCCCTGATTTTAACCCACGAGATCAGGTACTTTTCTGAGCTTTTAGGAAATATATGAAGAATAGAAATTAGCTGCAAGTTGCATGTGGGACGTTTTCATATCACTTGTCTTGAAGAATTTGAGTGCATATAGAAATTAAAGCCTACTTTTTCCTTCTACAGTCAGACTCCTTTCCTTCTTTTCAGTTCTCCCGAATGAGTCTAAAATGCCATCTCTCGCAGCTTGCAGGCATATGATCCCTGGCACAGTTGTGCATTCCCACAGAAATTTGGTGGAATTTGACCTGTCATCTCAGCTTGTTTGCTCAGATTTGAATCCTAGCCACTCATCATTAGGGCCTGATTTATCTGTGAGCATGCAGTGGCAGCAGAGCAGGAGCACAGCAGGGCTCTCCCCCGCATTGCCCGGAGCACCGTGGTGAATCTGTGGCCAGAGCAGTGCCAGGAGGCAGGGTTTGGTTCTCCTGGAAGCACAGAGGACGGCAGAAGAGGGGCAGTAGTGTTCCTCTGCTTGAGGACCAGCCCGTGGGGATGAGCTATGTCTGCAGAGGAGCAGGTGGTGAGAGGAGGAGTTGAGTCCCTGGGTGGTGTGTGAGCTCTTGGGGCCACTCAATCACTCCTGTGCTTGAATGGCTTGCACTGTACCAAGCTTCAAGCTGACACTGAATTAATCACATGCAGTGGTACCAAACTGGAAATCAACCTAATTTGTCATGTACAGCAGTTCTGTTTAGTGTCCTAACTGTCCAGTGAAGAAAGACAATACATATAATTAATATCAGTGTTGTAAGCTGAAAAATATCACCAAGCCTGACATTGTTCTGACTGGTGGCACTGATACAATACATTGCTGAACACTGAAGTCTTTTACCTAAATAATAAATATGCATAGATTTTGGAATTAGGTAATACTTTCTAGATGAAGATAATTTTTTTTAATAATTCTTTTCTTCCTACCACAATATTTATCAATTCTTAAAATATTGAATTGCAAATGTATTGTAGATTTTTAAGGTGTTGTCTCTTTCATGAAAGCTGCTAGTACCTTTTGTTTTTCTGTTGAGTTACAAGACTTAGTGACAATCCTATTTAGTAAGGAACTTTGTGCATCATCCAATGAAATATTAAAAGGTTTTAACTACTAAATTATTTTTATGTATATGCAGCGTGCAATACTGTGAATATTGTGCACTAAGCAATTCTTTTACCATTTTTATTCCTAGAAATCTAAAATAAATAATAGATTGGTTTATAAATCCTTTTGTAGACCTATTTAGCATAGTGTTAATCATAAACAAGAAAGAGTATTTGCTAAGAGTGCTATACTTACTGAAGAGAAAAGAGTAGAAGTGCTGTATTATATGCTAACCTCTATTTTAAAAATATAAATATAAAAATAGACAGAAAACATAGAAAAAATCGGTGGAGTGAAATTAATTAACTATGGTGGCTTTTTCAACAATATATCCATGACAATTCCAAAGAAAAGCATTGAAATAGAATTCAGTTCATGGAATTCTTGTACTAAGTCTGTTACAGTATTTAATTTAGGCAATGGCAGTTGATTTCTTCAAAAGATGAATAAGCAATGCACTACTTTATACTGAATTTCTTTAAATCTGCACTGCTTTTTTGAATTTCAATTATGGTTCAATGTTAGCTAGTCTTTTTCTGCACATTTAACTGTAAAGAAATCTCATATGTGAAATATATTCTATTTTCAGTGACCTTTTTTCTTCCTTTCCCTCTTTGGTAACTGAAAGTTTATATAATCATGTAGACCTGATAGAAAAATGAGAGTGCAATCCAGTTATTATGGTATTTAGTACATTTTTTCAATTCAATCAATAACCTGAGTTATCATTTCAATGCAGTGCTCACCTCTTCTTATGTGAATAGCTTAAATTGCAAAACCGTGTTGGATGGGTGCAATCACAATTGTTATAGTAATGTCACACAGCTATTCTGTGCAAACATTTTATTTATTCTGGGAATTCTATTCATTCTGGGAATCAACCATTGCATTTGAAATACATTTTTCTCTTGTACATGATTTTTTGTGATTTTGTGATTTTGTCTGTGCATTTATGTAATACATGCATAATTTTAAAGTGTGTATTTTCACTCTCTAAGACTTTTTAAAATTAAATAATTGTCATTTATATATTTTCAGATTTTAAAAATATTTTTTCTACCTAAATGAGCACTTCTAAATTTGATAACTAATACAGACCTTTACTGATTGTATACTAGCTCTGAAAGAAAACACATATGGGATGTTTTATCTGTATCTAGAGCTGCTGTTTCAGCTATCAAACTAATGGAACTGTAATGGAACACTTAGTAACAAAATTAATGGGCTGCATTCTTTTCTCTGTCACTAGATCTGTGTGGCTCCATTAGATGTGCTTTCTTCAGTTACAAGAAGAAAGAACAATGAATATGCTGGCACTTTGCTATGTATTAGAAAGGAATCTATCACTTTTTGTCTTCATGAGCTAATTGGCACCTTGTTACATCACCCTTCAGTGAGCCAATATAAGTTAAAGAACATCATTCTGGTATCGGTTTATTTATAAAATAATTTATTGATTCTAATATTTGTGTTATTCTTGGATTCATAAAAGAAGGAGGGGAAGAATATTTGTTTCTTCTCTCACTGCTCATTATCACAGATATTTCTACTAGAGGAAGTGGTTTCTCTGGAATTTTACTGTAATCCACAGGATTTTATTTTTATTGAGCTTTTATCCTACTACTGCTCTTGATAGTACTTGTTTCAAGGTTCAACCATGTACAAAAGATGAAATGTAATAGCAATCATGTTTACTTTCTATTAAAGTATGGATTTTTTGGTGAGATTAATTTACTGGGACAATTCTCTGTGAGACCATTTTACAGCTACCATCTAATATCAAAACCCAGTGCCACAACCTTTCTTAAAGACATGCAATCTAATTTGACACAGATACATGTTGCAGGCTTTATATTTTTGTTAGGGTTATAGGTGAAACACTGTGTAGTTGCGTAAGTGTTTCTATCCTTAAGGATTTATTTTGATTTTGAGGGCTGAAATATTCTTGAACTTTTTCTCACCTTTTTCATTAGCCTGGTCCCTTTACACCCTTTAATCCATGCAAATTTGCCATTCTCAGTCTTTAAAAATATCAGTATCATCAAACTGCAGCTGATAGGCTGATGGAATATGGGTAATGGGGCAATGAACTACTAGATCTGGAAAAACTTATTGAAACTCTATGCCTGCTTGAAAGGGACCGTCTTTAAATCACTCAGGGTTTTTCCATTATAGAGGATTTTTCATCTAATGTGTATTGGCACCTTTGAGAGCCTCTTTTGGGCCTGGAAAGTATCCAGCCAGCAAAATATCGTCTGAATAGACCTCTGCTGCTCCAGGGTTACTCCTGACCACCCCCAGTGAGCTTGTGTTATGAAACAGAAAATTGAAGAAGGAAATCTAGGAAATAGCTGATGTTCCATAGTGCCATGTGAAAGGCTATGTGCAAAACTTCTTAGCTAGCCTGCATGGAAGGAAAAAATATGAGAATATGTTACATCAGAGAGTTGAAAACATAAGTTGAAACACTGTTTTTGTATCTATTGCCTTATCTTCTTTTGGTTTGAGAAAATGTTTGCATTTTTATGTTTGTGTGTTTATCATTGGCCACGACATTTGAGGGGCCTATCCAATATTGCTAGAATATAAAAAACTAAAGCAAAAGTGACTACAAAACCAGAGACTGGCCTTTAAAATTGTAGTTTTGTCACTGTTGATTGAATTTCTCAAGTACACAGGTAGTGTGGTGCTTGTAGTTTAGTTCTATTTCTAGTTTGTTGGGTAGCTGCTACTGCTCTCTTTCGGTGGTATTTTAGGGGATTTGCACAATTAAACATTTATTGATGAGCCTGGAAGACAGGAGCGTTGACTATTTACAGGTTGAAATATGATGAAACAAGATAATCTTTCTTTTTCAGATATATATTCATACCCAAGTACTTTTTCTAGTACACCCTCAGAGAGGATTTTCATATTAACTCAATGTTAGGGATTGCTGATGGGCTTTATTATTTTCTTCATATTACCTTTGTTTATTATTATCTTATGTGACTGATCTAGATATTCCAAGATTTCCAGTTTTGCACTTTGTAATGTAATTATTACATCTTCTGTTACAAAGATGTAAGTGCTTCATGTATATTTAATGGTTTTATTGAAATAGCTAAAATTTCAGTCACAATCCCCCTAAGTCAAAATACATTGTGAGGAAATAATGAAACAGTCCATTTAATTTTCTAATTTTGATTGTTTTGGAGGTGTTTTAAATGGAAGGAATAGTGAAATGAATATTAACATTTCATCAAAATCACCATTTTGATTTCAGAAAAACATGAACAGAAATATCAAGTGAGAAAAAGACAGATAGCTTTTCTTAACTGTGCAGCACTTAATGAGAATTTATGTAGGCTTAGAAAATTAAAACTAACATAATGTTACAGTCAAAATTTTGTTGTGAGCAAACCAGGAAAATTCCATGATAGGAGGAGACTGAGTCACACCTGCATTAAAATCACAACACTTTACAGTATTTTTCTGACTGTTAATAGGGTTAGTTCAGAGAATGATAGTACCCTTTGCAATGCAAATTATCAAATTAATACACAAGTCTCATCAAAACAGTTTAAAAATATCACAAAACCACTTTCGAGTATCTATTTTTATCTCAGTGGTTATGCTGCTCCTTTGCATCCCAAGGTTGGCAGCACCCATCCTCTTCAAAAATACATGAAAAAGGTGCTTTCATGAGTTGCTGGTACCCTGAATTCTTCATTAGAAGAACTGTGATGTCATTGATCTCTTCTTTCTCAATTTCCACTAATTTAGCACATTTTCTAACTTTTTTCTTTATTCTTTATGGATTTTGACATTGTGTCTCTATTTATCATATATTTTATTTTGTGCTAGTATATTCCTTGTTATTCTCCACTGTTTTTTCTCTTTGATAACCTTAAAACCTTTTTGACAGTCAGTTGGGTTTTTTTTTAATTACGTTTGCTGGCTTTTTTCAATCTGTTTTTATTATCCCACGCCTACGGTCCTGTATATCTCATTATTATTTGCAAATCACAAATATTTCATCCTATACAGAATATTTACTTTTTCATGTATATGTAAAAACTCTGATTATACCACAAGATTGTGCAAATATAACCAAATGTAAGCGGTATAAGCAAAACTGAAAAAATTAGTCAATAGTCACCTGATCATTAGAAAATTTGTTGCAGCTAAATAAGCTGAATCAAAACTCCAGGCAGGAGAGGTAAATTCAGACAAATCTTGAGAAATTAATCTTGAGGCCTTGCAGAGCCAATGCAAGATCTACAGCTTGTTAGTGGCAGTGGCTACACCGAATTGCAGGGCTATGATAGAGCTGTAGGAACATCCTTGCATTTTTGTTTTGTCTCTTTGTCTTATTACATGTCTGGAATTGTTCAAAATGCATGTGAATGTGACATATGGGGATCTGTTTTAGTGGTGAACAGGGACTTAGTGGTTGGAGTCAATGATCTTACAAGTCTTGTCAGTCTAAGTAGTTTTTAGTTCTATGATTCTATGGTTATTACTTCCAAATAGAAAACTGACAAGTTAGGAAGTCTAACTTTTTCTAAAGTTTTAAAGGTTTCGATTTTTTGGTTCTGCATTGCGGTTTCTCAGGGTATATTTTAGTGGTGTTGTTCTTCGTTGTTTCAGAGTTGTTACAGAATTTGAAATCTTGGCTGTTTTAGGTACAGCAAAATAAAGACAGCTTAAGGAAAAAAGAAGCAAAGAAAAAATCTGTGGGGAATGTTCCTAAACCAAAGTGCACTCATGACTGGGAGCTACAGTACTTGAATGTAGCTGTTTGGGTAGACTTTACATTCTCTGGGAAAGTTGAGAATATCCTTGTTAGAATGTGGTGAATTCACACCAGCCAGCAGCCCAGCTCCACGCCACTGCTCACTCACTCCCCCTCCAGCAGAATCTGGGAGACACTTGGCAGGGTAAAAGTCAGAAAAGTTGTGGGTTGAGATAAAGACAATGGTAGATAAAGTTTAATGGTAGAAGCAAAAGCCATGCACACAAGCAAAGCTAAACAAGGAATTAATTCACTGCTTCCCTCTGCCATCTCAGGGAGAGCAGGGCCCTATCACATGTAATAGTGACTTGGAAACTCAAACACCATCACTCTGAACCTTCCCTGCTTCCTAGTTTTCCCAGCTTTACACACGGAGGATGATGTCATATGGTCTGGAATATACTTTGGTCGCTTGGGGTGACCTTTCCTGGCTCTTTCCAACGTCTCGGGCATCCCCAGTCTCCTTGCCAGGAGCAGTGGCAGTACAAAAAGCAGAAAAGGCCTTGGGTCTGTGTAAATCCTGTTCAGCAATAACAAAAACATGTCTATTTTGTCAATAGTGCTGGGTTCAGCACAAGTCCAAAACACAGTCTAATACCAGCCACAGTGAAGAGAATGAAGTCTACCCCAGCCAAAACCAGCAAATGGGATCACATCCTTATTTGGACTTTCCCTTTTCTTGAGATCCAAAGAGAATATCTGTCATTTCCATAAAACTTTTGATGTGCTCCACTGTATGCTATATGTACACACACTCTTGTACAGTCTGAATACTACTTTTCTCATTTTCATGACGTATTTTAGAACCAGAGGAAGTGATATTATGGTAAGACTTCATCCTAATAAAGGTGGTTTATCCAAGCCTATTAGGACAAAATGAGCAAGATTGTTCTAAGTACCACTGAAGATAGCACTATCAGTCTTAAGTTTATCTTTTCCTAATGCAGTGCCAAAACTAATCAGTTTCCATACAACTAGCATACTAACATGCAGACACTGAAGAAATACGCTTTTAGCACAGTGACAGTGTCAAAACAGTATTCATTAGAAACTTTGCAGATAAAATTGCTGTGTTAACGAAGTGAGTTCTTAGTTGTTCCACTTAATATTCAAATATTTAAAAAAGCTTAAACAGCTCAGCTTAGGCACCATAATATGGGTTCAATTCAATATAATGGCTGTTGTTAGCAAAGCAAGAATAACAAATAGGTCATAATGTAGAAATAACCCCCAACTATTTAATTGCTGGCATCTCTGTGATGGAAAGGAAACACATTCCTCAAAGAATTTATGTCTGTTAAGTTCTTAAGTTAGGTTAAGACAGTGTTTCAAGGGCATAAACTTATTTTCTTATGTAAAAGGAGAAAATAATGACTGTAAGTGAAGTGATAAATAGATTATCTCAAAATTTCACAGTTTCAACAGAAAGTATAGCCTTTTAGTTCACTCTTCTGAATTCATTCATATCTGACCTTGATGAGGGTAAATCCATTAACAAGGGCAGATTATTCTCTGCGAACAATTCTGTTCTTCCTCAGTGAAATTCATGGCTGCTGTGGTAAGTACAGAATAATAATAGGCAATGGAAAGAAGTTATTATGGTTGTTTGCAGAAGTCAAACATCAAGGTGCTTTTAAAGTGAACCTTTAAGTTATTATAAAAGAAGTCCTATAGCATCAGTGTAATTTGTTGTTTAGCAAAGGCTTCCATCACCCAGCAATATCTGTTTTTTCTTTTTAACTCTAGTCATGTTGTAAATCATGTTTATAGGAAGGAGAGTTCTTTATTAGTTTCGAGGCAGACGATGGTCAGTAGAAGTAATCCTCTGGGCAAAATTATTCCCAGCCTCAGCTTAAAACATGTTTTGATTCATTTATTATATTCTCAGTCTGTTTGCAGACCTCCTGCTGACATCAGTAACAAGCAATGTACTGAGAAAAACACAGAGCTTTGAAAATGAGATGTTATTTGTGTTTGAAAAGAGTATTCTAACATTTTTTTCTCTGTACTAATGCTGTCACATTTTATATGCAGCTGTGGGATTTGCTGTGGTTTTATATTTTGGCACCAGCCTGTAATGTGTGTGCTATCATGCTGTATGCTCAGGGAAAAAGCCCAACAAGGTAATATTACATTGGCAGCCCGCTTTATGGGCTAATTAAGATAAAGGATGTTTTGAATTCCATAAATATCAACCAAACTACAGAAAAGTGTGTCAAGACATTAAAAAATGTTGCTCAATGCTGTTGAAAAAGAGTTGTCACTTAGCAGCCTGTCCTTTGCTTAAATGTAGGAAAAAAAAAAACCTGCAATGGATCTTGGGAAAAAAGTGGCCCCTACAGGGGATCAAGCAAGTGAAATATGATACTAGACTTCAATTCAGTGATCCACTTCAGATTCTTTTAGATATCATGGATTATTAAGTAACCAAATTATATTCAAGTAATGCAGCACCTGCTTCATCAAGCTACAGAATATGGAATTAGATATATACCACTTCAGCTTCACTGATTTGATTATGTAGTAGAGAGAGAGACTGGTGAATATACATTAATCCTATGAATTAAATCAAGAAAATTAGCTCAAGATATTCCTTGGGGCCTATTTGGTGTCTGTTTGCATAAAATGCCAAATTGCCTGCTTACTAAAATAATTTTTTTTTTCCAATGAGAAATGGAATGGAACTGAGTTTACAAAGTAGAAATTCAAACTAGAAATCCATTTAATTCCTGGCTCTTACAACAGCCAATACCAGATCATTGAAATATAAGAATAAAGCAAGTATACATGTTTCTCTCCATGGTTCCTAATATGGAGTATAGACACTATACTGATTGTTTATGTTAAAATATGGGTTGGACTTTGCTTCCATCATTATTTTTTGAACCAGTTTGCAATTTTTTTCCAGTCACTTCAGTATCCTGCAAGTATGCAAGTATGGCGTACTGCTGCACATACAGAAGAGCATTTCCTTTTTGATGGCTTGAAAAATTCTTTAGGATAATATCACTGATGTTACCTTGTTCTTATAGGAAATAATGACATAAGAGTCAAATAAAGCCTTTACATTTTTTAATCCATGCCATTACTAATTCTGTAGACTTATAACACTATTGTCTGTTTAGGAGTCTGAATTATTCAATCTTTTCACAGACATAGACATTCCAGTATTTCTAACCATGATTTTATCCTGTTTATAACTTTTCTGTTGGTGCTGGATGCTTATTACATGCTATTTTCTCTACAAGTCTAAACAAATAATTTAAGATGCAGAAGTTTATGCTTCAGGCTTTTCAAATTAACTGAGATTAACTCCATACAAAATGACTTAATTTCTGTGTTAAGTATGGACTGTCTTATCTCAGTCTGAAATTGTGACTATTCTATTCTTACTCTGAGTCTAGCCATTTTCATACCATATATGAAAAAGGTCTTGTTTATAATTTACTTAAGATTTTTTAAGCAATTCTGTTTTCTATATTATGTTATCTCTGATCCATTTGTAAGTACTATCAGAATTGAATTTTGTTTTGATCTATTGAAGTAAAATGTTAGTGAAGTAAAATTACTGAAGTAAACAATAATAAATAATAGATGGTAAAACATTTGCAAAACATATTAATTAGTTTTAAGTATTCCTAGCACTTCAAAAGTTTTTGATCTGTAGAGAAATACATTTTCATCCTCAGGGAAATCTTTACAATTCACAGTAATTGTCATTTTTGGTTGAAGACAAAATGGAGTTTTGAAGGAGAGTGATAAATAGTAAACATAGCATGTTTAGAAAAGCCACTGTCCTGGTGTGGTTAGTACACGTGGCTCAAATCCAAGATGCAGATTCTGTTGGACTTATTCAAAATAGATACTTGAAATTTGTTCTCTGGAGCCAGAATAACTAGTAACCAAAAAGTTTTATGTGGATTATAGATGCCTCACCTGTTTAAAGCAGCTTTTTTTCCTTGAAAATGAAAAAAAATTTCCTACTTCTTTGTTACAGACAGTGCATTTCAGCAAGCTGTTTTGAGCTCCAAAAATGTTTTATTAAAAAAAAAATAAAAAAATTGTTACTAAAGACATTTTCTTTTCCCCTCATTACATGCATGAGTGAGTACTCACTCTTCTGCTTTGTATTCTCCCAGTGCTCTAACAAATCATCACGTGCTTTGAATTTTTCACATTCTGATTTATTTGCATTACCTAATAACATCTCTGGTTTATGTTTTGGTTGCAGGTTTCTCTTGGACTTCTACATGCCCGAGCTACTCATATTCTCTGGCCTCCACAGCGCTGGCAGAAGTTGCAGCCAGTGCTCCCTCCGGAGCGCAAACCTCTCCACAGAGAGCAAGAGTGATCTGAATGTCCAGACAGGAAAACACGGACATGAACTTCAGCCAGAAAGAGTTGCAGTGGTTATACCATCACCTCTAAGAGCTTTGCCAAGTGCTTTGAAATCAGTGTCATATCAACAAATACGTGTGACATCTTAATGTTACAATGCCGCCAGAAATTCTTCATATTTCTTTTGTTTGTTTGTTCTATTGTTTGGTGGGTTTTAAAAATCTCCAACATTAGGGCATTATATATTAATTCAATTTGAAATGATTGGTTGTAGAAGGACTGAATGTTCATTTTTTTTCTGGAAGCAGTAACATGCTTGGCTTATGTCTGTATCTGTGCTTCTCTGGACAAGAAGCTCTTAAAACCTTCAATAAACTATTTGGATCTTTTACGTTCAACTTGTTTCCTTTGTAACTGCATGGAAACTTTATTAATATTGATTTCATATGAAAAAAGAAAAAAACACCCAAGATATATATACTTTGGATCCTCCTCTAATTACTAGTAATGAAGAATCAATACTTCTGTAGGTGAAAAGTTTTTAATGCAGCTTATTTCTGCTATTAAACTGAGTACATATTACTTATTTTTATTTTCTTTTTCAGGATAAAAATAATTAGTTCTATATAAATATTCCCTGCATATCTTTCTGAATTAGATGTTCAGTCAAAATGTACAAATGATATTACGTTATCTGAAGGCAGTGTTTAATTAATTTTTCTAGTAGAGTAAATCTTCATTAGTACTGATTGCCACATTTCTTTGAAACTATATAATTCGATAAGAAATATGTGATTAATATTCTAGGGTATAGTTAATATTATAAATATTTTCTGTGAATAGGCAGAAAAGCTCCTGCACACATTATAAGTGAACTTGGAAAATGACACATTTTCAATGACAAATCAATATGAGCCAGCTTATGTTCATATTGATTAAATTTTACTTCCCTTAAAAAGTATAGTACTTAAAATAAATTCATAAACTGCACAAAAGATCTTTAAACATTTTCAGCTAAAAACATACAATTATCAGAACTTCAGGTGAGATTAAAGTAAGTCTACAGCTCTTTGAACACACACATCTGCCTTGTGAGTTAGATGATAGCTTCCATCACTATGAAAACTCTCTATTACTAACTTTCCACTTAAATGCTCCAGCTCTGTAGACTCTCTGAATACTTTATTGTCTATGTGTCAGGATCTTTCTTTGTTTCCAAAAAGTGTTCTACAGGTCTCTCAACTCTCTTAATTGAACGAATGCAGTTTGTTTCAACATTATTGCAGCAAATTCAGAATTATTGAGGGACAGAAGGAGAATCCAGGGAACTACATGCCTATAAGCCTGCCCTGGGGAACGTTATGGAACAGATTACCTTGAATGCAATCACATGGCCAACCAGGGGGTCAGGCTCAGCCCTCAAACAGCATGGGTTTAGGAATAGCAGGTAGTGTTTGACCAACCTGATCTCATTTTATGACCAGGTGGGTTTAGGAATAGCAGGTAGTGTTTGACCAACCTGATCTCATTTTATGACCAGGTGACCTTCCTAGTGGATGATGGAAAAGTGTGGATATTTGCATGGGCTTTAGTAAAATCTTTGACACTGTCTCCGACAGCATTCTCATGGTCCAGCTGGCAGCCCACAGCTTGGACAGATGCTCTCTTCTCCGGGTTAAAAATTGTGTTCTTCTGTCTATATTTTTCCACTCTCGATCCTCCCCAAACCATCCCTATTTCACTGACTTTGATCCCCTAAACACCTCAGAACACACATCTTGTGCAGTACTGAAATGCTCTGCCCTGCACTCCACAGCAAAACCTGTAGCCATGGCCAAGTCTGCCAGGCAACCTGGCCAGCCTCTCTGACTCCTTGGGTTAGTTGCACCCACTAATGTGGGTCCAGAAGCCTCAGTGCTCCTTCACAGCTGTGAGGTGAGACTGTCACAGTTTGATGACTCCTGTAACAGACAAAAATGAATTAAATTGTGGTGTTATTTGGCTTCCCACAGCTTCCATTTTTCCTTTGGGCTCCTTCTTCTGTGTGAAGACCGGCTCATTATCACATAACTTATACAGGCTATGAGAGTTTAAATGTCCCAAGTATTCAACTGTGACATGCCTCAAGGAATATTTATTCATCTATATTTGCATACATATATTTATAAATATTTATGCATTTATATGGAGATGTATGTGGGATATACATGATGAAATGATGGAATAGAGAATATGCCTGTTAAGTCTGAAGATGATTGTAAAGACTGAAGTAACTTTGGAGAATGGTATTAGAATGCAGTGATCTGAATTTGATAATGATGAGCAGAGAGTCTGGTGCATTGCCCATATACATGCTTGATTATGTTAAAAGAAAGTTTGGATATTATAGTGACTTGTAGTTGAGCATGAGGCAACAATATGCTGAATAAGGAAAATACATGCTTTGTAAAGAGCAGTTCAGGCTGTAAACACAGAAAACAATATTCCTTCTACATTTGTGTATGGTATGATTTTAGGCACCAGATACACAAAAAAGAAGAGGATAACTAGAATATTTAGAAAAACACAACAAAAATAGAGAGAAACCAAAATAATATCACCTATGAGAAATGTTGGAAAGACTTGGGTTTATCGTTTAGTCTTCAGAGTCTGAGACAGTCTTCAAAATAATGAAAGATTGCTGTGAAGTGCAAGACAATCACTGGTTCTCCAAGTTTGTCATGTGTGGGAGCAGAACTACTAGGCTTACAGTGCAACATTTGAACTCTTAGATTAGACATAGAGACATAAATATTTTAATTATAAAAGATAATGAAACACTTCAATAGATTATTTTTATTGCAAGACTAATTTTTTTTATCAGGCCTGTTGGAGACAGAAGGATTGATGAACTAGACCTGAAGTCCACATCAGCTCTTTTATACATTCTCTGATTAGGTCTTCTGTGCTTGGTAAACTTAGTAGTGCCTTTGATGCTGGGCAGGCAGTTGCATCAATATCTAATTCCTTTATACTGATAATTATGATTCTTTAGATTAGATTTTTTAGCCTAACAGTATTACAGTACCCTTATGTACCACTTTCCTGTAATAAGCATCTAAGGAACCAGTTTCCTGTAAAAGAAGCTATTTTGCTTCATCCTGTCATCATATTAATGTGCATGACATTTTACATTACCATGTAGGTTGATGAATAGAAATAGCTCAATGAAATCATAAATAGATAATTCAGTATCCAGAGCATGAAGGACAAACCTTCCTTTCAAAGCAGAAAGGACCAAGACTGGCACACATGACCACATATTTAAAGGTGCTGTTATTTAGTTGATACATTTGGGTTTCAAGCTTCTGATGTGAAACACATAATGAGAAACCTGTTCTGGAAGTAATGAAATCAGTAGCAGAATTCTCATGGCCATCATGATTAGCTTTCTAAGGCCTGTTCACAGGCCTTCTGGTTTTTGGTGCTGGCTTATATCTGTAATGCAATAAGGTATGATTTCATGGGAGTTAAATAAGAATGAACACAAGTAAGGAGTAGGACACTAAGAAATGAAAGGATGACAGGATATTTTAAAGCTTGATTTTTAAAAATGTCTTAGTTGTCACATAAACACCTTCCTACAACCTGAGAGAGAGAAACTAGACTGCCAGACTGCACTTTTAGAGCAAAGAGAGATGTTGCAAAAAGATCAGGAATTGATACACTTAGCAGACATGCACAACTACATCTGAAAGAGTGACAGAGCAAAGCTGTGTATCTCAGCAGCACAGCCTCATGAAGAAAACCAAAACACCGAGAAAGTGGAAAGCTGGTGTAAGTAAAGAATGATCATCTAATGAATCTAAGGATCTTCAAATAGGTTGCCAGGATTTCCTGTGGCAAGGAAACATCATAGCATAGAAGATGTGCTGAGCTTCATTTCTTCCATCTATTCGTCCTTTAGGATAACATAACTAGATGATGCAACGTGAATACTGACAATCTGTCATTGCATGCACAAAGCACTAGCTGTTCAGGTCTGAAGCAATTGCAAAATGGATAATTTAGTGCAGAACTATCCAAGGAGAAAAAGGTGAAGCCAGGAAAATAGTGCTTTAGTAAACAATTTACACTGCCTGGATCCTCAAGTATTAACACTGATGAAATAACACACTAGACATTACAATCACAACTAAGACATAGGAACTCAAAGTACCACAGTATGGTCAAGTGATGACAGATACCAGCTCTTCCTATGCAGAATTTAATTTTCACATGTATTTTTCATTCCTTTAGATTTATTTGCCATGCAAATCAGATGACTCTACACACTTCCATTATATTACAAGTAGGACAGTGGTAAGACCTATCTTTCTGTAGTTTTGTTGCTCAGGTCTAGCAGCTGATGAACCTGCATGCTTTTATGCAACTTCGGTTATCCTTTGGTATTTTTCTATAAGGTGGAATAATTCTCTCACTTTGGAATATTTTAATATCACTATTATTATGATCAAAAAAATTATTACTTTCTTCCTTTCCATGCCAACATGGTCTGCTTTTACCATGGTCTATTTCACATCGTATCCAAGGTCATAAGATACACAGGATAGATTTGGAAAGACATCACAGAATTTCCTAGATCACTGTCTACCTATTTATTGTCTGTCATTTACTGTCAGTCATTACCTTGCACAGTTAATGAAAAAATGTAAAATTTGTGATATAAAATACAAATCTTAATGAATTTAAAAGATCCGTGAAAAACAAAATTCTGAGCAGACAGTTTAGCCTTCCACAGTTGTATAGTGAGAGGAAAATATGAGTCTTTAGAGCTAAAATTTCCTGCAGCATTATAGGCTCATAGAATATGTAATGTGGCCATAATAGTGGCAAATATCTTAGGATAGATCCTTCCAAAAATACCCAGTTTCACCCCAAACCATTGGGTTTGTGTAAATAGCATGCAGCAGCCCTTTCTCACCATCCTATAGAAGCTATGCTTTTATGCAGAAATAAATTGAAGTTATTGAAAAAAACTAGAGGACAACGGCTGCAAGACAACCACATGGCAGTGGCTATGGAGATAGAATGGGAAGTCCAGAGGTAGCAAAGCTGTAGTTCTCATCACTACATCTGTACTCCTTTCCAGTAACTCCTTTGTGTGAATTAAATGCTCAGACTATTAAATCTGGTACCACAAGTACAAATTTAATTTCAGCTAGTGTTTTCCAGTGGTTTTTAATTTAAAAACTACTGTGTAACCTATTGTGGAAGTTTTAGCAGTACACCTTATGACCCTGAATGCTGTGGGATTATTTGTTTGGTTTTTAGTTTGTGAAATAAAAAATAAACCAGAAACTGATTTATGCAACTGCACCTCAAGAGACTTTTAAGCAGAACATTACACAGAAAATATTACCAATACTTAAACTATGCCATCATCCAAATATTCTTGATTGAAATTCATTACTTGTGTTATTGGACAGGGGTTCACCTTTGGAAGATTCAGTAGTTAGCACCCCAAAGGTGTAGAATATTTTTAAAATGCAGCAGCTGTATCTGAATAGCTATCTTCCTCTTCCATCCCACTCACAAATGTCTCAGTATTTTATTTAACATCTAACCTTTTCTCATATCCTCCTATTAAATGTCAAAATTGAATTTTACGTCCTTTGGGAGCTAAACATACCATACTCAGATTTTTTTCTTACACGCGTTTCAATTAATAAATGAAACATAGAACAGGTTTGTTTTTTGGGGTTTTTTTTTGTTGTTTTTTTGGTTGGTTTGTTTTGGTTTTTTTTGCAATCTCCAGAGTTTCATCCATTTGATTACAAGTATTAATCACAGAAATGGTTCTGTTTTCTATAGGACTTGATTGCCTCAGGATCTAAGATCAGGCTATAGTACTTAACTTTATAACCTGCATTTGATGAGCCTGTAATTAAAGAAATGTTTTTTCTTTATTCTCCTTTCTTTCCTCATTATGAATAGATGGTTTCTAAATCTGACATGAAATATCTTAAGGGTTTAGAGAAGTAGTCCATTTGTCCAGTAACCTGTTCCTGACAGAGGTTAGTAAGTTATATTTCCAATAATAAAGAGTTTGGAATAACCTGCCAAAAGGGAAATTACTTTTCAGCCCCAGGCAGTTAGTGTTATGCCCTGGGGCATGAAAGTTTAAATTTCTTACTTATCTTATATCCTTTCTAATGTAACTGAACATTCCACTATCTATATAAATGTTTAGTGCTCTCTTTAACTACAACATCTGAGAAGTTTGTTTGTAAACAGAAAACAGCTGAATAAAGTCTGAAAGTTTTATCTTTAACTTCTGTTTACTTGCACTATTCCCTGTGTTAAATTGGAAGCAATTATCGTTGTTGGCATTGTAACCATATTACAATAGAAGCAACTAAATTAAAAAATATGAGCAAGTGAAGTCTTTTTATTATATGGGCTAAACACAGTAGTACCTCTCAAGTTCAACAAAAATAGAGGTTTCTGTTCTCTCTCTACAGTTGGTTAAACTTATTTGGGTCACCAGCACAATTCAGAACCTTACATTGAATCTTCAATAACCATGTGCCAAAAGTGAAAGGGCCTGTTCTTCACTGGTTTACTTTTTAAAGCGTTATGAAAATCAGGTGGTTTTCATTTTAAGTCATCTGAAATTAAGAGCCTGATATGCAAAATCAGGCCACTATTGAAAATCAGTGCAAGGTCATGATAGCAAGTTTGAATATATTTTCTCTTTTGATAACTGACTAAAAAGAAGAAAATTATTTCCTCCACCTTTTCTTTATTAATAACCTGTATTTTAAACATACCCTTCTCAGTAACAGACAGACCAAATTTTTAAACGCACAGAAAACTCTGATAGGATTTTCTAAAACTACTCAAATTCTTTTTTTTTGCACAAGTAGATACATTGCCTGGATTGAAAGGCAAAGGAACCTTTTTTGCTAAATAATTTTGTGATTAATAGAATTATTTACTTGTCTAACAGTGAACACAAGCTCTTTTAGCTCATCATGTAGGCGCAGTGAGTCTAATCTCTGTTGTGTATTTGTTTGCCTCTCTTTGTCTGTCTTTCACACACACACACCCCCATACCCACAATACTCAATCCTGCAGGTGTCTAAAAGCACATTCATTGAAAGTTTCAAGTGCTACAATACTTGAATTAATTAGCATCTTCAATATGAATACCTAGTGTCCCTATTCAGCATAAGAATTAGCTATGGAAGAATGAGATTTTCAAAGTGCACTGAACAGGGCAATGTCCAAATTGTCCAAAGGTTAGTTAGTGTCTAAGGTTGCATTGGTCTAATTAAAACTGCCTGGGAAGAGTCTCGGGAAAATTAGTACTTTTTCAAAAAGCAATGAAGGGTTGGAAGTAGTTCTCAATGACCACACCTAATTTTTCTTCAGATGACACAAACTATATCATGAAAACTGCCAGGGAAAGAGTTTGTAGAAGTGTGCCAAGAGGCATAAGTGTCATGAAGGTAGCTACTGTTATGAGTGATTCATCTAAGTTTATTTGGAATACATAGTTCCAATGATTCAATCACCTGTTTGGAAAGAAAACAATATGGCAATCCGATCAGCAAACACTTTTCAATAACTTAAAGCTTTTGAACTTCTTAGACTTACACTTAGCTTCTACTTGTTTTATTTTAGTAATTTTTCTGTTTATTTCTTCTTTTTTCTAGTCACAGTCCATAATTTTTATTTTCACACTACTGACCAGTTTGATCATCATAAACTTTCCCTCTCACTGGCAATGGTGAAAAATCCTCTCTTACTTTTAAAAAATTTTATTCTCACTTTTCCTAGTTTTCACTCTGTTGCTTAGCTATTCACCTAGAGTATTTCCTTTTTCATATGTGCTTCTTTTCTTCATAGTCTTCAAAACATTTCTTTTGATTTTTCCAAGAACTCTATTATGCAATTCAACTTTGTAGATATTATTAAATAATAATACTTGAATAGAATAGAATAGAATAGAATAGAATAGAATAGAATAGAATAGAATAGAATAGAATAGAATAGAATAGAATAATCCTTAAAAAAATAAAAATATAAACCATTGTTTCAGGACTTTATTCCCACAATACCTTTGAATACTGCATTTTGAAATTTAATTCTTGTGTATCCATGTAAGAAGACATAATTATCTAGCTACATGATGGACCTAAATTGACATTCTTCATCTCAGTATTGATGTACCAATAAAAGAAAATTATGCAAAGTTGAAATCCATATGGTGCATGCAGTAAATCAAGCTGAGATTTAGAGCACAGTTGGAACATGATGGGGGATAAAAAGCCCATTGATGAATACCTTGCTTAAACCAGGTGGTTCTTGTCTTCAAGTGCATCTACTATTTCAGCTCAAAATTCCTTGTTCTATTTTTAATATGTCATCATTTCTTGCCTTTACCTACACAAAATGCTTCAAGAAAAGTGCAACAGTTTTGGTTGGTTTTTTTTAAATGCAAATTATCCTGTTTGACACATTTTGCCTTTCATGATTGGAAGTAGATAGTGTCCAACTGGAATGTCATAAAGTCATTTAAATTCTGAGAGAAAGAGAACAGGCTGGTCAGAAATGCAGTTT
Organism: Acridotheres tristis; assembly: GCA_037013685.1. Lineage (NCBI taxonomy): Eukaryota > Metazoa > Chordata > Aves > Passeriformes > Sturnidae > Acridotheres > Acridotheres tristis. The sequence goes on along the minus strand of CM072885.1, from coordinate 32,871,185 downwards.
GTTACAGTGGTTAGGTCAAAACCAAAACATTCTCTGAATGTGGTTAAGCAGGACATTGACATGTAAGTCAGTCTATAAACATATTGTTGAGATATAGAAGCTGCCAAGGATTTGAACTCTAACAAGAAGTTTGAATTAAGTGAAGAGTCAGCCGGGTACATTTTTGAAGAAGGAATTAATTGGAGGGCAGACTGAGACAAGGGTTAAGAGAGGTCTTGTATGGATTGGTTTGATTTTTTCTAGATGAAAATGAATTAAGTTAAAAACTTCAACCTGAACGATAAAAAGATTTAAGACTCAGTGTATAACAGGGTTTCATGCCTTACGTATTCCTATGCTGTGGTCCTAATCAATCTCAGTTATACTGACAGAGCTGTAAGTGCCTCTAAAGCAAATCAGATACTGTAGGTAGAATGGAAATTATTCAACATGACCAAGTAGTTTCTTTGAAAAATATGTATCCCTGGGCTACAAGTGCTCAAAATCAATGCTCAATGCTATATTGTGGATGGCGGACAACATTGCGGGATATATAAAAAGTATTCATGATGTTAATTTCCTTTGTCACTGGAATGTCACTGGGTTGTCAAAATGAATAAATGAAAACCTGTGTATTTAGTTTAAAAATCTCTCTATGGAGAAATGATGCCTGGTATATTAAGCAATGACATTCCTGTATGAATTAATGTAGTTACAGGAAGAAATAATAAAAGAAATATTCATATATAGAATAAATATTGTATGGGTTAAGAATTCCAATGAAAAATAATAATTGAAAATTTAAACAATTGTTTTTTGTGACCATGTCCATGAAATAAGCTTTCAGAAAAAAAAAAAAGCATTGCTAAATTAGTGATATGCAACTATTTATAGGTAAACAACTCATAAGAAGAGTTATGTTCAAGAGGCCACTCTGTGGGGCTTTTTGACAAACACAATGTTGAGAATGATTTCTTATGTAGTAATCCAGAGAAGTGGAACTGGAGATTAATGAACAAGCAATACATCTGCATTAAAAAATGGATATACCTCTTGGTTAACTGCATGTGGAAATGATTTTTATATTGTAAAGATATTTTGAATCATTTTTATCAACACATATTTTTTCATTCACAGTCAGAATCTACTAAACATTATTTACTTAAATCATTCTTTTGTCATTACAAATTAAGGGACTGCTAATATTTAGGCTTATCTGGAAGAATACTAGTACATAAAACATGCATTTTTCTTAAGTGTTCATAAAACATTTCCTTTGCAATGCTTCAGAACTTTTTCTTCTGTTTAGGCTGTATGGAGTATATTAGCTCAATACACGGCAATTAGGGAAAACAAATTATTTGAAAATACCTGTGAATCTATTTATTCCAGAGCTCATTTTGCTACCACAAGCTAAATATCTATATTCAGTTTTGACAGGGTACTTGAATTAAAACTCAAACAGGAGTTACAGATTTAAAACTCAAACAGGAGTTACAGATGTATTTCATATGTGTACTAGTATTCTCCCAGGAAACTGCACTTTATCCAATTCATTCTTTGGAGACATTTGAAAATATACTTGTTCTGGGAGACATTAAGGTTGGTGTCTGAATTCCTATTTCTAGGTGTGTAACCACTGTTGTGTAACCAAGTTGTGTAAGCAGCATTGCACAAATTTCTGAATAGAAGAAACTGTATAATCAGCAAAAGACTTTGCACCATACTTTGATTGCTAGCTAAACTCTGTTCCCAAGTCATAATTTACCCATTGAGGTCAGACAGAAATGCTTTGCTTTAATTTCTGAAAGAGGAATGTTTGAGTTCTTTCCATCTCTGTTCCAGGACTTGTATAAAAGTGTTATACATGAAAAAACACTGAAAGCCCTTCAATATTTTTTCCTGTATTGGGAATTTGACCTGCAAGATGTTGAACATCTGTTTCTAGTGTTTATCTGGGATTTGGATTTGGATGGTTAGTTAATATAAGAATAGACAAGTGCTATTAAATATAAAATATAGGGAAAATTAAGAAACATAAGCAAAATGCTTGTATATTACTGCTTTTACTTTCCTGCGCTTCTCCTGCTTTATAGAACATTGACTATCATTGGTCAGATAAAAGTGAAATGATAAATATATATGTATAATTTTTTCTTGCCAAGTATGTGTGCTAGAGCTCCTGTTTCCTCCTACAGTGTACCACTTTACTTATCTTCTTGTACTGACGAGACCCAACCCCTATGGTACTGCTTTTAGAAACAGAACTATAAGCTTGTAACTTTTCATATTTTTGTACTAATTATGGTGAACTATGTGCTCCACTGTGAGATTAAAATTGAATAAAAGGTTATTAATAACATATTTAGTTTAAAGTGAAATGTATTTTTTAAATAGCTTTCTGAAAGCACTCCATTGTATACAATGAAGTTTTATTTAGAATACAAATACATAAGTCCACACTCCCATTGATATTCATGCACAGGAAGAAAAAATCCCATTATGTTGAGAATGGGATTAGGCCATTAAGGTGGTTTCACTCTGAACATTTTTTCATCCTATTTCAGCAGGATGGGAAATCATTCTTTTAGTTCTAGTGCTTGAATTCCATTGGATAAAGCTCAATCAGAAACATATAATCATCTGAGATGGAAGACTTGCAAACAGTATCTTTTGCAAACATCTCTTTACTTTAGAGAAAATCTGAATACTGACCTTGTAGTTTTAACCTATATCTGATTAGGTTTTTTCTCCAATGCAAATATGGTAGATTAATGGCTCTGCACACTACAGAACAGATGACTCAAGGCTAAGGGCTGTGTGACTCTGAACAAACTATCTAGACCCTGTATGCACACCACATCATTACACATTTTGGAACACTGGTACAAAATAAAGTCACTGTTTCGACAGAAATTAAACTGGACTCATTTGGAATGAATAAGCAGATAACCCCTCTGTCCCTTCCTTGTGCTTTGCCAAAAAACTATTGATCTGGTTAGCTTATGAAAGAGGGAGAATATCAGTTTCAGATGAGTGATAGAATCAGCAGCTGTTGGAATGGTGCATGCCAATTCTGTTAAATTGTTTTCTTAGTGAAATGGCAGAGATGAAAAACATGTAGAAGTTAACATGGATTCCATTCTAGCTATGCCATGACTGTCTGTTTTTGCTACCTGGATCTTGAGGAAAACCAAATTTTTGACCAGATCTTTAATAATTCATTTAAAATCTTTGATTCTATGAATTGCTGTGCTTTGAGAACAGTCCTTTTGTACGCCCCAATTAGTAAATCAGCAATATCCAGTTCTGTTATATGAAAAAGATGGTTTTGCCTCATCAGGCAAAGATGTTTGCTGAAATATATTGTGCTTTTTAAAATAAGTTAAAATATGTTCATAATGGCCCTAACAGTGTGAGTGATGCCATGTTGATGGACAAATTTAAGGTCAGTTATCAGAAAGTGTGATTCCATATTCTTGAAACCTGTAAATGCAAAAAAATCTGCAGATATCCCACTGACCACTGATCGCCTTTCTACAAAGCACAGTGACCTCACAGTCTACAAAAAGAGCCCAAGGCCCAGAAATTGTGCATCCCACAAGGGAGATTTGCTTTGTAAAATTCCCCCCTGGTGTCCACTAAAAATGTGTGATACAGGCTGCCAACAAGTTTTCTTATCTTGGTAATGAAATGTGGTGATTGCTGATGATATCACAAAGTGTATCAACTTGGCTAGCAACATTTTGGTAAATTTTGGTTCCAGCCACTGTGTTCAAAATTAGTTTTCGAATGGGAATATTATGCTGCTGTTGTCATAGTTTTATGGCTTCAAGATTTGGACAGATTGCTATGTAAATGCCTCATCCATTTTCACCTATGCTATTTTCAGCAAATTCCTGATGTCAAGTGGCAAAATAAATAGAACTGAAGCTGTGCAAATTTGTAAAAGATTTGACATTGACACTCTAATCATATCTCAGATGAGAAAGCAATGTCATGGAGTTCATGTGCCTGAGGGAAGCATCCCATTGTTTTGATAGAAAGACAAACATGCAGAACTGGGTGGTTGAAACATTGGGAAGATTATCTCAAGGATAATCTTAAAGTATTTGAAATAAACATATTTAAAGACAAACTTTGATGGTATCAGGTTCTGTAATTCTGATGACCTTGAGGAACATATTGCTGCTCATACACTGAGCTAAAGAGTCTTCAGTGTGGAGCAGCAGAAGAAAATAAGAACCAATTCAAAAAATAAGATCAGAAAGCCCACAATTCACAGATGCCTTCAGGCTGTCCCAGGTTTTGTCTATGACACATCCACAGGGTACTAAGTCTTCCAACTGGTTTCACTCTCATCCTAAAATTCATGAGTGAATTTTGGAAGGCAGGTGCAGTTTTATGTGTTGATGACAAGGGAAAATTTGTTTCCCCTGCAATAGTACAAAATGGGATGTTCACAACTCCCTCTTGAATGACTCTTAATTGCTCCAGAGGATTTATTGTCTGCTATTTCTCTATTGCTTGCTTGCTTTGAGTATGAAAGTGGGAAAGGTCAGATTTACTCCTGAAGCAGAATTCATATTAGTGAACTTTAATGAGAGGGTGTTAGTATCTAAAGAAATTTTATTGAGTATTGTGTTATTTGGGAGCCTTTCATATTCAAAGGCAGAACAAAACCAGAAATTCAAACTCTATAAGATTAATTATAAAGTGCATAACTACATCACATTTTAATGCAAACTTTCTAGAATTAGGAAAGATGAGTTGCTGTCTTTTCATTCAATAGAAATGTTCAAGCGCCATAATTACAATTTGAAATGTTCCCTAGTCTTGAAACAATGAAGAAAAAAAATAAAAATCAAAAGACATAAAGATTTCACCTTTCCTTGGATTTTTATCTCATATCAAAGTAATTATAATTGCAGTTTAAATTATAAAACTACATTCTAGTTTCAGTGCAGTACCACTCAAACTATTAAACTTATTCATGTTAAAACAAAGAACAATTTATTCAGCTTAATCTGGTGCAAAGAAAAGAACCTTGTGACTTAAAGGGGTCATAAGAGTTTCCCCTCTGTCCACAAGAACCCTGTTGTAGGACCATATAGATATTGAAGAAGTTAGATATATTAATTGTACCTGATTGAAGGTTAAATTTAGAGACTGAAACTCGTTCAGGTTAAGTGATGCTATAAATGCTACACTTCACATACAGTCTTCCTAAAGCATTAACACATGATCAGGTAGTTGCATATGCTTTCACATCCCTTTAACTGCTACATCTATTATATGCAGCAGAATGTGTAGAAAATGGAACTTATACCTTTGAAATAATGCATTAACATAATAAATGGATATCTTTTCTCCCGTGTCTAATCCTAGAGGCCAGAGGTGCAATATTTTGAATTGCTCTCTTTAGTCTCTCCCTCCATCTCCCAACATTTCAGGGGGACAGGGAATAGGGGCTGTGGTCAGTTCATCATATGCTGTGTCTGTCATTCCTTCCTCCTCAGGGGGAGGACTCCTCACACTAATCCCCCACTCCAGGGGTCCCTTCTGTGCAGTGCAGTCCTTTAGAAACAAGCTCTTCCAGTGTGGGTCCTCTGTGAGGCCACAAGTCCTGCCAGGAGCCTCCTCCAGTGTGGGGCTCCCATGGGATTGCAGCTTCCTTCAGGCATCCACCTTCTCTGGCATAGGGTCCTTCTCAGGCTGCAGGTGGATCTCTGCTCCTCCATGGATTTCCATGGGCCGTAGAGGGACACCCTTCCTCACCAGGGTCTTTACCAGGGGCTAAAGGGGAATCTCAGCTCTGGCTCTTCCTCCCCCTCCTTTTCCACTGTCCCTGGGCTCTACAGGGCTACTCCTCTCACATATTTTCACCTCTCTCTCCTGGCTGCTGCTACCTGATGGTTTTTTCCCCCCCTTCTTAAATCTATCATTCCAGAGACCCCATCACTGTTGCTGATGGGCTCAGCTTTGGACCATGGTGGGTCTTTCTTGGCTGGCATTGACTCCATCAGACATGTAGTAACTTCTCACAGATGCCACCTCTGTAGGACCCCTGCTACCAAAATATTACCAAATATCCTGAAAACATTCTTGTTTTCAGAATAGAGGAGGGTGAGGTTAAGTGGGCTAAAAGTCTGTACCTCTGAGTAGGTTGCAGAGAGCTGTTCATTTGCTTTGAGTGATGTGTTTCTGATTTTTATAGGAAGGGATATTGTGCAGTTGTTTTTTTCCATTCTCGTCTTTGTAGATAGAAGAGGTCTTTAAAGCTTCAGAAGTTGACACTGACATAGAAGATAGCACACCTTGTTGTCTTTTGCTTATATCTGAAAATAGATCTTCTTTAATCCACCAACACGCTAATCTTTTATCTTTTTTTTTTCTTTTTTTAAAATTTATTTTGAGGAGTGGGCATGACAGCTGTTTAATCTTCAGCAGAGTAACATTCAGCAGATGGATTAGAATTCTTATCTTGCTAAAACCAGCAGCATCAGAAATCAATATATGAGTGACTTCCTAAAGTAATATTTCAAAGCAGAACACAGTTTTCATAAGTTTGTAGAAATGATCCTAACTCTTAAAGATGTGTCTGTGAGGTGATATGGAGAAATTAATACAGTTTAGCCTTTTATAAAATCATGAGGGGTGAAAATTTAAGCCCAGGTACCTCTGCAAATAGTCTTTTGCTTACAAACTTTGACAGCCATAACTAGATTTCATTTTGATGAATGGACTTATCTTTTTTACTTTCTTTAATTCTACATCAGGCACAATGTATTAAATGCAAATAACACCTTCTTCAATCATCGGGTTGTTCTAGATGGAAAATGCACTTACTTTTGCATGGGTAAATAACATCTCTTCTATACCAAATTTCTATAAAAACCCTAAAATCTCTTTTGTAGACAAACCTAGGCCCCTTGCATGTAGGGAGCCCAGCTCCCTACAAAAGTACTTAATGGAATGAGAGTGCATATGTAGAAAAGCTCAGTAAGCATAGTAAGGTATAGTTGAGCCTGATCTTTGTCTGCTGTAGTTCCACTGATATAAATGGAACTTTAACAATTTATACAGGGTGAGAATACAATCTACATGTTTATTAAGCCTTTTTTCTACTGTGGAAACAACTAGGCACTCAACAGAAGTAAATCAATGTAGTTTCACTGAAATCTATGGAGACATGATGATTTAAAGAAGCAAAGACCTGGTCTTCATACCTCTCACAAATGAATGCTCTCTTTTTGTTGCTATTATCTTCATCTATTTATGAAATTCTTATATTTCAAATTTGTTTTTCTCTCTTTGTCTTTCTGCAGTAACAGTTTCAAAACATGAGCACCTCCACTTTCTCTGACTGTTACCACTACAGCACTGTTAAGGCAGCCAACTTCCAGGCTGGAGATTTCTTCCATTGCTTCCTGTGGACACTTTCCACCATTGCCACAGAGCTGCTGGCAGCACTGCTGGCCGTTCTGAGCATGACTGTGTTGTAAACACAACATCAGATCTGGCATGAACTGCCTGATGAGGCATTCTACCTTCATCAGGTGTAGCAGAGGACTCTCAGTCAAGGGAGTACGTGGCAAAAAAACCTTTGAAGCCTTATTAGGATTTGCACACTACTACAGAGCCCTGCCTTGGAGCAGTAAAGATGTGTTAATCACCACAGACCTCCTATGGCATTGATGGTTAGCCTGCAAGGTTTTATTTTAAAAAGTCTCAGTATCTTTGGGTTGGTTTGTGAAGCACTTCATCTTTAAGGGGCTGTTTGCAGCCATTGTCTGAACATTCTGCATAGCTTTATCTTTGGAACAAGAAGTGGATGGAGAATATGCCAAAAGGCTAAAGAGTTTCTGCCTTTTGATTTTGCAACCAAAGAATCGCTTTACTTTCTCTTGCAGGTGCTCTTCACTCCAGCTCTAGAGGAAAGGGACATAGAAGAGATGGCTCTTCCCAGGGTTTCTGCTGAGCTTCTCACTCATATTCTCACTCCTTTGTGAAGGCACAGGCACAGATCTGGCTGTGCATGTGCTGATGTGGCAGAATTAGGTGTTTCTGGGAGTGAACTGCTGCTGCCGAAAGCAGAGACTTACAGTTGGTTAGGTGGTGAGAGGAAGCAGTACACTTGAAAAGCTGAACCCTGGCTACTGACCCCTTCCAGCCTCTGTTGGCAGTGGTAAAGTCATGGGTGAAGCACCATCTTGGAACTGGAAAGAGAGAAACAGTGACATTTGAGACAGTCTCTGTCTTCTTTTTTTGGCCCTCAATTATAGAGATAACTTAATCCCACCAAAGCCCTCATTTTGCTCTGATGATATTCCTGCTCTGTGTTTGTGTCTGAAGAAAACTCATATTCTCCTTTGTAACATGGTTTCCATGCTCTGAAGTTGCTGAAGGGGATGCTCTACAGAAACTAATATTTCTTTTGCTTCGAAGTCTCAAAACACATTGTGCTGAAGAGGGTGCAGCTGCATAGAGAATTGAACTGAAAAGCTGTGTGCCATGGCTTGTACAGCCTGCTGCACTGGTTAGAGAACAACAAACAATTTTTACATTTGCCTTTGTCTCATATCAATTTACATATGGTTGAAAGTGAACAAACTCAACGGTATTAAACTTTAAAGGTGCAGAATGAGCAAAGAAAAATATTGATCAATAGGACTGCTAATTTTTTTTCACCTTCTGTTTCTCTGAACCTATTCTCTGTGAATAGAAAATTAAGAATATGTATTGCCATAAAAAGTTCCTTTAACATAAGCAACTGTCACAGCAGCATACAACTCGAGATCTTCCTGACCTTGCAAGTTTGTACAAGGTGCTGGGAACAGAGTTGTTTTTTCTCATCTTGGAATATAAAGCTTGAGACTGTGCTTCTGGCTCCATCTCCTAAGAGTGGCTATGGCATGAACCAGATATATACACAGCAACTTTATATATATCAGAAAGAAATACCAGGAAGATCTGCAAACACAGACCATTCTGGAACACTTTCCTTCTACCAGCTGCTGAGCCTTTCATACAGATGGAGTCTGTCTTTGCTTTTATTAAATCCTACACAAAGCTCTCAGCAGACATTATGCAGTAGATTGTTCTCCTTAAAGAGCAGGGAAATTCTTGTTTACTGTAAGAAACCCCAACACTGAAATATTTGTTTACAGTTAGACCAGGTATTTGGAGGTATCTTTTATGCTATGGCATGTATTTATTTCACACGTCTTCAGGAAGGATCTGTATCTCAGGGATGTTAATCCTCAGCTAAAGCCTTATCTACTGGAAAGCTCTGAAGCAATCTAACTTACCATAATTGCTGCATGAAGTGAGGTAGGTGGGTGTATACCCCTCAGTACAAGGCAGATTTAAGCAGTGAAGTGTTTATAAACCAACAGGTCCTCAGAGAGGGAAATCTTTTCTAATAAAGAAGAAATCCTTTTTTTTTTCCCCTACAGATATTTCAACAGTATTTCACATGGAAAATGCCAAAATGTCAGGTTTTTGTCACAAGTTTAGGATTGTAGATGCCTATAAGACAAACATAAGAGGCATAGGAAGTTGAGAGTCCTAGGCAGCAAGTTGACTCTGGTAGTAAAATCCAAAATAATGATTACATATGTAGCTGTGCAATTTAAATGCTAAATTTAACAGAGCAATAAAAGGATGCCATGGAAACTAGGCTGTAGTGGCTATGCTGAAAACCACGTGCTGAACTAGAGGCTTATACACAGGCTCCAAAGACCTCGGAAGATCCAATCATCCATCTGATTGCCGTGAATGAGAATTTTACTTTGAGGTCAGTACTGGACCTCATACTGCATCTCATACACCTTCATTGATGCCTGTGTTGATGAGGAGAGCAACATCAGCAAATTCGTAGGTGGTTCTAAACTAGAGAGAGATTTATTGACATAGAAAATAGCTCCAGTTTGGAGGTGCCTCCATAAGCCTGAGGACAGCTGACAGCAGTTCCAGGAAAGACAGCATGGAGAAATGCAGAACTCAGCTCCTGCAGCAGAAAGCCTGCATTGTGTGGTGGTATAGACTAGGAACAAGTGACTGAGCATCATTTGCAACTTCTCCCACCTGGGTATGCTGCCATCATGGGACAGCTGAACACCCAGGTGCTCTGTCCTGGTGAACCTTGCTATAGTCACACATTTTGCCTGTTGAAGGCCTGGTGCAATCAGTCTAACTCATGCAGAGTACTGAGTTGATTCAGCCAGCATTGTGGGGAGAAAATGTTAGACTATTGCCATTAATTTCTCTGCTTTCTGATGCTTTGATGTTTATACATTTGTTCAACAGTTCCCATGTTCTCTCTGGTAAACAAAAATAGTTTACATTCCTCAGTGTGAGGAAGAGAGCACCTGACGGACAAGTGATAAGGCCAGTGAAGTCAGGAGGTCTTATCATCATTGTCCAATCCGTGTTCATTGTTAGATGTCTTTAAATAGACAACTCAGGTAAATAAAGGTCTCTTTTCCTGTTCACACAACCTGAAATCAGGTGCGTGCTTGCTCCCTCTCTTTTGTGGGTGCGCCACAAAGCCCACATTCGACTTTAAATTTTTTTTTTCTGTAGTAAAACATATTTTGTTTTGTTTTGTTTAGAGGTGTAGTGAATGCTCTGCATAAAAATTCATGACCTATCTGTTTTCCTCTATATATCCAGTTTATATCCATGGCTTCTAGACCCCAGTAAATCCCAGCAAGACTCATTATATTGGTCTTGAAGTGGAATAAGTTGGTAAATAGAAATTCTTTTGTTATCAAACCATGGTAGACTATCTGTTGTCTATGGCACAGAAAAACAGCCACAAAAAGGCAAATTGACATACTGCTGTGTACTGAAAATTCTGAAGGGTCCAAAACTGCCTCTGGTTCAACTTTAGCATTCAGGATTTTATCCTAGTATCAAAGATCACTGCTAGAAAAGCTCAGTTGCTCAGTACTTTTCTTTCTTAACACATTGTTTTTTAGTAGGATTCTGTGCTAAAGTTAGAACCAAATATTGTGTCATATGAAGTCAAATTTGAATTACGAATTATTTTTAGCAATCTCACTGAAGAAATAACCTCCTTTGGTCATGTAGCTACGTACTTGCTGTCAATTGTTTTCCATGATGTGTATTTTGAATGACTCATATTAGCAATAAATAGGTCCAGGTGAACACAATAATATTCTCATTCGTACCTTCTCTTTTTTTTTATTCTCTCATAATGCCTGGAATATGAATTCTTAATGTTTACATGTTACACTAATAAATCGAAGGGTTTTCTACTATAGTCACATGCTTCTTGCAACATTTTTATTTCTTGAAATGTTTCAAAAATGGGAAAAACTTAAATACATTTCTGTAGTGATATACATATACAGTTATTACAAAATATATAGTTCATTAAATTAAAACACATATTAGAAATACATTTTTTTAAAAAAGCTGGAATTTTACACACTTCAAAGTATAACAAGAATTTCCCAGTCTTTCTTTGATAACTGCAGCTATAATGTAATACAGCAGCAGAAAAATAAATTACACACAAAAAATCCATTTCCATGCTAATGGAGTGTGTTGTATAAGACTGTTAGCATGCTTTCAGAGAGCAAATAGATGTTATTTAAGAAACTCACATCTTAGAATAAAGGTATATATTAAAATTGCTGTATGAAAGATTCTAGTCAGCTAAAAAAATCTATTTCTTCTTAATGAAAGCATTTATTTCTAAGTAAAAAATACCGATGAGAGCAATGACTGGATAAAAAGTAGTGAAGAACTGTAAAGCCTGGGATTTTCCATTTCAAAGTCCTTTAACTGGTTTCACAATAATGGTTTAAAAATGAATAGTGTAAGATCAGGAAATTCTGTGGTTGTCAACTGACAAAGGTTTCTTCCAGTTTTCAGCCTGTACAAATGAAATTCCTTCTGAAAAGCCTTTAACTGGAGAAAAAATAAGATGGAGGGGAAAAAAAAGGAAAGCCAAAACTACAGAGAATTTAGCTGATAACTGTCATAATCAAAGCTGAACAAAGAAAGAAATGCTGTGTGTGTGTGCATGTGCATTTGCATGTGCATCAAGACTGATTGAGACTGAGAAAGAGAAGGAAATTGTGTGTATACACTGGCAGATCTTTGCTTTCATTTTTTCACGTTACATAAAGAGATTAGCAGACTTCAAAGCAGACAGGTAAATGACGCAGTCACGGCTGCCTGTTGATAAATTCTGCACTCCAGTAGTTCTACTCAATCAGTCCTCTTGCACTATGGTATACAGTCTATAATATTTTTATTTTTTTTTATTATTAGAAGACAGAGAACACTGATGTCTGTAAAAGCCAAAGTGGAAGAGGGCTGGAAAATTCAGCAGCAGAGTGATTCCTTCCACATGCAAGCTGGTAATTTGCTTTGCTGAAGGTGTTGTTCACCACCATTTTTATTGCAATCATTTAGGGAGATAAATGTGTGCAGCAACATAATGTTCAAAGAGAGCAAAGCTGTAAAAAATTTGAGAGTGTTTCCATTAGAAGTGCTTACAAAACTTTTTTAAAAATCTATGTTTTATCTTTCACACAGTACTAGCAGATGCGTATATTTGTACAGCATACTTTTTCCTTGTAGTTTGAGTGTTATGAAACCTAGAAGATCCAATGCAATTCCTTGTTCTGTTTGATTTGTAGCAATTTTTAGACTCAAATTTGCCACCTAAATAGTGAGTGGATGAAAATATATTTGTATGCATCTTGTCTGCTGCAGTTCTGTTTCACAATATTAAATACCTTTTGGAGAAGGTGGAAAGCCTTTCTCTTTTGGCCAAATCCCTTAACAATGTTTATTTTGTATATGAATGAGTTTCCTTTACCCCATAACCTATTTTTTGAGTTACCAGATTAGGCCCTACAGACTTAAAAATGGATGAAGTTTAAAAATCTAGGCCCATGGAAGGACATTTCAAGTAAGCTAGATATCTAACCTGTAAGTGATAAATAGATGAATGGGCAAAAGCAGAGGTGACATAGAGTCAACAGAGGAATGTAGGCAATGATCAAGTCATTATATGCAAAAGATATTTTGCCAAGGCCTTGAATATTGGTCTTAGGGAGGACAAGTGTTTAGGCTTTTGTGTTTTCTGTGTTAATTGAACTTGCTTGTGAGTTAGGTGAGGAAGCAGCTGTTCATGTTGGTTTCTCTCTGTTCCCATTCCAATCTCATGGGTGAAACTGTGGGGGATTTTTTTCCAGTTGCTGCAAGGCAGGATATATTCTAGGCTGTAATTGTCCTACTGGATACTCCTGATAGTCACTTGAAAGTCTGATTATCCCATGGAAGATAATGAAATATACACAGTGTGGTGTCTCCCTGTGAGATGTTCAATACCCCAGCACTTTTCTCCTAGGCAGCACTGGTTAGTTTCTCCTTGCCTTGGCTGCAACAGCCACAGTAGACCATTGTGAGCATGTTTGTACTTGGCAGAAGGGTGGATTTATGCCAGATTACAGTGACTATGCATAGACTTTGAGTTTAGTGAAGGAATTGGCAGTCCCTAAAAGTAATGTTCTATTTTTACATTGCTCAGACACCCACAAAATGGTGTGGCAACAAGTGGCAGGAGAACAGATGCATCAGGGGAAAGAGGTTAGCATGTATTTTTAGAGTGGGACACTCTCAACAGCCAGATTTCAAGATGGTAAAAGTGACCTAATGTAATATTAGAAGACTTCAAAACCAGACAGGAGCAACTGTTTTTTCTTTCTGAGCAGAAAATCTAAGAAATACTCCAGCCCTATTGTCTATTTTGACCTAGCATTTAGAACTTGCTAAAATGTTGTGGGATCAAATTCTAATTCGAAATCCCTTAAATCAGAAGTTTTGAGTTTGAGTTTTTCCCAAATTAGTTCTCCAAACATTGGGTAAATGTCTATGTATGAAAATTTGTCTTTCTTTTGCTTTGTTTTGTTCAAGAAAAAAAGTAATAAGAGTAATTGACTTGAGATATTTTTATACCAAAGAGTAGCAAATGTGCAAAGCTAGTGCCAATGCAACTAGCTGCTGAAGTTGAAACAATATATGCATATGAAGGCACTGAGGCACCTGAGCTACTTAACTGTACTTAAAAGCAGGGTTTTCAAGCTTTCATTGGCTGCTGCTTTAATTGTTCATGAAGCTCTTGAGACTAAAACTGTTATCTCTGCATAGCATTGCTCTCCACCATATATTCATGCCAGCCTAACTTGAACTAGCTCAAGGGTCCTTACAATATATTTTACTTCATGGGATAAACACCCTATTCCCTATTTGATTCCTCCCTCAAAACTGTGAAGCCTTACTAGAGGGGATGTTTTAATCTTTGCCTTGGAGCTAGAAATCCTAGACCTAACTTTCTTCTTGGCATCTCCTGCTATCATGTAGCAGCACACAAGAAGTGGAAGTAGGGTGAGATCACTCGGGTATGTAGAGATACCGTGCAAGTGAAAAGGGATGGAATTAAAAAAGCCAAAGCTCATCTAGAATTGAATATGGTGAGGGTCATAAAGAGAAATAAGAAGGGCTTCTCCAGGCATATAAGAAGAAAACGAAGGTTAGGGGAAATGAGGCCACAGTGCTGATAGGACTGGGTGACAAAGGACATGGAAAAGTGCTTTCTTCTACTCTTACTAGAATTATTTTTTTTTTCAGGAACCACAGACCCCTAAGACTAGATGGAAGGCCTGGAGAAATGAAGCCTTACCCATAGCTAAGAATTACCATACTTCTGAGATTTTTCCAAAAGCGATTCAGTGTTACTTAATGACACCCTTAATACTATTATTCGAAACACTGGTGGTAAGAAAAGGCCTTCCATACCACAAACAAAATTAATTGTGGGAATTTTATGGCCTAAGAAAGATAGAGCAACAATATTTGCTTGTGTTCTTAGCATAATGTCTATCACTCCTACAATGTTTTCAAAAACTCACTCTGTTTTAAAACCTCTATTGAAGGTCATAGAATCATAGCATTATAGACAAGCCTGAGTTGGAAGAGACCTTAAAAGAACATTTTGTTGGGAAAAGGAGCCTAGATAAGATTGTATACCACCCTGTTCAATTACATTTTGAAAACCTCCAGAGACTCTACCATGTGTCAGGGGAGGCTGTTCCAGAACATGGTTATTCTTACTGTAAAAAAATGTCTTTCTTATACTGAGATGAAAGCTCTCCTGGTATCACATCACCCCTTGTCTTCTCCATGTGAGTCTTTTGAAGGGAGAGCCTCTGTCCTTTTTCTAACTATCCTTTAAGGACTGGAATACTGTGATGAGGTTCCCTTGAAGCCTTCCCTTCTCCTGGCAAAGAGACCTTACTTTTTAAGTCTTTCTTCACATAGCAAGTTCTCCAGCCCTTCAATTTTCTGTTACACTTAGAAATTGCAACATATACTTACAGATTAAAAATGGTTAATAAATGGGAAATTTGGATTTATGCCCAGCAGTTAGAGTGTGAGCTGTTGAACAAGAGCACAGCCTTGACATAGGTCTCAGTTGAAAGTGAAGAGGTGTAGAAGTGGCAGTAAGATCGCTTTACATGATTCCCCTTTTCACATGGTAATCATGGATAATTTGAATAAATTAAATGTATGAAATGGAAAGGGTTAGGACAACATCATCACCTTATCAGATCGACACAAGTGAGAGAATAATTTAAAGAAAAAGCTATTTTTGCTACTGCTTCTGCTGTAGCAATTGTGATCTAATTGAACTAAGTCCCTTGTATATTGTCTTTTTCCTTTACCCAATATAGTGTTTGCAGTCATCGTAAGGGTGCTGAGTACTCATTCTGCATGGAGTTAAAACAGTTAAAAGCTGGCTGTGGAATGTTACCTGTGAACTCTCGGGATCTTTTCCTGTCTTTTACTGATGTTTCTTTCTGATGGAATTATTATGTACAGCATGAAGAGATGCACAGGTAGGTGAGTAAGCAGAGCTGTCTTTTAGGAATTTTATCCTGGCTGTAAATGCTTAACACACAAGGTTCTCAGGACTTGTTTCCTCACCTGCTCTCTTTTTCTTTACTGTAGCATCCTATGCAGTGTCCCCTTTGAATGCAAAGAGACATTGTCAACAGAAAAAAAATTACTTTTACATATTTTATTTGTCTATTTATTATAAGTCTTTAGTAAGGCCTCTGAAGTAGATTTATTTTCTCTGCTACCTGGATGCTGTTGCCGAAGACATGTTATGATGTCTTCATCTTGCCAAACTCTATTATGTTGTTTCACTCTCACTAACACATCTGAAATCTAATACCTTTTAGTCTACTATAAATGATGTTTCATGGCATGTTTAATGCTTTCATGCTTCTCCTAGATAGAAATGGAGTTTGGGAGCTTAAAAATAATTCAATATCTAAAATATTGAGAAAAAGGAATTTATTCTTGTGGAACAAAGAAAACTTGTATTTCATAAATCTGACTAAATCTAAAGATGACTGATGTGTTAACTTCAAAGCATCATTTCAGGTTGATCAAGGTGTTGAGCTGGTAGACAGACAGCAGTTTTGCCTTCCAAGGCTTTATATTGCTATTTCCTTGTATTAATATTCACCCATATCATTTCAGATCACTTAGATGCTCTTATTTAAATGGAAAGAAAATTTCAAAGATCACCTCAGTCAAGCACTATCCTGCTTCTTAACAGAATGATGTGAAACTGCAAATATCAATGCTGCCAATGGAAGAAAATTATTGTTATAAGTTCACTCAAAATAATAAAGCAATAAATAAGTATTCTGCAGGTCATGCCCTTAAGGATCTCCAAAGGTTTATGATTTCATTTGTATTGCAAGCATTTCAGAGCAGTCTGGGCAGAAGCTGAGCACACAGACTTTTCTGCCACTTTCATCTACATAAGATAGCCTACATAAGATAGCCTGATGTAAGATCCATGATTGCCAAGCCTGCTTGAGGGCTTCAGAGAGTTTACTGCTCCTCAGCTTGGAAGCTCAGTAGGCAGAAATAATCTCAGTATGTATATGCATGTGAGATTCAAACTATTTAATCCATTTTGTGCTTATTTAATTGAATTCTGCATCTTTTGCATCACAGGACATGACAATTTCAGTTCAATGGTGATATGCAAAGCTAGGAAAATACAACAGAGATCTATTTTTTCCTTTTTGTGAATACATCCTCCCTCTGGCAAGATCAGAAAGACAGACCTCACATACAGCCTCTCTCATAATGTTTTCCCATCCCATTCTCCACTCCCAGAGATGTGAAAGCAATTTTAGTAACATTGCTGTGTATGAGATGAAGGTCTTCTGTAGATCTACATGGCTCACAGAAGAATGGCTTCATTCAATCCAGGGACTAGGCAAAAATGTTTGTTATGTCCTTCATTATTCAAAGTGATTAAAACTAATTGGAGATGGTTTTGAACAATCAACTAACCTCCCTTCCAATCAGGTCATATCTTTCTGCTGCTATATCTGGCTTCTGCAGTGTCACAGCTTCCCCTCAACACAAGCTGGGAGAGCCAGATCTGCTTGCCTCAGGTTGCTCTTCTGCCTAATGTAGTTAGAAAGGTTCAAGTTGTACCCATTTGCAATGACACTCATTGGCTTAGAGCTTAGACAAGGACAAACTTTGATTATTCATCTTTTCCTTATTCTTGCCAAGGCAAAGGAGGAGCAGATGTCAATTTTCCAAAAATCTCCCATTTTCCTGCATGTATAATTTTTTTAAGAAGGCACAGCCCCAAGGTAAGTTAGGCTGCCTGTTATTTCGCACTATATACATTTAATTAAAACTATGCAACGTCTTCTGAAAATTCAGGATGTGATTTGATTCTCCCTCATACAAATCTCCTTTAGGAATTAATTCTTCTTTTAAAGAGACAAAAACAGAAAGAAAAACTTCTTTCCCAACTCTCAGACAGCTTCTATGTCTTCAAGTCACCTTTGTTAACCATGGAAAACATTGTGTACTGGCAGGCAAAACACAAAATCAGACTTTTAACCTGGGGATGTTTCCTCTGGGTTGTCATTTCTAGACTCTTTCAATTATAAACCAGCAGGTAACATTATTTTTATAAGCTACAGGTACACCATTTCAGAAGCATTCTTTACAAGAGCAACTGCATACTTTACAACTTCATAAACATTTTTCTTGTCAAAGAAACAGATTAAAACTGGCAAGTGATCTATTTAGCATGGTAATATACAAAAACGCCACCTTCTTCAAAATTAACTGATTTTTTACTGTGCCGTTTTGCAAATCCATGGGAAATTCATAAGGACCTTACACAAGACAAGGTTTTAACCAAGGCTTGCTAAATCCTTGTGAACCTTTCTATACTTTTGGTGGTCATCCTCTCCACATCCTGAGACATGGCTTCTAGAAATGATCACTCTGAACTGGCTTTTTCTGCACTTCAATTTTCTATCCCCAGATTTAAGCATGTTTTATTGACAGTGGCCCTTTTTATAGAACTCAATTTTGTGATGAAAAGGCAGCAGTGACCATTTGAACTATTCGCTGAGGAGGTTGCAGTCCAGGAACCAACCAAATTTGTGAAAGCCTTTGACCATTTCTTCTACTTAATTCACCAAATCCATCTGGAATAAGTACATTAAAAGCTACAGAGGGTTTGCTCTGTTTTGGAGTGCACTTTACCTTTCATGTCTGCAGTGTGGGGTTTAGTTGACAGGTTTAATTGTTCCCAGATTCAGCAATCCTCATTAGTTTGCATTTAGTGCTGTGTCTTTTATGGATAGTAAATTATTTGACATGACTTGCTATTGCAGAAATAGTTATTTCCAAGCTGCTGCCAAGAGACTGCAAATTATTTTCATCTAACACTCACAAGTTTATACTTTCACGTTCTTGTACCCAATCCTAATGAACCTGACTTAAAAAGGAAAAATTAGGCAATTACTATCTCCTCGTTGTAATTTCACACAGATTATTTTAAACAAATGGGAGTGTCTTGAGATTTTCACAGTGCAGATGCCAGGGAATGCCCAAATGCTCATTGATTACATTAACAGTTTTGGTCATGGATGGTGTAATTATCTCCTATGACAGTTCCTTACATAGAAATATAAAAGGTTGGTTGCTGGATTGCTTGCATTCAATGTTAAAATACTTTGCTGTTAGACCAGGTGAATTTCAGCATTCTGGGAATGATGCTGTTCCTTTCTCTGATAGCCACAGGAACCTTAAATATCTTTGTGGTATAATAATAAATAGCAACAATGATTATGCTGCAACAATAGTTTACCTATAAACTGAGTTAAGCTTGCTTCATGTCATGTGTATGTTCATATCATTCATATTAATACATTCAGAATCCCTTTAAGGCTTGAGATTTATTTTTATTTATTTGTTTACTTTTTAACAGACATCCAGTATTAACCTGTGTCCTGGCTCATGTTTTTACACTATTTCTAGAATTGTACACTCTCTTTATAGAGAGGTGAAAATCGCAGCTAACACTTCGGCTGTGTGGATACAAAGCTGATTTCTTGGCTGCCTTTCATTTTTTCTTCCAAGCTATTCCTTCCTTGAGCAATGTCTGTACTTATCTGAAATTTTCTGTGACTATTCCCTGAATTGATGGGACAAGAACTGATTAGTAAAAATGGTGTCATAGGAATATGGTCTTTGTTAACAGCTCATTTAATTTTGTCCATCAGATCTTCGGGTTTACTGAACAACTTACTGTTAGTTCCTAAAATTTACTGTTTGAGTTAAAGCCCCTGATTTCACACTGGCTTTTGACTTTCCTTTGCTCTGTAGGTCTACTTAATTTCATTTCTACTGCCCTGATTTCTAGTTATATTATACACCCAGGGTTAACCTTCCATCATTTGCTTTGTGTGAGTGATTGTGCATCTATATTGAAGCTTACAAATTTCCATTTTCTTCTTTTGTTGTTGTTAAACTAAATACTTGAAAAATATGCCTGAAGTTTCCCAGTTGGTTCTCAACTTAAAATCCATGAAGATTTTTGAGGAATGAATCTTCATTAAACGTAGATTGGAAACATAGTCCTGCCTGTAAAAATTATGTCTGCCTTAGTTGTTCCAACACCAAGTTGTGATTTAATGATGTTGGAGAGTTTTATGATGTCTGAGCAGTTGTGCATTTCCTGCTGTTCAAAGTACATGTTCAACAAATTCATGGCCTGTAGTTATGACTTTTGGCTTGCTCAGTGCATATTGGTTTACATTAAGTATGAAATGTTTGCTCAGCTAAGAGTCAGCTCCTGCAACACTGATTAAGTCTATCTTGCATTCCCAGCTCATCCACAATAAACTGGCAGTGGGTAACAACTGCTGTTAGCGTTGGCTTCTGAATTCTAGAGTATACATTGTTTTAAAGGATAAAGCAGCTCACATCAGTCTTTTTGGGTTGTTTGGGGCCTTCTGGAGAGATGTACAGCTACTGTATCAGATGGATTATGCTTTTTTCCTGTGCTACAGAACTGCTATCTGCAGTGTGTTGTCTGCTCAAAGCACTTTGCTCTGGCTTACCTTCTCATTGTATCACTGTAGGCTGAGCTAGAGAATTCAGAACTGGCTTTTCTTGATGCTTTTTTATATGATGGATATGTAGACTGTAGAAAGTAGTTTAGTGTTCCCATAAACTGTTAAATCTTATTTATTTATTATGATGTGTCTCAGCTGTCAGCCTTTCTGTTTCTCTAGGTGCCAATATAACCAAAACAGAATAGTTCAAGTGTCTTTAGTTTCAGCTTGCCAGCACGCAGCCATTACTGGGACCTGCTTGGTTGTCAGTTGGTGCTGTGGATCTGAGTTGGTTTTTCCTTGACCTCTCTTTCTACCACAACGAAAAAATACCATCAGAAATTTTATTCCTGGGAGATCCTTACTGCCTGGTTATAACAGCCACATTTTTGGCCACAAATTTATCTGACTACCATTTAACAAGACCTTGGAATTTGAAGTCATCAATGCCTTTGCTCTGAATAAGTGTGGTCTGATTTTCTTATGTTAGGGGTTGGATTGTTCCCCTTTTTTCTTTCTGTGAATTCCTCCCATTATTATGGTAAGTAGTTGTGGCTACACCTTAAAACATAGATAATGTTCTCTCGTAGGGGGGTGGGTGGAGGAGGAGGGGGGGGGGAACCGGAAAAGGAAAGGTGGGAGAGGGGGCTGGGGAGGGGACTCTCTCTCGCTGGGCTCGTGCAGGGACAGGACGCCCCGTGCTTCGCTCTGGCATCTCCCCCTGACATCTCCGCGCTGAGATCCACGCTCCCTGCCTGGGACATCGCTCTGCTGCTCTCCCATCTCACCCTACTATCTCCGGACACTCTGCGGAGCACCACGACCGACACCGTGAGGGGGGGGAGTCACCTTCCCATCCCCGCTCACCTCTGGGCCTCCGCCGCCATCACTCCAGCCCTCTGCAACTGCGCGGGACCCGCCCTGCCCCCACAGCACCGGTAACTGAGCACAGGGAGACGGCCTGAGGCCAAAGGGGACTGGAGCGGAGCTAGACTGTTCTGTTCTGTTGCCAATTTTCATAGCTGTTGTTGTTTTCTGCCTTGTTAAATACCAGTAAAGAACTGTTATTCACATCCCCATATCTCCTGCCTGAAAGCGTCTGATTTGGACCTAAAATAATTAAAAGGGGGGGAGGTGCACTCTGCATTGCAGAAAAGGGGCTCTTGCCTTTCCTTAAACCATACCTGTCTTTTCAAACCAAGACAGATTTTGGCGCCCATCGTGGGGCATTGCCTGAGGGCATTGAGAGAGGGGTAGAAAAGGGAATAACAGTTCTTGAATTACCCAAGCTTGTGGTAGGTGACACCATGCTGTCCAGCCTACCCTGGATTGGCCTCCATGTGGTCACTGCTATATCTCTCCCATTTGCAAGCCCTTTTTTAAACATGAGTTTCATAACCAAGGTTACTGTGGCTATTATCCGGCTTATTATGTGGGTTGATCAGTTGAGGAATTCATGGATTTTTAATTTTCTCTGGAAGATGGCCACATGGATTCAGAGCTATCGCACTCTAAGTGTGTGTTTCTGGGGCTACTTCAATAATGGTACTTACTGTGAGGAAGTGGCAGCAGGTGAAATTTTTTCTCAACCCATCACAGGTTTTTTGAAGTTCACCCCACCAGTCTTCAAGGGGTTCCAATCCGCTTTAAATGCTAATGACATTATATTGTGGCTAGTGTTGTTTATATCCCTGTTAAATCTGTTCTATCTAACATTCAGAGATAAGGGGAGATTGACTTGGATAACAACCCTGATACCTACCCCAGGGATTAGTGATGTTACCCCAGAGCCTGATCCTGTCCCAGAGACTAGGGAGGTTATCCCAGAGCCTGATCCTGTCCCAGAGACTAGGGAGGTTACCCCAGAGCCTGATCCTGTCCCAGAGACTAGGAAGGTTACCCCAGAGCCTGATTTTGTCCCAGAGACTAGGGATATTACCCCAGAGTTTGACCCTGCCCCACAGCCCACCTCGGAAAGGAACCACCCAGAATGGGTGGGGGTGCTAGCAAAGGAGATACGTGAGATGGGCCAGATGCTGAAGGAATACCTCTCCCCAGCTGGTGAGAAACCCTCCCCCTGCCTTAAAGAGGGAGAATCTGATGGTGCAGCAGTGGGACCCACAGATGTTACATCCATCCAGGTTCCAGCTGAACTGCAAGGGCACTCACAGCCAGCAGCAGTTGCCCCTGTGGAAACTAGGAAGTCTAGGATGAAAACAAGGCACCTAGATAATAAGGGTCAGGAAGGGGGCCCCTCACAACCAGCAGGGGAGCCAGAAGTTGAGATCATCACCGAGTCCCTGTCATACGAGAGTCTCCGTAACCTGCGAAAAGACATTGTACGACGGGGCCGTGAGGCTTTTACAACCTGGTTACTGCGGGTCTGGGACCTTATGGGTACAGGTGTGCAACTGGATGGTACTGAGGCAAGGAATTTGGGACCCTTGACCCAGGACTCAGGTGTGGACCAGGTATTTGTAAGGGAGACAGGTCTCCTTTCCCTCTGGGAGCGACTTTTAATGAGCGTGAGAGAGAGGTTT
Source organism: Acridotheres tristis (assembly GCA_037013685.1). Classification (NCBI taxonomy): domain Eukaryota; kingdom Metazoa; phylum Chordata; class Aves; order Passeriformes; family Sturnidae; genus Acridotheres; species Acridotheres tristis. The sequence goes on along the minus strand of CM072885.1, from coordinate 32,848,159 downwards.
GTCCACAGGGAAAGAATGCAGGAGTACCACCAGAGAACACGTTGGAATACCCTTGAGGAAGGGATCCAAAAGCTGAGAGAAGTGGCAGTACTGGAGGTGCTCTTTGGGAGGGATGGACAGCATGACAATGACCCTGACAAGGTCAGGTGCACAGGACAGATGTTGTGGAATCTGGCAAACCTGGGCCCATCTCAGTATACCTCCTTTATTGCAATGATTGATGCTGATACCAACCAAGTGACAGTGGGTTCTGTTGCCAACAGGCTCAGGAATTATCAGAGTATGATGGCTGGCCCAATGCAGGCTCATGTCTCTGCTGTGGCTAAGGACCTCAGAGAGGAGTTTAAGGAGGAGATGAAGGAGATAAGGGAAGAGGTGAGGAAGATCAGTGCAGCACCAGTGCGAGTCATGGACCTCAAAAGTAGAGCCCAACGCCCCCCAGCTAGGGAGAGAGGGTATACCCCACGTGCTGACCTGTGGTTTTTTCTACGTGACCACGGGGAAGACATGAGAAGGTGGGATGGGAAACCCACTTCTGTCCTGGCAGCACGGGTGCGCCAACTCAGGGAGGGGAACACCAACAGAGGGAACTCCACTAAAGTGAAGGTAGCCTCAGCCTCCCATGGAGGTGCAGGGTATTACAGAAGGGAGGATGATCTGTCAGATCCCCTTGAAGGAACCTCTAGTATGTATGCCCAGGAGAGAAATAATAACCAGGGCTAGAGGGGCCCTGCCTCTAGCCAGGGAGAGGCACGGGAAAACCGGATCTTTTGGACGGTGTGGATCCGATGGCCTGGCACATCAGAGCCACAGGAACACAGAGCATTGGTTGACACTGGTTCACAATGTACATTAATACCATCGGGACATGTCGGGAAGGAACCTGTTTCAATTGCTGGGGTTACGGGGGGATCTCAGGAATTGACTTTGCTGGAGGCTGAGGTGAGCCTGACTGGGAAAGAGTGGCAGAAGCATCCAATTGTGACTGGCCCAGAGGCACCATGTATCCTAGGCATAGACTTCCTCAGGAACGGCTATTACAAAGACCCAAAGGGACTCAGGTGGGCTTTTGGAATAGCTGCTGTGGCAGCAGAGGGCATTAAGCAGTTGAACACCCTGCCTGGGCTATCAGAAAACCCATCTGCAGTGGGACTCCTCAGGGTGAAAGAGCAACAGGTGCCAATTGCTACCTCGACAGTGCACCGCCGGCAGTACCGGACGAATCGAGATGCCGTGATCCCCATACACAAGATGATCCGTGAGCTGGAGAGCCAAGGGGTGGTCAGCAAAACCCACTCACCCTTCAACAGCCCCATCTGGCCTGTGCGTAAATCTGAAGGAGAATGGAGACTGACAGTGGACTATCGTGCATTGAATGAGGTGACTCCACCGCTGAGCGCTGCTGTGCCGGACATGCTGGAACTGCAGTACGAGCTGGAGTCCAAGGCAGCCAAGTGGTACGCCACCATTGACATCGCCAATGCATTCTTCTCCATTCCTCTGGCAGCAGAGTGCAGGCCTCAGTTCGCTTTCACCTGGAGGGGCGTGCAATACACGTGGAACCGACTGCCCCAGGGGTGGAAACACAGCCCCACCATCTGTCATGGATTGATCCAGGCTACACTGGAGAAGGGTGGAGCTCCAGAACATCTGCAGTACATTGATGACATCATTGTGTGGGGGGACACAGCAATGGAGGTATTTCAGAGAGAAGAAAAGATCATTGAGATTCTGCTGGGAGCCGGCTTCGCCATTAAAAAGAGCAAAGTCAAAGGGCCTGCCCAAGAGATCCAGTTTCTGGGAGTAAAGTGGCAAGATGGACGGCGCCAGATCCCCAGTGAGGTCATCAATAAGATCACTGCAATGTCTCCACCAACCAGCAAGAAGGAAACACAAGCTTTCCTAGGTGCCATAGGCTTTTGGAGAATGCACATTCCTGAGTACAGCCAGATTGTGAGCCCTCTTTACCTGGTTACCCGCAAGAAGAACGATTTCCACTGGGGCCCTGAGCAGCAGCAAGCCTTTGCCCAGATCAAGCAGGAGATTGCTCATGCGGTAGCCCTTGGCCCAGTCAGGACAGGACCAGATGTGAAGAACGTGCTCTACTCTGCAGCCGGGAACCATGGTCTGTCCTGGAGCCTTTGGCAGAAGGTGCCTGGTGAGACGCGAGGCCGACCACTGGGGTTCTGGAGTCGAAGCTACAGAGGGTCCGAGGCCAACTACACTCCAACGGAGAGGGAGATCTTGGCCGCCTATGAAGGGGTTCAAGCTGCCTCAGACGTGGTTGGCACGGAAACACAACTCCTCCTGGCACCCCGACTGCCAGTGCTGGGGTGGATGTTTAAAGGAAAAGTTCCCTCAACCCACCATGCCACTGACGCCACATGGAGTAAATGGATTGCCCTCATCACACAACGCGCCCGTATTGGAAACCCAAATCGCCCTGGGATTTTGGAGATAATTACCAACTGGCCGGAAGGGGAAGACTTTGGTCTTGCCGATGAAGAGGAACAAGAACAAGTGACCCGGGCTGAAGAAGCCCCACCGTATAACCAACTGCCAGCAGATGAAACACGCTATGCTCTTTTCACTGATGGTTCCTGCCGCATCGTGGGGATGAACCGGAAGTGGAAAGCAGCTGTATGGAGCCCCACACGACAGGTTGCACAAGCTACCGAAGGAGAAGGTGGATCGAGTCAACTTGCTGAACTTAAAGCTGTTCAGCTGGCCCTGGACATTGCTGAAAGAGAGAAGTGGCCAAAACTCTACCTTTACACTGATTCTTGGATGGTAGCCAATGCTCTGTGGGGATGGCTGGAAAGGTGGAAAAAGGCTGACTGGCAACGTAGGGGAAAACCAATCTGGGCTGCCAATGAATGGAAAGACATTGCCACCAGGATAGAGAAGCTGCCTGTGAAAGTCCGTCACGTAGATGCCCATGTCCCCAAGAGTCGGGCTAATGAGGAACACCGACACAATGAGCAGGTAGATCAGGCTGCACAGATAGAGGTGTCGAAGATAGATTTAGACTGGCAGCACAAGGGAGAGTTGTTCCTGGCTCGATGGGCCCATGATGCCTCAGGTCATCAGGGCAGAGATGCCACATATAAGTGGGCACGAGACCGAGGGGTGGATCTAACCATGGACAGTATTTCTCAAGTTATCCATGACTGTGAGACGTGCGCTGCCATCAAGCAAGCCAAGCGGGTGAAGCCCCTCTGGTATGGGGGGCGATGGGCCAAATATAAGTATGGAGAGGCCTGGCAGATTGACTACATCACACTGCCTCAAACCCGCCAGGGCAAGCGCTATGTACTGACCATGGTGGAAGCCACCACTGGGTGGTTAGAGACCTACCCTGTGCCTCATGCCACTGCTCGGAACACCATCTTGGGCCTGGAAAAACAAGTTCTTTGGAGGCATGGTACCCCTGAGAGAATTGAGTCAGACAATGGGACTCATTTCAAGAACAGCCTCATAAACACCTGGGCTAGAGAACACGGCATTGAGTGGGTGTACCATATCCCCTACCATGCACCAGCTGCAGGGAAAGTTGAACGGTGCAATGGCCTGCTTAAAACCACCTTAAAGGCACTGGGTGGGGGAACTTTCAAGAACTGGGAGATTAATCTACCAAAGGCCACCTGGTTAGTGAACACCCGAGGTTCCACTAACCGAGCAGGCCCTGCCCAATCTGAGCCCTTGGGAATATCAGATGGAGATAAGGTTCCAGTGGTACACATGAGAGGTATGCTAGGAAAAACTGTTTGGGTGAATCCTGCCTCCAGCAAAGACAATCCCATCCATGGAGTTGTATTCGCTCAAGGACCGGGTTGCACCTGGTGGGTGATGCAAAAGAAGGGAGAGACCCGATGTATACCCCAAGGAGACCTTGTTTTAGGGTGAAACACCTATAGTACTGTGCCTATGTCTCTAACTGCATGTATGTATATATATAATGTAACAGTTTAATTTGATATAGCATATTAGTATGGGAGAAATTCAGGGGTGGATAATGTTAGGGGTTGGATTGTTCCCCTTTTTTCTTTCTGTGAATTCCTCCCATTATTATGGTAAGTAGTTGTGGCTACACCTTAAAACATAGATAATGTTCTCTCGTAGGGGGTGGGTGGAGGGGGGAGGGGGGGGGAACCGGAAAAGGAAAGGTGGGAGAGGGGGCTGGGGAGGGGACTCTCTCTCGCTGGGCTCGTGCAGGGACAGGACGCCCCGTGCTTCGCTCTGCCATCTCCCCCTGACATCTCACCGCTGAGATCCACGCTCCCTGCCTGGGACATCGCTCTGCTGCTCTCCCATCTCACCCTACTATCTCTGGACACTCTGCGGAGCACCAAGACCGACACCGTGAGGGGGAGTCACCTTCCCATCCCCGCTCACCTCTGGGCCGCGGCCGCCATCACTCCAGCCCTCTTCAACTGCGCGGGATCCGCCCTGCCCCCACAGCACCGGTAACTGAGCACAGGGAGACGGCCTGAGGCCAAAGGGGACTGGAGCGGAGCTAGACTGTTCTGTTCTGTTGCCAATTTTCTTATAGCTGTTGTTGTTTTCTGCCTTGTTAAATACCAGTAAAGAACTGTTATTTCACATCCCCATATCTCCTGCCTGAAAGCGTCTGATTTGGACCTAAAATAATTAAAAGGGAGGGGGGAGGTGCACTCTGCATTGCAGAAAAGGGGCTCTTGCCTTTCCTTAAACCATACCTGTCTTTCAAACCAAGACATCTTACTATTGTTAGTTCATAGTGAAAAATGCATCACAGCTAGACTCAAATTCATCTTTGATCTTGTATTACAGTTATAGTTGAGTAGCTTCTTCAATGTATCTCAGGAAATCTTGGATTTTCTTAACTCACTCTGGACATTCACTTCTCTACATCTCCAGTGATGACAGATACTGCTGCTTTTAAATCTTTCATCATAATATAGCACCAGAATTGTTTTCAGACATATTTGGTGATAAAATAATACAGCTGCACACTGTGTTGTCAAACCTTGAGTGTTGGTCTGGAGATGAATTCACTGGTAATACCAGAGGGGAGAAGACAATTTCTGGCATGACATGTAATCTGCACTTGAAGATTGCATCAATCACTTTGACCCTGCTCTAATTGCTTCAGTGAACTTCAGTTAACCACAGGGCCAAGTCAAAGTCAGGCAGAAAAAACAACTGTAACTTTTTCCGAGGATTCCAAACTTTACAGGCTACTTCACAAAAAATGCCTTGACATTAGTTTTTATATGTCACTTTCAGGCAGCCTGAACTCAGTATGAGTTCAGATTGCTGACAAGAGCATTATGACTGTATAGATCCATGTTAATTGCAAAGGGATAGCCCAAGCTTTGTAGTGTACCTTCCCCGAGATGTCATTCATGAACAATTGCTGGCTTTGCTCTTGCGTGCTATAATAAAATATTTCTTTAAGGCTAAATCATTTTTTTTCAATAATTTATCCAAAAAATTAAGGTTAGTCTATAGCATGGAAACTTCCATGTCTCTGGAGTTAAATAGAAACTCATACTTGCAGTCTGCACTCCTTCTGCACCCAAGGAGGACCCGACCACCTGTCAGCTTTAGCTCCAAGCTTGGTGACCTTGGCATTGCTGTGGCAGGATGGATACATGGCAGGGAAGCCTTCCCAAAGATCTGAGTGGGACAGTCAGATTTACTGACTTGTATGCATACAATAAATATTGTAGCCTCTCTTTAAATTTCCATAACTATATCCCATAACTATGGTTGATGTTTGCTACAGGAATAAATGAATGTTTATAATGAGAAATTATAACTCTATCATATTAGTGATGTTAGAAATAAAATGTAGCAGTTAAAGTATTTTTAAAAATCTAAATGTATAAGAAACATCTATTGCAATATAAAGGGAACCCTTCAGCATTTTATTAAGAAACTTTGCTGGGTAAAAGTAATTGCATTTAGCATGGTGTATTGAATCCACAAAAATTAATGAATTTTTTTTTAAATTCACTTCATCATTTTTTTTCTCATTCAAGTTTTATTGTAAAAATTCTTTATTAAAATATTACATTAAAAATTATGCTCTAAGTACCAAACCAAAGAAGTGTTTTGTTAAAGAGTAATGTTTTGTTATTTACTAATTTTTTTAAAAAAATAAAATTAATTTTGAGATAGAAAATTTGCTCTACGTAATAGACTGTCTTGGGGGGAAATAAAAGTCTGTTGCACAGTTTACAAGTAACAGGGTAAGTCTTTAATTCCTGATTTTATTTGATTCCTGGAGTGTCAGGAGGACTGTCAGTGAAAGTTTTCTAGAAGTTCATTTTATTGTACTGTGAACTTTGAAGTATTTTATATAATGTTTTTCAGTTTTTCAATGTATTCTAAAGAAAAATAATATTAAAAACCTTTTAATGTTTCTAGACCTATAGAACATTTAACCTTAAATAATTTCATGAGGCCAAATAAAACCTTAAAAAGAAGAAAAGGTCAGGAACATTGCTCTTGTGCTGGTGGCTTGTCCATGATAACTGTTGGGAAAGGATCATAAGTCAGGTTCTAGGATCACACCGGTTTCACTGTAGAACTGGCACAAAGAAGAAAAAGCAGTAAAGAGATGAAGGTGTTTCCTTGGATGGAATGGGCAGTTGGGATAGGCAAAGAACAACAGCCACCATTTCCACTCAGCTTAACAGAGAGACAAATTTGGTGATTTTATTTGCTACTGTTTGGGCCCTTTTGCCCTTTGAGATTTCTAACATTACCCTGCCCAAAGTCTGCAGTTTTGCATCACTCTTATCTCCAGGACTGTTATCAAAACATAGAGACAATGTCCTCTGGGTCTGCTGTGTGTGTCTTGGCCCTTGAAACACCATACTGATTTTTGTCTCACTCATCTCTTCAGGACTGATTTGCTAAGTGAAGGTTTAAGTCCTCAACCTTGACATTCATAAGGCTAAAAATGGTTGCTAGGCCTCCTTCCTCCTTAAGAATTTGGTCTCCTTTACAGTGAGGATAGAAAATTTAGGTCTTTAGGTCTATAGTGAGTGTAGAGAATCCTCAACAGCTGTCCTGTGGAGAGGTGTTAACAGGTTGGAAGTGACAAGGAAAATTATGACTTTTAGCGCATAGGGATATGCAGCCAGCTGGCATTTTGGAGTTATATACACCATATTCACCAAAGCAACAACTTTAACTTAGGTTTTCTCTACATAGCAAGGCTATTGCAACCAGGATATGACATAACCTTCTCGTGAGGTCTTCTTGCATTTTCATGTAAGGTGATGTGGGTAAGATGAATTACCCACAGCAGGAATGACAGGCAGAGTCCCACTAGTGCAGGTCACCCAGTTGCTGGTGAGGCCATTTCTTGGACTAGGAGTTCAAACTCCTTTTGACAGCTATGATTTGGACACATGTATGATGAAGGTTATAGCCCTTAAATTCATGGATTAAATTAGGCTGGAACATCATAAGCACCACTGCCAACTCCATCTTTCCAGCTGTATTTTCTAGTGATTTCTGCCAGGAGGTAATGTGAATAAATGAAGCACTCTTGCATGCTGCATAAAATAAGACAGATGACAAGTGTTAACAGGTAAGTGCAGTAGAGATAATGATGTAAAGTTCACCTCTGAGCCTAAAAGTTTTGTGGGAATTTTCAATTGGATGAGTATCTACAAAATCGGGCAGGGAGTTTGAGAATATCAAATATGCCAAATATGCCAAAAATAGCTGATGTGATTATAACTTTCCATAGCATGATTTCATCATTAATGGCATAAGACATGAATAACAAATGCAAGGTTGTTATCTGATCTGCCTTTTGTTTTGCTGCACAGCTTTATGCAACTGAACATGTATTTTGAGAGTATAGATTAAAAATTAAGACTTTGGTAGATTTTTTTGTACTTAATAAATGGAGAACTTCCATTTATAAGAACCTGCTAGTCATTGCATCTGAAAGAACTTTATGAAATATTATTAAAACTAGCTTCAACATATGCTCTAAAAGAGTGATGTTAGTATTTGTATTTACTATCCAATCAGATGCCTGACATTTTACCAGTTCTTGCTATAAAGAAAACGAGGGGAAAAAAAAGAAAAAAAGGGGAAAAAAAAGTAAAAGAAAGCCATAAGTGAAAACCAAAAGGATATACAGAACAAATCATGTCTCTGAATGCAAAATATCCAATTGCAATTGGCTTTGAATGCTGTTTCACAGTGCTAATGTTTTCCTAGAATTGTTGAAAATTTAGAACTTTTTCTTCTGTAGAGAGATAATTATACTTGTAGACTGCCAATCAGTCAATGTAGTGATGGCTTATGTTTTAATTTAGATTGCTTTTGTGGCACTGTACCATAACTCATGGAGATTAAGCTTAAAAAACGCATATACTGAAGATGGATCTCTGGCAATCTTCAGCCTAAATGCTGCATCTGTAGCCTTGGTTAAAAATACCCAACACAGTATACTGAATCTTCCTTAATTCAGAGGAGAGCATTTTGGTATCTTTCAGCTGTGTGTCTTTGAATGTATGTTTGTGTATAAGTATAGAGTTAAAGTAACCCCTCCACATTTCCCTGGTAAACCAGTGCCTGATTAGTTTATAGACTCATCATTTCTGGCCTTCTAATTAACCCTCGTACCTTTAGCCAATTAAGAGAGTTGTTTGTTTGTTTGTTTGTTTGCTTTTAAATTATATAAAACTGAGCACATAATGCTCTGAAACTTAATGCTTTAACTTTAATATACTGGAGCTGGATATTAAATAAGCAATCAACTAGTTGAGTAGCTGAAAAAGTTTCTATTTCTCCAAGTCTCCCAAGGCACCCACTTCTCTTTTTAAGTGCTGTAGATTTTTTTTTTTTTTTGCATATGTGTTTAATTTTCTATTTATATCTTATGGCAGGGGAGGCAAAAGCTTAATTAAACTGCAGCTATGGTTTGCAAAAATTGGAACAATCTTTTTAATGCTATAAACAAAGATGATAGCATAATGAGAAATAAAGAATGGTGTGATAATCCACCTTTATTTTGGTAGGTAACATAAGAGTATGTTCCCAAAAACAAGTCTTAGGTAAGCCAACTTCTGACACCTGCTTCCTTGAAATGCATCTGGACTTCAGAGGTCTAAAAGAATTATTAATCATTATTAAGCTTCTTAATAATGAAAATAATGAGCAGAAAAGATGTAGCATCACTGCACCATTCCCAGCACCCTTAAAGAAAAAAACAACAAAAAAGGGATGGAAATACTCAGTTTGTTTTCTTTTGTATGAACTGGATAGAAGAATCTTCTAACTGACCAACAAATTTTTGATTATTAACTGAGACTGCCAGTAATTTTAAAATTATACAAATTAGGCTTTATGAGTATATGACTCTGTATTTGGAAGTTTAGTTTAATCTTCCTTATTACCAAGAATTTCAGATCACAGGTGTTTAAAACAACAAAAAAGGAAAATAAAAAGAAAAAAACAACTAAACAAAAATAACTTCCACAAAACCGAAACACACAAAGCCCTCCATTCCAAAACAAACAAAATCCAAGAAAAAGCCAAAAAACCCCAACTCCCTATGTTTACATAATATAAGAAAAATAGTTTAGGTAGTTCAGTGTTTGAACTTAAATTTTAGAAACTTAACCCCCCCACCCCCCTCCTCAGTTTTAAAACCATTTAAACCATCCAATGAGATCCCTGAATTTTTTTCATACACATTTAAATGCTATGTGAAATTACTAACTGCTAAATATCTCTGCTAAATAGCAGTTCAATGTTAGTCTTCACTTTTTTTTCTCTTTGATAGCTTTCTGGTAATGTACTGAATTAAGAGGTTTTCTTAAAACCTAAGTGGGAACCATCTTGTGCTCTGAAGTAGAACATGTCACACAATAACACACTGGAACCATGCAATTTGATAGCATTTTAAAGTTTACCTCCTCCACTATCTGTTATTGCATACAGAACCCCACAAAATAAACTTCTGTGGCTGTAAATCAGGGATTTTTTTTTTAATTGTCCTGCTGGAAAATGTCTAAACTTTGGAAATGCCTGCATTTTTCAACAAAGATTATTGGATTCAGATTTAATTCTTTCTAATTATAGCTAAAGTGTACTGTTTGCTAATCTGTTACTGAATTTGTAAGAGGATAAGATTTTCCTACATGTGTGAAAATCTTAATTCTTAAATTGACATAAGAATATGTTTTCACTTAGAGCTGATACAGAGAAAAATCCTGCAGGAGAAGATGGTGTGGGAAAAACTATGTCAAAACCAATTTTTTTTTTTTTTAATAATGACCTGAATTTTAATGGACAGATGAATATTCAACTATGTTCAATAGTGATAACATAAAATTACAAGGGAAGGAGAAATTGTCCAATATTTCTCTGTAGGTGTTAATTTGCATTCTGGCAGCTGGCCAGTATTAGATGACTAGTATATGACAGGTTTACAGAAAACAAAGTACTGGTGTTAAAACCTAGCAAAGTATCAAAATAAATTAATAACACTAGAAATCTAAGGGACGATTTTCCCATTCATGAAGATCAAAATTCTGAGCTTTACCATTAACTTATATCAGCTTATATTAACGAATATTCTATGTAACATCAATCTTTAAGTTCATATTTGTCTTGTTACTATTATGGGGAATTGCCTAATATTTCTTTGTAGGTGTTAATTTCCATTTTGGCAGCTGGCCTTCAGTAAAAATTTTAGTGTTCTTCCATTTGATATGACTTTGACATTTATTCTTAGAAAGGTAAATAGTGTTCTATGTCTTTCATTTTTTAGAGTATACTTACAAAAAGAAAGATGAAGCAGACACAGAAGTGATTTGACCTTTCAAAAAATATTTTCGGCAACTTGTTGCTCTGTTAAACTGCTTTGCATAATTCAAAACATGGATTACAAGAGCTAATTATCACATCTATATTTAAATCAGTGTTCACTGTCACAAACATTTTTGAACAATTTCAAGATGAGGCAGAATGCATGTGGCTGTGAAAGGAGAATGATAATATATAAATATATAGAAATTTACTGAAGTGAGTAATTCTACACATTTACTTACTTGTATCATGGATGGCTGTAGAAATGAGGCTGTTTTACAGATCATTTCAGTAAATAACATCTCTGTTTCCTCCACATAAATACATTGGCAACTAACTCTCTTTCTATGACCTGGTGAAAATATCATAGTTTCAGTTCAGTGACTTTAATTTATCTGAGTATTACAATATTTTCATAAAACCATAGAGATCTTCAGTCCTATGAGGATCATGGACTCCAACTCCCTACTCCTTCCAGGATGACCTAGAGCTGAACCACATGAATAAAAGCATCCTCCAGATGCTCCTTGTACTCTGGCAGGCTTCCTGCCATGACCATTTCCTTCGGAAGCCTGTCCTATGCCCAAACACCCTCTCAGTTAAGAGAGAGCATTTTCCTAATGTCCAGCCTGAAACTCACCTGATGCAGCTTTATTCCATTTCCTTGAGTCCTGTCACTGTCACCAGAGAGAAGAGATCAGTGCCTGCCCCTCTGCTGCCCACCTTGAGGAAGTTGTAGACAGAGATGATGCCTTCCCCCAGACTCTGAACAAATCAAGTGACCTCAGATGATCCTGATATGTCTTGCCCTCAAGGCCTGTCACAGTCTTGATAATCCTCCTCTGGGGATATTTATAATTTTATGTCCTTCTTATATTGAAGTGCCCAAAATTGCACACGGTATACGAGGTGAGGCTGTACCTGCATGGATTTGAGTAGGACAGCCCCATCTCTGGAGCAGCCAGTGATTCCATGCCCGGTGCCCTTCTGGGTGCCAGGACACACTGCTGGCTCGTGACTAGCCAGAGTCCCCAAATATCTTTCCACAGAGCTCTTCTCCAACTTCTCATTCCTCAATTTGTATGTATAAACAGAATTTTTTATTTAAATTTCAGTTACTTCATCTTACTGAACCAGACTGTAGATATTTTGACTTTTTTTTTTGTTTGTTTGGTGGTGTTTTTTTGAGGTTTGTTGGTTTGTTTACTTATTTGTTTGGGTTTTGGGAGGGGTGTGAATTTGGGGCACTTTTTTCAGTGAGTTTTGTTTGTTTAATTTTTTTGTTGTTGCTTGGTTGATCCAAAAGAAGGAGTGACCCACAGCAGTCAACCTTTGCCCAACCTTTACTGAATAAAAAAACTGAAACAACAAAAACACCAGCACATTTTCTCATGACAACACATTACAGTCATCTGCAGTAGTAAGTCCAACAAAGTCTGACCATACACTGTCACCTGATACAGGGTAATACTTAGAGGTTTTGTAAAATTAAAGTTTTTAGAACTATCTCTTCTACAACGAAAGAAAATATTATTTAACTATTTGATTAGTGCCTGGTACTTGAAGAATGGGGGAGGCCGGTGAAAATTACAGTTTATGCATGTCTTTAAAGAAAATAATGTGTTTTTTTTCATGCCGATAATTTGAGAAGCAATAGGCATTTCTACTTTCTAGAAATTCTCATTTTAAGGAAGGAAAGCTTAGAAAATCAATCCTGTTTCTGCATAAAGCATTCAAACAGGAACAGTTTGCTCCTCTGGAAACAATAGAATAGAACTTTTGTACATCAGAAGATAAAAATACTTGCAAGTATGTAGAACAAAAACCCTAAACTTTAGTCAGCACAGGTCAAATTAATGTTGTAAAATCCATCTCTGTGGGGTTTTATTAAACCCTAATATTTGCCTCCATCTTAGCTGTTATATGTATTTGAAAGTGACACCACTGAGGTACTCTCCATAGAGCTAAGAGTTAAGAATAATAATTTTTTAAATATTTAGTTGATGTAGTTGATGTATAATGTGTACTGAACTTTGTGGGTGCCATTCAGAGATACAAAAAGTGTTATTCATAATGCCTTTTTTTACTGGAAGATGTATGCTTTCTAGCTTAGTTTCAAATGCTTCTAAAAGAAAATCTGCAGACAGAGCAAAAGGGCAAAAGGGTGACATCTGGCATAGCAGACTTTCTAAGATCGTTTTGGCACACAGCCTGCATTAAACGGCAGACGCTGAGAAAAAAAAAATTGGAATCAAAAGAAAAGAGAATACAATGAAAAATTTATTTCTAATCTTTAGCTATTACAAAGATTACCACTCGAAACTAGTCAAAGCACTTTAGTTTATTGTCTGCATGCCTTGCACTGGGCCATTCTGTGATCTCTAAATTACCCAAAATCAGGTCTGAGGTGTGACATTTTATCAGCCTGATTACAGCTACTCACTGCAGCGTTTTCTAATCACTATACGCTTGATTTCACCTTTCCAATTTTCACCTGAATGAGTGATACACAAAAACATCCTCACCATTACCAGCCCTTATGCACTTCATTTTCCAGAATGGCGGAAAGATGATACACATGCCATGCTGTTCTAAGTGTGGCAAAATGCATTTTATACTTTAAACAAACAGTGCCGTGGAAACTATGAGATGCATGTCCTTGGAGGAAAACAGTCCATTCATTTCATCTACACAGGCAAAGAAATAATAAGAAATATGTAGATGTTATAACTATTAAACCTACCTTGAGGCAGGGACATTTGTTGAGACCATGTCTGAGCAAAAAAACAAAATTAGTGATCTCATGGGACCTTTTTATTTCACTGAGCTCCTTACTGGACTTCTTTGTTTCAGATGTAACTAAGAAGAAATGGAAAAGAGGGTATTAATTTTGAGTGATCAATAACTCACTGCTTTTCGATTCAAAGAGCTAATTCTGCCAATCTCTGAGTTACTGATTCTTCCTGTTTAGAGTCTTTTGTGCATCTGAGAGTTTTTGACACACACATCCATGTTAAGGAGATGCTTCTCTGCTTTCTGTGGTGTTGCTGAGAAGCCACACTGCAAATTAGCTTTCAGAAATGTGTTTGCATTTGTGTATGTGCTAATCTGAAATCATTGTGCCTCTTTCTTTTTTGATCTGTTCCTGTCACCTTAAATGAATGGGGAAATGTAACACTATACAATGTGTGGTATAGTAATAGTTATATGATAGCCAATATACATAATAGCTATAATAGCAACAACAACAACAACAACAACAACAACAATAATAATAATAATAATAATAATAATAATAATAATAATAATAATAGTAGTGCTTTTGCATGGCCTTAGGTTTCTTTAACTACTTTTCTCTGATTGTTTTCCTTGAATGCTTGCCTCACCATGTAAATTCTTCTCCTTTGGCTGGCAGAAAAATTATCAAGGTATTTTGACTTCTACTTTTGGAATCAGCTTGGAGTGACTGGGCACATGGGGAGAGAGTATCTGTTCTATGGTGCCTGGTATACTGTGAATTTAAGCAGATGCTATGGCAGTAGTATTCATAGGTCAGGGGATTTTACATTTTTGTTAACAGAAAAGAAAGTTTGATTCTGAGCTCCTCCAGTAGATTTGAAGCAATTTCCTAAAAGGCATGCAGTAACACAAGCAGTGTATTTGGATAAAATTAAACAACCAAACAAGCAATCAACAAATGTAGTATTTTCCCTTTTCACAGAGGCTGTAAAGAAACTTGGAAAAGCAAGTTCATTTCTACAGCTCTGTGATAAGCTGTCAGAAAAACATGCATACATGCTAGATATTTATCTTAGTCCAAGTTTCTTTACTCAGTTCTTGATGACATGAATCATCACTGAGATAAATTTTGCATTCCTATATTAAAGCATCACCATGAAGAGTCATATTTTATAAAATTGAAAGGAAAACATTATAGATTGGACTGTTGCAGTGAACCATTGTTTTGGAGAAACAATGAGAATGAAATTAATTCTCCATTGAAATAAATCTTGAAGTATTGACTTATTTTCCCAAGAACATCTGCCTTTCATCTGATATAAACATAAGATTTGGCAGAGTTTACTCATCCTTGCTCAGATGAAGCCAAGAACCAAAATAAACATGAAGAATAATTCAGTGTTGAATGCTGATGACAGAGACTTGGGCATAAATTTTACAGTGATTTTAGCTAGTGCTATTAATTCTTCATGTTTAACAGAAAAACATGAGCTGAGGAAAATCTAATAAAAAATAACATTTGAAAAATACATTTTTTTTAGAATCCACACTTGTAAATCAAAAAGTACCTAAAAAACTTCTTCCTTCCCTAAAATAAAATACAAGTATCTAAATGAATTTTTCAGCTTTTTTTCCCCAGATCTTCTCTTCACCTAAATTCATCTTGTAAGATTACTAGTTGATAAATTGGTTCCTAGCCCTTCTTGAAAGGAGTCACAGCTACATAGAAATTTAAAAAGTGGCTGAAAGTTAGTAAATAATAAAGCTTCTTCCTTTTCTTCCTTCAGTGAATTATAACTGCATAAAAGTAATTCCAATAAGGTATGTCTAGGAAAGTTACAAACCAGAGGATTTTAGAAATTGCTTCAAATTCCTTCATATCTGGCTAGGGACTGATTTTCATCCTCTTCCTCCTATGCTAAAGAAACTACTACAAGTAAAGCACATGGAAGAAATTTCTGAACATAAATTTATTTGAGTTATTAAAAAATTGGTATTAGTCTATAAATTATTCTGAATAAGTAGTGAGATACGAATGTCTGAAATGAAAGGCAGGAAAAACTTCTCTACACACATGAAAGAAGGAAGTATTTCAGGAATACAGAATGCATTTTTCATGGGCTTTCTCACCGCTTATTAGTGTTCATAAAAGCGTCCACACATTTTCAGTCTGGCATCAACTGTTCTGTCAAGAATGATGTTTGATGGAGGGAAATTACATACTTGCAGCATACTGGTTGTGCTAGTGGTAGTATGAAGCTAATTTTTTCTAATCTCAACTGCAACAAATTAATATTTTGAAAATTCTTCAGCTTTATTATCCTACTAGATGTGATATAGAATCTGCCTTTTTGAAAATTCTTCAGCTTTATTATCCTTTTAGCTGTGATAGAAAATCTGCCTGATACTGGCCAGTAGAACACGCTGTAGGGACACGACCCTAGGTGTGGGGGAACATTGCTTGCCAGTTTGAATTCAGACATCTTCTTTGCTGGCAAAGGAAATTGCTTGTGTTCTCCAGGAAAGAAAGGAAACAAAGGCTATAGAAGATGAAATGCTTCATCTAAAGTAATGTCACTATGTGTCAACATTGTCGTAGGAAAATATAGATTTAGTGTATTCATTTGGAATACATTTCGTGCATTCTTTATTCAGCTTATTGTAAGAAAGAGACAATCCCATGATCAATTCATCAATCTAAATACTGCAAAAATTGGGCTATGTCTCCATTATCTAGTGATTCAGTGCAGTTCACTGGATATATATAATGAATTTGTTGATGTTGAAGACCACCTCTTAACATTTGCTTCATATTTGATTTGGGTGTTGTGCTCCACTTAGGCTGGGATTGGCCTCATGAACTGACATCCTCACTGCATGTATGCCTCATTTTTTGTCACCTTGTGTCATGGTTTAAGTCCAATCAGCAGCTCAGCTCCATGCTGCTACTCAGTCACTCACCCTCAGCCTGTTTCCCTCCATCTTGGTTGGATGGAGGAGAGAACTGGAAAGGTAGAAGTGAGAGAACTGGAAGGTTGAGATAATGACAGTTTAGCAGGCAAAGCAAAAGCTGTGCCTATAAGCAAAGCAAGAAAAGGAATTAAATCACCACTTCCCAGGGGTAGGCAGGTGTTCTGCCATCCCTCAGCATAGAAGAGCTCCATCACAGGTAGTGCTGAGTGGGGAAGAAAAACACCATAGCTCCAAACATCTCCCTCTTCCTTCTCCTTCCCCCAGATCTATATACTGAGCACAGCACCACATGGTCTGGGATATCCCTGTGGTCACTTGGGGTCAGCTGTCCTGGCTGTGTCCCCTCACAACTCCTTGTGCAGCCTCCTCACTGGCAGGGTGAGGTAAGAAGCAGAAAAGGCCTTGACTCTGGCTAAGCTCTGCTTGGCAACAGCTGAAACATCCCTGTGTTATCAACACTGTTTCCAGCACTAATTTAAAACACAGCCCCGTGCCAGCGACAGTGAAGAAAAATACGTCAATCCTAGACAAATCCAGCACACTTTGCCTTCCAGTCAAAGCTGTCCAAAGGCCATAATTTTTTATTAAGAATTCTTATGTTTCCATAAGCAGTTTTAAAGTATTCAGTGTATTTCAGGATTCTAGTTTAGAAATCACTGAGAAGGAACTGCCCTTCAAAGTGAATCCACTCACAGCAAGTGAATGCAGAGTTTATTCACAAGAACCACTAGTGCTCCAAGACAGTGATACTCAGGCTTTAGTAATTCCAGTTGTATTCAAAACATATCATAGAAATTGATGGCCCTGATGCCTTAAGTTTTAGCTTTCATATTTTCCAGATTCTCTACTGCATTAGTATGTAACTCTGAACTTCATATAAAGTGTTAGCAAGTGCTCCTCACAGTTTAGTCAGACCAAACAATCCTTTGCCAGCCTGAGAACCAAGGACACCATCGCAGCTTCAGGCCCAAAAAGTGTAAACAACAGCAAATTGAGGAGAGCAATCTGGGAGGATGGGACTTCATAACCTGAAGCTGTAATTGGATAATTGACCCTAATATGTAAATGGACTAAAACTTATAAAAGTATGAAAACTCATGACCGGTCATCCATCTCAGGTGTAGCCTCTGCCAGGCCCTTGTACTGCTCGCATCCTTTGAAGATAATTTAATAAATACCTGCTTTAATCTTTTAACATTGTCTAGTCTCTGTTCCAGGTAGCGTCTCACAGTCATCAGCGCCTAAAAAAATGTCATAAACTCTGCTTTCTTTTCCTCCAAATTGGCATATTTAGCAAATAGCAAACAACTTTGGGTTCTTGCTACTGGTTGTATAGGAAATGTTGCTTGCTTTACATGTAGCTGCCAGAGAATAGAGTTTCCCCTCTAAATTACATTAAACCCACATGATTTCCCTCTCTGAATTGAGCTGGCTCTGTATTGCCACCATTCCTTGAGGTTGGTTTGTGCTGAAGCTAGAAACCGGACTGAAATCTACAGACTTGATTGCAGTCTGTAAATAAGGATACACTAATTTGATTAACTTTAGAAGTTGTTTTCTTTTTTTTCTTGTTGTTCTTCACCTAATTAAAGTAATTGTAGTTAATTGAAAAGGCATGATTGCCTTAATTAGATATGAAGATGCAACAAGAAAATCACTAACGATGAGGATGGAATTGATTTGATGGAAAACTACTCCAAACAAAAGTGTGGTCTGAGCAGTGTGGATCTCTTTTGAGGGAAGTATTCAAGACACATTGTCATTTTTTTCTTTGCAGAAGCAATGAACAGATGTATGACTGTTGTAATGAAAATAAGTTGAAATAGTGTTGATTTGACAAATCTGTCCAGCTTTGCCATCTCATATAATGAGTCTCATCTTTCTAATTGTACTGCCAGCTGCTTTACTTTTCAAGAGATGGTGGGGATGGAAATTTTATATTGTTTAGAGAAGTAGGCAGTACTCAACATTGGTCTTTAGGAGGATTAATGTATATTGGGGGAAAGCTCAGACCACATATAAATTAATTGGATTTTTAGATAGCATGGTGTCCCTTGATTTGATAAAGTCCCTTTATAATAAATTTATATCGAGAAAATGAGTGAATTAAAATGTTCTGGTTGTGTCCCACAAGAAATTAGGCAATAGGATTTTGTTCTTTGGCACCCATCAGAAAGAAGTCCAGACTGCCTCCATGGGGCTCATGGAAGGAGTCTTTGAGGAGTTTTGGAGGAGAAGCAGCAAAGAAATTAGCACAATTATTGCTCAGAAAAGTTAGTCAGGAATCATATTTTCTGAGGAAATATTTTCTCAGCTTGACTTTGAAAGTGCATGGCCTTGCTGAAGAGTCAGTTTTATGGTTAGTGATCTATAATCTGTTTCAGAGGGATTAAAGATATTTCTCAGTGGAAATGAAGTAAAAATGCAGATGTTAGCCATTGTCCACTCCAAACAATGTTACAAACTATACAAGGTCTGGTTTGCGCAAACTCACAGGATCACAAAAGAAAAATGAGAATAATTGTCACAAGATTATATTAAAAACTTCATTTTTATTAAATAATTCAACATAAGAGGTGCCAAGAAAAATATTTTTTCATTGGCTGCAAACTATGTTTGTTCTCTCTAGCTTACTGAACCAAAAAACAACACAAAACACTGTGATATAAAAAGAATAAATTTAAGAATTATTATGATAGCACTGAAAAACATAGGTTAAAAATAAAAAGGAATATCGCCTAGCCTAGGTAAAAGAAAGGCTTTGGGACCAGTGAAATTTAAATGTTGAACTACCTGTAGAAATAATGAAGACATTATTAGTTGCAATTAAAAGCATGCAAAGTAGAAAGGAAAATGATGCAAGTGCCTGACCATACCAGACAGAGCATTACAGGTGTAAACTGATGCAGTTTCTTTGAATCAATGAAGTGATACCGTTTACATCAGCTAAGCAATAATTAATTCTTAGGGAAGGAATATTTTCTCTTCTTCCCTACTTGGAAATTGCATTAGTAATTACATTATTTTGAAATGGCATTTTAAAGGTAACAAAAATCCCTCCAAAAATAGATTTGAACACATATGGCTTTTGGAAGGATTGAGAATTCTTCTTCAGAAGGCCTCTTAGTGAATAAGGAACACACTGTTCTGAGGAGAGCTTATTGGCTATGGCTTATCTCATGTAGCTGCACTACTGAGGGCCTGTGCTGGCTCATGTCCCTCAAACAGAGACAGTGCTCCTTGGAAGGGCTGTGGTGCAAAGGATTCTTGCTTGGTTTGCTCTACTGACTTATTATTATTTATTACTAAATTAATTGTCAATATATTAGTTTTATAGCATTATGTAACTGAGGGATAACAGAAAGAAGTGATTCAAAATAGGCATCTCCTTTAGGAAAAAAAATATTTAGAGAAAGATGGGAATTTTGAATCAACATATTCCTTTACTGAAAAATAACAGCCACAACTAATAACAAGTAGCAAGAAGCATAAAATGCTGGTTTTATTTGAGATTCCTATGTTGATATCTTCAGTATTTAGTATCTCCACACAAAACCTACAAAAAAGTCAGAAATTTAACCTATAAAAGCTGAATTCCCATCTTTAGGGCATAATGTCAAGGAACCTCATCAAAGTGCAAATATATGAACAGAAATAAAAAATGTCTTTAGGTCAGTGAATTATAGAACCTGCTAATTTGTCTCACAGTTCCATCTCTCACACTTTCCTCCCTCAGCAAGTTCCTACATGAAAATTTTAAAAATACATTTAGGGTGGAGGAAATTTGAGAAAGTGAAATATGTTAAGTTAAATGTAAGGGCCTGAATTTCAGCATGACCTTTTACAGTAGTGAGCATAATTTTTCCTACTTACAGGTCAAATGTGATATTCTAGATTCCCAAGATTCCTAGCTGGTGGTAGAGTTGCTAAATACTCTGAATGATGTGGTGTTTCCTGTACTGGGGGCTACAGGGGTAACTTCTCTGAGAAGCTGGTAGAAGCTTCCCCTATGTCTGACAGAGACAATATCAGCTGGCTCCAAGACCAAGTCCTTACACCCCTAAGACCTTGCTGGATTATTTTGTCTGAGAATGTATTAAGAATGCTCTGCTGTAATGCAAAACTTTGCCTGTACTATTTTGATAACATCCAGAGATTTTTTTTTTAAAGTCACAATGACAACTTGTTTCATGGCAGCTGAACTCCAACCTGCTTTTTCCTTTTCTCAAAACAAAATAAAAAAGAGCGTGCAAAATAGAGAGAAAGCAATTTTATGTCAAATGTAAAGCCTTTCTATTACAGAGCTTGATTCAAAAGTGGCAGCTCTTACATAAAAAATGATCATGTGGAAAAAGTAAATGGAGAAAAACACAGTTCTCTATTCCTACAGAGATACAAAATATTCATTTGTTTCATGTTTAGGTATTGATGATAAAACATAACTATAAATTTTCAGAGTAATTTTTACACTGTATAAAAGAGAGAGTATTTTTTTCCCTAAAATAGTAGTATAAAAATGTATAGCAGCACACAATTTCTAGGAATAATTACTTTTTTATTATGATCATATAGCACCTTGCTGGAGTGAAGTTCATGGACTGTGGATGCATTTTTGAGTTGCAAAGTCATACTGATGTCAGTTTTTTATAATGCAATATATTTTGTGTGACAACTCCTGAACATGTCTCCAGACTGAAATCTCCAGCTCATTTGGATAACTGAATCCTGATAAGTTGATGTTGAACAGTGCAAGGTCATCACTTTTTTTGAGGTACACAAAATTCCTACTGAACTTCAGCTTGGAAGCTAGTTGCAACAATGTACTTGAGAAACAAAAACAGAGTGTGATACCATACACTATTTTTCTACAAAATAAAATTGCCTTTTCACACATGGTAATTACTACCTGATAACTAAACGCAAGCCATTTTAATCCCACAACACCGTATTTTAGCATTATGATAAAAATGTTCAGTCCTGTTTTTGTCTCATAGCAACAAGGAATTTAAATAATACCACTTTTTTTTTCCTTTATTGAGAGAGCAAAGATTTCTTATAAGGTTTTAAAACTGCATGACTGTATGTACATACCGAAATGTAGTTACGTACTTCAAAACAAAGAGAAAGAAAATACAAGGTGATGTGAAATGTATTTTACTGACCTTCAATCATAGACATGATATTCACAGTGGCAATATTTCCTCTGCTTTTTTTATGGAAAACACAGGTCTCTAGGTGCTAGACCAGGAAAGTTCTGAAACATAAGGACCAAGCTCATAGGTCATTACTGGTGGTGTTTTAACTGTACTATCTATGATTTTTGTCTTCCATGGGAAACTGTCCAGGAAAATCTCACTAACACTTTCACAAACGCTAAAACACACAAAAAGCTTAGAAGCTGGCAAATATCTGGGCCACTGCTCGTCTTAGAAAGGATCAAACACAAGATACTTACTAAAGTTCCCATGACAATATAAAATAAAAAAAGCAAGTGAAAAACAGGTGACCAAATTTCTGTACACAGCAGCCTGAGCCATCATCTTGTCTTCTTCCCAAATCCCTTGGAAGAATAAATTTCCTTGCTTAATAATAATCAAAAACTGACAGACCAAGGCATTATTTAGTGAGCAGGTCCCTTAGAACAGTCTTTAGAGGGAAACCTTATTGAATTTCTCTCCTGTCTAGAGTGGTGATATTATGAAAGTAGGTGTGTACTCCATGTGTATATATATATCTATATATATATATGCTTGTTAAGGAAAAGAAATATCCTTCCATATACATTTCAAACATTTAAAAGAAAGCCGGGGGTTTTTAATAAATATTTAATACTGCTCTGTTTGCAAAGATGAAATTCAGGTCATTCTAGAACATAAATCTCCAAGAGTGGTGTTAGAAATCTCTGAAAGTTGTATCTGTAACCCTTGGCTGGCACAGTCGAAGTCACAGATAAATCTAATGGCATAAATTAATCCTTAAAATTAATAAAAATATGTGCAATCAGTAGCTTGTTTCTGATAGAAACACTGAACATTGTAATACACATCATGTCAGTAGACATGTAGCAGCACGTCAGAAACTTATTTCATCAAATGGTGAATAAACCACCAAGTCTTTCAGTAACTTGATGCTTCTGTGTTTGACCTTAACCAAAACAAGAAGGCAAAAATCAACCTTTAAATTAACTGCTGTTTTAGTACTTTTAAAATTACTCACTTAGTTTGAATTGTGATCAAAGACTTGAGAGAGCTTTTCATAATCCCACATGATTTATGGAAGGCTTTGCAGTTAAGTCACTCTGCCTTAAAAAACAGTTAGTTCATTAATGTTTGAGAAATGATCTGACACACCAGAGACACAGGTGTATAAAGAAGGCTTACAACTGTGATTTGGTTGCAACAAATTCCTGCAATGTTCTGTCCAAATCAAGATCTCATTAGAAGGTTAAAAAATTATTTATGGAGGAATTCCACATTAGCACATGCAAGAAGCTCATAAATATATGTGTAATATCATCCCAAACAAGGTGCTAAACTGGAGATCACTCTTAGTCACAAACAGGAGTACTTTATATCATTTTATTTCTTATGGCAATTTGAATTTTACTTTAATGTGAAATAAACAAATTACATGTGGGATCATCAAATTGTCTCAAATATCTCTATGTGTTCTCTTAGATATATCTTCTATAGCCACACAGAATGTCTCCTTCCAATCTATCTCATTTAATTTCTTTATTTCTTATCGGTGAAAATGTCAATGATGGCTTTATGAATGGACATGGAACTGTGATGAGTGTTCTAAACTCCATTGCTCTCTGTGTCCAATCTCTATGTTTTCCATTGTAAGAGTGAGACCCAGGGACTTAGTTGTGTTTAGTAAGGGTAGTGTGGCTGTAGATCACAGCTTACAAGAGACTACTAGGGATCCCGTGCTGTGAGTAGCACAGAACAGTTCAGTGTGTGATGCAGTGCAAAAAGCAGTTAATTGCTACCCTCTAATGAGAAAGTAGAGATGATTGAGGTAACAGGCTTAAAGTCTAAGAGACCAACTGTGGAAAAACAGGGTAAAAATCGAATAGTTTTACTGGGCAAAGCTGTGACTGTTGAAAGTGTCTACAATGAGATTAGAATTTGAGTGAAAAAACAAATGAAAGTCTCAAAGGAGAATGCCAGTAACTAAGGTTCAAAATCAGACAGAGATGATTAGATGCATTGAGGTAAACTAGTTACTGAAAGGAACTGAATACAGGATGTGAGAACCTGTTTCTTTAAGGAATAGGAACCACAAGTTTGTGAATAAGGGATGCAGAACCTGGGGAGGAAAATATTTCCTTGAGAATGAAGACAGGAAAGGAGTCCTGAAATGGAAAGGTTTCATGTTGGTGAAAGCAGTATCTGGACTCTAGCAAACAATAAAATCTCAACACCAAAAAGTCAGAAAGAACAACTCAATATGTTATCATGCTGAAAGAAAAGTACTTATAATGATTTTTCTGGATTTAACTCTGGATTCCTACCCTACCACCTTTAAATGATGATGCTTTTGGAGGAGGTAACAGAATCATCCATCTGCTTGCAGTTGTGCATATTATATAAAGGAATTTCCCAGACCTCAGTGGTTTTTTTGGGGTCTATATATCACTGGTGTCTGACAGCATTTTTGTAGGCTGATTTTGTCCACTTGCTGAATCAGCCTAATGCTTTGGATAACAAAAATAATTTTTTCTAGGAGATACTTTATCTGTGAAATGACTAGTGGCACTAGCTAATGACAGGATTACAGACTGACTACCTTCTATCACAGAGAAATGATCAGGAAAATTCAGTGGTGATTCTAGTGTACCTGGAGAGGTTTTCCCAGGAGATGAATGACAGAATGAAGCCTCTATGCTATTTTAAAGGCCTGGGTGAGGTTTCAAATCTAATATCATGCTCCATTTTTGTCAACATACTAAGGAAAAAGGAACTGAAATCATATCTGAAGACGCAGAGTTTTTTAAGGAGAAAAAGAATGTTAATCTCAAGATAAGAGATTAATCTAGCAAAAATTAAACGTGACGGAAGATATTCCTGTGTATGAGTATGCCATGGTGGCCAGCATGTGAGAGAGAACTGTTTTTTAAGATAAAAGATCTGACTGCTATGGGAACAGGTGGCTATCTACTGCTATGAGTAAGTTGAAGTTGGAATGAGAAGACAGGTTCTAACTCTCAGAGCACAGTTCTGGGCCTGTCTTCCAGGCACAAGTACTGAGGGCAAATCACCCCCAAAATGCTTTACAGATAGAACTTGGAGGGTTTATGAAAGTGATTTCAATTTGTTTTTCTGCAGGGAACTGATCCAAGAGGTCTCTGGCAGCCCTGTGAACAGACCATATACCTTTATCTCTTCCTTTAAACCCTTTTGGAGAACTCTTTTATTCTAGGCAATCTTCCCTGTTTTACTTGCTACTATTCTCTCTCTGCAGTTCCCATACATCCCTTGCTTTGTCTTGTTTCTTTTGTATGGTGTGTTACAATGAGCTCCATAGCAAATCAAAGTTATTTTTCATACAGTGGCACTTAGGGTCATAGTACTATATAGATGATTGATTAATTAATTAATAATACCATCTGGACTATCAAGATGGTATCTGGACAACTATATAATCATCAGACTTTCACAAAATATTCTTACTTGGAAGGGATCCACAAGGAACATGGAGTCCAACTCTGAAAAGAATGGCCCATATAAGGATCAAACCCACGACCTTGGCATTATTAGCACCATGCTCTAAAGACTTAGCTAATCCTCCTTTCATCTCAGTCTTCTACAGAGCTATTCCATTAACTCTAAGATTTCAAAATATAATTAAATTTTAAAATTTCCACAAAGAAAATTTGTACACTAAATAGAATGAAAATCTTAAACTACTTCTGTATATGAATTATTATACGTATGATAAAAATGGCTACATATAATGCAAATGAAATCTATATTTTAAAATAAATATTAAGTGAAAAAATAAAAAATAATTGAAGTAATGGGACATGATGAACCTAGTATACTCTGTTAATCTGTATCATTCACAAAACCACCTTCTGAAAATGTGGCTATAGTGGGTTGACTGTGGCTGGATTCTAGGCACCCACCAAAGCTGCTCTATCATTCCCCTCTGCAACTGGCCATCTCTACTTTCTCATTAGAGGGTAGCAATTAACTGCTTTTTGCACTGCATCACACACTGAACTGTTCTGTGCTACTCACAGCACGGGATCCCTAGCAGTCTCTTGTAAGCTGTGATCTACAGCCACACTACCCTTACTAAACACAACTAAGTCCCTGAGTTTCACTCTCACAATGGAAAACATAGAGATTGGACACAGAGAGCAATGGGAGAGAAAAACATAACAAAGGTTATATTACTTGAGATAAGGACTGGAAGAGATTTCTCACCCAACACTGTCATGGGCAAAACAGGCTAGAATTAGAGATATTACTTGAATTTGCTACTAGTGGAATCAGAGCAAGATGATAAGTAAAATGAGACCCTAAAAAGCTGTTCCCCCCACCCTTTCCTCCTTCCCAGCTCCACCTCTTCACTCCAACAAGCACATGGGGACAGGGAATAGGTATTACAGTCATCACAGGTTGTTCCTGCCTCTGCTCAGGGAGAGGAGTCCTTCCCATGCTCCAGTGTGGGGTCTCACTCATGAGAGATAGTTCTCCATGAACATCTCCAGCATGAGCCCATTCCACAGGCAGCAGTCCTCCAGAAACTGCTGCAATATGGGTCACTCTTCCATGGGGTACAGTTCTTCAAGAGTGAGTGGCTCCAATGTGGATTCCCCATGGGGTGACAAATACTACCAGGAAACCTGCTGCAGCGTGGGCTCCTCTCTCCAGGGGTCTGCAGATCCCTGCCAGGAGCCTGCTCCAGCCCAGGTCTCCCAGAGATTCACAGCCTCCTCTCAGGCATCCACCTGCTCTGGCATTGGTCTCCTTCAGGGGCTGCAGGTCTCTGCATCCCTCTGGATCTCCGTGGGCTGCTGGGGACAGCCTGCCTCACCATTGTCTTCACCACAGGATGCAGGGGAATCTCAGCTCTGGTGCCTGGATCGCCTCCTCCCCCTTGTTCTCTGTCGACCTTGGTGTCTACAGAGTTACTCCTCTCATGTGTTCTCATCCTGCTCTTCTATGGCCACAATTACACCTGCACAATAACTTTATTTCCTTCTTCTTCATAAATATGTTATCACAGAGGAGTTACCATAACTTCTGACTGGCCCAGCCTTGGCCAGTGGCACATTTGTCTTGGAGCTGCCTGACATTGGCTCTACAAGACATGGAGGAAACTTCTGGCAGCTTCTCACTCCTGTAATCCCTCTGCTACCAAAACTTGGCCACACAAACCCAATATATTTGTTTAGAATGGAAGTGTTCATAGTTAATTTAATTTGGAACTGTTATGATTATGCCAAAGCCAATGACCTTTAGAGGAAATCAAGCAGGTTATAATCTGGAAGTGGACATTTAACTAATGCCTGCAGTACTTCCAAAAAAACTCACCAGCTTCTGTTATAGTTTATAGCACCAAGTGGGATTGGCTGCATATTCTTTTTCCTGGGTTTTGGGGTAGTCTGTTGTCCAATGGTGAAGAGCAAACACAATTCTGATGTCTCTGCAGATCTGTGTAGTGGCCTGTTTTTCCCTGTCCTTCTGTGCCACTTCCTTTCCTCATGTTGAGTAATTTAAGCAGTATTGACAAGGCAGCAGCGCTGTAAAGTGTTATTCATGCCCAAGAGCCCGAAAACCAATTTTCCACAGAATCTTTAAAAAGCAGCAAGAGTTAAATGAAAAACCTAAAAATCAGAATTCTTGGCACATTAATAGTAGTCTTTCATTGAAGCAAATTAGTTTTGAAGAGGGTAAGGTTGGCTAGGTTGTCACAGTAATCACAGTGATGGGCTACATATACTGTTCCCCTGACCTGTCTGTAGTTTATGTAATCATAAAAATTAGAGACATGCTGAACTAAAACCTAATTTCCTCAAATAGAGTTTATGAATGAAATTTCAATGAATGTTAATGACAGAAAGACTAAACAAAGTTTATTCCATTTCTATGATCATTTGGGACAAAATCAATACTGACACTGTTGCCAAAATTCTTAAATGTTCTGAGTTTTTAACTGACTTTAAATAAACTAATTAATGGGTATGTTTTTTTTAAAAATATAGAAGGGGTATGCAGTAGCATACCTGATATGGTTTCTGTCTAACAAAAAGTGTGTTTTTGCTCCATATAACAGACATATTAAATTGACTTGACAACATTTGGGATTGAAAATCTTGTCACACAGTAGTGTGAATTGCAAGATGGCACATCCTCTTGCAAAGGAAATTTTCCTGATTGAGAGCTATTTAAAAGTCATCACTTGAACCACAATGTCTAATGTTGCCACTAAATAATTTATTGAGTATTTCAGAACAATTTTCTCTGCAATGTTATAATAGGTATAATTTATTCAGAAGTCTATTTCTAGGAAATATTATTAATCTGATGCTTATAAATGTTATCTTAGTTTAAGGAATGATAATGAAAAAGGTACTTTACAAATTGCTATTGAGCAGCACCTTTTCCATTTATTGATGAAGTAGCTTTGTTTCATAGAAAAATTTTCTAAAGTTCTCAATAAGTTTTCCTGTCAAAGACATCGTGAAAAAGATCAGCTCTGCTGCCAGGTTCATGTAACATGTTTTTGTACTACTTAGCTTACACTTTTCAGAAGAATCAGAAACTCAGCAGGTAGCTGTACTGATAAAAATGGAGGAGAAAGGAGAAAAACCTGTCTATATCTCACAATAACTGGACAGAACTGGACAGAATATTTCTTTGTGCTTTACAGAAACACTTGATGAGGTGATTATAATATTTCTTTACAGTTTACATTATTTTTGACATTTACCACAACCTCATATGTTGCTGTATAGTTGAGTATATATTCTTCAGACTTTGGTAGAGAATCCCTAGGGCTGACACAATGACTAGAAACACAGGGTCAGCCTTATCACTGTCCTTCAGCAGTACAAAAGCAGCCAACCTGCCAAAACTGAACACAAACTCAGTTATGCAGATGGTTTCAGAGTAATTTTGTGTTGCTGCAGAAACAAGAAAGAGCCAAAACATACCAGTGAATTTATCTTCTGGTTACAAATTAAACTTCAAAAAAGATGGAGAAAGCCTGCTAGCTTAACCTCTATGGCCCATGTACTGAAGCCTAAGCTTTTCCAATTGATTTTAATGTCTGAAAGGAAGCTGATGCTAGGCTGTTGCTAAAGCAAGAAGACATTTCAGACCTAATAGAATTCCATCCCAATAACAATTTTCTCCATGGACCAAGATTTTGGAGCCTTTTATTCTCTGAAAATGGGTATATGAATCATATTTCATTCAAACCAAGTAAAGTGATATGTTCAAGTTTTTCCCAAAGATCTCAGTTTCTTATGTTGGGGAGTTCACCAAGCTCTTCTTCAGCTCAGACATCAGTGAAACTTGACATTTTGCTTTACAACTTTGTGTCACAATTTTAGATCCTAGAGTGATTTACAAGTGTGAATTTACTGCTTACATATCCTTGCAGTAGATATCATTTATGGCTATATACTGAGTAACATTTCTTATAATTCTACCAGTATGATATTAGATTCAATTCAAACTGATTTTCACCTTCCAATGTCCTTTGTAAGCAAAGATGAAGGCCATCTTTACCCCTTTATCTGGGTATTTTTCAAAATATATTTCCAAAAAAAGAAATCATGTCCTTCATTTCTTGGCTTTATATCTCTAATGTGATTTAGACATAGACATTCTTTGGTGATGAAAAGTATGGACTGAAGAATTCTGTGCAATATTTCCAGCAGTGCACAAAACAGTACCTGTCAAGTAATAGTTTCTGCAGAAGGGAGTCTTGTGCTGATCTCTGTGGCTCTTCTGATGAGAAAACCTCTCTTGTTTATTAAACAGTAGGGATTTTTATCCTTTGATTTAATTTGGAACAGGATCTGACCCAATATATCTCTTGCAAAAATAGCCATAGATCAATGAAAAGCCCAGCTTGCCTGTCCATATTTAACATCTTCCCTTGTATATGTTCTCTGCCAGGTCCTCCAGATGAATATTTTGGGTTGCCTATGTTGCTACTGTTGAAAAATATGCAGCCAATGCACTCAATCTGCTGTATCAAGTATCATGCAAAAATAAAAATAGTTGAAGTATTTATGACCAGGCAGAGCCCTTGGGATATTTTCCTTGTCAAAACCTGTATTATTTGCTGATATTGCTTTGTAACATTTTATTTATGCTGAATTTGCTATTTTCTTTTTCCAATATATTATTCTTTATACTAAGTTTATATTTACACATCTTGAAAAAGGCTCTCTAAAATTCTTCCATTTGTCAAAACTTTGCTATGTGATGGGGAAATTCTGAGTTGCTTGATGAATTGCATTAGGTATAGAAACTTAAAGGTGATGTTACTTAGACTATTCTTGCCAATCTTGGACAAGGAAGAATATAGGTTTCCTGACATTACCATGCTGATAATTTCGTATTGATTTTGTTTTAATATTCTTTTGCATTTGCAAAGGAAATATTTTTCCTTTCAATGCTTCCACATTAATTTCAAAATACATAACTTTTTTTTTTTTTTAATAAATCCTTAAAAACAAGCAATATATTTTATGGATATAAACATACAAAAGAAGAAAGGTTAGCTGTCAATCTACCCCTGCACGCTCAGGATGGCAGGTTTTCTGTATCACTTGGTGGTGAAAAATGCTGCTTTTTTAATACAGCCACATTATTTCCACGTTTGGGCCTGAGTCCAGTGTAGGTAACGTAACTCCACTGACCTACTAAAATCTAATGTAATACATTTAATCTACAATAGAAATCTGCTTCTCATTTTAGAAGTTTATTTATTCTATTATTTTCTATTTAAATATATTTTTTATTAATTAACTCCCATGTTCTTCCTACACCTTATAAAAAAATTGATCCATATAAGAAATTCTTTTTAAGTTTATGTGTAGAAAGAATAGAATTTAGTTTTGTTTTCCCTGTCCTTGTGAACTTACAACTACCAACTACTCACATTATACAATAGCTTTACTTCTCTGCTTGTTTTAAAGATCTGTACATTCTTCTGTTTATGCTACCATATCTGCATTTGAAATCACTACCATCTGCCTTTTGACTTTTGCTTAATCTCATTGGTTTCTATACTGCTTTCTGACACTTAGATTTTATGAGTATTAATAAAGATTTTACGCTTTCTATCTATTCGTGAAATATGTTCTGATTTTTTCATTACACGTGTTCTGTACAATAGTTGACTGCAATCATCTTTCTTGAACTCATTACATATTCTCTGCAAATGTGCCTTTTAAATTTTAATATCTTCAGTTCCTGTCTTTCCCAGATAAAGTCTGATGATGAACTATGCAACTGTATGAGTGCTACCTAGGATAATTCAGAATTTATTTTCAATGCTGCTGCCTCATGTAGATCACACAGCATTCTCATTTCATTAGAACATCAATGTGTTCTCTTTTCTCCAATAATTTTATTGCTGCATGGGATGAAAAGGAGTGACCATATTCCCAAACAGACCTTCAGTCACATTTAGCAATTCAAAAAATAATCTTTTCAAATGTCAAGGCATTATTTGACAAAAATATAGTATATTACACATAAACACCCTACAAATGATGCCAAAGCTGTATTGTGTGTCCTGTTTTTGTGGAAGTATATTACAGAGACAGAAATGCATACAATTTACCTTTAAATCAGACCCTCTGGGAGTTATACTCTAAAAAGAGAAACAAATTTCTTCATTGAAATTTCTAATTTCTATCATAACTTTGATAACCAAAAACCTGTTTATACATTAATGAAAGATCTCAACTCAAAGAAGTCTTTGAGACAGTAGAATATCTCTGCATATACCCTGAGTAGAAATTAAGTAATGGTCCCTTTATATTTTCTCCACATACTTAATACATTCCTTAGATGCATCTCCATCTCAGGAGCCCACAAAACACACAAATGTGCCTGCAAGTGCATTTTAACTGGTAGTACATTTTATATCACCCTTTTGAAAGGATACCTTTCTTTTTGTTCAACCATTTTTGTTTAATTTGCATTGCCAGGCATGACTGCTAAGCTTCCAAGTCTTTCTAACAGCCTACAGGAGGGACTTTTCAGTACTTCTAGAAGCACATCCAGTACTGACTGATACTGAAATTAGTGACTCAATCAATCCAGAAGATGATAACTTAAGTCCCTGACCAGAGTTCGAACTCTGCTCTTGTTCCATTTTATTGACATTGCATTTCTTCTTGTATCTTCCCATTTTCCCAATGTTCCATAACTGAATATAAAGCAGACTGAAGAGGATCCATATTAAAATACAGTTACAAAATAATTCAATATATTTATGGCCTCTTTTGCTTTTTCCCCAAGTAAACTATGTTGCTAATATAATTTAACTTTTCTTTGCAGTATTATCTTACATGTACAAAACTCCATTATGTGCATATTCACAACTTCAAGTAATTTATCCCTCCCATATAATACTTATTTTTTGCTCAAAACTTTCTGATTTAGGCTAAGTCTCAGTCGTCTCCTTATATATTTTTATTGATTATTGTTGTTTTGCAGCAAAGTGTCGGTAACACTATCAGCTCAACAAACCATATATTATCGTAGAGCAGATGATGAAATAGAGCAAGAAGAAATAAAATACAGAAATAAAAATCCAGATGATAAAATCTTTCAGTAACCATGGCTGATATATGCCTATTGGTTATTATGTGACTCTAGATATCAAATAACATATTACTCAATATAAAGTAGACCCTAACACTTATCTTATTTGTAGCCATAGCGGGAAATGATATGACTGATCTAAAACATTGGCTAGCTAATATAAAAGATGCATAATTATAGATTTTAGGTCCTATTTGGTGCTGTTTATTATTGAAGGAGACAAATGATGTTAGATAAAGAGTTTTACTTGAGCTGTATATTTTTCCACATCACTAAAACATAGTCATTATGATGTAGCTAGAGCCTCCAGAGTACTCCTCCTATATTTTAGCAATGGTTAACTAGATATCAGCTCACAGTATCAATGCCTTGACCTTGTTTTCCATACACAGAACTAGGAACAACTCTGCATTTCACAATAGAGACCTATTCCAAACCCCATTGTGATACAGTGGAGCCCTAGCACAACAGTTGCTGGGCTAAAATACTCATTCCATTTCTCAAGGATGGATTCAAACTGTTGCCATCATCTAGTTAGAGCCACAGAAAAATAAAAACAACTTAGGTATTCCACTGATCAGTGCAAGATATATACATGTCATTGAAGCACCATGCCTTGCCAAGGGACTATTCTGAGCAACTGATTAATGTAGGTGATATGAATAATCTTCTGAGGTATAATTTCCTTGGACAAAATTAATTTGTTTACAGTTAAGAACTTTCTGCCATTTTTGGTGCACTAGAAAATTTTATCTGATCTTTATTTGCCATAGTGGGGAAGGTCTCCTGTAAACTCCACATTTTATAAGGATGTAGTAGAATTTGATGTCTCTGTCAGGGTGACTTCTAGACTAAACACAGAGGGAGATGAAGAAATACGGGATCTACACACAAATGTGGAGAAAAAAATTAATTTGGCTAAACAGACACATTTTTTGGATCCTATATTAACTGAAAGAGCTGCTATGGTGTCATGGTTTTGATTTGCCAATTTAAATATACTCATTTTCTGTTGTGAGACAGAACCAGGAGCAGAAGCAAGGCAGGCCTAAAACTTAAGAGGGTATAAAAAGAAATTTATTAACTACACAAAGAGGGAAAAAACCCATTCAGAATAAGATTTTTCAGACACGCCTTCCTTCCCTCTCCCAACCTTTGTAACAACAAAACAAACATACAAAAATTACTTCCATCAGTTCCCAACTCAAACAGTCCTTTTTCAGTTCACTTTCATAGAGAGAAGCCTCCTCTTGTTAGGCTATAGGGTTTTTTCCACAAAAAGGAAGAAAACAGTCCTCTCATGGTTTCATTTTCATGATTTGCATCCGCCCAGGAACCTGCAATCGTGACACTCCTCCCAACTCCACAGCCTTCCCAAAGCTGTGCATGTGGGGCCATGTCTGTCTCATGGGGTATTACTTTTAAGAATGAAATGTTCCACAGAAAAGGTTCTCTTCATCTCTTTTCTCTCTGTTCATGCTTCATCCTCAGAAAACTGAGATCCCCTTCTTTCCTCAGGGCAAAAATTCTCAACACAGGTGCTTTTTGGTCAAATCATCCATCAAATGGAACATCTCCAACCCCCCATGTCTTTCTCCATGGTTTATAGGAATATTCAGTACATCAGTTCATCCGTACAATCTTACAAAAGGACATTTCAGCCATCTTCACAGCATCTCCTCACTCTCCTTCCATCTAAAAAACTTAGCTCTTGTTTCACTGACTTCAGAATATCTCCTTTTTCCCTTTCACTCTGGGAAGGATTGGAAAGTCTGTAAATTCTATTTGAGCACTGAACGAGTTAAGATTTTGAACAGGGAAAAGAAAAAAGAAAACAAGATTACAATGCTAGAGCTTTGCCAGGATCTCCAAACCCGGCCACGCTGGAAGGGGAGGGGGAAGAAAAGCAGCTGGGATCTTAAATCAGCCTGAGATTTTCTGGCCACTGCCCATGGCCACCCCTCCTCCCTGCCGGGCCATGACAGTCCCCACACAGGGGGCCCGGCCCTGCCCCCGTGCCAGGCCTGCAGTGGAGCCAGGCCCGGGCCCTGTTACCTGCACTGCCGCTGGAAAGACAAAAAAACCTCAGTTCTGGATTGCTTCCTTCTAAATGTGTGCTCAGGGAGCGAACTAACTTTCTCCAATTGGCTGTTGAAGCTGTCCCAACCCGCCTTAGAGAGAACTTCTCTCTCAGTTTCTTCTTCCCAGGTCAAACCGGCACATATGGATTGTCAGACACACAATGGATTCATGGGTAACACATGGAGCTCCTGGAGGCATAACTGTAAGCCAAGTGCAATCACCAAAGGAAATCAACTTGGCTGTGAGTTTAGAGAACTAAATCCTACCTCAGCTGTCTCCCTTTCAGTGTTAGCGAGCAGTGCTCTGAAATTGTTGTTGCTTAGGCACAAGAGCTTGTGGCATCAGATATGCATTGGTCATTGTTTTCTGAGTGGGAAAGTCCAGACTTTTGACTTGTCCATCATTGTAAAGTATTGATGTTAGGAAGATTATTAAGGGACTGGAGAAACTTTTGTACAATGACAACCTGAGAGAGCTTGAATTTTTTAGCGTGGGTACAGAAAGCTCAGGGAGGGACAGCAGTTCCTTTCCAAATGTATTTATATACACATCATGAGAGGATGTGAAGAAGAGGGAGCCAGACTTGCCCCAGTAATGTTCACCAACACGACAAGAGGTAACGGCACAAACTGAAAAACATGGAACTCTGAAAACACAGAACATTTCTTTCTTTTTTTTTCCTCTTTTTTTTTTTTTTTTTTTTTTTATTGCTTTGGAAGTTGTCCAACACTGTAAGAGATTTCCTGATAGATTATGGAGTCTCCATCTGTGGAGATACATCCAGCTGGATTTTGAGTGGTCTTTGGCAGTTTTAGCTGACTCTACCTGAAGAGGGAGTGAGATTAAATGCTTTCCACTGGTTCCTTCCAAACTCAAATGTTCTGTCATTCTGCGACACCTGCCATGCTGCGTCATCACAGTGGCATCCCTAGATTGTCAGCAGTGAATCAAATTACAGTCAAGTCTATGTTTGAGCCACAGAATACAGTGGTCACTAAAGATCTACCCCTAGAAAACAGACAGATCCTATAAGCCAGGGAGGTTGGGTCCAAGTGACTAAATGTTTCTGTCATACAGGCTTCTAGGACTTTAGCTTCTGTTCTGATGGCTCAGGGCATCCTGCCTGCTCAACAGCTGCGGTGCCAGAGGGATGTAGCTATCCTGTAGAGCCTCTGTCACGACTGGCAGAGTCATGTGGGTGCATCAGTTCTGTTAGGGCACCTCAGACAGCACTACATGCACTTTCAAGACTTATAAACAGCTTAGAAGGACCTGAATCTACTTCTTGGCCATACTAAATGTATTGACTAAACCATCATAATGGGTTATGATGAGTTCTTAAAGCTCCCTCTCATTCTGTCCTGTCTCTCTAGGACATCTAACAGGGATATTAAATTTAGATCTCCTATTACAAACACACCCTCTTTGTGTTCTCTACATGCTAATGTATGCTAATGTTGTTAAGCTATCTAATTTCCTAGAAGACAGTAAAAAAAGTGTAATTAAAGCCATAGTTTATGGAAATCTGCAACTGGAAAGAGAGTAGAAACTGGAGAGTTCATCTGGGAAACAAGGTCTATGATGAGCATTTAATAGGAGACTTGAATTTATATGCTCAGGGAAAACAATTTTTTTCCTTATTTTTTTTCTGTAAGAAATACAGGTCATTCTTGACAGGTGCAGATAACTAGGAACCCTCCCATACTAACATTTTTTGTTGAAATGAAAAGCCATAATGAATAATAATTAAATAAATTTATAACAATAATAGTAGCAACGATAACAACAACAACAATCATCATTATCATCAACATCTGTAAAGAAATACAATATGTCAACAAAAGCTGATGGAAAATAAAAGTAGTTCTTGAATGCACCCTCAGAGTTTTGAATAACTGATATCTAGAATTTTTAAATGTATGCTGGATAAAATATAACTGTTACAGTGGCCGGTGAAGTTACTGAAGTTATCAGACCATACTCTGCAGATATTAAAAAAAAAAAATGATGGTAAATTAACAAAGAAGGCCATAGGCTATTTGTTAAAATTTTCTACCAGTTAGGAGTTGACTGGATAACAGAAAAGGTGTTCTTTATTTCAAAGTAAATGAAGCAGTTAGTTTAAATACAAAGTAATTAATAAGGCTATGTCAGCATCTATTTCATTTTTGTCTGGGTACATGGAAATTTCCACATGAAATATTTAGTGTTAGAATTTCCGTATAAAATAGTAGTTTGAATAAAGAGGTCTATTATTATATACTCTTCATAATATTTGTAGTTAATGTTTTTCATTATAACCAAAAGCACTAGTATGGCCTCCTCACCCAGATTTAGTTGGTCTTCATCTTTGACAGCACATTGGTTAAACTGAAGAACACTACCATAATTTAGAAAGAGCCTTCTCTATCCTAGCCCAGTTTTCTTCCAGTTATTCTTAACCATCAAAGAGCCTCTGTTTCCACTTCAAACTTACACCTTTAGAGTTACAGATGTTTTGAATAATTAACAAAAGCCAAGTTATAAATGCCTATGAATTCATCTCAGACATCATTTTTCACTAGATATCTCTTTGACTTTGCTTTCAAGACACAGCTATAGATTTTTTCTTGCACTAGACAATGAAAATTGTACAACATTGGGCTGTCCAAGATAACATAAAAATTTAGCAAGGTGACTAATAACAAAAAGATTATTCTCTGAATGGAGATACAGTGCAAGCACCAGAATTCTAAACCTGTTGGGTGAATAATAGTTCAGACTTCCAAAACTAGCTTTATACTATTGATTAAAAACTTAAGAAAAAGATAAAAATATGCTACTGCATATACACACACACACACAGAGAAAACGTAGTGTTTTTATTAATTAAAATAATGTTTGCTATTAATTATTTAACTAAAATTTACTGAATATAGTGAATGTCACATCTATTTCAATACTACAAGGTGCTGAAACTCATTATTCTTTCTTGGGAAATTTCTAATCTGTTTTACAGGATTATTGCATGTTTCGTATTTCGTAGAAATAATGGTAATATTTTTCAATTAAAAGATTTAAATAAATAGTTCACATATTATAATTTGCTTAAAATTTTTTTGGATGACATAATTGCCAATATCATAGTAGAAGCCTACATATAGAAAAGTCAATTACCTTAAACTAAAGTTATTTGAACCTGAAGGAAATTGGTGTTTTCTTTTTTATCAATTTTTTCCTATCATGCAGAGAAAACCAAAGAAGTGATTTTAAGATTTAAAGAGAAAACTTTTTTGAGACTTTGTGGATTTGTGCTTTTTCAAGTGACAGAAAAAGCCTAATGAAATGGACAGCTTTCTGTGATGAAGTAGGGGACTTCGTGGAATGTAAATGCTGTTTACCTTGCTTTAAGCAAGACATCCAACCCATTCTCTCCTAGTATGCTTAGGACCATATAGATTAAATATTGACTGATATCATGTTTGAGGATTTGTACCACGTTTTCGAGCGGCCTGGGCCATGGGATGGGATGTTCACAATTTGTAGGTTACCACTGGAGAACAGGTCTTCTGTGTACTGAAAGAACTATATAGGCTGGAGAAATAGCCTGGCAGGTATCTCAGAAAGTTCTTCAAAGGCCAGGTCCTGCACCCTGTTTTCAGCTGGGAGTTGATGGAGCAGAAAGCAACTGCAGGAAGTCCTTGTGGAGTGCTGATAGACAGCAAGCAACCTTCATCAGCAGGGTGCTCCTGAGGTAAAGGAGGTCAGCTGCATACTGGGCTGCATGGGCAATAGAGTAGCCACAGGACCTTTGGCCACACAAAGAGAGGAGCTCATGGCAGAGCAGGGTTTCAGGAAGGATTTGTGAGCCTGCAGGGGACCCACACCGAGGCAGTCTGTTCCTGAAGAACTGCACCCTATGTAAGGGACCCACAGTTAAGGAGTTTGTGAAGAACTGTCGCCCATGGGAAGGACTCAGGTTGGAGAAGCTTGTGAAAGACTCTATCCTGTCAGACTGACCCCAAGCTGGAGCAGAAAAAAGTGTGAGAAGTCCTCCCCCTGAGGAGGAAGAAGCAGCAGAGACAATGTGCAATAACCTGACTGCAGACCCCGTTCCAGTACCCCTGTGCCTCTGGGGGAGAGAAGGGAGAGAATTCAGAATTAAAGTTGAGTCCAGGAAGAAGGGAGATGTGGAGGAAAGATGCTTTTTGAGATTTTGCTTTATTTATCATTATCCTTCCCTGATTTAGTGGGCATTAAATTAAACTAATTTCTCCAAGTCGGTCTGTTTTGCCTGTGATGGCAACAGGGGTGATCTCTCCCTGTCCTTATCCCAACCCAAGAGACTTTCTTTCATTCTATTTTCTGTCCCCCGTCTAGCCAACAGAGGGAGTGATAGAACAGTTTTGGTGGGTACTGGCATCCAGCAAGGGTCAATACACCACAAAATTCCTTAAGCATCCTTCTCTGGCTGGAACTGTTCTGAATAGGAGATTGGACTGGACAGAAGTCAGAAGATAAAAGCCAGAAGTCCCTTCTAACCTTCATAAGTTTATGCTTCTATGAAAGATATTTTTATCTTGTATGCAATTTGGATGACACAAGTGTGACAAGACTAGTGGAATTTAAGTTATAAGTATGAAAACAATCTAGCTGTGTATCAGCAGTTTTAAGTTGTTAATTCCTTGAGTGTTTCATGATCTCCCCAACTAGTCTGTTAGTAGGCAGACTGTGGTGCTTAGTTGCATTCTGGAATCAACCCACAACAATTAGATTTTCAGCTTTTAACAAACCTGGTCTGCACAACACAATTTCCCATCCACATTGATCAAAAGGAGAAAACCAGTAAGATTATGCATTGTAGAAGGATATTTCTATTACTGAATTCTCCCAAAGGATTATAACAGGATTCATAAAATTACACTTTAAATTGTCCAAGTGCTTACAGATATTTTCTGCTTTCATTTGATTCTATAAGGAAAGGGCTCAGAGAGCAATTAGGTGACACGGGTAAGGTGAACTGACTTCCTAAACACATGCAACATCTGCGAGCATTTAGAAATGGTAGAAATTGGAGTGATGTTTAAAATTTTTTTTCTCATTTTCACTATTTCCCTTTAGGTTGTGAACTTATTCAAGTGAGTTTACAAGCACTTTATTGTTCTCCAGAGTTCAGATAGCTGCTAAAATGCTCGCTGCAGCTTTACATTTAAAACAGGTGTTATAACTCCCTACAGAGTAGTAAAACATTATGCCTTTCCCCTGTTTGAGATACAGAAGAATTCTTTTAACACCTTTGTTATTGCTGCTATTCAAACTAATACATTTACTAGTCAAAACCAAATGCTGTCACTTCGTAATTAGAAAACAGTGGGGAAAAGGAAGCCCTATGTAACAAACTATTTTCTTCTTTGTGCACAAAGGAAAATTCTGCACAAAAAGTTTACAAATTGACTCAGAAATATTCAAATAATCACATGCTTATGACCCAGCAAACCCACTAATGCTACTGTACAGAGGTAGAAGAGCTTTGGATTCCAGTAATACTTCAAAAGTTAGTTTGTAGCCTAGTCAATCGGAAAGCCATTAGCACTTCACACTACTCTGATTTCTACAGAAATCTTCTTGTGAGGGCAAGCCAAACACACAGAAACAATGCATGAATGAAGAGATTACAAGGATAAAAATGCTCCATTTGTGGGAATAAACAATGTCATCTTAAAAAACACTGTCACCATTAGTCTGAAATAATCGAGTATTGTAAATTGGATATAAGTTTCTGTACTTAACATATACAATGAAGTTAAAAGCTTGTGGTGCTTACAGTCTTGCTTGTGACACTTAGATTGAAAACATGATAATAATTTAACTTGAGCAAAAATTAACACTAATATTCTGACTAATGAAGAATGCTCTGGATTCACTATTCCAACCACAAGAAGACATATGGAGAAATGACTTGCAATAAGAATTACAGAATGACCATATATTTAGTAAAGAGAAAGGAGTGACAAAAGCCAAATTAAAAAGCAGGGTTGTTGCTTCTAGACTTAGATCGCTTTGGTCAAAGTCATGATCAATAAATTTGTCTGCATTGACAGTGAAAAAAGAGATGATGGGAAAGTAGAAGTTGGCTACTCTTGCAAAAAGCATATTCCACACTACACGAGAAACATTTGTGTCACAGGAAAGTGCATCAAGAAATCTGTCAGACGTTATTGAATGCTATATGTTTTTTTCTTCTGTAGGTCTGTCAAAGTTGGACGCTTCAAAGCTCCCATAATGCAAGAGTCAACACACACAAACTTCACCAGATTAGGTCATTAATTTAAATTAGTCATCTAAGCTTATTCTTCAAGCAGTGAGTGTGATAGGCACCTCCAGAAGGCAACTTTTTCTTTCATACTTTTTGGGACAATAATATTCAAGTCTAGCAGATTATTTTATTAAAAACTAGTTTAGCAACTAGAATATTTTGGCATTAATATTATGCACACAATGGATAATATTTAGATTGTGATTTTAGAAATGTCAAAGACATCTGAGGGAAGTTTATATTAAAGACAGGAACATAATATACTAAAAGGAAGGAATGTACATTTGCGAGCGTGTAATAGAGAGTATATGTCATAGCTGGGAATTTGTACTATCCCACTGAAGTCTAATTACACTGGATCTGAACCAATCCCCTTGAAAACCTTCATACCTCCATAAGTAATGGTGATGCTCTTGTTGTATAGGGGATTTTTTTGCTCAGTGATCTCTATACAGCCTATATTTGAATAGAAATAACCCAGTCTATAATCTTCATGACTTTACATCAAAGTACACCAGTATCTCTCTGTATAAAAATGTTCTGTCTAGTTTTGGGGGCATAATTCATGAACACTTTTCTGTATTATATTTAGGACCTTGAGTGGATGGACAGTCAAGAACATTCGATCAGGTCTGAGCCTTTCTAAGTGGCATTTTACTTGCAAGGTTTCCTCCTTGAAACCAGTGCGACTACCCAATGAGTAAGAAATGGCTACTCAGCATGTGCAGTGAAATGGAATCTGACCTGTGATATATCACTTCTGACGAAAAAACAGGATATTAAACAAGGTCCATTAGATGACAGTAATACCCAGAATGCTCCTTTAAAATTAGCTTTCTTGAGTGACGGATTATTCTCTGTTGCAGACTCCAAGATTAAAAGGTCATTTGAAATACATTATAAATTCCTGCTTATGTTTCCTGTTACCTTCACATTTTCATATTCATCTTGTTATAATCCCCTGCTTTACAATACAGAATCTAAAAAGTAAACTTATTTATTCATCTTTTCCTGCAAACTGCTGTTTCATTTCCTTTCTTTTTCTTTTCTTATCCTTGCTCCTGAATTCCTATTCTTTCCTAGTTGCTAGTCTCACTTAATTAAAATATAAAAATGTCACTCACTTCTTTACAACATCAAACTAATTTAATCTATCTCATTCTCCTACTGGCTGCAGGCAAATTCCTTGTCTAAATACCAGTTGAATATTGCATATAAATCTGTATTCTCATCCCCTCCCCATCTGCAGTCTTCTGCTCTTTGAAGCTGTAATGGTAAGAGATTGAAGAAGCCTGGAAGGACAGATGGGTCAAGGTTCTGGGTATACCTGACCAAAGCCAAAGTGTAAGGATTAAAAAAAATGGGTAGCTTTGCAGCTGGAAGAATGGGATTTGAATGGTGTTGGAAAAAATACAGTGGTTAACCAGCAGAATCTATTTATTCACAATTTTTTTTCTTTAGGGGGGGGAAGTATGCAATTACCTGAGAGCAGAAATAAAGGTTATTTTGTAAAGAAATTGCTTTGTAAAACATTCTCCCTTGTTACAGAAATTTGTTCAGAGAATGCAATGATAAATAGCTTTCTACCCCAAGAAGCAAATCAGTGAAGATGTTTTGCTTTAGGCAAACACTATTACTTCCACTGCTTGTGACCTGGAAGCAGAGTCAGCGGGCCCCTACTAACAGCACATACACAGTACAATACATGCAGTACATAATCTCTGCATGAACAGGGGTGCTGTTCACCTGCTGATGCAAAAAGAGGAAGAGCAGCACACACTTGTAGTAGTGCAACACAAGTAAAAGCAAAGCAGTTCAGGTATTCAGTGGGTGCAGAATGTATATTGGGTGACACTGCCTCCATGACAAGAATGTAGTCACTGGGAGGATTTTTTCTTTTGTTTTGTTTGCTTTTATTTTTAAAATTACCTTAGAAAGAATTGCAGGCTCTTTTTTTCTTCTTTGTCCCCATTGACTCACTTTCATCTGTTTACTTCATTTAACTACAGTGTCTTTGAGTAGCAGTCAATAAGGACATGCTTCATCTCACCTAAATTCTGATATCTAAAAGCTAGAGGCAGGTAATTTCCTCAGGCTACCAGTATAATTGTTGCAGAGAAATGGATACCACAAACTGAGTTCAAGCTGCTCTTTGTCAGATACCCACCACAGTCAAGAAAATAGTTTCCTGATAATTCCTGTTTCTTTCCTTAAGAACATGTTCCTAGCAGGGATCGAGTTGTATCATTATATACTGGTGTTTGAGCAATAAGTCATACTTTTTTTTCTATATTCGTTCTAATTTGTTCTATTGTAGTTATTTCACATAAGAAAAAACTTGCATAGGAATTGAACTTTGAATTTTCAGATGAGAGGCAGATCAGATAGAAATAATTTATTCTGATAATTTTGGATTTCCAGAAAATTGTATGAGGTCTGAGAGCAAAAATTCATGTGGAACTGAGTGCTGTGATGGCTCCAAGTGGATTGTGCTATAAAATGACACATGAACATACCTAAAACCCCTTTTACTTAGAGAGATGGTATGTTCTTTTCAATTTCTAATTAGGCTATAATTTACTGCTTATAACACAGATGATTCAAGGAAAATAAGATTTAAAACATAAAAAATGTTTGAAGACCAGTTTTCAATATCAGACTGCTTGTTAAAGCACAATAAAGAACAGGATAAATAAACACATGGGAAAAATGTTCCTTACTATAGAACAAGTTATTTTGAAGGATGATGCACTGCTCAGGTGTAGGGAAGGAATCAGGGAGCAACTGATTCATGTGAGATACCTGGGTTTAAAAATACCTCAAAAAGCATCAGAGGGAAGAGAGGTCCTCTTGTAAGGATTAGGAAACGACTGAAGAATATGAACCATAAGGTGAAGATTGGTGAAAGGATTTCTTGCTAGTAGAAAAGTTACACCCATGATTTTGTGCTTAGTTTTCTGGCCTGTACCTCATTAAATCATAAGGATAGGGAATAATGAAGTGAAAATTCTCATAGCCAATTCATAAAAATAGCTGAGGAATACTTACAAGGCATTTGCAGGGTCCAGTCAGAGTCCCAGTATGGAAAACCAACCCAACTACTAATAGTTACAGGAAGGATGAATCACCCTCTTTATCACGCTCCCTCCCCACATCCCATCCAATCCCAACTCACCCCACTCCAGGTGCAACTCCTCCATCTAACTGCTTTAAGTAGCTGAATACGGGCATACCCTTTTATGCTTTGTACACTCAGAAGATTATCCTGGGAATCTGAGTTATCTCATGGGCATCCTAGGAAACTGTATTCATTCCACTTTTGTGTGAGGAATGTCTTATTGTTAAAATGTATCAGTTGTGTTCCATGTACCATATATGTAACTTCACAGTAAGTAAAATACAGAATAAATCTTTTTTCTTAGAACATGCAAAAGAGGCAAAACAGCTACAGAAGTTTAAAGGGAGGTGGGTGGTGAAAGTAAAACTCTGCTTAACCAACTTTAAATGAGAAAGAATGATCTTTTTCTTCCTTTATCTCATATTTAGGTGATTTGTGATGTTGTCCAGACAAGGTGATTGTCAGAAGTTTTCTATTTGTGCTTATCATGCTGTTTGTATTGCATTACTAGAGAGCACTCTGTCTTGGTGATGCATGTTAGCTTTTATAGCCCATCTCTCATTTGAAATCCTCTAAGGTTCCAGATATATAATCACTTACCTCAAAACTTTTTATGTCTTTCTTCTGCAAGAGACAGACATGTCATGTCTCTTAAACCAAAGAAGTGGATTAGCCCAAATCCTTGGGAATGTTAATATGTCTTTGTTAAATCAAATGTTATTTTTGTCTACTCTGCTAGATAATAAGCAACTTTTGACTTATCAAGAAGTAAACCATCCTGCCTCACCCCAGTTCTCTTAACTCGTTGTGTACATTTCATTATAAAGCATAATTAGAATTTAAATGTACATTTTAAATAAATCTTAATTTTATATAAGTCTGCCTATAATGATACAGCTAAAGATATAAAGTAGATAAATATATGTACCTTCCCATTGATTCTTGAATACTGGTTAGAAAAACAAGAACTAGTTTCTCTCATGTGATTACTGGTCTGCATAATTTACTCCTGTTAGCAACCTCTGAAACAATATTCTTATAGTAGAAACTCCAACTTGCTGTCTACAGA
Source organism: Acridotheres tristis (assembly GCA_037013685.1). Lineage (NCBI taxonomy): Eukaryota > Metazoa > Chordata > Aves > Passeriformes > Sturnidae > Acridotheres > Acridotheres tristis. Next base: position 32,803,241 of record CM072885.1, on the reverse strand, counting down.
GACAGGACAATTTCACAGTAATAAATTATTAGGTGACAAAAAAATGACAAATGAAGTTCAGTGTAGGCAAATGAGAAGCAATGCACGTAGAGAAAAAGATATCCATAACGATGGACTTTAAATTACTTAAAATAACTCAGAAAAAACGGGACCTTAGATAGTTTTCTGAAAATCTTATCGTGCTTCACAATGGTCACAAAAGCAAATACACTATTTAGGATCATTTCAAAAGAAATGAGAAACAAATGGAGCAATCATTATCCCACTGAGAATCCATGATGTGCCTTTAACTTTAAAATTTCTGCAAGTTCTGTTCTTCCTTTATCAAAAAGAAACAAAGAACTCAGGCACAGGGAAGTATAGTAAAGGTTATTAAAAGTTTGAAGTAACCTCTTATGAAAACGTGAAGACTAGTTATAAAATGGACCAGACTTCTTCAGATTAGAAAAACTAAAGGAAGATAACACAATAGTTTGTACCATTGTAAATAATGTGGGATTTTATTTTCCTCATTTATTTAACTCTGGAATTCATTGCCACAGGGGGCTGTAAAAGCAGAAGTTAAAGACAAACAAAGCAGTCTATGACGATTCAGAATGGAAAGAGAGATGAAGGGAAAGACAATGGAGTTCATAAAAGCATATATTGTGTGAAGAAGGTACACTGGGAACAGTTTTCATTGTGTCTCCATTATTAAACTCTGGATCTCATTGACACAAGTCTCATGGAGGTCAAAGTATAAGTGGGTTCAAAAAGAAATTCATAAAGCTGAGCTCCACCAGAGTACATTTAACATTATGGTTCAACTACCATCTCTGGTTAGAGGTACTAAGTTACACTTTTATTAAAATTATCACTCTGTACTGGCCATGCTTCTTATATTTTTCCCCAAGAATATTTTTTAGTCACTGTCAGAGGAAGAACACTGAGAGAGACTAACATTTTGTTCTTGTGCTCTTATGATTGTTTTAACTATTCTTAGAACTTTGGGAGCCACAACTGCTGTCTCACATATTTATTTATTCTCGGATCAGGAAAGTGTGCGGGCGAGGCCTGCATATACTGTTTTTTTGTCTGTATTCTTTGCCATTGTTACGGTCCTGTTATTAAAATTATTAGAAATGCCTCTGCCTGAATTAAGGTGCAGATCAATAGTATGGATTTTATTTGATAGTAAATATGAGAGAGAGAGAGAATGAAAGAAAGAAGTAGGAAAAGAGGCAGGGGGACAGAAATATAGTGACAGAGACAGATTAAAGAAAATACCACCACTCTGTGGATCCCACTGGTGTCCTGATGATCCTCTCCAGATGGTCTTGGTGGTGATGGTGCCCCCAAAAATCACAGAATCCAATGGATGAATATAGATTCAGTCCAGGTGAGAATGCCCATGTACCTCCCCTGCAGGGGGGAGTTTGACACAGCAGACTCTGGATCTGTTGCATCACTTTGCATCATGTTCAATCCTGTGATGCAAGGTCTCAGGGGAGCGCTTTTGGGGAATCTGTGATGGATTATTTCCTCAGCTGCCCCTCACGTGAATGTCCCGTGGATGTGGCCTGTGGGGTTAGGGGTTCCAAGCTGGGCTGTTTTGTGTAAGGGAGGATGGGGATGGGTGTTCAGTGCCCCTGACCAGAGGTTACACCACACACCTGAAACCTCCTCCTCCCCCATCAGCTGGGGGTTTGTGTTAACCTGGCTTTTGTGGGCTGTGGTCTACCCCAGCCCAAACCCAGCCAGGGATGATTTCCTCTTGGGTCTGGCTTTCTTGTGGATGAAAGGCTTTTCCCTCAACCTTGTTTGTTTCTCCCAGACCTGGGATGATTGAACAATAAGTGTTTGCTTATCTTTTCTAGCCAGCTTAACTCGCAGTCCAAAGTTACGGTCGGGCATCTTCAGGGAGGCATGGGCTATAGTGGTTGTAATTTCTTTATACAGTTTTTGCTATAATGGGCAAAACTCCTTCATTACAACGCTTAAGGCATGAACAATTTCAGTCTCTGACAGCCATTAAGCACAGCTAGAACATGCAATTGGACCTTTTCTCCCTGATGAGTTGCATGGATCATGATACACTTAACAAAAGGAACAGCTTGGCTTACTCTAAAAACGTTGTGGTTTTTCTTATACTGAAATGCTTGTATTTGGGAAGTTTAGATAATGAAACATTTTTACTTATCTACAGCTTTTATAACTGAAGTCTTTGTGATTTGATGGGCTTCACCTCACTCACTCACCCCCCCCACCCCCCTTTTATTTTGGAAATAGGGAAAAGGTAGAAATTGTCCTTAGGAAAGAGACAATGTCATTTCAAGGCATGAAAATGTAACTGGATACAATTTTGAAGTACAGTCATTGCCACTTTGCCTCAAAAATATTTGTTTAAGAAAAGCATCACTAGGGTAGGATACAAGATGGGAAGGCCTCAAAACAAGTAAAGTAAATGAAATGCTCCACATCTACAATGTTAAAAAAAAATAAAAAGTGATAATTATTATTATTAACATTGGGCACTTTATTTCAGGGTCTTATAGGCCATGCAGTTCAGTAAATATACAATTTAGGCACACGATATATGCCTCTCAACAAAGAGCTGTGCTTTTGCAGTGTAATGAGTTTTAAGAACAATGCAGAGATCTCTGCAAAGTTAAAATGGCCAGGCAAGTTCTTGCAATAGTATCATTAAATGCAATGAAATTGCAGGTCACAGTGAAGTAACAAAATGTTTCTGCTATCCATCTCCTTTGTTGTTAGGCTAATATTACTTTAACTGCTGATATTCACAGTATTTATAATTCAGATATAAATAGATAAAGTGACAGAAAAAATCCATGATGTGTTGCAGATCATGATTGATATGATGCTCTTTTCATTTGAATACATTTGTATGTGAACAGTCATCCAAATATATCTATTATAATTCCAGCAGTATGACAGAATCATCATTTCTTAAAATCTCTGTTACTAGACTGTAAGTGGACTGTTAAACGTTGGCTCAAGGGCACAATAACCCTCACATCAGCATAATTTAATCATAAGTTAATGGAAAGTTAAATTCAATGTTCAAGACAGTGTAATTCTTTCCTGTTTCACATAATCCACGCCTATAGATTTTCCAAAATTGATAAGATTTTTGTATTGAAATGCCTTTCCACACATAAATACTTTAATGCAATTTTATTCTCTTATTTTTTGATGAAAAGGAAATTAACTTATTTCTTGTCTATCTGCCTTAAGAATAATATTTTTTTTCTTCTGGAAAATATTTTCCAACACACAATTTTCAAGAAATTGAAGTATATATTCATCTGTACTGGGTACTCTGACAATAGTTCCCTTTAACTGACAAAAGCTTTTTCTGGGACAACTGTCAATGCTGTTGACAACTGTATAAAACTGTTGACAACTGCTAGTTGGACTACAAAAGATTGTGAACATTTATTTATAAAGGGAAGTGACCTAACAGAAGTTCATAAATATCCTTTTACTTGATATATGAATCTGCCCCAAAGATTTTCTCTGACATGTTATCACCAAGGGGCACAGAGTAAAACAAGGACATGCCATGTGGGAAGACAGAGCAGACTGTACATCATCCTGTTAATGTAGATTGAGGTAGATTGTAGCTGCTCCACACATTTTAGGGTATGTCTGATGAATACTGAAACATTGCCCCATTTTCTGGGGACAACTGAAGCATACAGAAGCTTTCCTGGCACATCTTCCTTCCTGTTTTTATTCTCTACGTCAGCAATAAGAAACTAGCTGTGTGTGGGCAATAAACAGCCTCCACTTGTGGCTGAATAGATTGTGCCAGGCAGGTGAGCACTAGAATGCTTTTCTGCACTAGCCTGATGTAAACCAAGTTAGATGAAGAGGATGATTGGGACCAATATCTCAGTGAAACTCTGTGGGGTCGATATGAAGAAAGTAATGATGGCTTTGTTGCAGTGGCCCCATTAAATGATTTTTTTATGTTACTCGAAAACTGACTTAATTTCTTCAAATTGTAGCACAGTGTAAACTGACCCTATTCTTTCAAAAATTTTTTCACTCTAAAATTTCTTCTTCTGTGTCCATCAATGACACTACCATAGCTTTCATCATAGACACTAAGTTCATGCTTAATATGTCCATTCAGTAAAAGTGTAAACCACAGATTCTCATCTTTATCCATTTTTTCCCAGGCTTTTCTAAATTTTCCTTTTCACTGTGTGATTGCTTGACCTCTTGTGATTTCCTTTTATCCTTAAAACCAGCTGGGTATTCAGCACTGAGAGAGTAGCCTTGCATGAGTCTGATTTAGATTCTGCATGAGTGTGAAAATTAAATATAATTTAATGGAGTTAGACCCCTAACAATACCTGCTTAAATAAGAAGTCAAGTCATCTAAACTCTTTGCAATTATTCTTCTATTTTTCTCCCTTTAAAGAATGCAGTTTATTAATTTATAATATGTTAACCCATACATATATTTCTTGATAACCCAAATGCATCTCCAAAGTTTAAAAGATCTAGGCAATCTTAGAGTATTTGGATGGAATGTTGTCACAGTGTTGCCTTGTCAAATAGGGCATTATCAGTGAATCTTTAAGTTGATACCTAATATTATCTTGTTATGTATTGATCATATTTATTACTACAATTGATATGAAAAAGAAACAATCAATCTTTTTTTGGTGCACTAACAATGGAATTTTAATTTGTAAATTACATTTACAAATGTAGTCAATTGTATTGGCTTTTTTTATATATTCAGATCTTATGGGTTTTGGAGTTATCTTTTAAATCACAAGACAGAAGGTTACGGAATGACTGAGAAAGCTAAAGTCATATTGACTAAAATGTTTGGAGTTTAGCTAATATCTGTTTACTTCTAGTAGTCTATGCCTTTGCCTGGCATAAAATCTTTGTCAAAATGTCAACAATGGAGCATCTTTAGCTAAAGAAAGATCCTGAACATTTTTGAGAGGTTTAATGTGATATTCTCACAAAGCTAAAGAAGAAAAAACTTACTTCTTTATCATTTATAAATAGGAAAAAGAAAGGAGAAATAATGTCTTTATAGAAAAAAATTAACAAACAAAAAATCCAAACAAAAAACCAACTTATTGTCACCAGATATGTCCATGAAGAACATCACTTCATTAGTTTTGTGTCATAGTGTGGCTGACAACCAAACAGGTATTGAAAGGAGAATTCATTAAAGCAAGGCATAATGGAAACTGGGTTAAGACCAATTGGATTCCCAGGTTAGAAGTGCAAAATTAGTCTTCTATCTTTCTTTATAAAACACCTGATCTTGTAGGATTAAAACAAATTAATAAATATATCTGTGCAGTGTTGTGGAAATATTGGTACATTAGAGTTGATGGTTGTTTACCAAAATTGCTGAACAAACGTGAAACTTATTAAAGATTAGAAGGTAGCTGGTTGTCAAGAAAAAAGAATATAAAGCAGGGAGATATGAGTACTGCATTCCTCAGCTCATGTTGGTGGCAGGAAAACTGGTTTTCATCGCTGACATTTGACAAAGACAAGTTCAAGGACATTGTCAAGGAGTAAGATATTGAGAGAGAAAAGTTAGATGTTATTGATCCAATAAAATAGAGCAAAAATTAATCAAGCAAAATGAAAATCACTGACTTTTCGCATCTAGCTGTTAGATCATTAAGCAGAAGAAATGTGGAGTACATTAGATAGCCTAAGATACTTATTAACAACACATATATTTTAATACTTAAAGAGTTAATTTATCAGACATTGCTTTAGTGATAATATAACACATGTGAGGATCATAATAATTCCTTTAAAAGACACTATTGAAACTTCACTGGTAATAATGTACACCTTGCACATGTGTTCAAGGCAAATGAGTTTGGAATGCAGGTGTAAAGAATGTTTATTTGTTGTATCAGAGAAGGAAATCTAGCTTCTTCCCTCCAGTGGTGAAGGTAAGCTAACTCGCTTTACTCCCACGAAAGGTAACTGGGATTTTGTCACCCCACATACCAAGAGGTCAGTCACTCAGTCACTCATGGGCTCTGCCCACATGTAGGCTCACTCTCTGGCATCATAAAGAAAAAGTGAGGCAGCTTTTAATTCAGTGGAAGAGGGGTTAGCTGCTTCTTGTTTACTGCAGGGAATCAGTGTACCAGCTTTGAGTGACCTCTGCACAGAGGACTGTGGAGCTGCAGTTTACCATTGCAGGATGACTCTCTAATGGACAGATCTAAAATAACCCCTGGATATCGCAGCCCTAATGGATGCAGAAATGTCATGTTGCATACAGATAACTATAGTGTATGGCATGACATAATTGCCTGCAGTAGTAAATTACTGGACTGAATGATCCAAGAGATTAATATTCATATGTATTACATGTGCCTTTAAAGTGCAACATTTATTGTAGGATTTAGGTTGTTAAACATTTGAAACTGTGCAACACCCAGCTCTTCCTAGTTTCAACTAAATTCTGTCTTTTTACAGAATAGAGTTTTTTGAATGTTTCCTGCCTGTTGTTGTTGCCAAGGATTTTTGAAAATGTTGAAGGACAGGATGACTATGGCTAAACCTTTACATATAGTGAACAGTTGTATAGAAAATAGAAGCTATTTTTAAATATTAAAGGTCGAGATTTTGTAGTCGAAAAGGACTGTAACACAGCTATTCAGTTCAGAGAACAACTTGCAATATTTGTTTCCTGTGGTCATAAGCACAATGTCATTCTTTAGGCAAGCTTCTTATATAGAAGTTATATACACTGAGGTGTACTGGAATAGAAACTGATCTCAGTAGGAGCTTAAAGAAATAATATGCCTTAGACAGCAAATTATACTTGAATACATGAATGTTCACTAGCAAATTCAAATAGGAACTTGTGAGTAAAATGCAGGCTATGAGGTGCTGAAATGAGATTAGAGTTGTCAGGGAGCCTATTACAGAATTCATTGCTCTAGTTCGTTTCTTTCAGTTGAAAACTAATGATGGGGACCACCCATCCCTCCTCCATGTCAGAGACCATATATATGCAAGTGCTAAGTGATTTAAACAAAACAGGAAGAAGTCCAGCCAGAAAATAGCTGTTGTGACTGTGAAAACAAATGGCAAGTATCAAAGAATGAGCACCAATGTTTCGTCCAACAAAACCAGAGAAGACCAAATTATTTAAAGAAGACTGTTCAGAAGTGACAAAACTAATAAACGTTTTATGGAATATCAGAACAAAAATGAAAGAAATCCAATTAACTTCATCTCAGAAGGCAGACAAATACTTTTGGTAGCCTAATTTTTAGTGAGATTCACAGATAAACCATGATTGTGCCTTGACACTCTTTCTATTTAAAGTTTTCAGTACTTTCACTTAGATGAACGACTTAGAAAATCACCTTGCTGAAGAGTATTTCTTTAGTGATTAATGAGATTAATTTATAGGTAGCCTATAGTTTAGGATAAAAGGGCACACTAGTAAGGGTGACATTGCTGTGGGTGTTTGCTACGGGCTACCTAATCAGAAGGAGAAAATGGATGATACCTACTAGAAGCAGCTGGAAGCAGCCGCAAAGTCACAGGTGTTCTTGTATGGAACTTTAACTACTCTGACATCTACTGGAGAAGCAACACAAAGTGAAGCACAAACAATGCAGTCTGATGATTTGGTTAGCTTCTGCTTCTATTCTCCATTCATTGCTTTTGATGCAAGAGTTTTTGTTTTTCAGGGTTCTTTTCCCCCATAGGTTAACAGCAGTCTGATATTCTGGATGAGTAATGAATAGGCTTCATTTTTGATTTCTCTTTCCCACTGGAATTTTTATTTCAAATCCACAGGAGAAAGTATCATTCTTAGAATAGCAGTTTCCCAGAAAAGTACTGAATGTATCTGAGATTCCTGCCTGTAGAATACCATTAATTCACTAGAGAATGATCAGATCCTAAGAGAACAGATGAGTTATAGCCTATTATTTCTGTGAACAGCACACTCTATACACCTCTAAATGTTTTGACCCAGTTTTTTTGAAAAGTAAGCACAAGCAGGTTATGTTCCAGTCCTCAAAATATAAAATTAAATTCAAGCAAGTAAGTGGATATGATGGAGCAATTTCCTAGAAAGAATAATCTAGTGATAATGCTTTGTGCTGATGAAATATGATGATAAAGGGAAATTCATCTTTCTACTCTATGGTCATTTCACAATGTCAAGCAAGTTTTAGATTCAACAATATTACCAGTATTATGATACTATCAAGGCTGGGCACAGAAAGATGTGGTAATTGTTTCCTATGCTACATATGTCTCTTAGTCTTACCTCAGAGCTGATGCAACTAGAATAATTGAGAGCCTCCCTCAATCAAAAGCTGCCTCAGAAAGTGTGAAAGCAAATACTACATGTATGTGCATTTATAGTTGTAGTGTATGTTCTGTTATCTCTTGACTGTTGAGATATGAGAAAAATAATTTGAAATGTGTTAAAATTCTTATAATTTTCCATACAAGGCAATTTCAGTTTTATAAAGGAAATGTATCCCTTCATATTTGGTTTTGTATTCTGGTGTCTCAGAAGTATATTTTTGTTATTAGAGCTTCAAAACACTATGCCAGACAAGTACTACAGAACTCCATAGGGAGAAGGTAGGCCCAGTAGAATAAGAACCATTCTGTCTGATAAATGCTTTCGAAAAAAAAACCCAACTCTGCACAGATGCAACAGATATTTATAGGCATATGGGCACATGGCATCACAGATTTTCCTTTATTAATAGGTCTAAAAAGTGTACTGCCTTATGTTAGTTGCATGTGAGTGTCTCTCTCGTCTCTCAAAGAATTTAATCTGTTCTGCATTCCTGAACATGAGTGGGTTTGTTTGCTGTAAGTGAAACCTCTCTTCACTAAACATTAAGCACTGAGACTTAAGCAATAAATTTCACAACAGATATCATGTGTTATCATTTCTTCATGCCAGGCTCTGGGTGTGGAAGTCACAAATCAGCATGAAATATGTTATTATCCAGAACAAACGCAGTAGTCCAGAGGGTGTTTGCATCCATCCTCATGCTGAAAAAGCAATCATTGATCTAGCAGGAAATTGTTTTCTTGCATTTGACAAAACTTCAGAAATTAAAGTTTAGTCTCTTCCAAGGTACTTCATCTGTGTCTTGCAATTTGAATGATCCCACACAGATTTCTGTCCTCAGCAATGTGGTCTTTGTTGACACACAAACATATCTGGTTTCAGACTGTGCCTAGTAGATTATCAGAAGATTTAGGTCTAGTGTTGACTCAGAAATAATTCAAGTGAGGCACTCAAAAGCTGCTGAACCACTCCATGAAGGTGAACCTGGGCACACACAATAGGCAACATATTAAGTTTTCAAACAAAAATGTTGTAGCCGTGGAAAGGGGTTTTAACCCTTTAAGCACAGCGGAAATAAGATGCACAACTACATGGTCGTCTTTCATGACAGGAAGAAAGAGACAAGTTTATTCAGAAACACACTTGGTTTTATAACATGACTTGCAATCCCAATAGAGAAAAGGTGATTGGTTCAGAGAGAAGACACCCCATCCCCAGGGCCTGGTCACACACCACAACAGGTGTTCTATCTTGTTATTAATTCCTTTTTATTTTGACCAAATTATCACCCTGGGAGAAATTCTCCCTAGCCTTGAGCTGGACCAGCTTATCGGTTGGGAACAGAGCTGAAAAGCTCCAGCCTGGAATATTTTTCAGGCTGTAATTTTCTTACTTTCTCAATATGTGTCCCTACAAAATGTAGACTCATTGGAGTCTGAGTCATCTGCATAAATATGTGTGCATACTAAGTAGACTTCTCATGGTCAGTGAGTGGGTGCTTCTATGGTATAATCTCATCCTAATATTAATGATTAAAAGAGAACCTTGTACCTTGTAAGGAAATGTACCTCATGCATTTGTGGTCATTCATTATAATGAGCTTTGAATGACCTGCTCAGACATAAATACTGATACTGTAGGTTCAAGATATGTGAGAGGAAATTCTCATGGACTCTGTAGATGTCTAGGTATCTAGGTCATTAATCCCATATGAGCTACTGAACATTTAGATTGTTCTTAAGTTAAACCGTATTCTTACAGGTTGTTCTTCTGAATGTAGATTACTAAATTTTACTTAAAATATACTATAGATACTGGATTTTTATTTTTAGCTTAGCTTAGTACAGGAAACCTTAGAGAGGACTAGAGGGGAATTGTATTGTAATTTCTTCTAAGAAATTGTAGACTAAAAAATGGAGACCTAGGACACTGTACCCATGTTCTGATTTAAGTTTCACTATCCTCATTATACTGAGAGAAGGAATTGAAATATGTTCTGTTGGAGATGGAGAAAAATATATGTTACAAATCTCACTGAAAGTAAAGCCTAGTTCTTAAAGGGTCTGTTTATCACATTGCTCGTATTCTTCAAAGTAGGTTAAACATGAAATAAGAGTACATTCTTGAAGGTGGTGTTCCTGGTTAAATATAGTATTTTAAAAATTAGAATTTTGCCTATATTCAAGAGAAGTTTTGGGTGGTAAGATCTGGTTATAAGAGATGCCTCTGCCTGAATTAAGGTGCAAACAAGACCATATGCTGAAGTCAATAGCACAGATTTTATTTAACAGCAAATGGGAGGTAGAGAGATAGAAAGAAACAGGAAGGGTTGAAGGAGCAAGGAATGGAGGGAGGAAAGAGAGAGTGAGAGAGAGAGACATTAAGCAAAAGATGTTACCACTACATGGGCCCCTGAGGCGTCCCACTGATCCTTATTCACCCTGGTTTCCAGTGGTGAGGGTACCAGAGTCCTTCTTCTGGAGGTACTACTTTTATAAAGTCCAGGTCATGAGTATCCATGGGGCAGAGATGCTGTTTCCACAGCTTGGACTGGCATGTGTATCCTTTCACACAGTTTTGCCATTTTACTAATTTTTTGGTCCAGATAAATGTTTTCTTAAATTCCCACAGTCTGCATAGCAGAATTTTGTCTGTTATGCTGATTCCAAATCATCAACTTCATTAGGCCTGGAATTTCTGGTTTGTCATCTGTGCTTATTCCTGTTGTGGTGGCTTATTTTATGGGAACTTCCTTCTCTAACTTCCTTCTCTTCTCTTCCTTCTCTGTTTTGAGATATGCAACAACATTCTCTAAGTCCTCATTGGTGGTAAAACATTTTCTTTAGTATTTCTAGAAGTCAAGTGACACCTGTATATTTAAATCTTTCTCTGTCTAAAGCCCTTTACCACATTTAAGTGCTTAACTTACCACTTTTTCCTTAAAATTGTATGTTTTTAATCTGCTTTAATAATCTAGTGCCTTCTTCCCGTCCTGGATTTAGCAATTCCAGACAGCAACTACAGAAATTCCTCATTCTTGTTACTGTGTTGACAGTTAGATGCACCACTGCCAAAGAAATAAGCGGAAGGTATAACACACCGTAAAGAAGCATACTGACCTGCTGGAGCTATGTATTCTCTGCTCTAGTTTGCTTTCTAGTGTAAGGAGAGTCTTCTCTCCCCAGCTCATCATTCTGTCATGGCATAGGGGGCTGGTTGCAGTGTCTGTACACAAGATCAGTGTGACTCAGAAAAGACTGCCTGAAGACTGTAACTCGTACTGGTTTCATTGCATTTACGAAGGTGCCAAAAATTAAAATGAAAGTTTTTTCATAGAGTGACTCTGGATAGCACATAAAACCTTGCACTGGACCAGAATAGGAACTAATTTAGTGATGAATATGTTGGAAACTGAATAGACGTCAGAGTTCCTGTAAAGGAAAAGAGAGCAAGAAGTTAATTTTCTTTCACAATTCTCCGGTCATTAGAGCATTCTGTGCATGATCATTTCCCAGAGTAAGTTGCTGATGTTGTTACTGTCATTATCTATATTAGCCTCAGTCCTGCTCATGGACTAGTAAGCCACTGCATTACAAAGTACTAACAACAATAGCAAAATGTCTCTTCTGCAGACAATCAATATTCTAAATATAAGGCATGAAACATCAGGTAGATACAAGCACTAGAAAAAGACCCTGCACATCAATATGACAGGTAGTACTGTTACTATATCTGTTGCTTGATTTTTTCATTGTTTTTCCCTAGGAAATTTAATAAAAAGGAGTTTAGTTAAAAAGCATAAAGATCAACACAATAGTGTAGAAGTAGCTCTTCTCAAGTGGTAAAGAGGAGTGTTAAGCATGCAGGTAATTGGTTTAAAATTTTTCCAAGTGGAAAGAATATTTTTTTTCCAGATGGAAAGAGAATCTTTCCAAAGTGACAGAGAATATAATTGTGGTTCTTTCAAGGAACAATTACTGGCAAGACTGCATACAATCTGGATACAGAGAAAGGAACTATATTTAACACAATACAGAAGGGGAAGGCAGAGGGAGAAGAGAGGATGAAATGGATAATGGCTAAAATTTGATGGTAGAAACAAAATCTTTGTAGTGGTGCCTCTGTGGTTATTACTTAGGAGGAATGCCCTCTCAAATCTGAAATTAAAAAAAAATCCTTCCAGCTGTTGAGATGCAAGGTAGTGAAAGTTTAATCTGTGTGAATGGACAGGACAGGCTGTCTCTTAGATCTGTCACTCAGGCTACAGGTCTTAAGAAAATCCTTTATATGGAATGAGAGAATACATTTAGCTGAAGATGAAATACAGGGTGAAGATGCCGAACTGCACTTCTCGATAAAAGATCTAGCAAGAAATGTTTTTAATAGAAATGAAATAAGGCAATTTAGCTATAATGCTTAGACAATCCTAAAATATAAAGTAGGAGAAATCACTAATATTTTGGATGAAAAAGCAACAGTGGAAAAATTAATCATGCCCTTAATAATGCACACCCCAAAATACTACCTTATAGAACCACTATCCAAGCACATTCCACAAGATGATGTCAGTATAGCTGAATGCTTAAAGATTTTTATTTTGACTTTTAGCAATTAAACCACCCCTATGTTTTGTATAAAAATTTTGGGGTTGTATTGTCATACCAGATTTAGACTGGAATCTTCAAGTGATCACATTACAAAAGAATACTCTTCAGCAAGAATGCTGACAAATAATATCTGAATAAAGAAACAAGATTTTATGCACTTATCCCTGAAGTTCATAACATTTCCATAAATATTGATTGACTGATTGATTGACTGATTGATTGATAATAAAAATTGAATTATGTATGAAGAAATATTAATTGAGAAACAATACTTGTGTTCATTGCAAATTTTTGTTGAAGTGTTCACTCACGGATGTTTTCAGGAAGAAAAGGATCTGCTAGTAGGAACATATTTTGCTCTTTGTTTAGGAAACGTAGAATTTTCACAAGACCATCAATTAAGCTCTGCTAAGATGAGTTGCTAAATATCAGCTGCCTGTATACAGTGACCTAGAGCTCACCATTATATGAATAATGGAGGCTGAAGTGGAAGAAACTACTGAAGTGGAAGAAAAGAGCAAATTACATCTTAATTTATCTGTACTTTGAGTAGATATGCTTGAAAAATTTTTGAGCTTAGGATAAAATGAAAATTCATTCACTTATCTGCTTTCTTCTACTTTTCTGCATGGTAGCAATCAGATTTATTGAGACTGGTTGAAACTAACAAAAAATGTATTTGACAGGGACAAATCATCTGTACTATGTAATAACCTGCAAATTATTATGTTTTCTGAAAAAAATAGTACTTTTAAAATTCAGGTTAATTACTTAGGATGCTGATGTCTGGTATTATAATAGCCAAATTAATATTTGGGTTTGGTAATGCTGCAGTTTTAAATTGTGTAGTAGCATAAACAGATTTTATTTTCCAAGCTGTACTGGATAGGACTTAAGGAAAATGGAGACACCGACCTTAAATATTAGCTTAGCCTTATGTTGTTTATTTATCATAAAGCAGCAAGGACTAGTAGGACAGGGACAAGATTTACACAGGTAAGCCTTGATTGGGAAAATCTGTAAAAATGTGACCGATAACTGATCAAAATTAACTATGGAAATATGTTTTCAAGAGAACTGTGGAGAAAATTTACTGCATCAAGTGAAATATGACAGTACCAAGGTACATAGGTACTTATGCAAGACAGGGAACCACAGGGAGCAATATTCTGGATATGAATGTGTGGGCTGTGCTCTTGAAGGAAGTACATGTTAGAGCCTTGGAACCAGGGGAAACACAGGGGATGCACTAAGCTGCTGTGAAACACACATATAGATGAGGCTGACAGCACTGAAATGCTGGGAGCTGGCCAAGAGGTCAGAGCGGAGATGGGAAAGAGATAAGGCTGCAAGCAGATGCAGACACGGCCTGACTGCTTCTCCCATCATTTGGCATGCACAGGTGGAGGGGTTTCTGTGACTGATTTACAGCAGCACCCCTTCAGCAGTACCAAGAGGCACGGAAAGACAAAAGCAGGTGAGAGGGGTATGAAGAAAGCAGAGCTGGTACAACAGATACTTGCCTACATCTTGGATGCTCATAAAAAAATGAGTGTTCAGAAGTATTTTTAAAATTGATGTACACGTGGCCTTCTTGGTTCAGGAAAAAAATTCTGAAATTGCCATTGGAATATAGTGGGAAATGTTCATGGTATGTGTGTGTGCACATGCATCTCAAGATATGTTCGTAAAAATGGCTTTGATGGGATGAGCATCTCATTTGGTGCCATCACAAGTGTGAACTAACAAACAGCATTCCATTGTGTGCCGTAGTTAAAACAAGACGAATAGAATAAAATAAATGTATTTAATTAAAAAAACAAGTATTGTGGAGGCTGATGTGTTGACAGATTTATTCATTTCAAGATGCAATTCACCAGAGAACTTGAGTTTATTGATTTTATTTTGGTTTTGAAACAAAATGCAGACTGTCCAAATGAGTCCATAATATCCAAGGACTGTGCCTGAGACCTCACATCCAGGTCTCACAGAGTGGATGAAGCTTGTAGGATGTTGGCCATGCAGTCGTGGTGAGGACAGTGCCCAGTACCCAGCATTTGAGAAAATCATATCCCACTCTTATGCTCACACACACACACACACATACACACACAAACACAGAAACACACACATACACTGCTCCAAACCGATTCCTTTGGGAGTCTGATGCATCCTCAACACTTCATCAGACCAGCGATAAGCCCTGGTGAGGACACTTTAACAAACTGTACTGCTTAAGCTTTTAGGAAAGTAAGATTTCTGTCCCTTGTATTCAGTCAATGAAACACTGAATTAATAAATGCGCTTTTAAACCCTCTGAAGCAATGCAATCCACATTAAAAGACTCTTCCAACATCTAAGCATGCTACAGGGCATAAGAAGGATCATCGATGAAGTGTTATTTTTGTAAATTAATTCCCAGCAGTCAAAAAAACCTGGATACACAGCTAATGAAAAAAATAATATACTTAGGCCATAAACCTCAAGGCTGTTATTTACTGAAGTCTAAAAAACAACCCATTAAGGAATAAATTTTCAGCAGTTATTGGAGTTGTATAGCTAAATTTCCATAAGCACCTCTGTGAAAATATAGATGCAAGGCCATACACAAACGAAAATTTAATAACTTTTAAAATAGGATTGTAATTAATTTAACAGTTATTTCATTTAAGTTCTAGGTTTATTTTACTGGAATCAAAACTTATTTTTCTTCCCAAGAGGTTACCTGCCAATAGACAAATGGGGCTTTTTTTAAGGCAAAAAATATCTGTGTGCCTTATGAAACACTGACTATGAAACTATCTGAATGACTCAGAATTAACAGTTAATAAATAACAACAGACAATCACTGTGCTTGTGACCTTGATTGTACAAACTAGACTTACAAATTTTAATGATTAAAATGATATGACAATATCATTAAACATAATATTACTCCTATATAATTACTGAAACTAGTTGAAATTATGGCACAAGAAAACTTGTCACTTCACCATGATAAGACTCTTTATAATTTCATCATCTTTCATTTATGCTATAAATCATTTTAATTTGCTCTGAATAATGTCTTGCTACTTCATGTGTTGTAAATAATAGCAGATCTATCTACACATATATATAAAATTTTTCATAGTTTAATGATTTCACATTGCTAACAAGAAACTTGTGCTGAAATTCTGACATTTCCAAAGAAATACTTTCCTAGAACTGTATTATAGAAAATGTTGACATTTGGATTTTTCATTTTAATCATAATGAGAGCAGATTTCCAAATGTCAGATTTTCCTACAGAATGGTAATTCTCTTTTTGACCACCTCTAAGATCTCTACCAAAAAATCTGGTAATGGTTCAGTGAGTAATGTCCTGTTATTTTGACTTATTTTGCTGAGCTGCCATGCCAAATTGATACCATATAATTGTCGTCCGGTACTATTTTAAACCCTCTCTTTCTCCTTGTATTGCATTATTACCATTATTACAGAAAGCTCACCAGATTTTTTTGTTATTATTTATTTAATTTTTTAATTATTACTATTATTTATATATATATATATATAGCCTTCCACACTGGAGCCTTCATCTGCAGCTGCTGTATCTGAGTCAATTAACAGTGACCAGAGTTGTATCTCCTTTGGACACCAAATTCCCTTTTGGGCAAGAGATGTCACTGCTGGTCAGAGACCTCTGTTTGAAGCCAGGAACATCCCAAGACAGGGGCACCCAGTCACAATCTATTGTTGAATGTACTCTGGAGACTTCTGCTGGCTTGAGCACTATGGTACAGGTGTTAATTATTGACTAGTTTATCTCTAGAAGGGCATGCAGGTGGAGAATAAAATGGCCAACAAATGATGTAAAGGGCAATATAAAAGGTAGACACAAACCTACAATATATGTTCTATGATCTTGTTCACCAGGAACAAAAGCTGAAATTTAAAAGTTCCTTACAAGAACTAAGGAATAAAGAATAGATGCCAAAGATGTGCACTAGTAGACCCGTTGATGCTCCCCAGTTCCACAGTGCCAGTGCATTTCTGTGATGTGCAGAAGATTCCATGTCATCAGGAATTTCCATGTTCAGTTCCCTTGCTGTTTTCCTCTCACTCTAATGCAGAAATGGTGAACATTGTCAGTGACTCAGAACTTACCTTGATCTTGTACAACATAAGTTAATAACACCTGAAGAGAACAAGAGCAGGAACTTAAAAAGAGGTCATAAAAGAAAAGACCTTTGAATTACCCACAGCAGTTTTAGATCTCTATTACAAAAAGATAAGCCATTCTTAATATGCAGAGCACTCCTTTACAGTATTATCTTGATAAAATCTGGATAGTTGGACACTTGCAGAAATGTTAGTCTTCAATCACTGCTCAATTTGACCTACTTCTGTGAAATATGTAATTTGGAAGGATATTGAATATCTGTAGAAAATGTTCTCTGTGATCACAGAGCCATAATGACTCATCATATAATAATGACTTTTTCTGCCCGTGATGGTAAGGTGAATGTACATGGGACCAGAATGAATCATTGGGTCTCTCTAAAGTACTTAGTACAATAGTTCATTATTCCAGGTATCAGTACCATTTGATCCCATTTTCACATTCAGTAACTTGTATCATTTTTCAAAGCAAAATGGTAAATTAACTAAAGCAGATTTAAAACAGATATCAAAGAAAAAAATATCCCAGGTAATGGAACAATGGAGTCATATGGTGCTGGCCATGAACACACATGATGGTAAACAAAACTTTACTTATATCTGATAAAATATCCCTTGGTGCAGCTGGTCATGTGTTTTGTGCTGGTTGGTTGAAAGGATACTTACAGAAGAGCATATCTACTGGAATGCTACCTCATATCTTTTAAAATCAGGCAATACAGCTGGATAAATTATTATTATGCCTTTAGAAATCATAGGTATAGATGCAGTACTGAAAATAATGACTAGTACTGAAAATAATGACTAGAAAGAGAAGTGATAACTGTCTATTTTATAGCAGAAACAGTTATAAAACAAATAATTCCAAGACAATGTGACTGAGACCAGCAGCATGAGGTTCAACAAGGTGTGAAGTCTTGCCCTTGGATAACAACAACCCCATGCAGCAGTACTGGCTGGGGGAGGAGTGGCTAGAAAGCTGCCCAGAGGAAAAGGCCTGGGAGTGTTTGTTGGCATCTGGCTGAGCCTGGGTGGCCAAAAAGTCCACTTGTATCAGAAACAGTATTGCCAGCAGAACCAGGGAGGTGATTTTTTCCTCTGTACTTGGAACTGGTGAGGCCACACCTTGAATTTCCTGTCCAGTTCTGGGCTCCTCAATTCAGGAAGTACATTGAGGTGCTGGAGCATGTCCAGAAAAAGGCAATGAAGCTGGTCATGGATCTGGAGAGCAAGTCATATGAGGAGTGGCTGAGGGAGCTGGGGTTATTTAGCCTGGAGAAAAGGAGAATCAGGGAAGACTTTATTACCCTCTGCAACTACCTGAAAGGAGGTTGTGGCCAGGCAGGGGGTTGGCCTCTTTTCCCAGGCAACTAATGACAGGATGAGAGGATTTAACCTCCAGCTGCACCTGGCTCTATATCTGACTGCTGGGAGCCCACGAGGGCTAATTGGCATCAGTGTCTATACCAGCCCTGCCAGAGCCAGGCTTGAGGTGTTGCCGTGCTCTGTGGGTTTCTCTGTGACTAAACTATTGCACCAGTTCGCCTCCTTTCACCATGTAATCAATCATTCCTAGCCCTGCACCCTCAGCTGCTTGTGAGGCTGGTGCTGTGAGCTGGCCCATGGAAAGGAGAGAAGCAAACAGAAGTTGCTTAATATCCTCAAAAGGATGTTACTATTTTTTAATACTGATGATTTCATTAGTCTGGCTCACAACATGAATGTATATGCAGAGTTGAATCAGCTTAACAGAGTAGGTAGTAAAATGTGTAATGGAGGAAGTTTCAGTCAGAAAGAAGGTAGGTCAGGGACCTCAGCTGACCATCTGGGGAAACTTGAAGATCTTCTCTAAGCAAGTCATCTAAGATACAAAATTTGACCTGACTCATCAGAGCTCTTCATGGAGCAGGGTAACCTTTGACTTTGTCATAGTTGTGAGAGCTGAGTACCTTGAAACGGATTTTCAAGTCAAACCTCTTGAAAAGGAGACGCAATAATTACTATCTACCTGGTCAAAGTTTAGCAAGAACTAATCAGTTGCTCTAATCATGGAGAGATCTTTCCTATTGCTACAGTACAGGTCCTTGCACAGTTATCACTCTGTGATCTCATTAATGCATATAAATATCTCAAAGGTGGGTGCCAAGAGGATGGTGCCAGACTCTTCTCAGGGGTGCCCAGTGACAGGATGACAAGCAGTGGCCATACACTAACATACAAGCTCCCCCTCAACACGAGGAAGAACTTTAAGAACTTTACCAGTGGGGGTGTACTGGAACAGGCTGCCCAGGGAGATCGTGGATTCTCCCCTCTGGGGACATTCAAACCCCACCCGGACACGTTCCTGTGCCACCTGCTTCAGGTGATCCTGCCTTGGCAGGGGGTTGGACTGGACGATTTCCAGAGGTCCCTTCTAAAACAATCTATTTTTTGATCCTGTGATAAACAGGACTCACATCCAGAGATTTTTTTCTCTTATTTCAGAAAAGATGTGCAAGTAACTTGCCATAGTGTTCTAAATATCTTTACATCTGAGTATTTGCCTTCCTAAACTTAATAACATTATTTCAGTGCCTTGCTCTGTGTTAACTGTGTGGGTAGAGGGTGGGGCATCACGATGGGGCCAAACATCTCCTTAGTTTCTGTGACTCCTTGCTGTGCGATCAAGGGGTCTGTTTTCATCTTCTATGTTACATATATGCATATTTATTTTAAAATCTAAAATCTCATGGATACATCTTTTTCAGTTGTTATGCTCAGTACCTTCTTGTGTTGTGGGGAAAATTACTAATGCCACTACAATAATTCCAAAAATAACTTTAAAATAAATAATTTTTTTCCTCCTGTCACAGTACATTGTATTAATAAAGACAATGAGAAGAATTATGTTGTACTAAGTAAGTAGCATAAAATGATATATTACATTCTGTCTATTCAGTTGTACAATTATATATTCAGCAAACAAAGTCTTGGGGATAAAAAAAAATTACAACTACAAAATCCAAACCTTTTCTAATGTTATTTCTCTAAGGTATTTTCTTCTAAAATTACTTATTATATCAGAAAATTCTTACAATTTTTCCTCCTATTCTTTACTAAATATCCTCATTTCAGGATCACTTAACTGACTGTGTAAGTTTGGAAACATGACATTATTATATTATGCACAGGCTGGAACAGTGATAGTATTTGATTCCACCCCCAAATCAGCTAGTTCATGGGAGGAAAAATTCCATCAATGTCTTTTCATATAAACATACACAGCAACAAACATACAACTTGGACTCAGGAAGTCCCTAAGCTTTAAATAGTTGAAAATGAGGACTGTGCACTGGAACTGTCATTTGTTTATGCTGTTTTCATACTTATTTTGCAAAAGCAGACATCTTTTGTCTGTTAGTAAAAATTCAAGTTGACCAGATTTTTAGTCTGTCCCAGAATGGCTGTGGTGTTATTTTGGTAAGTGCATTGTATTGCCATATAATGTAATTTTCTTTTTCAGGGCAAGGCAGTAGAAAAAGAATTATTTGATTCTTACAAGGTTTACAGTGAAGTCTGTTTCTCTGAAACATGTTTTCTTAAAATGTTAGAACATTAGCTTGTTTTCTTTATCATGATATGAGTGCAATTAACTTGTGTACCATACTAACAGTGGTACCAGTGGACAAATACATATTTCAGTACAAATAAAAAACTCTCAGTAGCCCCTATATCTAATTTATCCTGAATTTTCTTGCAGCTGATGTAAATTTTAAAATCAATAAAACATAAAATAGGATTACAAACAAGTTTACTGATGACAGAAAGCTGGGAGGAGTGGCCGATACCCACGTGCAATGAGCCCTTCAGAAGGACCTGGACAGGTCGGAGAGATGGGCAGAGAACCATCTGAAATTCAACAAAGGCAAATGCAAGCTCCTGCACCTGGGGAAGAATAACCTCCTGCACCAGCACAGGCTGGAGGCTGACCTGCTGGAAAGCAGCTCTGTGGAGAAGGTCCTGTGGACAGCAAGCTGTCCCTGAGCCAGCAGTGTGCCCTGGGGGCCGAGAGGTCGGTGGTGTCCTGTAAATCAAGAATTAAAGAGTTAAGAACTTAGCTAGGGGATAGAAGCTATACATATAATAATTAGAGTAGAAGCAACGTAGAAAAGTTAATTATTAGCTGATGGAACTTAGATGAGTTATCATTTTATTGGCTTTGTTATATCAGGATGGGAGGATAGGGTACTGTCAGGATGAAGAAACCATAACTACACCTGGGCCCCAGAACCAGCCAGAACGAGGTTGAGGAGCTTGGACTATTGCCAAAGGACTAGAGAACCTGCCAACAAGACAAAGGTGAAAAGTTTAATGTGGGGAAGACGTCCCTGACTTCATCTTAGAAGACCACTGACCCATTTCAAAGCCCACCAACCCATTTGAAAGAAAGAACGTCACAAGATTAAAAGGACTTTGAGCTCATTTTAATACGAAGCAGGGCTAGGCGGGGTTAGGTAATGCCTATGTATAGGTGTATAGGTGTATTGGGTAATCATATTAATATGTAAGATTTTTGTGGATAAAAGAGGGCAAGAGCCCCATGGATTTTACACATCCCTGTTGGAGATTTCTCCCAGGTGTGCCTGGCATTGTAATAAACTTTATAAATTATAAACCACTTCCTAACATTAACTGATTGGAGAGTCTTTGTCTGTGTATCACCTGGGGAGCATTATGAAGAGCGCTGGCAGCAGGACAAGGGTGGGGATCCTTCCCTCTACTCAGCTCTGGTGAGGCCACATCTAGAGCTCTGTATCCCCTCATGGGCTCCTGGAGCAGGTCCAGTGCAGGGCAACAAAGATGAGTAAGGGGCTGGAGCATTTCTCTTTTAAAGAAAGGCTGAGGGGACTGGGAACCTCCTTGATGAATGTCAGCATCTGAAGGGAGGGTGTCAAAAGGATGGGGCCAGGCTTTTCTTGGTGGTGCCAGGCAATGGGACAAAAGGCAACAGGCAGAAACTGATGCACATATTCCACCTGAACATGAGGGAGAACTTCTTTACTGTGCAGGTGACTGAGCACTGGAACAGATTGTCCAGAGAGGCTGTGGATGCTCCCTGACTGGAGATATTCAGGAACCATTTAGACATAATCCTGTGCCATGTTCTTGGGGATTACCCTGCTTGAGCAGGAGGGTTGGACCAGATGATGCACTGTGGGCCCTTCCAACTTTACCCATTCTGTGATTCTGTGGAGTTCAGTGCTCCACAAAATGGAGGAGTTTGAGATCCTCTGCAGACAGAAATGCATTATGCGGTGCATATACATATATACAACACAATATAGATAATATATTGTTTACAGGTAATTCTTTTAAATATCTGCAAATAAATGATTAGGCCACTAATAGGGCCTAATGGCTGAGATAACACAGTGGGATGGAGAAAATCACTGGACACTGTGAGAAACCACTAGCTGTGGCAGTGGCAGAGCAAAGAGCTGAAAAACATACCGGTAGTGTCATGAGGCTGTGTCAACAGGTGTTTAAGGAATAATGATGGGAAACATGGCCCAGTTCGCAGATAAAGGGGGTCCAGTGGTATTTTGGGGTTTAAAATCCTCAAAGGTCAGCAGTGCCTAATGCAGAGGTACCAGTGCTAACACATAAGGTAAGGAGTGCCTAAGTAAAGGTATAGTGAAACTGGAACTAATGGTGGTAAAGTAAGTATCAGCAGGCTGTTCCTTTGGGACTCAGGGTGGAAAAAAGGAAGTACAAAGGTGGTGAAAAAGAGGGTCAAAACCCAGAAAAGCAGAAAACAAAGTTTTCATATCACACGGTTTTTACTGCTGTCAGGGTCATGTGAGCACTGAACCTATTTTTGCAGTCAGGAGGATAGGAATCACCAGTGGCCCTGGCTTGTGAGGTTAAAACCTGGACTTGATGGATCATAGCAGCTTGTTTGACCCTGGTGCCATCAGTATCTCCTCCATAATTGACTAATAGAAGCAATTGGAAAAGTATTCAACCTCTTTGGAGCCAGTGGGAAGTGGAAACTAGAGGCAACCATGTCTGCTTCCACTTGCTAAATAAATTACTTTGCTAAATTACCTTTTTATTTACCACTTGCTTGATGGTGCCTTCAGTTCATTTTTCTAGCATTGTTTTCCACAGAAACTCATTACAGTAAATAATGTTGTGAGTTTTTTACAGGTTCTAAGTTATAGGCCAGGTCACTTTCTAGAAGTCATGTCTCATAAATTAAAGTCAGATAAAATAGAATGCTCACATATCCATAATTTTCATATGGAAAAATATAATATATAAAATAATATATAATAATATATAATAATATAAAATAATATATATCATATAATAAAATAAAATAATATAATATCTATAATATCTATTATATATAATGTATATATTATAATATATATAATAAAATAAAATATATATAATATATAAAAGTATAATATTAAGTAGTTTTTGAAAAAGTTCTCAAAATTGAGACTTTTAGTGTTGTGCTTACATACAGTGATATGAATAAAGATATATTCATCTGTATACCAGGTTATATTATCTTAAAATAATCTACAATCCAGTCCCTTCCCTGTTCTCAAAGAGAGAAGCACCTGCATTTCTCTACCATTGTCTGGACTCCAACTGTTTTCTTGATTTATCATTCCCATAACAAAATCAGTACT
Source organism: Acridotheres tristis (assembly GCA_037013685.1). NCBI lineage: Eukaryota > Metazoa > Chordata > Aves > Passeriformes > Sturnidae > Acridotheres > Acridotheres tristis. Next base: position 32,779,437 of record CM072885.1, on the reverse strand, counting down.
TCAAACTTTCAGAGTTCAAAAGCTACATGGAAACCATCACATGGAAGATTACTAAAATATGAGTATACCTCTACTTGATCTTTGCTACTTTATGCCAATTAAAAAATAAAGATTAAAGGTGTTTCCATAGGAAAAGAGAGTATGCTCATAGACTTCTGTTACTGAATAGTCAGATTCTAAAATGCATCAGTACACACATGAATGCCTTTTTCCACAGGCTTTTCTTCTCTGATTTAATTGAAAAGGCTTGGAGAAAGTTTGTTCTGCATGTAAATTGTGATGGTAATGATAGAATATCGGTGACATTTTTGTGCTGAGCATGGCAGTGATTTTTTCACTGACCAGCTGCACGGCATGTTTTTTCCCAGGGCACTGCAGAGAGCCTGCAAAGCACAGCTGATACCCTTTTCAGCTCCATCTGGGATCTGTTCTGATGCTACTTTCTTTGTCACACTTTAGGGGCTTTTCACAGTAAAGCTATGGCCCAAAATGGTCTTACCATGGTTCAGTGCCTCTTCTTAAGGTTCTGTTTCTTCTCTTCCTGCCTTCACTTTTTACCACAGAAATAACTGACATCCTTTCTGTAAAGTTGCTCTTTTCATGCCAACAGGGCAAATAGACTTGGCAGGTAGTTTGGCTATAATTGACCATATCCAAATAGTAATTGAATTTTGTTTACTGTCATAATGGAAGAGCCAACACCATGCTGTCCATTCTGTGATGATGGGCACCAAATTACATTATTCATTTCTTTGCTCATGCTACAATCCACATATCTGGATATGAAACTCTACAAGTTACATAGGTTGGAAAGGGAGAGAGAAGGAAAAGACTGAAGATGGTGTATCTCAGTGCAGTCACATTAAAGACTGGATCTGACACATCCTCTCCCAAGAAAATACATTGTACTTTGGTTTCAGACAAGGATTTTTGTTCCATTTCACATTATCAACTACACAATTTTCAGGGCAATAATTTCAGATTACTGTCAGGGGAAAATATCTGCAATATTTATTTATCAGTGGGCCAGATAATCCACTTTGGCAACTGTGTCAAACACCAGCTGGGGCTTGGGCTCAGTTTTTCTTAATTACAAACAGTGTAATTGGCTGTGTATGTAACACGAGAGAGATTTTTATGTCTGTTACAATACAACACTTGCCACCAAGATTTTGAGGTTTTATTTACTGACACTTCTTTCAGATGTGAATAAGAATAAAGTAAGTAGACTGGCAGTGCTGTTCCCCCACCCCCAGTCTCTAAAGTATACTAAATCTCTGCTAGTATGTTAATAGTTTTAATAAATTAAGAGAGATTACCAGAGACACAGCTAGAGGGAGGAGAATAGATTAAAGTCAGCATACACATTCATGTGGCATTAAGTGGATGTGAGTAGGCCCCCATGGGCGAGAACAGAGCAGCCTCAAGAGAGGAAGAGTAAAGGTGAGAGGAAAGGTGAAAATCTCCCAAATGCTGGCTGATCAAAAACTTCTCATCCTGTTGTATCTTCAAGAAATGAGACACCCAGAGTCTGTGGCAGATGTGTAAGTCCCCAGGCCATGTCAGTGCCCATCCCAGGTGGCAGCTGCATACCCTGAGAGACATCAGGTCTGTGTGTGCTGCTGGGGGAACAGCAAGGGACCCTGTCACATCTGCCCAGGAGTCACTGCCACCAGTGCAGCTCCCCTGGGGAGCCACCAGCCAGCTGGGGCCACTGGGAGTGACTGTGTGTGTGACAGGGTCTGTGTGTGACAGTCTGTGTGTGTGCCACGGACTGTATGTGACAATGTCTGTGTGTGACAGGAACTGTGTGCCAGGGTCTGTGTGCCAGGGTCTGTGTACCAGGGACTGTGTGACAGGGACTGTGTGCCACTGTCTTTGTGACAGTAGGCTCGACTACCAGAAAAGAGTTGAGGAGTTTTTGGAGTTTTCCAATGCTTTGTAGAAGCAATTACACTATTGAAAGGAAAAGTCTCAATTAGCATTATACCTGACTTAATATTGTGAGTTAGAATTTAATTGACTTCATCCAGGTTGAAAGGAAGTCATTCAGGACAAGAATTGCTGGACAAGAGTACAATTGCTGGACAATTAGGACAAGAGCAATGGATACATTACAAGCTGGTTTCCATTTCCTTATTGAAGAAATTGTGAAAGCAATGCCATTTCAAAGCAGGCCTTTTGCATTTGGACCAGATCAAGAGGCCATCCTATGTTTTCTTCTAACACAGCAGTGCTTGATCACTTCTGAAATCATTTGGCCTTTGTAACTGCCAGTAGTAAAACAAAAAAGGCAGTTACAAGTGAGTAAAGCAGTGGGCTTGTTTTGGAAAGTGCCATATGTCAATCCTATATTTCTTTTGGAAGAAAATGACTTAGTTATGTTTGAATATGAATTTGTGATTTCTGTGTGATAACACAGGATTAAAGAGTACTGTTTTACTTCTTACTATTATCTTCAGTCTACAGGGTTCCTAAACTGTGGGTGAGAATGAAGTTGACTTGTGTGTCCAATCTATTATCCCTGTCAATTCAAGGAACCTCTGAGAAAAACTTGAAAAATATTGGTAATTCTGATTCTTTTGAGATACCGAAGAGAGAAAGACCTCAAAAGAACATAAAGTCCTTTTTGTTTTTTCAATCTGTAAGGGCAGTAGATTTATCAGAATCTTGGAGAAAATTGGTGCAAAATTAAAATTCATGAATTTAAGAGAACTTGCCAAAATGCTCCAGATTAATCAGATCCCCTTGTGACTGTAGAAACATCTGTATCATTTGTGAAGTTTTCTAAAATATACAAAGCATTTAATGAATTTATTTTGCCTTACTTCATTGTCTCTTTAAGTTTTCTCTTTGTTTTTTTTTTTTTTCTTAAACAAGCTGTATTTGATCTTATTCTGGAGAGTGTCAGAGGCACTCAACTCTTCCCTTGAAGTCTGCTGCACTGGCAGGACAGGACATATTCCAGAATCCTTCTGAAAAGGAAACATAAATGTCAGATGATTAAATCACCCCTAGAACTTGAAATTAACATACAGAACAATTGAGAGTAGGTAGGAATACACGACCTCAAAGACCTATAGAGCTAAGATGCTCTTACTGCAGGGTACTGGAAATTTATGGGGGAAAAATTGCAGTGGATCCTGATTTTCTTTCCATTAAGGTTTATCTAATACAAAATATAGATCTTGTCTTCCTGTTACCTGACATAGAATCTTCTGTCATGGGAGTATGTTCTCATCTTGTCTGGAGTTTTTCCCATTTCTCTCCTCAGCAGTAGCTGCTGGCCTGACCTCCATTGTCCAGTTTTCTCTCCTGCTGTGCCCCTGGTGCTGTGCAGCTACTCAGCTCCTGGGTAGCATTCCACCTTTGCTTTCTTTAGCTATTTTTAAATTAAGCAAAATTAGTTAATCTGATCATGATTTCTGACAAATCATGTTACCAAAGTAGGGAAAATTATGTGTATTTCAAGAAAACCACACCATTCTGCCTATTGAAAAATCTTGTGTAAGAATTCACAGCTGGAAAAGCTGTGCTGTGACCTTGTGTATATCACTCCATCTCCCCTCTTCATTGCAGGTGTTGGGGAAAGTATTAGGAGCAGATAAGAGATACTGCAGAAACCCTGAAAACATGGCTGTACTTGCACTTGGTAAGTATGAACACTTTGCATAATTTAATGCAAACATATTGGTGAATCTAATCAAGAATGGAAAAATGGTACACTGCAAAATGGCTAATAATTTCTAGTTCTCAATGCATTTCAGTTAGATAAGTAAGACATTATTAAGTTGGTTTTCTGTTGAATGTGTCAAAAAATACCTTGGACCTGGATCTACAAATGAAGATCCGTCTCATTTCAGAATGAATTATCCATCTCAATAGCTCTGAGGAGCTGGGCTTGAATGCTTGTTCAGAATAAATATAATAAAAACAGAATAAAAATAAAGTTAGTTATTTTTTTCATCCTCTTGAAAACCATTCTAATTATGGTAGATTGAAAAGGGTTTAATTCTAATTCAAGAAAAGCAGACAGACTGGTAAATAAGGAATGGCTATTCCTACTTAGCAGTGCAATTATTTTTGGGGTTTTGTATTCTTGTAAAATTTGATTTTTCTCTCTTTACAAAATTATACTCAAAAGTTTTCTGAGAGGTAGAGAAGTGCATTGTCACTATATTAAACATGAGGAACTGAGGCGTGTAGAAAGAAGGAGGCAGATCTAAGTATTTTAGCTGCAATTTTTTTAACACCTGCCTTTATGATACAGAGCTAGTTTTACATCCTCAGCTCTATATTCAGCATCTTTGCTGCCTGTCTGCAGTTAGCTTGGCACTGAAGAATAAACTCCTTTGACATTTGCATGTTGAACAGAAAAGCCACTTAAATTGGCTAGTAGAAACACTAAAATTACATTTTACAGCTTTGCAACTCAGCTGGCTGTAGCTAAACCTCTTTTGGTAGTCACTGGAGGGAAATGGGAACTTATAAAAAAGGTCTCACTGGACCAAAAGAAGATGTCTTCTCTCTGTTTCTTGCCAGTCATTGTAAAGGGGATTGTAAAGGAGATTGGCTAGCTCAGATGTGGACAACTACTTTGTAAATACCGGGGTGAAGCCTGTCAAAGTGCAGACCAGTTAGGCTGGGATGATCAGCTTATCAGAGTTTGAACTGTTGGGCCTGCAGGGAAAGATAGACAGAGTTTGGACACTTGTACTGTTTTGTACATTTACCCCAGCTGAAATGCCTAAAGCCCACAGAGCATGGAGCTGAGAAGGCTTTACCACTCGATTTCCTCATGTTTTTAACTTTGTCAGTTAAGCAAAATGTAATGCATTGCAATGTTGGATTAGGTCCCCTGTGACTCCTTAGACTTGGTTTCAGTCTCCTGTGAGCAACAGGCTGGGATTTTCTTCCTTTGTCTTAGCTCTGGGCCTCTGTTCACTAAGGGTCAAAAAAGGTTTCTTAAGTCTTTTGTGGGCTGAGTCACTGACTCAGGAGATGCAGATCTAATCAGTATTTTACTTGCTCATCAGTCATTACATTCTTTTCTGGATGTCTGGAGAGATTGGCATGGTGGCTGTTCAAGCAGATCACAGCAGACACTGACACACAACCTAAAGTTGATTTTCTTGGCAGGACAAATAAAGCCCGTGGCCAGTGATGCCTGCCCTGCAAACACAGACCTCACACAAATCACAGCTCAGCCCTGCTCATCCAGCCAGTTCGGATGACCCCAGGGAATGGAAAGCTCACCGTGATCGTGGCTGACAGCTCAGATCCTATATCTAAAAATTCCTCTCCCTAGCCTGAAGTTTCCATATGGTGTTGCAGATCTGACTATGGTGTTCTTCCTGAGTGGAGGTGCTATTTATTGCTTTCTGAGTTAGGTGTTACCTTATTATCCAGCTCCTGATAGATTTAGGTAACCAGCTCCAGCTGGGGACATGCAGAGAGGTCTCTTTTGTCCAGTTGGGTAGGTTTTTGGTTGCTCTTGCAGGGATTCACTCAGAGCCTGGGTGATGGTTGCAGTTTTTCAGACCAAAAAGAAAAGCAAAAAACACCGGAGGTGGGTGAATCATTAGTGAATTTTTTGAGTGTTATGCTTTAACAATTTAGTACAGTCTGTCCACTACGTTTATATAGATAGAATGGTATAGAGTGATTGGCATAACAATACAATTGTAAGTTCTAGATTTCCTCTATCACTGTGCAGAATTAAAAACTCTGTTTTTTTTCTAATAGAATACTGAAAGTCTTCCCATGAATATTCCATCCAGTAAAATGTATTTATTCAGGCCTTGAATGGAAAACCTACATAGATCCACAAAGAATTTCTGCAGTGAACTTCATATCTAGAATACTAATGGAAAGCAGGTTTGAAAAGGATATGAAACTGTGTGGATTAATTTTAAAAATCAATTAATGTTCAGAGATAATATCATGCAATACATAATTAACCTTATTCCTGACTTTATAACCGTTCCTATATTCCTTTTTGCCATGCAAATTGACATAATATGGTATTATATTTATGTTTACAATGATTCTCTTACTTTTGGTTTACAATTATTATTTCTTTGCTTGATACAGTGGTTAGTTTGAAATATAAAATGGCAAATTAATGGATATCATGAAGCAGTAGGGTCTCACAACTTTTATTGAAATTTAGGCAACCTGTTTTTGAATCCTAATTAAACTCCCTAATACCAATGTAGATTAAAAAAACAAAAAAAGGGATTGTATAACATCTATACAAGGTGATACTCAGAAATAAAACTTACACAAGAGTGCAAATCTACTTCAACCAAACACATCTTTACCTCTTTTAAGCTTACAAATTAGCCTTAAGATTAGAAAAAATTTTCAGAGGTCAGAAGTTGTGGACAGAAATCCCTGCAAGGCCTGGCTTGTAATTTACCTTTGGAAACAATTACACTGTTGTGGCAGGGGCTGTACTGTCACTGTCAATCTGGGAGAAGCCCCTCTGCATGAATGGAAAATACATTTTAAGTGCAGATGGATAATAATGACATCATCTCTGTCTATGTGATAGGTATAGAGGTTGTTATCACTGTGTATGCTCTTATGCATGAGTGCACATGCTTATTTATTTACATAAAAGCAATCATTAAATTGGTGGCTTGCTGGTTTTGTTCCTCTCTTTTTCTTCTTACACAGAAGAGGTGATATCCCGCTTAGATGTTGACAGTATAAAGGATGAACACAAGCATACTTTAGGAAGGGTAATTTTAATTTTTGACAGTTTGATTTAACTTCGGTTTTTCCTATCACAAATGAAGCAATATAACATTTATTTCTCGTGCCTCCCTGCACACACTATATATTAATGAATTTATTTTTGTCCAGCTTCATTTCAGATAGCCTTTTTTTAAAAACTATGAGTTATTACTAGAGAATGGTTTAGATTACTTTTTTAAATGGAAGATTGGCTAAGTGTGAAAATTACGGTTTCTCATACACTTTGTAAGTGATCTAGGTTTGGAACAGAAACTCCTGTCATATGGTATGGTAAAGCCTAATTGCTCATGCCGTGTTGAATAATACCTTTTTCATGAATTCTTGAGAGGAAAACAATGTATATATGGATAATAAGGATCTTTCAAAAGCACTGAAAATAAGGATGGAACAGCCAGTGGTTCACATAGCAGCCTTTCTTGTCAGTTTCTGGGGAAAGTGGAGCCATTATCTGGTTTCTCGTTCTAAACCAGTTCCTGTACAAAAACAGCCATGGAAGAAAGGAAAAAGCATCTGTGCCAAAGAGAAACGATAAGAAAAGCTGTGATGCATGCTCTAGCTAAGTTCTGCATTAGGTATCTCATGTTTTCTCTACTTCCACCAGTAGAAGTGACCATCTTCAGCAGCAGTGACTGAGGAAACCCCAATCACACTTACAAGTATTTATGTGGAAATGCTGAAGACTGAAATATGTTTAGTTTTAAAAGAAGACAGAAATTACATTATCCTGAAGGACTGCAGTCAACTCAGACTAATTATTTAAAATAGTGCATCAAGCACCAGAAACATCTTTTTTTGGAAGTCAAAAGCAAAATCTACTCTCGTTTTGAAAACAAAACATGGTTATGTGAAGCATAGCTTTGTTTTCTAGATTCTTTGGAATGCAAAAACTTGAAAAGGAAAGTGATTTTCACTACCTAAGATTTATAGATGGGCAGAATTTAAACCATGCCAGTGTTCTCAGCATTGTGATGTGTTAATTTGGACTCCTGTATCCAGGGTACGGGTCTTTCATAACCCTGTTCTGAGATACAGTTGCTGCTCCACTGCAACACTTAGATCCTAAAACTTCAGAGCTGGACTTTGAACATTAGAACACTGGCATGTATTTGGACACCTGGGATTGTCAGGACATAAACTGAAGGAATAGAAGAGAAGAATGAGACAGACTGGAAAGACATAGTTGAAGGTTAACAGAGAGAATAAAGGTACGGGAAAAGATAAAAAAAAACATGGGCCACTCTTCTTGAAAGAAGAAGAAACAATCTGTTGCATTCCTCATAGTTATGAAAATATGTAGGCTTAAAGGACTGAGTGTGAAATGTCTTTAGTTTGCCATTAGGAAGACAATTTTCTTTTTTGTTTTGTTTTGCTTTGTTTGTTTTTTGGTTTTGTTTGGTTTTGTTTGCTTGTTTTGTTGTTGTTGTTGGTTTTGTTTCTTTTTTGTTGTTGTTGGTTTAGGTTGGGAGTATTTGGGTGGGCCAGGATACACACAACCTCTGTTTGTGTTTGGTTAATTTGTCTTTCCCCTCATGACTATCTGTTCCCTAAAATTTTGGCTACTGAGTAGCTCCAGTACCTCTTAGAAGCTTATATGGGCTAAGACACTTGGCTGCTTTCTCCCTTTCCAGGTGAACCTAGGCTACATCAGCATTTCTGTTCCCTCATCAGTCATGTTCAGACCGCAAGGAGAATGAAAATGGAAGGTGGGAGCAGCTGCAGTTCATATTATGAATTTCCAATGTGCCTGGGGAGAGGCAGCAGGAAGAGAGAGGGGCACATAAAGAAAAGTAAGAAAATCTTTAAGAGAAGTTGTGGTCTTGTGCCTAAAAGTAAGAATTGGTTTTCCCATAGGGTCAAAGTCTTTGGGATTTCAATCCCTGGGAGCTGGAAAATCCAGGAAAGGTATTGGTACAGCTGCCAACACTGGCAAGAACGTGGGCCCTGGTCATTTGCTTGTGTTTTGTAGATGTCCAGAAATCTGCTGCATTTCTGCTAATCATTATGATCTACTAAGTGGAGATGGACCCAAAAGGAGATGGAAATGCTGTACACTATGTGTGAAAGGCTAAGTTGAAATTTTCCTGATACTGCCAAGTACCTATTTAGTCTGTAGAGATCCTCTCCTGTGCAAGGTTATGGACTAACTTCCTCTTCAAGCAGGGCACAGTCATACACTGGCAGTGCAGGACAACAAATAAAATAGAGCCTCTTGCACTTGTAGAAGAAATTGCTGACTCATTTTTTTTCTGCAGCAAAATTGCTGCAGTTTTATAGGTGTTCTTTTAGATGTCCTTTCTGTAAACTGCAGATAGTTTTTTTTTCACCTCTCGAACAAAGTTTCAAGCTTCAGTAACTTTTCTTTTTTTTTTTTTTGAGATCTGAGACAGAGGCAAGAGATCTATATTCTTAAATAATATGGTTGGTAATGCAGCTTTATAATTTTATTTCCCTGGTTTTTTGTTCTTTAACAAAGAAAATCAGTAATGATCCTAATACATTTCTTGTAGTCTCGCTGATGAAGATCAGCTTTCAGTTACTGCTGCATCTCTCAGGCAACACCTAGAATTCACATTAGTTTGAGTAAAGGAGAAGGCAAACATCGGAGTCCATATTAGCAAAGTCCAAAATTAAAGATATCACAGGATTTTTTTATGTGTGCAACCTATTATATTCTTTAACAAACTAAAAAACGTTGCTGATGTAAATATGTACAAGTTCCCTCATGTTATTACAATTCAATCAAATACTTATTGGAAAATATTTCTTGAAATACTTTTATTGAAATAATTCAGCAAGTGGCAGAAGGCAAGACGCAGTAAACTACAACCTGTAAAGTCTTGAAGGACTTAAATAAGTCCTTCATTGCATTGTGAGGCAAATTGAAACTTAAAAAAATTTTATGTTTCATTTCTTTTATGGTATGTCACGGGCCACTCTTATCCTAAGTGTGCTCTTTGATTATATCATGTCTGAATATGTAATTATATACAATTAGTTAGTCTCTTTTTTCTACTCAAAAGAAAATAATTTTTAAAAGGTTAAATTATTTATCAAAACAAATTATTGTTTTCATATTTCAGTAAAAGCACACACTAGGGTAAATGGACCCATTAGGAGGAGGATGAAAAATTATCTTTTAAATATAATTCCACATTAGTTCAACCAGAGACAGTAATAGATGTTTTATATCTCCCAGCTATAGGGCAAAGTCTAGAGCTGTGCAGTCCTTCCTAAACCCTCATGTAAGATCGAGTTTGGGATTCTGCTGTCCTTCTGAGAACTACAAGTATTTTCTTCTGTTTTAATTCATGCATATTTTCAATCTTTGCAAAAGAAAAAAAAAAAGAAAAGAAAAAAAAAACCCTCAAGAATATGTTTGTATTCCACTGAATCTATTAGACTTTGGCACCGATTTGAATGATTGTAAAGAGAGGCCTCCAACTGGGAGCATTTTATGCCTATTTAGAAGGCAGTTTCACACTGTTAGAACAGTGATCATTAAGGGACCTAAGCAAGGCAACATACAATGCTCCTAAGCTTGGCACGAAATAACAGGACAGTCAACATTTAAATCCTAGCAAGTCCCTTACAGGCATTTACCCTTATAATCTTTGATTCCAATTGTATGATAATTATGATAAGTACTCCCTGTAGTGTAGGCACATTAAATGCAGACAAAGATAAATTTCAAAACAGAATTATCAGTATAAAACAGAGAACAATAAAGGGGCAATAAGTTAAGCCTGGGAAATCTAGACTTGTGTTGATTTAGAAGCTGGAATTGCCTCCACCTGGGACTGAAAATCTGTAACATCTGTATTCAAAAAAACAACAGAAAGAAGAGCATAAAAAAAGATACCTTTGAATGCCTGAGATGCTTCAGGAAATTAATTTTGAAAAATTGTCTATAATTTTTAAAAATACTGATTTTGTACCTTTTAATTTAATAATTCATGTAATTGATCCATATAGGGTGATACTGGTTCCCCCTTGTCTAATTATCTAATGCTGAGAGTGACTAGTAATGGAAAAATATGGAGACAGCATAAGATATATGATTTCTACAAAATAAACCTTTCCCTTGTGCTCTTCTGCTTAGCTATAACCAGAAATCTCTCTCTCCTACTTTACTGAAAATCTGTGTCTCATGTAAGCCTGATTATCCCTTAAGGCTCATCCCTCCTAGCCAGTAGAAATGTACATTTCCTGGGAGAACTTTAGAGAAAAGCAAAATGTCCCCAGTTTGCATGTGTTTCCACTTTGAAAGTAATGTCTGATTTGCTATATTTTCCTCGATCTTTATTAATTGCTGGGTTAAGTCTCATGAAAACTATTTTTAAGGACTTTTTCTTTTCCTTGCTAACAGGAAAGGATTAGTCTGCCACTACCTGTGCTAACAAGTTGTGATCTGTGATATATGGACAGTTATATACAGCTGGCACTTTAAAAGTTTATCTCTCAAAAAGAAATGTTTCTCTTAATTTGATTAAATTTTGAACAACTAGAATTGCTTGCTGCTTCTTAAAAATGCTATAAAGCCTAAAATCTGCCAGGCAGAGATTTCCTGGCTGAGCAGGGGGAGAGATGATTTAGCCATGTCCATTATTTCTGATTACATGCTCATCTTGCCTGACCTGCTGCCTGAGCAGCTCCCCAGTGCCACCAGTTCTTTTTTATCCACAGCAGTGATGGTGCCAGGTGGGCTTTCTGTCTACAGTGAGTGCAGTTGTTTGCATCATGGCATCTTCCACTCTGCAAAACACATTTTCTTTTCAGAGCAGAGGATTAAATCAGGATTGGCAAAAGCAGTCTTCAAGTATTAGAGGTCTTTTAATGACCTAGTCATAATCTCCACCTTTAATATGAGTAGTGTTTGGTTTTAGTTTTGGTTTGGTTTATTGGGGGAGGGGGGTGTTTTATTTTGTTTTGGTGTTTTTTGGTGGGGTTTTTTGTTGTTGTTTGTTTGTTTTTGGGTTTTTGGTTTTTTGTTTTTGGGGGTTTTTTTCTGGGTTTTTTGGGGATTTTTTTGTTTTTCTTGTGGTGGGTTTTGTGGTTGGTTTTTATTTGGTGGGGGTTTGTTTTGTTTCATTGTTGTTGGTTTTTTGTTTTTATTTTGATGCTATTGCACTAGGTTGTTTCAGAAGAAAATCTCTTACTTCTGAGGTTTAGAGCCTTTCTTCTGCATTGCATATGGTCATTCTGTTCTAAGCTTTCTGCAGTGTTGTTTAATTTACATGGTAATCACACTCTTTAATATGTATAACATGCTTTATGTATCCCCATATTTGACTTTTTGGCCTCTTGGTCATCCTAATAACTATGTCTTTTCCAGTTTGGATTTCTCTTTCTAAAGCATTTTACATAAGTTTCATTGAGACAGCTGACGTCGCTTACTTGTTGCACAGGTTTAATTATTGAGTTGCAGAATAGACATCAAAAAGGAATGTAAAAAGAGAAATGAGAGACTCCATCCAAAACTACCTTTCCAAATCCTCTGGTAGTGCTAGATGGAAGAAATGGGAAACTGTCTTCAGAATTTGATCTTTATGAATCTAATGAGCCAGTCTACTCCCTCCTCTCTTCTTTAAGATGATGTGGATGTTTAAAGAAGCAAAATGGCAATATGGGTCCTGTGCAATGTCCTTCACATAGATCAAGGAACCTATGTGGAAAAACTCTTCTGGAACATCCTTTCCTGTTATAGCATTTGCAGTAGCAGGACCTGCTTTAACTGCAACCTTGTAAAAATATAGTAATACTAGTAAACACCTCAGTTTTACACTTCATTATGGAATTTGATGCTGACCATTCATAAGCTTTAAAACAAAATCAAACCTTATGTTGTTGAAACACTCCAGCCTTTCCACTCCTTTGAGAAGGAGTGAAAAAGAATAGCAGTAATTTTCACTATTTTCTGTTCTCTAATTACAGATTTTAGACACAGGTCAGGTTGTGTTGAAGATATTATTTGTTTCTTTCATTTAATATTACCATACTATTCACCATTGTTTGTACACCAATAAATTTAACAAAAGAAGGGGTTCTAGCGTTTTTTTCTCTAAAAGCTCAACCTCTTCATCACATACTTGTGCTCATCAAAAAGTGATAGAACACTTTATCTGTCTAAAATGCATCTGTAATTTGGATACAAAATTTAAGATTCAAGGCACAAAGAACTTTAGACCTAATCAGGAAATTACTATGATGGTGTGTGAATGAAGCTTGCTGGCGAGCAGTTAGTACAAGAACTGAGAAGTCTGAGCATCTTCTCCATTAAAATCATTGCATTATCTCAGCATTGTACAAACTCAACAAAGAAAGTTCCTCAATTCTAAGGAAGGACAACCATGATCCAGCGCTTTACTAAGTTCCTGCATAAAACTTGTCTGTAAAGCTCTGTCAAATTGCCTACTTTTTTTTTTATTCCTTTGGCAGAAGCACATTAACTTAAAACCAAAGTAGGAATATTGCCAGCAAATCTTTTAAGGTGAAATGAGCTTGGGACTTAAAGCTAAAATTATTAGAAATGTGAATCTTAATGCAAATTATACACATTATTTTGAATGTCTGATGAACTGCTAAATGTTTTACATAATAATTTTGTTACACCTGTAGCATTTGATTACCACTTTCTTATCAATAGTCTGCTTATGGTGTATGTTTAGCTGCTTGCCAGACAAGGTCTCTCTATACAAAAAGACAATGAGACAAGGATTTCCAGATGTGCCCAAGGGAACTAGACATCTGGCTTCAAATGGTCGTGAATCTTAAAGAATTAAAATGTTTCTGTAAAGGATTGCAGAATCCACTTTCATTTTTATTTTAGTAGTGCTTAGAAACCTCAGTTGTGCTGGCTGTTATGCATATAAAAATGATACTAAAAAGCCTTAACTACTGCAATTAAATGTTTTGTTTTGTTTTGCTTTGTTTTGTTTAATAAAGAATTATATGACAAGACTGCCCCTCTAGTTCAGAAGTGGTTTAATCCCTTGGGTAAGAGTGGAGTATCTTATGAATGCTTGGTGAACCACAACTGGTCATGCATGCAGTACAGAGCAAGACGAAGGCTATACTAAGGCAGGGAGAGACTAATGGAGGGGAAGGAGAAAGTGGTAAAACAGCAGTGAAAGGAAATTAATATTCTGATTCAGTATCCAAGAGAAAACTATTGCTTTCATTTGTTGGTGGCAGCTGTTGAGAGAGCATAGGATACCACACGAGACCTGAACACTCCTGCTGCTCCTCCTAGTTCCAGCTACTGTTGGAGAACACTTCCACCTCCTACATGCTGATTTCTGCCTCTCCATGCATGTTTCTGGGGGAAAATCTGAAGGGGGATATTTTTATCATTAGTTACCTTACTGTTTTCTGAAGAGGAACCTTGTTTAACCCCTGGGAGTCAATTTACACCAGGAGAAATTACCATTTCATAGAGGTCATGTTAATTATTTTAGTATAATTTATGAATAATTAAATAAAGATCTTCCAATTCAGAAGACAGAAACCAGAGACAGAAAGGATTAATGCATATTGTGAGTTCTACATCTTGAGGAAAATGTTGTCTTCTATAACTTCAATATGTATTTTCAATTAAGAACAAATTTTTAATTATTTCTCTTAAAAGTATTTGTAGTCTCAAATATATTATGTAAAGTTAATTTTGTAGCTGTTAAAAAAGTGCCCATGAAAGACTAGTATTTTCAAACCAACTTAGATAAAACTGTGTGATGTAGAAGCAATTTACACTTTTTAATAACTACATTGTTCTTGTAGAAAGAGATTGTCATATTCCCTGACAGCCAATTTTGTAGTGATGAATTGTCTAAAACCCATTCTTTCTGATATTTTTAGTAAGTAGATGAATAAGTGATAAGCTAATTTTTCTGTTTTTCTTTGCAGATCAAAGCATACTTTTAATTATATTTCACACTAGTGTTATAGATAAGCATATGACTAAAAGAAACAATAGCCATGTTATACTGTTAGAACAGTAAATCTGTATCCTGTTGTTTAGAGTGATAGCTCTCTATTTGTTTAATTCTGTTATTTGTTCATCCAAGGCATGGACCAATGACCACGGAAATCTGTGAGAAAATCCCTGCCAATTTCATAGATTTTGTAACAAAACATAATGCCAAAACTTTTTTCCTACATATAAATATTTCAGTTTTTTGTTAATTTTAAAATACATTTACCAAGGATAAGGCATATGTAAAAGCCTTGTTACAGGGAAAAGGTTTCTTCCAGAAGAAAATCTTAATCTATGGATGTCATCTCATGGTCTCCTGATATATTCTGTTCACTTCTTTTTCAGTCAAGCCCTGTTAAGTAAAGTAACAACGAAATTTATACAGAAGGAGTAACAAGTATATATGACACTGACTTGTGTCCCAAATGAGATATTTAAATTGTAAAGGGAAAATATATGTTGGGTTTTTTTTCCCTCTCTTTCTCCTGGAGGTACAACAATTATGAGTGCACAAAACCAAACACAATCCTTGCCTGTTGAAAGCATTGAATGTCCCTTTCACAGCATCTGCATACTTGCAGAACTGCAGAGAGCTGAAGCATAAACCTGCTCCATGACTCTCCTTGGAATACTTTGGTTAATTGTGGACCATTGGTGTGACAGTCACCTGCTGAGAAGCACTGGACATAATTTCTGCTGCTCCTTTTCTTCCAGGCTCTTCTGGGCAAGATGGGAAGCCCCTTTTTCCTTCCTGCTTCAGGTGGTGTGATGAAAGTAATCTGTATGCCATGGAGCAAAAAAGAGAGAATGCGTGTGGGTAGCAAACCTGACTCCATTACCTGCTACTTTTGAAACATCACTTTCTGGGAGTCTTGGACATTTTTTAAAAATATGGCCCTGGAAGGCTGGAAACAATAGCCAGTAGGGAAATTGGAGCAGTAACTGGGAAGTGAATATGACATCTGAGTGTCCCCTCAGGATTTAATACAACAGAATCTGGATGCACACTGTAGCTGGGAGGTTCTCAGGCTCATAGCATCAATGTAGTATTTTGGGTTTTGTAGGAGTCCCATGTTTATTCCAGATTTTTCCTTATGGCTCTGGCCAGTGACTTCAGACTAGCTTGTGCAAAGCTGTGACTACATAGGAAATGAATAATATAGATTTGGACTACTTTTTTATTTCTCTTCTGTCAGTGAAATGTGATACCCGTTAATAAATGCTAATAAAAGGATGCATGTGTTGAAAAACGAGGCAAACTACCTGATTAGAGTATGGACAGCTACATTTGGCATAACATCATAATATAGAAAAATATAAGCATCTATTGAATGGTAGCATTAGGATTCTGTTTATAGGCATTACAGCACAGTACTAAGTGCATTTCTACATGCCTGTCTACATGCCTAAAATTTTTATAAGGGACATATTGAGAAAATTCAACCAACTTCACCTTACAATATGTAGATATTGCAATATCTATGTGCAGGCTGCTAGATCATACGTTCTGATTTACATAGGACCAAGACATAGGACCTCAAATTTAGGTGTCATCCAAAAGCCTGAGAACAACACATATTTCTGTCTCATGAAACCACCAAAACGCCTTCATTAAGGACATCTTATGCATCAGTATCATTCTGTGGGTAACAAGGAGCTATTTGTAGGGTTTTAACTTCATTTCTCAAATAAATCTACACATAAATAAATTTTATGCAAGCATCACAGCACCTTTGGAATATTACACCACTCTCCTGTACTGTGCAGTTTCTTTATATTTCAAATACACTGGGGTTTTTAAAAGATCCTTATTTGGATTGTTCCTGTTTATTTGGAAGATTGCAACATTCATTGGCTAAAGATCAGTATGTGGCTTTGGAGCAGGTCTATCAAAAGCTTGTTTGTATGAAACATCAAATAGGCAGAATTTGCTGCATTAAATGCTGCACAAGTAAACTACCACTGTTCCAAGCAAAGAGAAAACAGAAAACCTGACAAATTTTTCACCTATTCCCGTATCTTAATTTTTTTCTTGAACTTAATAGTCTTGATTATAGTTGAGGGGAAAAGTTGAGCTTTCTCATAATCAGCCTCTGCTCTCCTGCATGCTGAGCATCATAGTATTTGCTCTACCAGTGCCTGGTAATTACATTTATACTATGCCTTTGACTACTGTGTGTCAGACTAAGCCAATGACTATTGGACTCAGCCTCTCAAAAAATAATAAAGATCTCAATCATGATGACAGATCTACATGTGAAAGGAAAATGCATAACTAGTTTGCCAAGGGGAGGTAAAAAAATGTATTTATTATCATTGCTGCCACCTAATTGCTCTGGAAAACATTGATTTGAAGAGCTCTCCATGGCTATACATCCAGCCATCAGTCAATGTAATCCCTCAGTGGAATAGTAATATATCACATTAACAGAATATTGTACACTTTTGAGGTATGTAGCACACCTCACACATGTCAATTAGTTAATTCCCCAAACTACACTCTAAAGCACTATGCCCTGGGAACTAACCATTATTCTCCTGGTTTAGGGTTAAATAAACATAACAAAAGCAAACAGCATCTCATGCAAAGTCAGTAAGCTAACCAGGAGCTAAGGCTTAGAATATAGATTTTAACCATACCTTACTAATCAAAACATACTAATGTCAGTTATTGGTCTTAATTACCAGTGTGTTTAACTAGTTACTTACCTTTTCAGAAATACAGAGTTAAGAAACCATGTGTAGATGACTTTCAAATACCTCTTAGAGCATAAACACTTGTCAGTTATATTTGTTTTTATGGCTGTATAATATCTAGTGTACACTAGAGCTTTTCTTCAGTCTGTAATCACTGGGAATTTTCAGGCTTCTACTGTATTGCCTAGCATTTTTTATTTGTTGACCATATTTCATCTAAGAACTTTAACAACATAATTTAGACTATTTTAGAACATTCATGTTTAGTATAAATTGATATGCAATAGTGTTTGGAGTTTATGACAGAATCCTTAATGTGAGCAGTTCTTAAAATGAAAGAAATGATACACACATTGAAGACAATTTTTACATAGTCTCTAAAACAAAACAAAACCAAGGGAAGCAAAATAATTAAAATTAAATAAAATAAAATTAAATTAAATTAAAGTTATTGAAGTTATTGGCACATGTATCAACGTTTAAAGGCCTTTTACAATTAAGAGACATTTTTGTCTTTCATCATTAGATTCAAGCTCGTGTTTCCTCCAACCATGTCTTATCTTCTGGGCCTTATCCAAAGTCTGTAGTGGATATTGAGTGTGTAGAAGTTTGGACAGTTGAAGTAAGGTATGGAAATTTAAGGAAATATGTGTTTTCTCTTTATATAATCCAGTTGATGTTATGAAAATGCTGAAGATGCTGAAGTCAACTGAACACCACACGGACAATCTGAAATAGACAGGAAGAAGCAGGGAGAGCTGTGTCTAGAAACCTACATTTTGTAAAAACTAGGCTTTGTTCCTGAGCATTGGAAATCTGTGTTGTTTGGGGAGCAATAAGCTTTTTCACAGAACATTTCTTCCCTAAAGACAGGGGAAAAAAATATAGTCTGAAGACACTTCTTCCTATTTAATGCGGAGGGACAGCATATGATCTAACTTTCATGACACATCTGATGTTTAGACTCCTAAGTGGAGCAAATGAGTTGATTCGTTTTTTCATTGACTTCAATAGCTTTTAGACTCCAAAAGACAAGCAAGTAAATTGTAAAAGAAGAATTTATCTTTCTTTTGGTCCCAAGACTCAAACTCTGGATCCACAAAGTGTTTCTATTGGCATAAAATAACATATGCTTACATGTTTCTATGAAAGATCACGTTATTTCTATCATACTCAGAAAAAATAATAAGTATTCTTTTACTGTAATTTAATGTCTGACTGAATACATGACTGTTAAAGAGATATTTAGAAATTTCCCCATTCTCAGGAAGAGGACTTTGGCGGGTCACAGAAATAGGTCATGGAAACCAAAATCTATGTTTTTGTGAGCAGACAAAACAACTTAGGACTCTGCCACCAAGAGGGAAGGTTTTGCATCTCTTCCCTTCACAAGCCATACCTTCCTGCACCCCAACAAGTCCTCTTTATGCTGTCCTGTCAGCTTCCTGAAACTAACTTTGAAAAGTGTCTCAAAGACATTCATGTCTCCCCTTTTTTCTTTTTCAATAGATTTGCTCTTAGGGAAGACTAACAGGCACAAGGTCCATAAAATAAGACCAGGGGAGTGGAACAAAGAGAAAAAGAGAGAAGAGAGGAATAAAATCTAGTTTAGGTAGTTGCAAACTCTTAAACTAGTTTACTGTCCAAGTGCTGGTGCTGGTAACCATGGATTTCTACTTGTAGATGAAACAGCTCTAAATGTGAAAAGATAAGAGGAATATGCTTACAGAGTATTGGGGAGACTTCTAATTTGAAAAATCAACTCTTTATATAATAAGATGCAGACAGAACTTTATTTTAAACACAATGTAAAGTATCTGTCATACTGAGTTGGGAAAAGCCCACATTTTACTAGGAAAAATGAATAAAGTTAGCAGAAGTGATATGACTTCCAGGCTAATATTTTAAAGTCATTTCTCTTCTCAGCATTATGACACTATTTGACCAGGGGCAATAACACTCAAACAGTTTTCAAACTCTGATTGTACTTTAATATGACTGTTGCAATCAGTGAACACAACTTCAAAGAGCTTTACAGGCAATAAAAGCCTAATCCTGCTCCTAGTAATTGTGTTCTGTGATCACTTCCTTATGATGGGGGTCAGGGCAGCAAAATCATAGCCTGGGTCCACTGCCATTGTTCACACTGATCTTCCCTATTCTCCACCTTTTGACTTTTGCACAACCACTAGGAAGTGTGCAGAAGGTGCAGTTGAAGAGCTTTGATGTGTTTTGTACTGTTCTATTGTTGTGATGTTGAAGGTGATTTAAAGGCATTTTCTCTAAAATAAATTATCAGAATTCAAAAATGGTTTTGATCTTTCTGAAGTGCAACTAACAAATAAGGGCAGGACCTTTTAGCTGCTCACCTTATTGGCAGTGGAATTAAAGAAATTTATTCAATACTCTACAATTCAGAAGAGTGTATATAAAAAACCAGCATAACTCCCACAACCATTCTTTCTAAAGCTTATGATAGATTGCTGGATTTATACTTCAGTACTATTCTAGCATCCAATTTATAATGTTCAAACTAAATTAAACTTATTGCTATCATCACCTAATGCTTATCATCAGTAGATTTTATTCCCAGCTAAACATATGAGTCTCCTGTCTGAAGCCAAGCTTGTATTATCTAGCTGAGGGATTTACTCAAAAAGTAAGAGTTTAGGGAGACAGTGAGATAAGTGCATTATCTTTAGAAAGCATGTATTACCATCTAATAACATCAGAAAAGCAATTTTTAGAGTTCACATATCTTTTTCCTGTTCATATTTGTTAAAGGGGTTATTTATTTATTTATTTATTTTAAGGGTATTTATGTAGTCTGCTGCTGCAAATAGGATAAAGTTTGGTTTCTTATCTATGATTACATTTTTGTGCGTTGAGTTAGCAAGCTGTAGGGTAATATCTTCTTCCTTATCACTAATATTTTTATTTATGTTATTGAAATTAAGGTTATTATCAAGTCTGTTAAAAAATTCATACACGTGTATAGCTGGCAGAGAGAAAAGGATTCATTTGAAGGAAATGTGTAACTTTAAAAGAGCATAAAAGGAAGAGAATTCCTAGTCTAATGCTATCCCATGTATTTTGAATTTGGGAATGAGAAAAGAGAGACAGCAAATCCTGTGCATCAGTTTTCCTCTCTTTATTGTCTGATTTTAGAAAGAAATATTAAGGTATCTGTTTAAATATAGCAAGAGTAAAAGGACTTCATTCATGGTAGTCTTACATGCTTACCATTAAAAGTACCTTGGATAAATCTAAGAAGAAGGTAGATTTGCAGATTTGCACAACTGACCAAAAGATGTTTTGAAAGCAGAACCATTAGCTTGGAAAGGCGGAGGCACAAGAAAACTGTAACTTACTGTCTTTAGTGGTAGATGATACCATAATTGCTTTGAAAATTTTTTTTGGAAATGAAGAGGTTTCAAACGAAAGGCTTCAAAACTTATCATATGTGGTTTAGTCAATATTTATTTTGAAAATACCTGATACTTTCCCACTAACTTAACTAAACTATGTGGACTATCACAATAATTACTACTTGCTGTGATTAGAAATTTGACTGAAAATGCATTAGGGAGACATAGAAGACAAGTTTATCGCTTCATCTTCATTTTTCTCAAATCCTCAGGTATTTGGAATTCACAGGAGGAAAAGCCAGATCTCATTACATCTAGTTTTGATATTTTGTCATCCGATTAGGGGAATAAACATATACTCTGGATTAGGCAAGGGCCATCAGTGTAGTGTGTAGGTGGAACTGTTAATTCCCCTGTGGGTTCCCTTACAGCAGTACTAAGCAGTGTCATATCATTTCACTAAGCAGCTTTAGGAGATTTGTGTACACAGCAAAGCCAAGGCATATTACTCTGAATTGCTGAAGAAGTACTTTTACTCAGTAAGCCTAAGAATCCCTTTGTTTTATAACTACAGCAGGAATGTGCCTTTCTTTGTAGGAGCCGATTTTTATTTCTTAATGTTCCCTTGTAGCAGATTTAGCACGCAGTAGTTATACACTCATCTCTTTGAGCTCACGGACAGTTGTGCATACAGTGGGAAAAGTTACTAGGAGCAGTTTACAGTAGAGCTCTCTTGCTGTATTTGCTGATACAAATATTGAAGATGTATTAGCACTACATCTTCCCTAGGAAACTTAAACCCCTTCTTTTTTATTAGAGCCTCAACACCTTCAGTGCTCTAGAACTATAGCAAGAAGGACATATTTTCCCCAGAATGTTAAAGATATGATTCTTGTTTTCTGTTGAGGATTCTCTGTACATTTCACTGGGTTTCATATCACTCTGGACATAATAGTAATAACTTTCTCCCCACATTGTTCTCACTATTAGCTCTTAGTGAGAAAGGTGCAACTCCTGCTTAATCAGTTGAATAGCATACAGCTGATGATCTGAAATAGCCCACTGCAACCAGCATTACATTGCTAACTTGGCACATGTTCAGTATTCAAAGGATCAAATTCTCACCTTCTCAGGAGTTGCCAAAAGAAAAATAGAGGTGTCTGATGAAGAGGTAGACTGTTTTGAAATACATCTAAACAAGATATTTACACAAATGTACACACAGAGTTAAATGTGCTATTATACACAAAGAATCAGCAAAACCCAGCATTAATTATACTTTTTAATGCAGGAATACTCAATTAAATGGCCTTATTTGGCTTGACAGTTTTAGCTCCAGGTAGGTCTGTAGTTCACACAAGTTGATTCATCAATATTTATGTTGAAAAGGGAAAGGGGTAAAATTGGAAAGTTACCTAGAGTATTTGAGAAAAATTTACTGCATCACTCAGGATGAAGCAGACACATTACCTAGATGTATTATTAGAAAATGGGAAGAATTTATTTGTTGCCACAGAGACAGAAATAATCTGCTTGATATAAAAGCTCTCTTCAATCTCTTCTGAGGAGGTATCTTGCTCTCATGCATCCAATTTATTAAACATATATAAAATCATAGTACATCACAGGAAATTTGAGAATGAAATGAATGAGATGGGTTGACAGTTTTCTAACAGTAAGATTCAATAAAGAGGAAATCATGGAAGCAAAGATTAAAGCATTAAAGAAATCACATAAATCTCTATTAAAGAAATCTCTATGCCTAGCTTATAACACTAGTTAGAGTTAAAAAAAATACAGGTAAATATAGCATAGGCAAAAATGATTACATATCCTGACAAATGATTGTCTATTCTGACCAATTTTTAGAATGCTTACCAGGAATCTTGGTGCTAGAATGTGATATAATTTTAGCAAGCCTAAAGTTATACACAGCCTGCTATGTGAATACCATGGTCTCCTTTGATCTGGTTCACCATCCAGCAGAAAACTAGCAGACAGTTATTTCATAATAGCAAACACAGGTACTGAAATTGCTGGCTGCTTTGTAGGACCCCCTCAAAAATTTTAATATGCTACCTAGCATACCTGTGCAAAGCTTGAGTCATGACCCTTCCCAGAAAGACACTATAAAAATTAATTTCTCAAATAAAATTCTTCCTTCTAATGAGCTTTCATGTCTTCAAGTGTCCTAGATGAAGCTGGAATTTGTTTGCCTACTTAGTATTTGGATTGGTGGGTTTTTTGGATTGTTTTGAGAGGGGCTTTGTTTTGATGGAAGCCAACACTGAAACAGATCATGAGTTTAAAGGATTTTAATTCAGTCACAGACTCTGTGGACAGTGAAAAATTACTGATGTTATCTTTCTGAATTTCCTAGGAAGTATTCCAAGAGCAGATGAAGCCTGCACTTACAGTTTCATCATAGCATTTAAATCTCAATATATTGTGATGGGGACAGTACTTCCCAATAAACTATAGTACAGTAAGGTTATGCTAATTAAGTGGAAGTGGATTTCTTGTTTGATCAGGCTGCGTCTGGTTGATCTGTGATAGCAAAAGTAATCTAATCTCATCCACCAACCCATCTGGTATTTCTAATGTATTTATTGTGCTGTGGTATATACATCATCAATCATGGATGTAAAATATGCAAATACTACAAATATAAATAAGGGATGACATATTAATTGAGCAACATGCAAATCACTACATTTACAGTGCTGGGAAGTGGGTGCTCTAGGGAATTTCTCATTACAGATCAGCTGCTGATATGCAGCTATTAACACCCAGCTGCTTACTGCTGCCACGGAGAGCTTTGTGGTGATACCAACTGCTGCTTAGCAATGCACAAGAAAAGGCTTAGTACTGCACAGTGACTGCAATGAAAAAATCTTTGCTGGACACTTAAATGTGGTTCTGGAAAACAGTTGCAAGAAGAGGGATGAAACAGGGTCCAGCACTATTTCATACATATTAAACTAATTTACTCTTTTGAAACTTGCTTTTGCAGAGGACCCTCAGATACAAAGATGGTCAATGAGTCACTCCCTTCTCTTGCTTTATTTTTTGTTACTGACTGCTTTGGGGCATCTACATACTCAGTCTTTTTAGATAATTAGTCTTCAAAATAAGCTCTGTACTGTACCTCAGGCCTTAACTATTAAGGTCTCCTTACTGCTCTTCAGTCTTATCACCATGTCTTATTTAGCTTTATGTACTTATCTCCCTGCTCCCGACTTATCAGGTAATTCGTTTTTGACAAGAATTCAGGGACGTTCTATTGCAGTTGCACTATTTTTAGCCTCTATACATAGTGTTATCAGCCTAATGAAATCAGATGTTGGCTAGAATAGAGATCTTGATTCTTTTTTCAGGTGTTTTGCTATTTTGCATACACTCCCGTTTCTTCAACTTCGTAATTGAAAGGATTTGTTTTATATCTTGCTTCAACTTACATCCTTATTTTCTGTGCATTTCACTCCCTGTCAAACACTCTGACATGACCAGAAGTTTTATTTTGTACTTTCTTTATATTTTAAAACTTAAACCAGCAGGCTAAAAACTATCTGATGCATGAAAATGAGAACTGCTTTAATTTCTGTTTGCTTTTTATGATTATGTCTTAATAGCATGAAAGCGTATTTCTAAGGTAAGAGACAGAAAGCCCTTTAAATGAATGTTATGTCAGGGAGAAAAAAAAGTTATTTTGATTTGTATAAGCAAATTGTTTACACAATAAAACAAACATGTATTCAGATTTGTAAAAATATATATATTAACCCCATCTGTCTCCGCACTTTTCCCAAGACTTCCTGTATATCATGGAAAATAAAGTGAAAATACAGATACAAATTTCTGTGCCTTCATATTCTATTACTGGGATGTGAGCTTGAATTCATTAGTATTTAAAACGCAGAGAAGCATGCTAGCACATTTGAATTGTTAGAGCACAGATTTGTTTAAATCTCAGACACCTTTTTTTCTCTGGTGGACAGAAACCTTCATGAAGAAAATATTGATGAAAAAAATAGCTGGCATACGGCATTCAATTGCCTCAGACAGAAAAGCCAAAGATGTGAAAGGGCTGGTGCTGAAAGGTTCTTGTTCGTGGTCCTTAAAACTGCATTCCCTAAGTCAATTTACAGTTTTCTTTGGCTACAGATATAGGTTGTGATCAAAGCATTTGGTACCTGTGTCAGCAAGAACGAGAGCTGTCCTTACAAATGTTGTACAAGCCCAATCAATGTCACTGAAAAAAGATGAAAAACATAACTAGGTAGCACCTAATTTGTATTTGAGTTTCTGAACTTAGCTTCCACTACTTTCTAAGCTTTTGAAATCACAACATGAAAAACATTTCTGAACATCAGTGGGATACTGATATCTTCATGTGATATAATTGAACCTGAACAATCTTGTCTTTGTTAGTGTTAATATTACAAAAAATACATTAATTTGTATTAATATATCATGTGTTACATGATATATTAATATAATACATACAAATAATATGTTACATTATTTGTAACAATAAATTGTGTTGCCATTAAATGTTTCCAGAGCTATTCAAGGAACAAAACAGAAATGTGGCATTTAACAGTGGGTGTTATTGTATATCAAGATGATGATGTTTTACCAAGGTGTTTTATATAACCTCTGTTTGGCAGAAAAAAACTAACCAATAGCTTCAGTGAACATGCAAGCGTGCATACATGAACATATTTGAGCATGGAAGGCCTAAACTATACTTTCAATTAAAGGAGCAATGTTGAGCAATCTTCTAACTGTTGCAATAAAAAGTGGACCTAAAAGAATAGAAGATCCTACTTTCATCTTTATTATGTAAGAAACTAATTTCAGCATTCTTTGCCAATTTAAAGTATACCGTGTACAAACTATGTCCAAACTGTATGCATGTCTTCCATAAAACCATAAATTGATGACCATAACACGTGTGAGGAACTTAATGAATTGAATATCTTAACCATTCCAATAGGTGTAAATTTTTAAAACAGAATTCTTTTTCTTAAAAAATACATTCTAGAAGGAAAAAAAAATCTGTTTAATTTGATTATTTAAAAGCATTATATGTGCAAAAACAATTAAGAGATGGCCTGAAAGAAGCATTACTTAAATATTTCTTAAAACATGTCACAAGCACATTTTACCTGCTCTGCACATAAGTAGAAACAGAGCATTTGCTTTGGAGATCTGGTAGGGATCAGGGAAAATTATTGTACCATGGGGAATTTGTATGAAATATTCATTCAATCAAGCTTTCAAAAACCTCTAAGCCATTCATCTACTGAGTCAGAAAGAGCATATTAAAGGAGCAGAGACATTGTTTTTATGATGATGCATGCAAACAGATTTCTTAAACAAATGCACTTTTTGACTCAGAGATTGACCTAGCAAAAATGTGATGATATAAGCTTATTCCTCAGCCAGGAATTCCAGAAATTTTTCTGTAGCCTCTGCTGTACAATAAATGCAATTTTCTGTTCTCTCAGTAAAATTGCTAAGATATTACATGGCCAGGGCTACTTCTCTGAATTAGGGCGCTGTGGTTTACTGAGTGTTCAAACTTGTGTTGGGATGTGCAGCCTTCCAGTTTGCCCATTTCTCACTCTAATCAGCTGTTTTGTTTTTTTTTTTTTAACTAAGTACCATTGTGATGCTCTATACTGAGGCTTTTATCTGCTCTCTTTCATTTTCTTGATTTCAATGAAGAATAGAGACATAGCTTTTCCTCTCGAGCAGGTTTCCAAGGCTGTATTAAGACCTTTTCCCTATACTGATACAATACAGTTCTAAGATTCAAAAACTACCATTATGGGCCTGGCTCAAAGTTCACTTAGCCAAATTTTTCTGTATACAAGTAAGGACAAATACTTCACAAATACTTCAGACAAGCAAGAAAAAGATAGAGGACATAGAGATCACTTTTCTTCAAGATCTCATTTTATCTCTTAATAATTTTATTATAAATGTGTATTTTATTGTAGAAGTTTATTGTGTAGCCTTTCAGTTTTAATTGCTTCTCAAAGAAATTTTGAAATGCTTTAGTAATTCATTTGCACTAGTTTGCACAAAAATTTTTCTTTTTCTCATTTGAATGGGAAAGGGTTTTTAAGTTGGTTTGTTTGGCTTTTTTTAAACCAGTGAAGCCAGTTGCATATTTTACTCATTTAATCTTAAACATGCTGGATTTTTTTGTTGAACCTTTGTAAACCTTTTGTGTAATTTTATATCTTTGTACCTGTCCTCCAACTTGAAATGTGTCCTTCCTCTTGAAATGTTTAAACAGTCTCTCTATTGACATTTACACTACGATTACTCAATTATAAAGTGTCTATTCTGGAAGCATGAAATATGAACTACTGAGAACTAAGTCAACTTTTTTTCCTTTTTGGAGATCTCCACTTACTCTGAGAATGAAATAAAGTGACAATGTTGAAAGACAGAGAAACCAATATGAAATATTGAGACAAATACCTTAATGCTAAATTATGCATATATCTCTACTTGAAAAATTAACCATAAATTCATTAGCATTTCTCTTTCACAACAGTGCAGTTGATTCAATGAATACATTCAATGCTAGTGATCCATCTGACTTTGAAGAGAAAGAACTGGTGTTTAATTTCTGTGCTGCTGTGTGATTCCAGGGTGTACACTGCACACTTGCTAGCAAGGAAGCTCACATCTCTCACTGGCTCTGAGTGCTCACTGCCCAAGCACTGGGGGTGACAGCTGAGAGCCTGACCCAGGGGCTGTGCCTGGGGCTGTCTCTGTGCCTCCTCTGTGTGTGATTCCCACCACAGGCCTGCCAGGAGTTTACAGTTTTTGAGAGCACCAGTGCTGACCCTGTACGTGCACGGCTATCCCAGTCTGGATTGATCAGGACAAGCCACAACCCGCAAAAGTTCAAAATGGTTTCAGCAAAGATAGCAATCTTCTGTTGCTTGTGCAGCCGTCTGTACTTCCTTCAGCAATTTCCCTCAGGTGCAGAGGTTCTCCATCGTTCATTCTGCCATTGCATTGCCATTGCTACGTTTTTATAATATTTTATGTCTGACTAGTTCAATATTTTTTAATATAAAATTATTTTTTCTGAGCAAACTATTTTACAAAGCTGTTCAAGCTGTATACAGGATTGATCCTGAAGATGTTATTTTTGCCTTATTGAAACTGATTATCTGTTAAATGCAACAAAGGATAGTAATGATAAATGTAATGGCATAAATTTCTTGTATATCATCTAAACACTGACCATCTGACTGTAAAAATATTAACATCACTGGTACAGAAATCTAATTTACATATGATCCTAGCATATTTTTTTTTTTAGTAGGTTAAAAGTTCATAATAATACTTTAAAATGGCTAAAATTAACAAAATACTTTGGACAAATGGAGTCACTACCTGTATTTGCTTCTTATCTATGTAAAATCTTTCTTCTTAGCCCTGGACTCATGCCACACAAGCTTACATAATCAGCCATAGTGACTAAATTAAGAACATATTCTCTCCAGTGTCCTTACACAGTCAACAAAACAGGCTTATCATCTTCAGAAGAGTATTCAAAGAACTTAACCTGGCAATTTCCTTAGAAGTTGGCACTTGGTAACTATTGATCACTGAGGAAAGAGTGACTTCCAGAGAAGGCCATACTGTAGTCAAGGCAGCACAGGATAATGCCTGTTTCTAAATAGGAAGAATGGAACAATAAAGTCTAAAATAATACGAAAAGGCTTGTTGCTAAACTTGCTTATTTTAAATGGCTCTGAACAATTTACATACATTTCTCCAATACGTTTCCACACTGATTATTTCGGAGAACAAAAGCTGATTCAGTCATGGTATTAGTACTAAAGCAGAGGTATTCAAACTCAAAATCCTTATAGGAGAGAACAACCTTTACTATATCTTTGAACTGTAGAAAATGAAAATGACACATAAATGAGGACGGTACTGAAAAGAAAACTGAAAGGGTAAGTTGAATTTCCAACATATAAGCACTGGAGACTGATCAAAATAACAGTAAGATTAGCAAACAGAAATCATCAAAGGAAGAGGTCACCAAAAGGGAAAAATAAGCAGTCAAAATGATTAAATGTCTGAGTAAAAAAAAAGGTAAATAGAGGCAAAAATATACCCTTCAACAAATGGAAATTGTGTTCAAACAAAGAAAACATGACAGATGAGATATTCTGGAAAAGAAACCGTAAAACCAGTATAATAAAAATGATAATTTAAAAAATGCAGACAATAATGTTAAAGGTTGAAAAAATAAAATTGTTTTTAATATATCTGACTACAATAAATGCAGAGAGACAGGTGCCTCTGAAGAACAACCCAGAAAAGACACATCTGCAGTTGTTTTGAGAATGAGAGAGAACAGTAGCATGCTTCTCTGGGACTGACATGCCTGAACTATCTATTAGAAATCCTGTCTGTGAAGAAAAACAGCAAGGAGTCAATCACCTTAGAGGTGATAGCTGCTACAGAGCACTCCTCTGCCAGAAATTGAAGAAGGTTTTGCTGTTACTCCTTTCTGAGTAACAAGTCATGATTATTGCACCTGCTTAGAACATGAGATTTGAACTTAAATACTTTTTCAGACCACAGACTGAAAACCATAGAGGGTTTTCTCTCCTGGTCTTGTAGTCAAGGCATTTGAAGATCAGGAAGAAAACAGTGGTTTCTGGCACCTCTCTTGGGTGTCTCCTGCCTCTCAACTTCACCATTTCAGGAACCCCATTTGCCATCCTGGGACTCAGAGTCACCTACACCTCCTCCTGGGGCAGTGAGAAGGAAAGGAGAAGGGAAGAAGTGTGACATAGAGGAAGAACTGGAAGATCCTTGCAGAGATGAAGGCTTTCTGGTGATGCAGCTGTTGGGGTGAGATTGTAGGGGTAGATCACATTTTCTGTTCCTGAGAGAGATATGCACACTGCACAGCATGAGGGTTCTGTCTCCTGGTTGTAGCAACTGGAACAGACACTGGGTAACCAAAACAAGTGATCTTATAATCATTTATGAGTCACCGTAATTCTTTGCAACATAATTCCTTGCTGCTGTGTATGTCTATGCACTGTCTGCACTAAGTGCCCTGTGGAGATCAATTACTGCCTTTTCTTGGTTGTCAACCAAGATTTCACATGTTCACAAATGTGAACAAATGTGTAATTATTTTTTTCATCATATGTATAGTAAATTTTGTATTCGAGTTCCTGCTAGAATAAAGTTTGAAGTTTTTCAATGACTAGATTATTTTGACAATATTTGTTCCAGACTGGTATCAGTAACTCCTGTATTAAAGCTAAAAATGGCTGCCCTAACAATGTTTCAAAAAGAGCTCAGCTAGCAGATTGTTGTTGCAATAGCTTTATAACTATTACAAAGCAAATCTCCCAATTAATGTAATTTACATCATTATTACAAATAGAATTTTGCACTGTACTTATCTGAAAGCACTTAATTATCAAACATGGAAGTGGGTACTTCTACTGTAATGAATTTATTTTAATTTTTTTTCTCCTAACACTCAAATGTCTATTTTTACTTCTTTTTTTCTTTTTTTTCCCCCTCACATTTGAAAGCATGAAAGATTCTTCTTTGATGTTCATATTTCTATATTTAGGAATATTAATTTCTCAGAAGTTATTGGAAGTTACAGAAATTAATCTTTCTCGTGGTATCACTGTCTCCTTGAGCCTATATCCATTCATCCATTCAAAGAAATAAGAAATACCCTTTTAGATATAATGTGTCATTGCATTTTTATTATCTCCTTTCTATTGGGCTTGAAATTTGCAGTATTTTTCTTTTTGTGAAATTGGACTGAAAAGTGCCACTCAGCTGCTACAGAAATTAAAGTCACTATGTGTGCATGTGCAACCTGACTAAAATTTACTTCAGGTAATGGGTGCACTAGTAATAAAAATAGGAGACATTTAGAAAAACAGGCTTGCCACATCCATACACTCCAAGAATTAAAAGTTTACAATTTCTGGATCATGTGATCTACTTATCTCAGTTAACGTAGTCCTAGGAAAGGCAAGGCCTTATCTGAAGGATCAATGTCTCTTCAGCTCTGGCTGTTATAATATCAGACTGTATCTGAGCATTATTTAAATTACTTCTCTTCCCCATCCAGGCTCGATGACTGTTATCCACGGTTATGCCTGTTTCTTCCAGGATAATGTTATGTATGGAAGAGACATCATAACTTGTTGAAATACAACACTGCCAGAGTTACAGTGCCAGTGTTGATTTTAAGCATCCCCAAGGCGTATTGAAAGAAAGATATTTTCTGTTCTCCTAGTAACTGTCACAGTTGCAAGAAAAATGTCCAGGACAATGAATTAGGACAAGACCTGAGATTAAGATCATTGAAAAGGATGTGAAAAACTACTGGGCGATTTAGAGGAGACAAGTAGCTGAACTTCATGGATGATTGGAAGGAAATGCTACAGTTTTTTGAAAATCTAAGTCTTGCAAATCCAACTCCATCCAGGTAACAGTATGAGTGATGTCATCTTGGGGAACCTCATTACTGGGAAGAGAAGTATCAAAGTTTGGAATAGATGTAAACTCAGGAACCAATGGCGAGAAGTAAGGAAGGGTGGAAAGTAGGCTCCTATCAAGATGTTTCCTGTGAATAAGCAGAAATCTGATGATGAGGCTTGTGTTGTAGAAGCTGGGCATTCTAGCCTAACATTTAGCCTTGTACAGTCTTTCTCTATAGTCAATGAGACGATGTCCAGGGAAATGGTCCCCCTGAGCAGGAAAGCCATCCTCTCCACAGAGATGGAGTTAGCTAGCATGAGGGCCTTCCAGAGGGCATACTTGCTCCCCTGTCTTTATAGCTGCATATAAACTTCCTATCCAGAAGCTGCATGTCTACACAAACTACCTATACACATTTTGTATAAGACACAGGAGATATAAAGCATAGCAATTTTGCATTTTTATTTGTTTACCTCTTAAGCATTATAAAAACTTATAAATAATTAAATTACAATCTATTTTCTTCCTCTTTCCTCCACTTACAGAACATGGAGCCTTTTTGATTACTTAGACTAGATGCCCAGTTATATGACTGAGGTTATGTAAAGGAACTCCAGCAAAACCTAAACCTATTACCTTGAACAGGACAAGAGTCCATTAGGGGGGAAATCTCTTACATGTACTATGTATTAATAATGAGCATACATATTTAGATTAGAATTCTGTTCATAACCATTATTACTAATAAATAATTCAAAATAATATATCATCTCACTTTCTTCAAAATCACTAGATAAGGACATAACATGTTCATGTGCTGAATAACTGCTAAATAATATCAGAGTATATAGCATGCAAGAAAAGCAGTCATATGAAAGTTTATCCACAATGTGCATTTATTTACATGTATTTTAAAATGGATATATTTGGTTTATATCATTATTTAAATGGATGTATGGGACTTCAGAATGCAGAGTGGTTGCTCTGGCAGATAAACATTGTAATAACAAATGCCTCATTTCCTCCTCCTTTCTCTGAGCTTTTATGGGTGAGCAGGCATCATATGGTATGGAATAACCCTTTGTCAGTTTGGATCAGTTGTCTTTGCTATGTCCTTTACCAAGATCTTGCCCACCACGAGCCTACTGGGGTGTGTGTGTGTGGAGATGTTGAAGACAGCACATTTCCAGCTACAAGTGCAAAGCACAACACTGAACTCTATCTCAGCTAGACCCCACAAATACCTTATATAGCAGAAAATTCTCTCCTATAGGTTGCCTGTGAATTAAGGAAAAAATACCATGTTTTAGGCATGAAAACAGCATATTATCATATATATTTGGAGGTGAGCAAGAACATAGAGCATAATGCAGCCAGGAGCTGTCAGATTAATTAGGTCCAGATTCTCTGGAATCACAAGCAATCAGGTTCTCTCCATCTGTATTATACTGGAAAAAAGCTGAATTGTCAATACAAAAAAAAAATTATAAACCAGGCATGTATAAAATTTTATTTAAACACTCAGAACACCCAGAAAGTGAAAGGTAAGACAAATGGCTCGCTTGGGTACATGAATAAAATAACCTGCTCTCTGATGCACAGTTTCATTCCCAGCAAGATCAGTATCATAACCGATGTGTGTACTGAAGTGGTGAAACTGCAAGAAAACTTCTGCCATTCATTCAGTTTCAGGAAAACAGCAAGTTCTCTATTCTATTTATTGCTTATTTCATAGACAATCTCATGGCTGGTTTCTAATGGAACATTGCATTGGTACATACTCCCCCACACAGTTTCAGGAGCAGAAAGGAGGTCTCAAGCTCCCTGTAGTTGACAGTCATGACCATAAAGAGTGAAAAATAATATAACTCATTACACCTCTGTTAAGATGTAGTAGAACTTGGTGAAATTCAGTTTCTTCAGTTGGCTCTACCTGTGATTTCTTGAAATCATCATCCTAAAACCATCAAAAGCATGTTCAATCTCTAATTGTAAATTTTAGTGTAACACAAAAAGAGGGGGGAAAAGAGTTTTAAAGATAAAAACTCAGGTGTTGTAAGTAAGAGAGATTAAAAGAAGAGGTATCTTTTTTCCAATCCACAGAGCTCTTGCTGATCACTTTGCTTTTCTACACAGCAACTTTCAATGGCTCCCAGAGTTGTTATAGTCTCTGTAGATTAGCAATTTCACTGGATAATTTGGACTGGAAATGGTCTCAGAACGTCTCAAATCAGACTTGCAGCTCAAAACAGGGTTAGTTACTATATCTGTCAAAGTTTTATCCAGTCAGGCGTTGACAATCTCCAAGGACAAAGACTGTGTGAACTGTTTAGGCAGCCTACTCCATCACCTAACAGTCCTCATGTGGAAACAGCTTCTTTTTCCAACCAGTCAGAACCTCTTTTGTTTCAAAATATGTCCCTTTTCTGTCATCATCCTGCCATGCACCAATCCTGTCTTCTTATGGGGAGGTTGGCAAGAATTATATGATTCTTGCTAACCTCCCCACAGGTTCTAGAAAGGCACCTGGCAGGTCCCAAAGTCACCCCTTTTCCAAGCCCAGCTCCCTCAGCATCTCTTCAACAGGCATGTGCTGAAGCCCCTTCTGCATTGGAGGTCCTCTGCTGAATTTACTCCAAGTTATCAATGCCTTTTATGTCCTGGAGGACAGAAAACTGAACATAGAACTCTATACGCATTTCAACAAGTTCTAAGTCAAAGAGTATCATCATCTTGCCCACCCTAGTACCTGTACTCCCCTTTGTACAGCCTCTCTGCTGCTGGGGCTCACTGCTGGCTTGCCTTCAGTTTATTGCTCATCAGGATCCCCAGGTTCTTTTCACAAGAGCTGCTGCAGTTATTGAGTCTATCCCTATTCTGTACTGTTGAGGGTGATTAGTCCACATTTGATGCAGGACTTTGAATTTGTCTTTGTTGATTTTAAAGTGGATCTCTTGGATAATCCCTACATCTCTAAATACCTGCCCCTCTCCTCAAGCATATTAATTGCACTCTGCAGTTGGTTGCCATCTCTAGACCTGAGGAGTGTGCATACTCTTATCTCCCCCAGATCATTGACAATGACATTAAACAGGACAGGTTCCGTATAGACTCTTATAGTACTCTGCCTCTGGGTAATTAGACTTCATTAATCAGTGACTTCTGAGCTCAAGCACTTGCCCACTTTTTCATCCATCTACTTTTCAATCTACCAGTACTGTAACCCTCCAACTTGAATAACAGAATATAAGCATATTTTGTCAAAAGCCTTGCTAAAATCAAAATTGTCAAATATTCTCTACCTTTGTCAATTCTCAAACCTCATCAAGGCAATTAGGCTGGTCAGGCATGATTTTCCCATTGTAAATTTGTGCTATGCCATTGCTCAGAGACTGGATGGGCATCAGTCTGTTGGTGGGAGGTGTTGAGTGATTACCTTTCAATCTCTTGGTTTTCTTTTTCTTTCTTTCTTTCTTTCTTTCTTTCTTTCTTTCTTTCTTTCTTTCTTTCTTTCTTTCTTTCTTTCTTTCTTTCTTTCTTTCTTTCTTTCTTTCTTTCTTTCTTTCTTTCTTTCTTTTTCTTTCTTTCTTTCTTTCTTTCTTTCTTTCTTTCTTTCTTTCTTTCTTTCTTTCTTTCTTTCTTTCTTTCTTTCTTTCTTTCTTTCTTTCTTTCTTTCTTTCTTTCTTTCTTTCTTTCTTTCTTTCTTTCTTTCTTTCTTTCTTTCTTTCTTTCTTTCTTTCTTTCTTTCTTTCTTTCTTTCTTTCTTTCTTTCTTTCTTTCTTTCTTTCTTCCTTCCTTCCTTCCTTCCTTCCTTCCTTCCTTCCTTCCTTCCTTCCTTCCTTCCTTCCTTCCTTCCTTCCTTCCTTCCTTCCTTCCTTCCTTCCTTCCTTCCTTCCTTCCTTCCTTCCTTCCTTCCTTTCTCCTTTACATATGAAACTGTTTTTTCTCAACCCATGTGTTTTCTTGCTGTTGTCCTTCCAATTCTCCCCCCATCCCACTAGGGGAGAGTGAGGAAGTGATAAAGCAGAGGCTTAGCTACCAGCCAGGGTCAGCCCATCACACCCCATCCATCACACAAGAAGTTGCACAGGAAGCATTATGTTGCACTAATTACTTGTAATGGCCTGTATTGTCATCCTCATTCAGAGTGACAGAGTTTATAATCTATATGTGATCTAAATTTTGCTGGTTTCTGGCCAATGTGTGCTTAATTACTCTGCTTTAGGAGTATTCATTAAAAGCATGTATTTGAGTCCATGCTGACTTTAAAATATTTTTTAAGAGATGTCTCTCTGTGGTTTTGTGCTTTACATTTACTGATGGATATGTAATAATGATCAAAATCTTTCAAGAATTTAATTATTAAAGAGATTATTTCAGAGGTTATACCATTGACATTGAGAACATTTGCAAAGCAGTTGTGCATTGCTCCTTGCATCTCTGCTGTGCTAATCTGGGCATGGTATCCTCTACTTAAGGTGGAATAGGGAGGGACACTTAACCTGCAGCAAAGTGCTGCCAGGCACTGCTGTTATTAGTAATTTCAGTGAGAGCACAGAGTTTAGCACAATTGATAGCTTGTTAGAAGTATGAGTCTCTAGGTGCTAAAGCAATACAGCCATAAAATGATGTTTCTCTGTACAGATGTGCAGACAAAGAAGAGAAGCAAATGATTAAAGCATCCTGCTAAAGAACGAAAAGGTCTCTCTGTGGTCTCTTCTGTCAGTCTTTGGAACTTTTTTCATCTTATTAACATACCAAACAGACAAAGATTCCCTAAATGCAACCCATATTTATAAATACTGTCAGCTATATTGACATCTCACCCCTTTCAAACTTTCATGAAATAATGGGTATGTATACCAAATTCTATCCTAGGAAACGAAATTAACAGATCCCAGGCCACTCCAGAGCTGCACAGACGATACATTAACCCAGAATGCCTAATCAAGGGCACAGGTGACTTATACAGACCTGTCGTTCAGCCCCTGGGGATCTGTTCAATAGCAGGTGGCAGCACAGTGATATTCTGAGATCACAGAGCTGTTTTCTCTAGCTAAGCCAATGCAGCAGAAGTTGGAACTCTCCTTTCTGACCACATCTCTGATTGAATGAAAAAAAAAAAAAAGGAAATGTATGCCAATAATTTCAAATAGAAGATAATTCAAAGCAAATTTTATTCAGTAGGGCAATGAATTGGAGCAAGCCTGAAGCAGCCAAACTGCAGGTATTGCATATGGCAGGTCCATCAGCAATTTCTAAGCCACCAGCACAGCTGCCTGAGGAACCTGCCAAGAGGCCAGATGCCACTTTTGGAAAGCTACATAACATAGCTTGAAGTGCGAATCCTTTGATGGCAAACCATTTTCACTGGGTCACATTCTGATCTCATTTACATTGTTTCAAAGCTGAGGTTTCAAACAAAATAAATGAGAACGGAATTTCTT
Source organism: Acridotheres tristis (assembly GCA_037013685.1). NCBI lineage: Eukaryota > Metazoa > Chordata > Aves > Passeriformes > Sturnidae > Acridotheres > Acridotheres tristis. The sequence continues at coordinate 32,742,676 of CM072885.1, read as the reverse complement.
AAATTAAAATATAAATGGCAAGTCAACTGAATTTCTTAAAAGAGAATTAGTGAGACAGAAAATGTGTTTAAAATTAGATTCTCAGCTTGCAGAAATATAGCTTTCCGATAAAAACAAACACCTATATGTTAAATTTAAATAATGAAAGCAATAAAAGTAATTAAAATTACTGCACATATTTTCCTAACAGGGTTTTAAAAATCTAATTGCAGATCCATGTAAATTACCTTTTATTACCATTTGATGCTAGCAAATAGGTGTGTTACTAAAAATCTAATGAGTATGACGTGCTTAGCCCTGACTACTTCTTAAGTAATTTTAAGAATAATCTGTTTATTAAAAAGCTGTCAAGTTACAACTAAAGGGCAAGTATAAAGGAATAGGCCTTGTAAAAACAAGTTAGTGTCTAATCTATGTTATGCGAGCTAAGACTGATTCTTTCCTGGATAAACTAAAAGCAGAGGATTTTTGTTGCTTAGTCAGATACTTTAATGTTTTAGTTTTTTCTACACCTTCTAAGACAAAAAAAATTTGCATTCATTACACTATTGCCAAAAGTGTGTGCAAAACTCATTAATATAATTCAATAAACATTATTTTCCTGGCATACATTTGAATTCTTTATATGTATTGCATGTAAAACCTGCAGTTTAGTATTAAACATGTGGGAAGAAAAAGAGGGTCAGTGTCATACATCTTGTTAAGCAACTAAGAATATGCAACCTCAGGTAAATAACAATTGCTATTGCAAAACCATATACAGGAAATACAAGCTGAATTTTTTTATTTTTTATGAGTAAAATCGATCTTTTGCTTCCATTCAGCTTTGGGTGGAAATTTAAAGGACTTCTTTAAATTTGATAACAACCCTTTTTTTCATTAAATATAAGTTTATTTGAAATACCATGGCTTTTAATCTAATTTTAAAAATACATTATTGATGGAAAAACTAAAAGAGAATCTAATTTCTGTCAAAAATACATTTTGATATTATTTTTTGCCAACTTATTATAAATTAATTCCAAACGGGTTATTTTCTATAGAACAGAAAACTAGATGGTTGTCAAAAGCCCCCTAATTTTCAGTTATATTTTATATTTTTTTATATGGCTTTTGTGTGCCATTTACACCATTTTACTTCTCTGTAATACCTTAGTTTTCTTAACCACATTCCAGTAAACAGGTTATTTATATTCTAGTTAAGAGATTGCAGTAAAGAGAGCATGCCTGAAATTTCAACAATAGGAAGAATCATATGGGTCATGACTCTGTTTCATGATGCTTAAAAGGGTTTCAAAGCAGCTCATCCATCTACTCTAATCCTCTGCCCATGAGCAGTTTCACCATAAGTTGGGCTATTCCTAGCAAACATTTATCCAAGAAAGACTTTTCATTTTCCAGCTAAAGATATGACTGAGGGAAGATCATAGAGAGGCCTGAGAGTGACATCAAAACAGCAAATAGGGGAATGTCCTTAATTTTCTCTTTCAGGAGAAGAAGCTATGAGCATTGAATGGAGGTGCCAGGCAGATGGCTTAAAAAGATCATTAGGACATGGTTCACATAAGGCTATGAAAAGTGTTTGCCCTGGATGCTGTGCAAGCTGAAAATGTTAAATGGGCTCACAAGAAAAATTCAGAGAAAAAACCTAAGACTATTAAACACAAGTAAAATGGTCCTGGTTAATTGTTCTGCCAGTCAAAAATTTTTAGGGGTTCAGTGTATACTTTAGTGAAGGCACTTAAATCCACTGCCACAAACTAACTTAGCAGCACCCCTCCAGGACTCCATGAAATACAGTCCCATTCACTATGGAATAATCTGCTTCAGCTATTCTTGCATTCTTATATCCCTTAAATGTCTGCTAAAAATCTCCAAGGAAGTAAATTTCCAAAATTTCCCCGGGATTGACAATTTCAGTGCTTGTTAAAGTATTAGAATGTTTCTTTTTGTGACATCCAGAACTAACTTTTACTGCTAATCAGAGATTATGCTTTTGTCCTTGCTTTAGTAGACTTGCAAAACACTTGATTGTAACCTATAAAAATCCAAAAGGCAATTATCAAATCCTCTTACACAGTCTCCTATTTTAGTATTTAAGAATCTGTACAAAATGAAACTTAGATCATATCTGCTAAATATCTTTTTCTGCTTTATACTGTGTCTGGTCTGTCTGCATCAGGGTCACTTCCAAAACTGGATACATTATTTCAGCTGAAGCTTTCCCTTTACTTAGGGCAATACTTTCTTGGGTTTGACACAGAATACTTCTGGGGGAAATTCTGAAATTGTATGATAGCCTTGAGTTCAATTAGCTTTATCCTTTGTGTCCATATGACAGCCTATAGCCAGTTTGTCTTTATGCTGTATTGATGACAGATTTCTTTATTCCTGGGAATGGTACTTTGCAGCTTTCTTAATTGAATTGCCTCCTGCTACAGCTCCAGTTTGCAAAGATTGTCCTGAAGTCTGGTCCTCAACCCAAGGATATGTTTTTCCTTCCTCTTTTGAAGTGCACATATTCTCTTATTTACGTTAGTGTAAGTATGATATAAGATCACTGAAACAACCCACGTATAAGAGTCCTTTTGGATTATTCTGCTTTTAGATGAAGAATCGAGAAAAAGCCCTGATTTTTTTTGCTTTTTTTTTGCTTTTTTTCCCTCAGAAAAATAGTTTCTTTTAATTTGAGCTCTATTTTCCTCATTTTATGAGACTATCCTATGCAACCTATTTATAAGAAATGCAATAAATTATGAAGTATTTCCCATTGTCCACTAAAGCATCCATTCTCACAATAAAGGAAATTACATCATTATTGACATAAGGATGCTGACTATTTTTTACAGATCTTATTATGTCCTAAGAATTTACAAAATATTTGCTTTAAAAAGAAAATTAGACCTTTTCTATGTACTGAAATTAGACAGATACCTATAACTTTCTGGTTCTTCTTTCTCCTTCCTTTCAAGAATAAACACAGTGTTTGGCCTTCTTCAATACCCTGGGACTTTTCTCATGCTCAGTAGTTTGTCTAAGGAAATGACTAATGATTACAAGATTGTATTAGCTAGTTCCTTAAGTACCTTGGGGAGAATTTCATCTGAGCCTGTGGATTTGAATGCATCTGATCTATGCACACTTTTAAAGCTATTTTTTTACACATTCTGCCTGTGTCTGTCTCTCTGTTAAAATTAATTTTCCTTAGAGTCTGGTCATAATGAATCTTGTTTTTCTTTTTTTTTTTCTTTTTGGGAGGAGTGAAGTGAGACAGCATTGACTACTTCAGCTTTCCCTGCAACATCTATCATGTTTACTTTTCTCTCAAATAAATAATAGGACTAAGCTGTCTTCTTCTTAGTTCTAATGTGTATGTGGAACTAGATTTGTTGCTTTTATTTGGTGTCATGGTAGTCTTTACCATGGACTCTTGGTAGTTTTCGCTTGTGGACTCTTTTCACACTGTCTTTTCAAACTGCTCTCTTTTTAAAATGCATTTGTATTTTTTTCTAATGCATTTGCAATTTAGCTCAGTTTTATATAACTACTTGCAGATTTAAAAGCCTTTCAAGACTCTGAAGGTCATCCAAAGGACACGGTTCTAGGTGGGTTTTCTGTGTCTTTATCTATATTATACATAAACACAGTGGGATATGTACGTGTTTTTTGTTACAAATATTTATTCTAAACATATTTAGCTGTTTCTAGTAGATGTAGTGGAGGCTCAGATCACTGAAGAAGTGTACATTTCAAATATCTAATCCTTGATGTTCACTCTTATTGTAAACTGTGTACATGCTGGAGACCATTATGTAGGATAGAGACTAGTCTCTGCAGTGATATAAACAAGTGTGACCCATTATGTGGGTGATAATGCCAGAAAACAGAGGCAACAACCCAACATACACAAATATGCCTTTGTGGTAGGAGCCAATGCAATCCATTAAACTGTGATTTTCTTTGAATTCCTAATTAAAAATCTTTAAAGTTTCTTGGAATAAAAAAATTATTTGCAGTCATCTCCTGACTCACCCACCCAACCAAAAATCCACTTGAACATAACTTTAGAAGATAAAGAGGTTACAAAGGTGGCTAACATAAGCAGTGAGAACATGCATCTGCTCTGAAGAAAAAACCTCTGAAAGAGGCAACTTTAAAATGATCTTCCAGAAAGATGGTTAGAAAATGTCTTGATTTTGCTAAAATACCACTGAGAAAAGAAGTTGAGGAAGGTGACACGGCATTTGAAATGTAATTGTATGTGCATTTGGGCAAGTGATTGGACTCAAATTTTTCTTCACCCACATTTTTGCTAAAAAAGACAATCTTGAATTCTTGAATTCAGCAGGTTTGTGCAAAGGTTTCTGTCATGAAAACCCTTCCCTTCTTTTTTGTCTCTCATGAATATTAGTTGAAAGAAGTTGGTCTTACTCAATACAAATAGATGTGTTTTACAATATTGCATTATTCATTGTTTATTTATTCAATGTATGTTAACTTATTAATTTCACAATTACTATGTAGAATTACCTGCTTGGATGTGAATTAACAAATCCCTGTAAATTATATTAGCTGGAAATATTATAATTCTGAGAAAACATTTTTAAAAAGGCCCTAGGAATGCTATATATCATTGTTTTCTAACATATTCTCTTCATTCTTTTTCTTAGTGACATGCACTTTATTTTCTTTTTGTCAGTCATGCACATAATCAAGTTGCAAACCACTGATGGGACCCTGCCTGTTACAGGCTTTCATGTATAATAAAACAATTGCATACTATATTGTAATAAATTGCTTAAAGGAGTGACAACTTAATTATCAAGACAGAGCAATGGGCTAGAATTGAAATACCTCATATCTGTGGATAATGACACAGTTAATCTTATCAGAATAGTATCTGGAAGACAGCAGTCTGATTTTTGACACCCAAATTAATCACCCAAAAATATCTACCTGAAAATGCAAACAAATGTTGATATACCATTAAGAATGCAAGTACATGGCCACAACCAGGAACAGCAATATGGATATAATTTAGCAGATACAGTGTAAAACAAAGAACAAGGGAAATGATAAATGATATCTTAATATACACTTTGTGGACTCAGCTCCCTCTCTTTTTTTTATCCAATGCCCTCCTACAGCATGTCTGAGTTTCTTGGAAATAATTTTTCTATTGAATCTACTAAAATTTCCATAGAATGAAAACCATTAGAACTGAGACATCACTGTATATGAGAAAAAATAGTTGTCCTGTATCTACATTGACACATATTTTTCCAAGGAAATGACAGAACAAATACTGTTAATCTCCCTATAACCAGTGATGAAGGTATCCTTGAACTTCAAACTCCTACCTGACAACATCTGAAATTTGAACTTGAGATTTGAAATAACGTTGTTTATGTGTGTGTTTTGCTTAAATGATTACAACATGTATTGTACTTTCTTTCCTGCTTACAGTGCAGCAGCCATAAGAAGAGATGCATTGCTCAGATCAAGCTCAGGCACTTCATCATCATGGATTCGATAGTGCAGGCCAATCGGTGTGAGACAGTGTAAGGCAAAGACATAACTGGTGCTAAGAAAAGTTAGTCAAACGCATGGCAGATGGAAAATTTCTTGAGTAAGAAGTCAAAAATTAAACAGCTACTAGGTTTACTCTGGCTACTGTTTGATAGGACATTTAAACATGCAATTTAATGTAAAAGGTAGCCTACTCTGATTATGTAAAACACTGTTGGTGGATTGAAAATTGAATACTTCAGCATCTTCAAAGAATTTAAGATTAACATATTTCAGGTTCAGAATTAAGTATTTTACTTTTCTAGTTTATAACTAAATAAAACTGGTTTTGTTTTCTTTGCTTTCTTGAACAACACAGGCCATATGCCTTAATGCCAGATTTTCTGTCTTTGGAGTTTCATCTGTTTAAGGACTATCATCAAGAAGATATCAAGTCCTGATTTAAAAACTTAGAGAACAGGAATACACTGAAAATGGCAGCAGAAGTGTCAAGGTAAAAGGAAATTCTGAGGGTAAGTCTTTACTTATCTGTAATTTAGTGCTATCTATTACACTAAGAAGGCAGGAATTGTGGGAGAATGTTACTCCATTTAATTTTTAGTTGTTGCTTTTTAAGCATGAACTATCAGTAATATTAGCAGCTAAGAACTATTTTTCATGTAGATAGACAGTTTCTGTAAAATGGTAAAATTATAGAATGGAATTTTGAAAGACAGTAGCATGAGATAAAAGAATCCCTTCTAATTTTTAATGTAATGTTCTGGAATAACATGATTCTAAAATCTTTTTCTAACACATGGAAGCAGTTGCATATTACTTTTCCATAAAAGTAATTTGAGCCAGCCCATTTGAAAATATTTTTTGTTAACACTATAATTAATTGCTTTAAGAAATAGTCTAAGGTGGTTGCAGAGTATGTTAATATTTAATAATTATGTCTTATTATTTAATTCTGCCTGAACAAGTTAAAACAACCGTAGAATAATTCTGCAATTTGGGAGGAATATTATAGGAGGATAAAAAAACTTTAGGATGTTAAATTCTGATTCCACACCATGAAAGGTCAAAAGAAAAATCCTAGATTTTTCGAGGAAAAAAATCAACTACAAAAGAAAACTTTTGCCATTCTTTGAAAAGTCAAAAATAGCATCTGACTTGTGCTGACTGTGAATGTGATGAAGCAAGTTGTTAAACCTAGTTTCTCATTAGCTATTTATTGTCACTATATATCATATCACAAATTTCTAAAAAATCATTGTAGCATAAATTTATGACAACTGCATTTGGTTACAAAGCTCTCAGCTTATTAACAAGAGATCAGTTCTCAAAGAAATACAGTACCTGTTAGAGATGTCAACATGCAGGCTACTTGTGATTATACCCTATTACATGAATTGATTAATTAATGTATCTCAGAGCAGAATCAGATCCAGACAGTGGATTTTTCTTTTAGTTTAGCAATAGAGGCACATTTTATATGGAACTAAGACTAAAGAAATATCAAAAGCTCATTTAAAATATCCCAAACCCTTTGATTCCTTTTTTCAGAGAAAAGCTTTTGATTCTTGGCTAAAACTATGTAGTTCAGATATCCAGTAATTATTATAGCTACCACAGTTATTTCTGCCAGCTGGGCAAATAATTTCCTGTGAATATTCACTGTTAAATGAATCCTTTCACTTGTACTGATGGCTTTATGTTCGCCTTCTTGTGAATATTCTAGCAAATGGGTTGTTGGAAGGAAGATGTGCAATGAGAACAATTTTCTATAGAAATGACAGATTATTCAAATAAAATGAATAGTTAATTCAACAACTTAAATATTTATACTTTCAATTCTGGGCTTCTCAGGCCCTGGAAATTATTTGTGCTTCAGAAAATTCCTAGTGTGTCCCAATTGCTTCAGTTGTTTTTTCTTCTACTCACTGATGCAAGAATATTTTTTTTTTCCTACGGATTTGTACTCAGGGAAATTAGAACAGAATTGTAATTTTATCTCTAAAATACATTCACAATCCTTATTTTGTGAACATGTTATTCACTACTCACTACAGAAAATAGTCTTTGAATAATTATTATATTTGAGAAATATAGTTGTGAATAATTAATAGAGAAGGAAGATAAATTGGCTCATATATCTAATACAAATACTTAATACCAGACTCTAAATTTTCTGCCTGATTAGAAAAAAATATTGAAGATAGCATGATAGTAACTGTTGGTCAACAATAATCATATAAAGAGATTCACAGTACGTTTGAACTCTGTGGCTGCATTTGCACATGCAAATTTTAATGTTTTTATTATTATCTCAACTCTTCTAAATGCAATAATGCATTTTTTACCATTATCTTTAGGCTTTCTGCTTTTTGAGCATCTTTTTTTTTTTAACTGAGTTTTTCTTTCTTTATAGGAACACTAATAACAATAAATTAACAATTGTTAGGTTGAGTTTAGGAAAATTGTTAATTACTTATTAAGGTCACCTTTTTGAAAAATTACTTGTGGTGATTAAAAGACCAAAGAAAGAAAATAAATATGCAGAGATATGTAAATTAAATTTACATTAGTTAAATTTCTCTGCATGACAAGGACTAATGATATTATCTTTAAATGAGACATTTACTCTTGAACTCGTGTTTCACAGCTGACTTTAATTGTTGTGGTGATTTCATAATGAAATTTAATAATGCTATATTCACAGTATCAGCACGTCTTTCAGGTATGAGTCCAAAAATAATTTGCTATTAGTTTCATGACTGTGTTACATTTTTTGTATACAGCAAACAAACAAACAGAAAGCAAAAAGTCCTTCTTTTTCTCAGAAACCAGATATAAACAGAGGCACCTTTTAGAAAAGAGTTTTTAAAATGTTTTATACTGTCATTGTTAGTCTTGCAAATTCTTCTCACATTTGCAATAAGGATGCTTTCACAACACCCTCCCTCAAAATAATGCAAAATGATCTGATTTCTCCTTCATTTTTTCTGATTTGAGTAATGGCATGCTCAAAATTAGAAAAAGAAATTCACAGCACCAGACATATATGAAACCAATTTTAAAGAAAATTACCAATCAAATATAAAGTCTTAATTTAAATGCAACCTTTATTGTTGGGGAGACCATGCAACTGTCCCAGCTGCAGAACAGAAAGTGTGCTTTTAAAGCCTATGGACATAAGGGGTTTTTGTATCTCCTAAAAATGAAACAGCATTGTTTGAGTATAACAAAGTGTATAGGTTGGAAAGTAAACCTTCTGCATTTCTCCCTCATTTAAACTGAGATGTTCACAGATTTTGAAACATTAGTGACTGTACATGTAAGATTTTTTACCTTAAATTTTAACATAAACTCTGGTATTTGCAGATTTTTTGCAAGAAAATAGTTTTTAGTTTGTTTTCTGGTGATATTTACACATGAAAACACTGTTTTTTCAGTAATGAAAAAATACTCTTTTAATTCTGGTAGGCGACTATGATGGTTCTTCAGGTTCTCTTCAGGAGCTTATTTCAAGATTGTTTTCTAAATTCTTATGACACTTTATTTTTCTCAATATATTTCTCCTGCATAGTGCACTAGGTTTATTCTGATTCCATGCATCTCTTGGGCCTATTTAAATTTCTTCTTCTACCTGAGATGTCTTTAAGCCTTTCTAGGGTGTAATCATGCCCGAGGAAGACATAAGACCTTTTCATTGCTTTTACGGACTAAGGAGACAGCTTGAATCTGCCTTTGGCCATAGCATACAAAATAAGCCTAGGCATCTCTCTACCTGCTATGTAAATATGTCCCTAGGACAAAAATTGGCAGCCATCAGCATAATATTTAAGAGCCTTAGAACTGGTAATAGCTTTACTATCAAATCCAAGTAGAAACAAAATTAAATGTGAGTTTTATAGGGAACTGCATTACTTACTCAGGGACTGTGGCCAAATTTGGATGAAGGTTCTGAAAATTGGAATATATGAGAAAATTATTTTATAATATCCTGAAATCAAAATTGATATAATCAAAAGACTACTAATTGAACCGAATATCGTAATATATTCCCCTAAATCATCGCAGCTCCAAATAAATGAAAGTTTAATCTTGGCAACAACCTCACGAAGCTTTACAAACGTATCTGTAGCCTCATAATCCCAAATGCAAGTAAGAGAACACAGTCTTTGCAAGAAAAGCAAAAGTCTCAGGATCTATCAGGCTTTCTCTGAACTTCCTTAGCCCACTTGGAGAATGACCATATCACCACTAGATACCTGGTTTAGTTGTAAATCATCTTTGCCCAGTGGTGTGAGGTGATGCCTTCTGTTATCATGGTGTTGATACATTTATTTAAGTAATGGATTGCTGCAGTCTAACCTCAGCCAGCAGTCCAGTCTCATGCAGCAACCTATTCCTCTGGGGGATAGGAAAGACAATTAAAAGGGTAAAAGTGAGAAAACTTGTGGTTGCGATAAACACAGTTTAATAGGTAAAATGGAAAAGCCATGCACATAAGCAAAACAAGACAATAATAGCAAATTATTTTCCATTAGCAGACCAGTGTTCAGCCATACCCAGGAAAGTAGGGCTTTATCACAGGTAAGGGTGACTTAGAGGAAAAATGCCATCACTCCCAAACATCTTCCCCCTTTCCTTCTTCTCCCACCTTACATGCTGAGCATGATGCCAGATGGTCTGGGATAACTCTGTGGCCAGTTAGGGTCATGTTGTGTCTGTGTCTCCTCCCAACACCATTGTGCAACTGCAGCCTCCTCACTGTGGGGTGTGGTGAGAAGCAGAAAAAGCCTTGGCTCTGAGTAAGCTCTGCTCAGCAACAGCTGGAACATCCCTGTGTTATCAACACTGTGTCCAGCACTAATCCTAAACAGAGCTTCACACCAGCTACTGTGGAGAAAATTAACTCTATCCCAGCCAAATCCAGAACATATCTAAAACCAATTTGTAGCTATGGTGTGCATCAGAACGAGCTATCTATGACACTAGAAAAGGATTGTAGCTGAGTGGAGCCAGGGGTAACCACAGAGGCCTTAAAAGATCAGACCCAAATTCTCAACTCTTGAAACTAATTACAAATGGTCAGCAGATGATAAAACCAGCTTTAGGGTATCAAACACAATAAAGAAATATTCAACATATAATAAATAATGATTACATAATATAATTGAGGACATATGAAGAATAAGCAAGTAGTCTGATGATTTTGTCAAGCATATATATAAAAATAGCCTAATGTAGATGCAAAACCAAGTTGGCATCTAAAGTTACCAGTACCATTATATTCTTTTTGGATTTGTGATACTGATAACTGGCTTTATCAACACACTAGAGAAGTGAGAATAAAAGCATGATTAACTGTATTATTAGTGTGAATTAGCTTTAATAAATGTATAATTTGGCATATTGGTATTAGCATTAGTTTAACTGGACTAATAATAATTTTGATTAAATTATCAATAATTTCTTCACTCTTCCTTGCAGAGTCTGTCAACTGCAAGTGGTGTAGGGCAACACACCAAAGAAGTATCTTTTAAAAAACAAAAACCTCAACCCCATGTAAAAAGAAGAGAACATAAATTAAGTACTATACAAAAAGACAAAAAGAAAGCACAAAGGTATAGGAATAAATCAGCTTCCAAATTTATAATTGTGATATGATACTCCTGCTCAGGACTATAGGAGGTGAGTAAACTGGACTTAATAGAATTTAATAAATACAGCTGTCATCAAAAGACATAAAAAAATTACTACATATATAGATGCACATATGTGAAAGTTTCAGGCAAGAGAAAATCTCAACTACTAAGTAACATAAAAATAACAAGAGAAACCAAATTATGGCTTTGACTGAACATTGAGTTAGAATTCTAGTATGATGATCCTTTACATTTTTCAAAAAATAAATATGAGAATGTGAATTTTAAAGAAAAACATGAAGTCATATTTTGGCAGCAAACCATAATATATAGATAATATGATGTTTATTAGCATTTACATAACTCCCCTAGACCTCAATTAGTGTTTGTGCTTAAAATTTGGCTGATTGAATTGGCATTGTGTGATTATATGTGATTTCATCAGAAAAATTTTGAGCATACATATAAATAGAATAAATGCAGAAATAAGTGCATTGTGACCTTTGAGGAGAAAGAAGTAAGTGCCATTTAATTAGCACAATGAAAATGCCTGCGTAATGTACAAAAGAAGAAAGACAATACATAGATTTACAGGGAAATTAACCGAAAACAATGATGGCAATTTTATATTGCCATTGCGAAAAATAAAAGGCAGATTTTGCTTTGGAACCTTCCCAATTAGCATGTGTGCTGACACAATATATCTTTTCTAGTCTTAATAAGAAGAGTAGATCACAACAATACTACAAAGGAAGAATATAATGTATTTTATGTGTGTGTTAGAGTGGGCACTCCTTTTTTGCATCACCAGCTCTGGTATAGCTGTTCTGAAAAACAAGCTAAAACAATTTTTGTCATTTCTATTTCTGTAATTTCTCAAGCTTGTAACACAGCAAACCTAATCTCCAGTCCTCTATGGCATAAAAATGAAAGTGTACAGCTTTTTATATTTAAAAGCTTTTAAGAAATGGTAAATGGTGGAATACAGTTGTTGACAGACTTCTACAGTGTCTCTGCCTATTATGGTTCTGCAGCAATATCTGAGTACAACAGGCCTGAGAAGCTGCAGCATTATCTACCCCGGGGTAATCCTGTCTTACTGGGCTGCCATGTGCCAAAACCACTCTCCTTGAAGAACAGAAGAAACAGGGTCCATCCTTCCCGGTAAAACCAACAGCACAGGCATATACTCTCATTTTCCTCAGTGAAATTCTCATTTTAATTGATGTCAGAGTAAAAGACTACTCCTTCTCAAAAGATTAATCTCATATGAATTTTCCATTTGTCCAGGCTTAACACAATTGAACTTGAATTAACATAATTTATTTTAAGAAAATCTTTCCACGTTTTTCAGTCTTTAACTTCAAACAAGTTATTTTACAGGATTTGATACTTGGTCCATGGTCAAGGTTATTCCTGCCCTGCTATTTTATTGGGCTCAGATTCTACAGAGCTTGGGGGTTTTTTTGTGTATGTTCTTTTAAGCACAGGAAAAGAAACTTCACAGCCTTCTATCAAGAAAACTTGGAAGTTTTAACTTAAAATATTTTCCTGTATTTTAACACAAAAATGTTAATTTGAATCTTTCCTGATCAAATATTAGACACTATCAAAACTAGCAACAAACCTTCCCCCAATCAGTTTTATGAAAATGCTTCAGATATTCGATTTATCTGCTTTTGCTTCCAAATATTCATAAAAATAAATCCATGAGCTTTTTAGGATTTTTGAGGGGATACAACAAAAGAAACTTTTAAGGTGAGACAAGGCGGAAGTTGGTATAACTGATAAGAAAAGCAGCAGCCAAATGAGGGTTCCTGTCTTGTCATTCATGAGGCCTAGTGAATTTTATTAATAGTTCCCTCTTTATCTGTGGCAAAGCAATATTCTTAGAAGAAAAATAACAGTTGTCAGAGCATGAAATAATGGAATAGCCTTTCAACCAAAAAGTTTAAGTGAGGTAGTTAGCTGATTCTTAAGTGGGTTTTGACAAAGAGATGCAGGGGATTAAAAGGATATAAATTCATGTAAGAGCTGGCCTAGGAGATCTTGTCCAGTTCTTTGTTCCTTGTAGCATTTGTGGACAAGTGTAGTATTATCAGAATTTTAAAAAATGAGGAAAACTTAATCTCAGAGAAGCAGTTTACTTGAGGTTGTAAATGTGGTTGTATTAACTTTTGGAGTACGAATCACAAGAATTTTTAATGGATTCCATATTCTCCTGACACTCAGGTATATAGTGAAAGCCTCTACAACATTTGGAAGACACTGATACCTTGTTTATAAATTAACATTGAAGGTCAGGCTGCAAATATCTGTCTCTTTCTTCTGCTCTGAAATGAACTGACATGGAGAACTAATTTTTCCTAAAGACTCCCTCAAATGAAACACAAGCCTTTTCCCTTGCTGTGGGAACAACTGGACTGAAATGTGCTCTTAGAAAAATTCAGGGTCAAGACCCTCTATTATGCATCAGTTAGGGCAGAAATTGAATTGAATTGGCTTTTGCCACAAAATCATGCAATTCAAAGACTAATGTTCTGGGATGAGAATTACCAGTCAGAGTTGTTGAAATACTTTATTATTTGTTTGCTAAATAAATACTCTGTAAATGTGTATGTGTGTGTGTGTGTGTGTGTGTGTGTCCCCTTGCTAAATAAATACTGAAAAAATGCTGCTATTAAGTTACTCGGAATATGTTCATCTTTTTCAGGCTGAAAAGAGGAAAAGATTATTCTCTGATAACTAGGTAGCTATGGCAATTGGCTGTTAAATAGCATATTTTGAACCCCTCCCTTCTCCACAAGATACGAAATTATTTTAAAAAGAACAACTGTGGTAGGAAAGCAAATCACCTCTGCTGGCTCTGAAGCATAGGGAATTCTCTTGGGAAGTGAGATAATTAGTTATTCCCTAACAACATTAGATGAGGGAGAAGGACGACAGGTTGGGGAAAAGGAAAAAAGATAAATAGAAAAAGAAAAAAAAACCAAACTACTGACTAGGGATATTGTTTTAGCTCAAAATATTTTCTGATTTTTAAAAACATTCTAAAATTATTTTCAATTGACCAAGAGTACAATTTCAGTGAATGCACTACTAGCTATAAATAAGACTATTGAAGAAAAATTACTACTTCCCATGATTAGGACTTATGTATCTAAACCTGAGAGGAGCTGAGCTCCACTGACAAGAACAACAAAATTACAAATTAAATATTATAAAATCAGTATGAACTTTGCCTGGGTACTTTTGAATTGGTTAGCATAAATTTAAAAACATATAATACTTATAATACTTTTCAAATATGCACTCCTAAAACCATAAAAAGAGTATCGGCTTGCTATAAAATATTTGTCCCATATTATTTTGATATTTAAAAATCAGGAATAGATTTCATTACCAGTTATGACAATCACTCTTACCTTAAACATCAGCAGCATCAGAACAATGGACTGCATTCTGCTCTAGAGTTGCAATTCTGAACAGAGCCTAGTATTTCCTAGTTGTCAGAGTCAAAAAACAGGTATCATATCTTAATTAAGAGGCAGTATAAGTTAAATATATCAATTATCCTATATGGAAGGGAGTACATCCGGGATAAAAATTATATAAATATATTAGGAATAACCTAATTTCCAGTGAATATAATTTTTCCTCAATAGTAATCAATAATAAGAACATCACTGAAGACCATATTTTCCTCTTTTTTCCCCCCTTTTTTAATGCATTGACTCTATATCTTTCAAATCAATTACACTTTTCACACACTATGGATATATAGGATTGAGATCTTCCATGGACTATGTTTGGCATATGGCTTGCCATATGGCTATAGTCTGTATTTCCCCATTTTTTCTCTTGAATTTCTTAAAGATTTTTTACAACAGCCTTTGATTTTTCTGTGAGCCAAAGACTTGCACCCTAGGGATAAAGTCTAGCTCTTCATTGCCAGAATTATCAAGAATATTCAGCATAGCTTTTATACAACTTCTGCATCTTCTTTTATATTAAAAATCTTCTTTCTATCAAAGTAATTTACAAACAGTTCATCTACATGTATTCTACAAAAGCTTCAAATTATCCTGTTTGAATTCTAAAGAGAATTAACTTTAGTCTTCTAATGTATTGTTTCTCGACCAACTATTAGATCTGCATCTGTGTCAGCTGCTCATTTGACTCATTATGAGTAACCAAGCAGTCAATTTGTACTGTAACTCAAAGGTAATTCCCTGAGAAGACTGCGGTTCTTTTTCCTGGGAAGAGGTTCTTGGTATCAACTAAATCTATTGTGAGTTTACCAGCTGAGCTCTTACACAGTAAAATTAGCAAACTATGCAATCACCTAGATAGTAGCTTACTTGTAAATATACAGATACTTAAGATGGTATGGTGCTTCCTGTTATGCTTCAGAATTCTGAGTCATAAATCAGTAAAAACACAAAGTTCAATCCTGTTTTGGGGGGGGGTTTGGGTTTTTTTTGTGAAAGATTTGAGCTGGGTGAAGTTTTATGTGCAAATGCTAAAAGTACCATATTTCTTGGTACTGCTTCACACTCTGTTATGCCCTAGACTTTCAGAAAACTTGATTTACTGGTTACTAGCATATCAGATATTCTGATTTAGGGTACTTCTTTGTAAACAGGCAATATGGTGGAATAACATAAATTAATAATTACTATAAACCTAGTCAAACTTGTATGTTTGCCATTTCAGCTGGTGTCCCTGGCTCCAGAATGGAGTAGGTGATACTGTAAGACTATTGTAGGTCCTCTTCTTTTGCACCTATCTTTCCTTCTTCTTCCATGCTGCCATCCTAAGATACCTTAGTCTGCCCAGTTACATACCTCATTAACCATTTTTTTCATATCTAGTCATGATGGAAATTCTATCACTCTTGGCATATCTCGTTTTCTAATATGTAGTATTACATTTCATTGTGGACATACAGGATTCTGCCAGCTGGCATCTGTTAAGCTACAGATATAACAAAAGGGTGGAGAAGGTCTTGTCCTCTTACTGCAGAGCCCATATATTCAGGTGGCCATATTTATACTTGGTAGGGTTCCAAAATACCAAGCTGTGTTTTCAGTTATAGTTTATCCTTGATCACAACTATGTGGACAGTGTGTTTTCTCCTTCCTCCTACTATATTATTCAGACTTGTGTGATTAATACATGAAACAAGAGTGTTCTAGTCTGTACCATCTTACCTTGTCTCAATGTTGAAATGACTGAATGACTTTATTGGACTTTACAAGTGTGTAACACATTGCTCTATAGATACGATAAGATATTGATACAGCAAAATGTAAATGTAAGACATCTAAACCTGATAATAACTATATATAATTATCTATTGCCACTTGAGAATTTTCAGGGCATCTTATCTGGGCTCATATTACCCTCTGTAGAAGAGTACAGACCTTTTTTAGGTCGTTTGTCCTATCCGAAGGACAAAATTTACATTATATCTGAAGATATATTAGACAATGTAAAGTATCTTAAACTTAACTGTGTTTAGTTGTCAACATCTGAGTTCTAAATTTCTAGGCAACCAAATTGTTTCCATAGTCTATTCAATCAATTCAGCTAAGAAGATTTGCCTCACCCTAAAAAAACATCTGGTGATCAATCAGCTCAGCACTTCTCTATGGTTCCCTGACAGAACTGTGTCTCCTCACTGACTGTCATGGGAACTTTTAGATTGTGATCCTTACACACTAGAAAGGACACAGGAGTTTACGAGTCTTAAAAAGAATCCCAGCATGTGTTACTTTCCTAGATACTGGATACTTGTCGGTTTTTCTTTCTCCCTGGGTGTTGTATTGCACTGTTTCATAAGTTGCACTGTTCATGGTTTTATATTGCAGTTTTGTTTATATATTGCATTGAGAAGATGGTTTGCTCTGTATTCCCCCGGAGCTTGTGAAGTTGGTTCAGCTCTCCCTTAGCCCTCCCCGTTGGCAGTGTCCCATTGGTCGTGGGTCTGTTCCTCCCCTTTCCCTGAGTTTAAAAGTGCCCACCATCTTCCCTCTCTCTCTCTTGCTCCTTTTGCCATGTGCGTAACAGAATAAACTGTTGATCACCTTCACACGGGAGAAAAGAGCCTTCTTTGGTTTTTGCCTTTGTCTATGAGGATTTCCCACCCCTCTCTGGTCCAGAGCTAGCTGGAGGACCTGAGGGGAAAAAGGGATTTACCTCACCCAGGTCCTCTTGGCTAGTTCTAGACCGTGGGGGATGCAGAAATGCCAGCAAGGACAAAGGCAAAAGACCAAAGGAGGCTTTCTCCTGTGGGAAATGGTCCCACTGTTTATTGTAGCTTCCAGGTGGGAAGGGGAGAAAAAGAGACCGAATAGAAAATGGTGGGAGGTTTTAAACCTGGGGAAAGGGGAGAGGAGGAACAGGACCCCAACCAATGGGATACAACCGATGGGGAGGGGCGAGGGGGAGGGCCGAAACCACCACTGTAGCTTGGGGGAGTACAGAGCGAATCATTTAGTGTAATAGAACATTCATGAAACAAACTACTTTAGTGCAATACAACACCTCCACCTTTTTTGTGAAATAAAGTTAAAAGAAGGGCATCGGGCTTATTCTGATTCAGAATATGAATTTGTCCACCACTTATAATTTGTGGGCCAATTAGATTGCTTTTGGTCTGCTAACTCCATGTGGTTGACTTCTGAGGTAGTAGGGATTAGACTGTTATGGTTTTAAAAATTAAACAACGTTGAACTCCAAATGCCAACACTATTTGAAAAAGAACAACAAGAAACGACAGAATTGTTTTAACTATTGAAGTCCACCACCCTGTGAGTCTCCAGACTTTGAACCCACTAAACCAGTCTTTGGATTCTTGCTTTACTTGTCTGATCATGCTTTTCATGTCTTGGAGGGATGCGTGGATGCTGGGAGCTTTTGAGGTTAGGTTCAGGCAACAAAGTCTCTCAAATTCCTGGCACTCGTGTCCATGCAGCAGCAGGAGGAAGTCTATGGCTGCATGATTTTGGAGTGTGGCCTGCCTGGCAGTCTCCTTTTCTTCTAGGAGGAACCTGATGGCGGTGGATGTTAAGTTTGCCTGTTTGACCACCCAGCACTCTAGGTGGCCTAACTCACCTACGGCTTTGGCTGCTGTGACCCATGGAAGGAATAGGGACGCAGCAACTCTTTGATTTGGACTAATGAAAAATTTTGGAATCACATTTTGGGTCTAATTTGTCAGCACTTCTCTTTTGAATTTTGTTGGCCAAATTGTTTTTATGAATCCATTTGCCAATTAAGGTTTGGTTGGGTACTAACAAGGACAACCACCCGATGGTACATGGCCCTCCTAAAAGTCAAGAAGGGATTCCTGCCCACGCTCGATCTCCACAAATCAGGAACAGACCTTTAGGGAGGTTTTTGGGATGTGAATGATAGGGATTGTCTGATGTGACATGGCTCAGAATATTATATCACTTTTTGGTGGTGAATTCCTCTCGATATTGCAGAATGGTGTGAAAGGCTTTGGTGTTAGATAATGGGCTTAAGGTAAAGTGAATGCAGTATAGTGCCAGAGAGGAACCCAATAGCTCTAATTCTTGGGGTTCTTGAGCTACTTTGGGCAAATTTGGTAGCCACTCTTCTACAGGGTTCTTAATCATTACAGCCCGCTGCCGACGCTTTTCACGTTGTTGGATGTTGTGTGATTCAGGACCTGGGTTAGGCATAGGTGTGTCAAAGCTGACTGGGTATTCTCCAGCTAGCAATAGAATCCCTAGCAGGCAGGTAGACAGAGTCTCTTGCTGCTGCAGTGCACAGGCATATATTTTCTTGTTGGAGCATCAGTACCATGGTCACTCAGATGTTCTAGCATGGCTGAGGGACGATCCACATGGCTGTCAGATTGCTCAGCACAAACTGGATGACATCTTGGATAGGGCTCATTGCGAGGTTGGGTGAGAGGTAGGTTTTTTCTAAAAAGAAAACCAAATATTTTAAAGCATATTAAAAGTCAGTGTGTCTGCTGGAATGTGACCAGATCTCAGGAAGGTTTTCTCTCGTCTTTCCGATGGCATCTTCTTTTTGAAGCTTCTTGCCTTTTACCCCCTTCTGCTGGAGCTGGACTTTTGGGAATGAAAGGCTTTACCCACTTTTGCGGTATCTAACCTGATAGATCCACCTGAGGGGGTGGATACGCACGAGTAGCCACGCCTCCAGGTAATGAGCTCGTAAGGGCCCTTGGTCTCCCAGGTTTCTAGGTCCTTAATTAGGACTGGTGGACGCTGAGACAACGCAAAATAATTACTGCTGTTAAAGTGACGTACCACCAGAGGACTCATATTTTCAAATGAACAATTTAGAAAAGTAATTGTGAACATGGCTTTGCAGAGCTTTTGTTTTTGCTACATCCACACTGTTGAACTGCTCTGTCTATCCGGGACTTGCTTGAGTGTCTGATGGGCATGGTCAATCATACCTTGGCCTGTGGGAGAGTAGGGGATGCCAGTTTTATGTTCCACACCCCACTGGTGGACAAACTCTAGGAACTCCTTGAATGCATTGTCGGTCTTAATTTCCCTAGGGATCCCCAGCACCGAAAAGGCTTGCACTAGGTCTTGTTTGGCATGCACAGCCCTTTCTCCTGTGTGGGCAGAGGCATAAACTGCAAAACTGGGAATGTGTGTTACGTCCGTCTGCCACACTTTGCAGCTCCCAAGGCCTCGGGGGTTAATCCCAATACCCAGCGATGGCATGGCCTGGAGCTGGCAACTGGGACAGGCAGTCACAATGGCCCAGGCTGGGCCATGTTAGCTGGAACTGACGGATCAGACCTGGCACATTCTGATGGTATTGCTGGTGACTCAGCTTCTCCTGTTGGAAGATGTCTGGGAGGTGTGCCTTTTCAGCTGGGGCAGCAAGGGAGTTTGCTTTATAATTCCCTTCTGCGATTTTCACCTGGCAAATCAGTATGTGACCTCACGTGAATTACATAGAACAGAAGCTCTCTATGTGAAACTAAATAAATTAGTTTCAAGAGCAACCTGAAGAGATGCTCGTTCTCGATGCCTTTGAGAGCTGCCTGCTCCACCCTGGACACGATCCCTGCCACGTAGGCTGAGTGGGTTACCAAATTAATTGGCTCCGAGAACTTCTCAAAGGCTCTCACGATTGCGGCCAGGTCGACGACCTGGGGCGACCTCTCCACAAACTCAACATCAGCTTCCCAATGCTGAGTCTGGGGATTTCTCCAAGTCATCACCAACTTGTGAGATGCCCCAGATGAGTCAGTGAACACTGTGATAGCTTTGAGTGGCCTATGACTCCTTTTTTCACGAGGAATGAGGTGGAATTCCACATTAAACAATTTGTGTGATAGGGCGTGGACTGATATTTGTCCACTGTAGCAGTCCAGAGATAACTGGAGATTGGCATTGCTCTGGAGCAGGCCAAATATCTTTTTGGTCAACCTTTTGAGAGAGTTCTTTCCCTCCTTAAAAGGTTTGATCAGGACTTTGACAAAGTCACTACCAGCCAGCTCACGCAGTCATATCCTGGCTTTCTGGATCAGCTGAGCCATCAGCTCTTGTGGCTCGGTGATGGTCTTGGATCATTGGTGGGAGAAAAAAATCCACTCTATGATTAGTGCCCTTCGATCCATTGGAATATCAAACCATGCAAGTGTGGCAGCTTTCCCAGGACAATGAATTTGAAAGGCAGCTCTGCCTGATAACAATGAGCCTGCCTCTCAGCCAAAACCTTCAGTGCTTTTTTGATTGCGATTTTTGCCTCTGGGGTCAGTTCCCTGGGAGAAACCAGCTCTCTCTCCCCCTTCAATAAATTAAGGAGGGGGCTTAGGTCCTCATTGGTGAGTCCTAACCAGGGCCTGACCCAGTTCAAAGACCTGCACAAGGAATGGAGATCTGCTAGGGTTTTGACATCATTATTGTTTTCCTATTTCTGCGGAACAACAGTCTGCACAGTGATCTCCAAGCCCAGCTACGTCCAAGGTGGCACCCTTTGGACTCTGTTTTCCTGCAGTTGGAATCCAGCAGAGGTTAAAACTTTGACCACTAGGTCAAATGTGTGTTGGAGTATAGAGTCATTTGAGGAGCATACAAGCACATCGTCCATGTAGCAGAGGATGATGGCCTCCCTTCTTTGGGCGTGCACCGAGGACAGCAATGAGGCCACGTACCACTGGCAGATGGAAGGACTGTACTTCATGCCCTACAGCAATTCCTTCCAGTGGTAGCGCTTCACTGGGGCTTCTTGATTGATGGTAGGAACTGAGAAGGCAAACCATGGGGCATCTTCTGGGTGTAGGGGAATTTGGAAGAAACAGTCCTTGATGTCCAGGACAGCCAATTGCCAATTTTGGGGAAGCATTTTTGGATAAGGCATCCCAGATTGGAGTTACCCCATATCCTCAATTACTTTGTTTATTTCCTGGAGATAATGGAGGAGTCGCCACTTATCCTTCCCTGTTTTTTTATTACAAAGACCAGGGAATTCCAAGGGCTGCTTGTCTCTTCTTTGTTGCCTTTGGCCAATTGCTCCTCCACGAGCTCCTCAAGCACCTCAAGTTTTTCTTTACTGAGTGGCCATGATTTACCCAAACTGGAGTGTCATCCAGCCAACATTAATTTGTGAGTAGGGTGCTCCACAGTGTCTGCCTCAACAAATCCTGCGAGTCTCAGAGATAACTAATTTGACCCCCCACTGGGACATGGTGTCTCTCTTCCACAGGGGGTACTTGTAGTTGGTGACAAACGGATGAACACTGGCCGATTTCCAGTCTGGGCCCTCAATTTGTACTATGCTTTTTGAGATATTTGCCAATATGCCCCCTCCTAAACCTTGGATTTTGCCAGCCACAGGTTTCAATTCCCATTGTGACGGCCACACCCTCTTCAGGAATGATAGTCACATCTGTCCCCATGTCAAGCAATGCTTTGATGAGGAGATGGTCTGACCCATGGGTTAGGTTGCATCCCATAATGTGTTTGTCCTCTCCAACCACTTCTGCCCAGTAGAAGTGAGGGTGCTTGTCATCTACTGGAATGGGAATGGCCTTGAGGATGATTTGCCCCTTGGCCAAATAGAAGGGTGGCTGAGGGCAGTGCACCAGGAGAATGAGGTGAGTTATGTCTCCCTTTATGGTCACAGGAGCCACTTCAATCTTCATGAGTGTGTGTGCAGTGTCCCCAATAACAAAATACTCACTGTCCAGTCCTGTGTGATTTATCATCAATTCTCGTTAGTCATCCGGCAGGTCCACTCCTGGACCAATCCAGGATTGTCCAATGGGTAGATCTGAAAAGAAAGGCTTTAGTAGTCATGAGCCTGAAATGCTTGTGAGGCTGCCAAACTTTGTTACTACAGTTTTAATTTTTATTTTTCTGGTGGTCCGTAACCTGCTTCCCTTTTCTGTTAAGAGAGAGGCTTTTCCCATAGTGGAGCCCGCTGCATTTATATCATGGCACGGGGCAGGTTTGTGCTCTGGTCTTAGTTTTTTGTTTGTTGGTCCCTTCTTCTTTTTGATTTTTCTTCTTCTGTTGTTGGCTTTGACAGTCTCTGGCGAAGTGTCCTGGCTTCTTGCACTGGAAGCAGATGACACTTTTAAGCTGTTCTGGTGACCTCTGTTGCCTCTTTACTCCTGATGTTACAGCTGCTGCAGTTTTTGGGTTTGCCAGTCCTAGTTTTTTCTCTGGTGCACTGAAGAGCTCCACTTTCTTGGCACATGCTTCTATCATCTGTGCTAGTGTAGATGGAGGATCAGTAGGCAGTCCTAAGATTACCCTGTGGCAGGTTTTGTTGGCATTCCTCTGAGCCATCTCCTTAGTTAATCCTGCCTATGCCACTGGGTCTTCCACTTGCCTCTCCACTTGTGTACGAAGCTGGTCGAGAAACTGCAAAAAGGTTTCTGAGGTAAACTGTTTAATATTAACATAATTACCCTTTGTTTCAACTGTTGGTAATAGGTTAAAAACGTTTTATGCAGCTCCACAGATTTTGTCTAGAATGAATTTGGATAACACCCAAGCTTGGTCCTCGGGGTTAGCCCACTCCCCCTCGCAGCACAGATGTTCATAGGTGATTTCATTTCCATCTGCATGTCTTGCACCCTGGGTGCTTTGCTTAAGTTCCCCCAGGAGTCCCTTCAGAGATCTCTTCCAAGTGCTTTCCCACAGGTTGAACTCTGAGGGGGTTAGGAGACAGCAGAAGAAATCTCAGAGGTCAGTCAGAACTAATTAATTTGATGTTAAGGTAGGTTTCATTATTCCCTTAAAGATCCCACTGCCTCAGCCAAACTCCCTTTGGGTTTCGCAAATTTCCTTTTTGTTTTGGTAGGAGAAAGGCTGATAGCTTCTAGTTGCATTTCTCCTACCAGAATATATGACAAGAGCGGCTGACAGTATGGTTTCCTCTTCCTGGTTCTGATCCCCATCCGCATGGGAGGTGGGAGGGAGACCACCCCCACCACAGGAATCCCACCCTGTGGGAAAGAGGAGGTGGCCCGCCTCCCCCCCGTGTGGGAGACAGGAGGTGACCCCACGCCATGGAAAATGGGAGGGGGAGTGTGGGAAACAGTAACAGGAGAGGGGGTGGAGTCGCCCTGGAAGGAGGAGTAACCATGGGAACTAGGATTGCAACATCTGGAGGTGGGGTTGCAGGATGGCATTATGCAGGGCGGGAACACGGAGGAAGAAGGAGGGGTGTCCGAGGGAAGGAAGGAGCTGTGGGATGGCAAAGGGCTGGGGACAGGGACATGAAAGGTATTGTGGGAAAAAGAAAGGTAAGATGGAGGGCTCATCACGTGGCCGGCGCCATCTTGGATCCCTGCCATGTGGTCGCTGCCATGTGGATGGGGGGGTTATCTTTAAAACTAACAGATCCCTGAACTAGGGTAGAGGGGTATAATAGGGAAAGTACTCTGTCAGTCTGCGCACAACTGCCAGAGTGAGTGTGCTGAGCGGGAGGTAGGGGGCAGGAAAATAATGGCTGTTCCAGGTTCCCTGCGTTTTTTGGGATGCCCCATGCGTCCCCACCAGCTCAGGGGCTGAGGGTTTGGGAGAAGGGGTAGGAGAAACTGGAGGAGTTTGCTGTGGCTGTGCCTTCACTTCCCTTTTAATCAATTCTTTGCGAATTAAAAGGAACAGTGGAAGAAATTTGGATACTGTTTTGTTTCCCTGCTCTACTTTGAGAGTTAATAGGTCTCCAATTTTGTCCCAGGAAGAGACAGAATCTACATTTTGCAGGGTAAACTGAGGGAAATTAAGAGATAACCAGAACACAAACTGCTTTAACTGTTTCTCATAAATTGTAACATTCCCACTACTTAAGATATCCTGAATTTGGGAATATATGCTTCTTCGTTGCGCAGAAAGTTGAGAGCCTATCCTGATGTTAAAAGCAATCTGCACAGTTAAATCTACCTTTCTTTGCAGTCAGATGCAAACAGAAACTCAAAGTGTTGAAAAAACTGCAAAAAGCAGCCTGTTGCCACCAATGTAACTGATAGTCCACATAATCCACACATGGATCCCAGCCATTGCGTGGGTCTCTGACATCACGAGAGCCCCATGCTTGGATGCCAGTTGTCAGTTTTCCTTTCTCCCCAGGTCCTCTTGGCTAGCTCTGGACCGTGGGGGATGCAGAAATGCCAAGGACAAAGGCAAAAGACCAAAGGAGGCTCTTTCTCCTGTGGGAAATGGTCCCACTGTTTATTGTAGCTTCCAGGTGGGAGGGCGAGAAAAAGAGACCGAATAGAAAATGGTGGGAGGTTTTAAACCTGGGGAAAGGGGAGAGAAGGAACAGGACCCCAACCAATGGGATACAATCGATGGGGAGGGGTGGGGGGGGATGACACCACCACTGTAGCTTGGGGGAGTACAGAATGAATCATTTAGTGCAATAGAACATTCACGAAATAAACTACTTTAGTGCAATACAACAGGTACCAGGTTTTAAAACTATATACACAATATTTTTATATTTGAAAATCGGTCGTGGATTTGAACATCTGTGAGTTCAATGCTGTGACAGGAAATGTACTCTATCTGTTTCAAGACAGAATTAACATTGAGTTAGGTATTAATGACCTCTACAAGGACAGATGCAAAAAGATACTGAACCTTTTGTCAGTACAGTATCTAACTTGTCTTCCTTGTGGTACACTGCATAAAACCAGAACAAAACAAAACACCTACCACACCTTCACATCTTTTTTGTGACTAGAAATTTCACTAACAAACTTAACACTGTTTATTTTGACACAAAGTTAACATTTTCCCACTGTATGATTCTTACGCTATATTGTTCACTACACGGTTACTAAATGCTTCAACATCTCCCTAAATCTATTCACATGAGTGATCTTAGCCTAACTCCAACTGACTGCACTTATATGCAAAATCAAGCATGTCGGTTTTAGGTTCATTTCACCTAATTTCCCCATTCTAATATCTGCAACAGCTCCAGAAGGGCCCCAAATCAGTAAACCAGCATGACCTCAACTCCTCTCACCAGCTGGTGACCTGTACTAGTTGCTTACTAGTTTGATCTACTTATACTACTGAATGAAGGATATTTAATAAATATAAATAAACAACTTTAGTTTCTGTACTGAATAATTACATAATAATGCAACAATACCATTGCTGTTTGATAATATTCTAAAATAAAAGTCAACATTTCTACAATAGATAAAATATGTCATACCTCTGTGATAACTAAAATATTTCATGGCAGTATCTACACAACTAAGTGTTGGTTTCACATAAATAAACTTTAAAATGTTTTAATGTAATTCATCTTGACATTCTTTCATAGGAGTGTTTGAACATACAAACCTGCATTCAAGGAAAGCAAATGAATACCTGGATGATTTATTTCAATGGAATGAAAACAGACTTTACCGATCACAGTATTTGACTGGGAGAGTCAAATAAAGAAAGAGCTCGTGTATGGTGAGGGACCCAGAAAAAGAATGCCACTACATATTGCAAACTCCAAAAGAGTAAATCAGAACTAAAATAGAAGTAGCTGATTTTATCAAGCTCTCAATATAAAAATTAGAAGCTGTGTAACTAAAATTTATTATTTCATGCTTCATGTTACTATTAAGACATACTCTGAAAGCAAAGGTTTGCTAATTTATTATGCTATAATACAGTAAAGAGTGTTCTCATGGAGGAACCTGAAATGATTTCTTAAGAATGCAGTTACCATTCATGGAATGGTATAGAATAAAAAAAAAAAAAAGGAGACTTAAGAATTATAGAAAATATGCTACCAATAAATATGCATATATGAGTCCAATTCCACTATTCATATCATATATATATATATATATATATATATATATATATATATATATATATCACTAATAAAAGATACAAGCCACTCCTCCCGATAGACATTCTAATTATCTACAGGGCATTGTAGTAGAAGATGACATATTCCTAATGAAATTATTTCTGTAAATGAAAACAGCCAGTCAGTTGGTACCTGAGACCCTGCCTTTTGGAAAATAAATTCAGCAGCATCTGAATATAGCATAACAGAAAAATGATTGAATGAGACCTGTGTGGCATAAGTCTACTCAAGGTCCAATGGAATTATCACTTCCTAGGTTGCTGGAAAATAAAGGTGCAGAATATCTCAAGGCATCTCATGATTTAGTTTTGGCGACACCAATTTATCCCCATTGCAGGGCAATGAACCAGAAAATATCTTAGAGCAGACTTCTGATTCAAATTCCAGGGTATTTTGTGCTTGGAATTGACAACATTTCAACATAAAGGGCATTCTTAGAGCAACATAATATGGCATCTTAAACCGATTGATTATATTCTTTATCCTCTTCTGCTTTTCCCCAACAGACATAACAAAATTTATGCTAGTACATTATTTTAAAGGGTGTAGCCAATTGTAACAGAAAAAGAAGCAAAAATTAGTCTTTTTCTCACATATTTCTATATACTGTCTTGTTCTCACTGTATTAAATCTTGTTTTAGTTACAGCCATCCATGAGAGACATTCTAGAGATTTTGCTGAGTTTAGATAAGACTGGACATGATTAATGTCACTCTTCAGTTGGTTACTCAGTGTGGGGGTATACTGTCTGTATCAGATTCCAAGCCCACACAAAAAATTTTCCTCCAGTCTTCTCCGCTGTCATCCACAAAGATAAAGAACTACTCCCGTTAACTCCCTCCCTGATAACTAATAAGATCTTTTGCTTGCCTAAGGAATTAAAAAATGCATCTCAAGGAGTGAAAACAGAAAACAAGACCTGAATATACAAGTGTTTGCACTGGATCTGATCTGGGCTCCATCTAACTCTGCGTTCTGACAAATGAGCAGACAAGCACTGAACACCTCAGGAGAAGGCATAAAAAAAGCAGCCCTTTTATAGGTAAAAATTGACTAAAATTATGAGTGATATCCTTGTACACAAAAATAGCAATGAATACTAAGGAAGTTTTGTTGGCTTTCTTTTATTATTTTAAGCTCTTTTTATTTTAGACTTTACCTTGGTTGCTACCTTCTGTGACCTGTGGCACGTGGATGTCAGGTATTTAATGCCGTTTCTAATACCCTGGTATGCTGGAGACAAACATTTATGGCAGGCATCCACAAAAGGAGTGGCTCTTCCCTTTTTTTTTAAAGTTTCAATTGATTTCCCAGAAGTTTCTCCATTATTCATGAAAATTTCATGTTATATATATGTCATATAATATTTTATGTATTTCATACATATAAAAGTGCTATGATTCATATTAAAACATTGCCTCTATCTTTTTATATCCTATTTCTTGCTCATTCTATTTCACCTGCTGGCCACATCTGTGTGAAGGATGTTTACACTGTGCCTAAGAATAACTACATAAACGTTGCAATGAATGTATTGTTGCCGTTGATCCCAGCAGTAAAGGTATATGTTAAGCTCACTACTTAAGACAAGCCCAGGTATCTGTTGCACATATTTTCCAGGAATTCAAGTGACTATGTTAATGACTATGCTAATTTTTTTTTCTAAGGTTATTACTTGATATTTTTAAACCAGAAGATTTAAAATAGTTTGTTTAATAATCTTGCTGCTGTTTTTAAATGTTACACAAAGCCCCAGAGAATAAGCATGTATAATTCAAAGAAAAATAAGTACATAATTCCTTTATTATGAGATAAAACTATCACGGTGAAGAGTGACATTCTTTCCATGAAAATTAGTCATGCAAATTGGTCAATACATTAACAGATTATTCAGTATATATTTCAAATGTAATCTGTTAGATCAAAATGAGTAGTAGATGTGCAACGTAATCTTTCCAGATTTGCCAGCAACTTTTCCAGTATGATGCAGAACCGAATGATAAGCATAGTTCCAAAGTAAGCTGCATATCCCCCAAATATAACTGGAGAATCCAGTGAAAATTTACAATGACTTTTAGCACTGAAAATATCAATATACCTGAACTTTTACTTCTGTTGAATACAATTACAGAATGTGGAGATTTTGGCAAAGATGGAATTAGAAAAACAAAGTAAAAAAAATAAATTATCCAGCTGTATGGTCTTGTATCACACTTGTGAGAAGGAGTTGTAGGAGGCACAGGCTCCCTACCTCTGCTTAGGAGCTGTCTTGAATCCTAGTCCTTTTATAAGTTATGATATGGCCGTGTGTGTGCCTAGACCTGTACCTCGGATCTGTGGATTTGACTTCCCTACATAACCCCAGACCTGCCAGGAAATCCCTGGGCTGGCTGTGCTCTGCTGCTCTGTGTGCTGTGTGGCTGCACCTGGCCATGTGCACATTGCCTCTGCCGCACTTGCTCTCACAGGAGGGCTGTAAGCAGTTTTCCCTTGCTGCGCCCTGACACAATATCACTGAAATAGGATTTTTTAGTTATTATTATTTTTATTTAGGAGATGAAGAAAATTAAATTTTGAGGACACACTGAGCTTCTCAAGGTGAAAGAAACCACCAGAGCTAAAACAAGCCTTTAAAGCTTATGACTTTTAAAAGATTAAACTGAACTCTGCAAACCATTCATTTATTACTAGTATTGGTTGCTGAAGAATTCAGGTAAATTTTGTCACAAGAAAAATAAAGTTGGTTGAGAAATATCAACTGTGAGGTTCAGAAAGGAGAATAGTAACAATGGATAGATAACTTGGATTGGAAAGAAAAGGCTTTGCTAAGTCTTTTGTGTTTGTCCTAATTGGCTAGGAAGCAAGCAGAAAGGCAATACAGAATATGAGAGAGAAAAATGTATTTGTTGTTTTTTCTTTTTTTTTTGTTGGGGGTTGTCTTGGTTTGAAAGACAGGTGTCTGCCAAGAAAGGCAGAAGCCTCTTTTTTAAATGGAGAAGGTAAACCCCCTCCCTCCAAATTATTATAATTTTGAAATTAAGGTGCTCTCAGGCAAAGATATGGGAATAGGAATAACAGTTCTTTACTAGGAAAATTAAAATAGAAATACAGTATTACAGAGAACAAACCCCAAAACCACTGACAGTCAAAATACAACCTGACCCCCCGTCAGTCAGGGTGTTGGTAGCAGTCCCATTAAATGGTGGCTGCAGTCCTCCTGCATGACAGATGTGGTTCAGTTGGAGCAGTGCTCCTGTAGAAGGGTGCAGTTTTCCTCCAAAAGTCCAGTGATGATGACAAAAGGTCCGGTTTTACCTTTGGAATCCAGTGGAAAAAGGCTGCCTTGGTCTTCCAGATCTCAGTTTTTATCTAGGTAGGAAAGGCTTGGCTCCTCCCCCTGGCTCCCAATACCAATGGCATCTCCCAATGGGCTGATGTAATTTTATGAGTTGTTCAGTGGCACTCAATGGCCCATTAACAGATGATATCTCCCTGAAGGAAGGATGGGTTGTGGAAAAGATAAAGATGACTGCCCCACCTGGTTTTAACAGATGGCCCATTAGCAGAGAATATCTCCCACAGAAATAAGGATCACTGCCCCATCTGGTTTCAACAGATGGTGGTAGAATACATACTTATGGTCATATCCTGTATTGCAACCTAAGACAGGGGTTTGCTTTGGTTTTGTTTTGATTTTTTGAGCCTACCCAGAGAAAGGTAATTGTGCAATTAATTTTCATTTGTGTTGTAAAGCTCTTTTGGTTTTATAGACTGCAAATAAAAGGCTGTAGAGATATTTATGCTCTTGGTATTTGCATGCAATGGGGCTGGCAATGACTATGTTCCTGGACAATATTTTAGCTCATAAAGTTTGCAGTATGCTGAGCTGACCAGCCACTGTACGTAATAATCAGCTAGGATTGACCATGGCATTTGGATCTGGAATGTGAATAGCCATGCAGGTGTTCAGAGACTTTTTTGATTAATTCCCTAATTAAACCTAGATACTGCTTCCCAGTTCTGAAAGTAGTTCAGGGTTTCAGTTTTGAATTATTTGATTCCTCTTAAAGTTTAGGCTTATTCATTTTCTTATTTATACTTATCTCACCATTCACTGAGGAATACAGTGTGAAAACTGTGCACTAGTTCTGGTCTTCATTTATTTAAAACACAAGTTTTTGTAGTGGATTCAAAGAGCTCTTTCTGGGACGCAATGAGGTGAAGAGAGAAAACAACCGTTTGGTGTGCAGCAGCAGTTTGGCCTTTGTCAACTTTACATTTGTTTACCTCTTACCAAGGTTATGGGGAGGGATGTAGACAGACTAAACTTGCAAGCTTCAAAAACTATGTTAATATTCAAGAAGGAAATCCTTCTGTCACTAACGCCCAGGTTAATCCACTGTGAGGTAAAGTACTGAAAATACTAGTTGTAATCTTTAAATTTTTTTTTTCTTTAGAAAAATTAGACTAAAGACTGGAAGAAAGAAGCTTTTTTTTGCCTACTCAATTCCCTAATGGGCAAGTTTCTGAATACACTGGATACAGAAGTTAAACTTCATGTACGTATGTATTAATTTCAAATCTCACAATAATCCTGATGCATAATTCTTCCTTGTTATTCCTGATACATGTTTCTAAAAACACCTTTGTGACAAAAAGAGATTAAGAGAAAGAATATAAACAAATTCTAAGATTTGTATCTAGCTTGGTACAAGATTAAATGAGGATGACATGTGTCTTTATCCTACCTTTTTTTCCTTTATTTAATTTGATAGAGCAGTACCCACAGCACCCTGCTACACCTTAAACAGCCTCAGAGCAAACCACAGAAAATACTCTGAATCCACTAAGCACCATATAGAAGTCTTCTGGCTAATCCACTTGCCATGAGAAACACATTACATGTTTTACCACATAATGTTATGTATATACTCCCCAGGTCTCACTTACTGGGGCCAGTTCTGTTTAATATCTTTAACAACAATCTGCACAAGATTATTTAGTGCACCCTTGGTGAGTTTGCAGAAGGCACCAAGTTGGGTGGAAGTGTCGATCTGCTGGTGGGTGGGAAGGCTCTGCAGAGGAATTTGGACAGACCAATTGCATGAGGTTCTACAAAAAGTGCTGAGTCCTGCTCTTTGGTCACAACCACATGGACCATCACAGACTCAGACAAAAGTGGCTGGAAAACCGTGTAACAGAAAAAGGATCTGTTTGGCAGGCAGCTGAACATGAACTGTCAGTGTGCCCAGGTGTCCAAGAAGACCAGTGACATCATGGTCTGTATCAGCAACAGTGTGGCCAGCAGGACCAGGGCAGTGATGGTCCCTCTTTACTCAAGGATGTACTAAGACTCTTGTGTTTAGTTCTGGCTCCTTACTACAAGCAAGGCACTGAGGCACTGGAACAAGTCCAGAGAAGGATAACACACCTGGGGAGGGGTCTGGAGCACAAGTGGAGGAGCAGCTAAGGGAGCTGGGGTTGTTTAGCCTGGAGAAAAGCAGTCTGAGGGGAAACCTTATTGCACTCCACAACCATTTCAAAGGAAGTTGTGAAGTGGTGGAGGTTGAGCTCCTCCCTGGCATAGTTAAGACAAGAGATTTTGCAGGAGGTCTAGACTGGATATTAGGAAAAATTTCTTCACTGGAAGGGTTGTCAAATATTGGCACAGACTGCACAGGGAAGTGGATGAGTCACCATCCCCAGAGGTATTTAAAAGACATGTAGATGTGGCACCTGGGGACAAAGTTTAGGGGTGGACTTGGCAGTGCTGTGTTAATGGCTGGACTTGATGAACTTCAGGGTCTATTCTATGATTCTACCCTTAGGAATTTTATCCTGGAAAACTTACAAGATCTTCTTGCCTAAGTAGCTTTGGCACTGCTAAAATTAGCCTTTATGATTAAATAGTTGCACTATTAGGAGGGCAAATTTTTTAAAAAGAGGTCTCCACAGTCCTTTTCTGTCTCATTGCTAACTCATATAACTCCTACAACTGTGCTTCTTTCAGAAGTCCCCATTTTGATTGTATTTGGTATATCAACCAGAAATACACATACTAAATGCTTCCGGTATGTGCAAGTTAAATTTTAGTGAGATTTCAATGCCTCCAATCTTTAAGGATGATCCTGAAATAATGAGTGAATTCTTGAGGCAGGACCTACCTGTGAGGTAGGCAAGGAAGGTCTTTCTTGGCCAAATCTGGGAGGTGGTGGAAACGAGAGGATCTTCCTTGTCACCCCCCCAGCCTGGGACTGATGGCCTCAGGCTGGGATAAAATGGGGTTTTGGGCCATGGACAAGTGTGGAGGGAGGCTTCAGCAGAGCTGAGAAACAAATCTTTCAAAAATACTGTAAATTCTTGTTCTGGTTATGCATTGAAGGCACCTGGGGGAAGGGTGCACTCAGAAGTTCTTCTCCATGAGAACTTCCTCTGTGAGTTGATGGGACCAACTGAAGGCTGGTTTGGTTGTTCACAAAACAACCAATCGAGAAAAGTTAGAGAAATCAATTGGAAAAGTTAGTTCGCTCTGTGAATCACATTTTGAAGCGGGTAAACCCTGGGAAAGCTCTCTTTCATTTCCGGCCTCTCACAAGGTAACACTGACTGGCCCGGGCCCCTTCCCCTGCGGCCCAGGCGGGGCAGGGGTGGGCCCGGGAGGCGCCGCTGGGGCCCCGTTCTCAACCAGGGGCCCCGATGGCCAGGGGGAGGAAGGAGAGGCCCATTGCTGAGATCCTAGCCCTCCTTTCTTCCCCACGTGGTGCAGCTCGGCAGGGCCTTACCCCCATGCCGGCTCGGTGGGGAAGGCAGCTGGGCCCCCTGTCTGGGAAGCTGGCATGTCCCGGCAGGGACGAGGGGTGGCCATAGGCAGTGGATGATGCAGCTGAGCCCCAGGGAGGCTGATTAAGATTCCAGCCATCCCTCCCCACCCTTTCAAGAGCAGCTGCTGCCATTTCTGGCTTGGGCCAGCCCCCCTGCAGCACAGCCTGAGTGTCCTGAGATCCTGGCACAGCTCCAGCATGGCCTGGACGCAGCCTCTGCATCCTCCATGTGAGATTTTAACCCTGCCAATGCTCACATAAGACTTGCAGACCTTCAATCCTCCCTTGAATGAAAGGAAAAATAACAGAGAGGATACACTGAAGTCATTGAAGCAGGAGTCAAGTTCCAGATGGAAGGAGAATGAGGAGATACCATGAATTTAGGCTGAAAATCCTTTTGTAAGCTATAGGGATGGACTGTACTACAGTAAAAATATCCTGAAAAACCGTGAATAAAGACTTAGGGGGTCGGAGTGTTCAATTTGATAGATCACTGACCAAAAGCACCTGTGTTGAGAATCCTTTGCCCCGAGGGAAGAAGGGAATCTCTGTTCCTGAGGATGAGGCATGAACAGAGAGAAAGAGAGATAAAGAGAACTTTTGCCTTTGAACAGTTCATTCTTAAAAGTAAATACCCCATGAGTTTAACACGGCCCATAAGCACAGCTTTGGGAAAGCTGTGAAGGTGGGAGGAGTTCATGGAAAGTGAAGCCACGAAAGAGCTGCATTTTCCTCCTTGTGGAGAAGTCCTTATAGCCTGACAAGAGGAAACTCCTCTCCCTGAAGTGAACTGAAAAGGCTTAAGTTGGAAACTGACTGAAGTGTCTCTGTATGCTGTTGTTAAGAAGGTGTGGGAGGGGGGAGGAGGGAATGGCCTGAAGAGCTTATTCTGAATTTATTATTTTTTTCGTGTTGTTAATAAAGTTTTTTATACCCTTTTAAGTTTTAGGCTTGCCTTGCTTTTGTTCCTAATTCTATCTCTCAACAGAAAACGAGTATATTAAAATTGGCAAACCTAAACTATAACATTTATTGGTACATTGGCTGGGAAATCAAACTAAACCAAGACAATTCTAAAATAGATTTACTCCTACTTGCGACTTGTTTGTTTAGTGCTCCAGGTCCTGATGAAGAAGCATATTCAAGTTTTTTTAACTTACTTCTGTATGCAATTGAATTAAGGCAAAAATGCTTTGTTCCTTTATCTTAATGGGTGATTTTTTGTTTGGTTTGATTTTTTTCTTTTTTTTTTTAACATACGATACACTGCAGTGAGATGAAAACTAGCATCATAAATGTCACCATAGAAATGAAGTATGGATTACAATTCTAGGATATATTGGAAAATTGGATTATCCAGATTCTTTCCTGTAAGAGACAGACAATATTTATATTTTCAGATGTAACAGTAGTAAAAATAAATTACACTGTAGCTTAAATGAACACTGGACTTGGGCCTGTTAAAAAACTGGGGGGGGGGAGGAAATACTAAAACGAAAGGAATGTTTTTGTTCCTAGCTAAATTGCTATTAGAAAGCCAAACCCACAAGATTTAAGATTTTATCTTACGTAGAGAAAGAGACACAGGCAGAATAATTTATCAAGCTAAGGTTCATATGGTTGTATAAAGTTGAAATCATAAATATATTTTGCTGACAAATAGCAACCTTAATTTTCTTTCCCCACTTTGTTTCTTAAAAGAGTAAAAATATGAACCTTCACACTGCACTCTAGACTGATGCTTGTCATTGTACAGTAGTCTGTGATACAAAACAGTTGCAATAATAAATCATGAAATCTATCAACCCTTGGTAGGGAAAAAAAGCTAATGGATGCTGAACTGGTTTAGGAAATCTAAAAGAATACTGAATGAAACTTGGAAGAAAACTTCCAAGAAAAGTAAGCTGCCACATTTTATTCAATTTATTAGGATATTGTTTGACATCAGAAGTACTAGTTTTTAAAATATTTGCTCTTTTTTTAATGTCCAGTAAATTGATAAAATTGATTGATTGATCATATATTATCTGGTTCTAATTTTCTTCTTTTCTTAGTTCAAGGTCACATTAGGACAGCAACCTTTCCTAAAGTATTGTTTCCATGGTATAGAGTGCATAAAATGAGTATTAGAATACATTCCAGACAGTGTACTGTAAAATATAATGACACTTTGCTTCCAAGAGGATGTTCACATATACAATTTAATAATATATACATATACAATTTACAGTGCTTCACAGTTGCATAGGAACTGTGAAGGATGGTTGTTATATATGTTTACTGTTGTGTGCAAAAGTTAGTTCACAGTGTGTTCAAATGAAAACGTATGGACCAAGGTTTCTTCTGGATAACATTAGAACAAAGTCTTTTATTCCATTTGACATGCAGCATAGCTCATTCCTGTTGTTCAAGGACAGTTCTGAGGAAGTCTTTACACTTTAGCATAGAAAATGCTTGTAAGACTTTGCAGGGTACTTTATTTATCTTACTTCACTTTATATTAAAACTTCACTTTATATCAAAATTGCTGAAAAAATGAGACATCCATAACTGAAAATTGAATTCCTGCATTAAGAAGAGATGGTTTTTTCTTCATGACAGTTTCTATTTTTCTTGGAAATATAAACCACTGCTTTGAATCTTCAGCCAGATGACCCGTTAATTCCATAAAATTTAATACTATTTTATTTTATTTTTGGTATTCTATTTTTTGGCAGATTGAAAATTCAAATTGGAGGA
The DNA here is from genome assembly GCA_037013685.1 of Acridotheres tristis. Lineage (NCBI taxonomy): Eukaryota > Metazoa > Chordata > Aves > Passeriformes > Sturnidae > Acridotheres > Acridotheres tristis. Next base: position 32,706,588 of record CM072885.1, on the reverse strand, counting down.
GTTTGGAAGCTTATTTAAATATGTGATAAAACTTAAGAGAAAGGAGATCACATTTTTCCTTTTATAGTTAAAAAAATAATTCATCATCAGACACTTTTGAAAGAAAATTGAAAGACTAAGATTTCTGAGATCCAATTGGTAAAACAAATTTAAATAGTCCACCAGTCATGATGCACTTGCCCTCAAATTAGAGAGTCTCACAAACTGTAGGATTCTTCCTGTGTGTGAGTCAGCTACTACTGCCTTCCACACAGCCACTGCCACAGGTGGTAAGGGTAGAGATGATGGAGCACAGAGAGGATGTGCATGAGAAGTGCAGGTTACAGAATAAAAATCTTGATGAATCTTTAGGGAACATTAACATATAGAAGAGTGCATTTAGAGCACAGTAAACTGGATTGGAGACAGACAATGCCAGAAACCTCACCCTATAACACAATTAAAGAAAATATGCTTTGGATAAACCGGACATTCTAAATTACTGAAAGATGTTGCATTTAAAATCAAGTATTATTGCTTCATTGCCATTTATTATATTATTAGCATTCTTCCTCAATTTTCCTGAAGGAGGAATTAAAGCCAGAAAAGATGAAGAATAAATTCCTCATCTAGAGGAATTTGAGGGTATTGGAGAAGGGAAAATGATTCTGAAAGAAAAAAAGAACTGTTTAAAAAATCCACAAGGTCACTACTAAAAAGGAGTGCTCTAATGACATAGCTAAAGAGATCAAGCACAAAAAGTTAGCTAGGTGTTCCTGTTGTCAGATGTTCAGTAGTAAGGCCGACTGAATGTAACAGAATGAAAGAGATGAACCATTTCACTGTCTGACAGAGCTACAAATAGGATGAAGTGTGAACAGTACCACATCTTTTCCTTTACTCTGGAAATGTCAGACCTGCTAAGGTGTTGGCTAACAAAAGCACACTATAAGGAGAACATGTAAGTTCACAGTGTTGCAGTGGGGAAGAAGCAAGTGGAGGTACATGAGGAAGGGCAAAACCTTTTAGACCTTTCCTCAACCACCAGATCCAGACGCACTTCAGGGGAAGTACTTGTGGGTCTTCTCAGTTTCTTAGGAGATTCAGATTTGATAAACATGCCTGTTGTGATAAATGCTTGTAGAATTGGAAATTGGATTTAACCTTATTAGCCCAAAAATTAACATACTGTATGTTGGATTTGTATGATCAGGTTTTGGTAGAGACGAAGCTACAGGGGCAGCTTCTTTGAGTAACTTCCTGAAGCTTTCTCTATGTCTCAGAGGGACAACGCCAACTGTCTTGAACATGGACCCACCACCGGCCAAGAATGAGCCCATGAGCACCATGAGGTAATAGTATCTCTGTGATAGTGTAGTTAGCAAACGGGGGAAAGCTCCGTGCATGTCAGGAACTGCAGCCGGAGAGGAGAGTGAAATTATGTAAGAGAGACAACTCTGCAGACACTCTCAGGTCAGGGAAGGAGGAGAGGGGAGAGGTGCTTGAGGCCCTAGAGCAGAATATCCCTGCCTGTGGTGAAGACCATGGTAAGGCTGCTCCCCTGCAACCATGGAGGTCCATGGTGGAGCAGAGATCCACCTGCAGCCCATGAAGACACCCCAGCAGAGCAGGTGGATACCCAAAGAAGGCAGTGACTCCGTGGGATGCCTGCGCTGGAGCAGGGTCCTGGCAGGACCTGTGCTGGAGCAGAGCATGAGAAACTGTAACCCGAGGGAAGGGCTTGGTTGGAGTTTGTGCTGGACTGTCTTCCATAGGAAGGAACTCATGCTGGAGGGGGAGAATGTGAGGAGTCCTTCATCTGAGAAGGGAGGAGAGACAGAGACAACATGTGACTGACCACAGCCCCTGTTCCCTGCCTCACCAGGGGCTGCTGCAGGGGAGTGGGAAGAAAATTCAGGAGTGAAGCTGAGCCTGGGAGGATGGAGGAGTGGGAGAAACATGTTTCAAGTTTTGATTTTCTTTCTCACTATCTCCTCTTGTCCCAAAGGCAGGCTTGTTACCTGGTGGCAGTGCCAATTCACACACCCAGGCGAGGTGTTTCTATTTCTTACTGTAGTTCGTTCAAAGTAGGGAGCTATGTGGTAACTCAGAAAAGCATAGCTCTCCAATAATCAAAAATTTACACTATTTTTACACTTATACATGCAAATGTATACATTTATACAGGCAAATCAATCACATGGGGCAAATACCTTGTTGCTGAGGGGACATGGAGGGCATTTGAGAGGGAGGTGGATACTCCTCGTGTTGCTGAGGAACCATGAGGGTTCTATGAGAGGCATACGAGCACCCTGCATGTAACTGAGCGAGTGGAAGATGCCCTGAGTGCCACTGAGGGAACATGGGGATCACTGAGGGGGATGCTGGCAGCCTGGAGGTGTTTTTGAGGGAAAATCTGAGGTGAAGTCAGAGGAGGAAATGGTTTTTAGGGAAAAGTCTGAGGTAATTTGTGGAGGATAGGCAGATAAAACTTTGGGATGGAAGCTGAGGTAATTTTTAAGGCAAGAAGGAACACTTTTGGTGATCAGATAATCTGCAGAGGACTGAACAAATGTAAAATCTGTAGTAATCTCAATTGAATGAAATATTTTGGAAGGAAAATCTAATGTAATCTGTAGGGGATATTTTGGAGGGGAGACTTGAAGTAGTTTAAAGGGGACAGAATTAACATTTTTGGGGGAAGTCTTAGGTGACATTAAGAGACAGCTTGGGGATGTTTTGGAGGGAAAATCTGAGGTAATGTATTTGGAGGTCAGAAGTCATGTTTTGGTCAGAAAACCTGAGGTAATTTAGATGAAAAAAATCAGGATTTTTTGATGGGTGAATTTGGGGTAATTTAGAGAGAAAAAATGAGCATTTTTGAGGGAAATTCTGTTGTAACACAGAAGACAGAGGCAGCATCTTTGACAGAAAATCTGGGATATCTTAGAAGGGAGGTCGGAGAGATTTTGAGCTGAAAAGCTGGGTTTGGGTGAAAACTTGACAATTTAGAAGGGTGATGTCGCAGGCAGAGTGGGAGCTGCAGACAAAATCTGTTAGAAAAGCCCTGCTGCTAAATCGTGAGGTGCAAAACCGAACCCCTTGCTTTCTAAACTCCTCAGAGAGGAACCTGGGTGTGGCTGAATCCAGTCTTAGCCCAAGACATTGTCAGAGCTTTATACCTAAAGGATTTTATAGGTGTAATTGGCCTTCTATAGGATTTTGTCCTTCAGGATAAAGGAATGCAAACCAAATAAATTAATATCATTTATAAGATGTATTATAAAAATAAATAGGCAAAACTATCTTAAGTAGATATATTTACTACACAGTATAGGGGCTATAAAAACTGCTGTCATATAATGCACAGTTTTAAAGCAATATTCAAGTGATTGTATGAAAATTATTACTAAATAAAACTAATGTCACTTACTCATTGTCCTGGGGTACAATGCAACATTTGTGTATTCTATCACCATCTGTTCAAATGTGGGAGGGGTGGTGATCCTTATCTCTGTGGGAGATATCCTCTGCTGATGTGCCATCTGATAAGATCGTGGGATGATCATCGTTATCTATTCACAACCCATCCTTCCTCCGGGAGATATATTCCATTAATGGGCCATTAAGTCCTATTGTGTGACTGATAAGATTACATCATCCCATTGGGAGATGCCCCAGCCAGGGGCAGGAGCCAAGCCTTTCCTACCTAGATAAAAAACTGGGGTTTGGGACACGAGGGCAGACCTTTCTACTGGATCCCAGAGGAAAGTCAGATCATTTCTACATCATCGCTGGATCTTCGGAGGAAAACTGCACCTTCTACAGGAGCAGTGCTTCAACTGAATCACATCTGTCATCCAGGAGGACTGCAGCCACCATTTATACGGACTGCTACCAACACCCTGACTGACAGGGTGTCAGGTTGTATTTCTGACTGTGTCGGTGGTTGTTTCTTTTATATTATTGCATGTATTTTTTTTTTTTTTTCTCTTTTCTCCTATTAAATTGTATTACTGACTTGGAGTCTCGCACTGGTTTTACTTTCAAACCAACACACTCATACAAAAACAGTGGCAAAATTATTTTGCTGATCATTGAGAAGTAACTGAGGGGTGTCCTCAGTGACAAAGAGATCTTGACACACATATTCCATGAATGAATATGTTAGAAGACCTACTGCTAAAGATGTGACTGGGTGGCTTCATTATCCACCTGTGTGGCTGTGGGGTTGTGGTTCCCTTCAGGATCTGGAGCTTTTCAGGCCTGAGTATGTCGTTGTGTACTGGTGGAAGCAGTGGGACACCAATGCAAGAGTGAGCAGAGGAGAGCAGGGCCTTCAGGCTCAAGAGTGGAATGGTGAGGCAAGAGGGAGCCAGAAGGGCAGCAGGCTGGAGCTGAAGAGTGGGTGAGAGAGGCCCTCTGGGCAAAGGGCATTGCTGGCATGGCCAGGGCACCTTCTCAATGCTGCAGCTGGCTTTGCGCTGGGCAGCCATCCCTGTAAGCAAGGCTTGGTCTTTGCTGTCATTGGCCTTTTGCCCTTGTGCTCCTTTGGCTGCCTGGAGAGAGGGGTAACCCTGTAAGGAGGGTGATAGCCCCTGTCTCGACATCTGAGGGGGGGAAATGGAGCTCTGCCGGTCCCTAGCCCAGCCTGTAAGCAGGCCAGGGCTTTCTTCCAGGCCAGCGGCTTTCTGCCTGCTGCTGGCTGCTGGGTCAGAGTGCAGGACAGCCATTGTCCCTGTGCCATCCCTGGAGTGCCTCAGCATGTCGAGGCCCCTGTGTCCTTCCCACAGTGCAGGGGCAGGCAGGTTTGAGGCTTTGCTCTCCCACTCAGTGGTAGGAATGGCTCCCCAGCATGTTGGCTGCACAGGAGTCGCTCCCTCTTCTAGGACTGTGTTCCCCTCCCCTGTGTTCCCCTTAGTTGGTGTGAGTTTAGGGGTTAGGCCCCCTTTAGAAATAGAGCAGTGTGGTTTAGATGTCCCAGGAGGGAAAAAGGAGCTTTGTGTAGCCATAGGGCCGTCCCCAAAAATGCCTGGGTGGAGAAACAGTCTTGCCTCACCCCTGTCCTGGGCACTTTTCAGTTTAGGGAAATCAATTTTTTCATGTGCTATTTTATACAGTTGAAGAAAATGATGTATTCATATTTATTGGTTACAGATTAGGTCCTGATTTTTTTATTAATACTCAAGCCCATATTTTCTAACTTTTTCTGTCATTTGTCATTCTAATTTGTGTGCATGATCAGTTCTTACTTTTACCTATGGGGTTAGTTCTGAATCAGTGGCAAATGACATGGTGATCCCTATCTCCTCTGCTGATACTACCTTAATTTTTTCTCAGTTCTTCTCGCCTTGATTCTGGTGGCTATCATTCAGAGAACTCATATATCTTGGGATTTTCTTCCTTTTTTTATAATAAAAGATAAGCCAATGTTCACTATGAAATTGCTTAGTCATAACTGTCTAGATATAGCTACTCATTAAAAAGTATAAGGAAATTTATATTTTTATTCTTTGATCCTTATATTTTTTATATTTTTTAATCTTTTGATCTTTATATTTTTATTCTTTATGGGATCAGACCTTGAGGGGGCCAGTACCACTCCCATATGATCAGTAATAAATGTACTTCCTCACGTTCGGTCCTTTTTGCTGGTGATGACAATTAATGAGTGATCTCTATCTGTATCCTTACCCAAGAGCCTTTTCTTGTATTTTATCTCTGCTCTCCAGCTAGAAAGAGGTGTGATACAGAGGCTTTGGTTAGCCCCTGGGATCTTGCCAGGGTCAGCCTTGGACATCCTCTGTTGCTAGAAGAGTTGTAGGTAATCATTCTGTTGTATAGAAACACACTGTAAATTTGGGTTTTCATCGTTTTGCTACACAATCATTCTTTTTAAAAAAATAGAGACCGAGAGAGAGAGAATTAGATAGTGAACTACTGGCAATTTTTTACCATAATAAAGAAATGAGAAAATAGTTAATAAGATGTATCTTATGAAAGAGGAAATTAAAGTGTATAATAAAGTATTGTTCCCTTTGCTTTCTTCATAGAGATCTATCCCAGAAAAATCCCTGGAACTCTGAAGCTACAAGTAAAGGCGATTTTAATATATTGTGAATGTACCTAGCTTCTCACATGGCCATGTGTCCAATTAATGGATTGCTGCATAACATGCAACAGAAGCAACTTTTGTACTCATTACAAGAATGAAAAGAGTAACACACTGAATGATTCTTCTAGTATTTTGAAAGTTTAATGGCAAACAGGAGTTGAAATCAGTGTTCTATATTTCTCTATGGCACAAATTCCACATTGTAGATTTCTTGTATATATGTGTACTGAGATGATTTGATGGCAATTTGATTTTTTCTAAATTTGAAAAATCATCTTTTATGTAAAATAAAAAGTATTATTTCTTTTATCACCTTAAGTTTCTTAGTGCTGTAAGTTCTAACATTATTGAGATTTTTTCAGAACCATTTATATTCTTTTAATTACAGTTTGCAAACTTCTAATTGAATTGTACTGATCAGCATATCAAAATGCAGCATACAATTCATAAAATTACCTTTTTTCCCACACTTGTTGATTAATTAAATGTCTAAAAGAAAAGATGATGTAGTATATGTGAACAAATTCAAGGATTACTTCGCAGACTCTTTTGATTCAGTGGCCTTTTATTAGGTTAATTATTTCATTATTTCTAATAATATTTCCAATAATCATTTTGTATTAAATGATTATTAGAAAAGTCATCCTCTTAATTTCATTAAGTATTTACACACTGCTATATTCATTTGATGCTATCACAGCATTCTGTATTTTTCCTGGGCATTTGTGAAACTTCTCTGTCTTCTTTCAAAAAACCAACCGTATTTCACCATATAACTTTATACAGACCATAGAATCTACTCCTATAGAATAGTCACTTTTACTCAGTTTTCTTCTGGGATGGACGTAATGAATTACAGACCACTGATATAAAAATCCTGGTTTTTTTTTAAATATGCAAGTCTAAAATATAAGTTTATGATGTAATTTACCTTGAAATGAAATTTTTATGAGTGGAAAAACAGCAGAAAAATAATTACTTTTCGGGATTACTGCGGATTTTTTCTTCTAATAAAGGACTGCATCACCTATAACAGAAAGCTGTTTAAATGGTGAAGTCAGGAGAGACAGGGGGAATTTTGCTATCATGTGATTTAAAATGCTTTAACATTTAGAAAAGAACTTAGCAAGATTCCTTCTCCTTGCAAAATCTACTTTGGGGTGTTATGATTGGTCTCTGCTTGTCTGCATGTTACATTTATTCCTAAACTCAGCTCACACTTCTGAAAATTAAATGTTTTACTCTTTCTGAATGAAAAGCTTTTACAAACCCTTACCTTTTCAACTCAAGACAGACAGAGCTTTGGATGATATATTTAACTAACATTCTAATGTCCATATGGTTTAAATATTATAATTTCTTATGTAATCACACTTCTTTGCATTGTGGTTTTATATTTCTAATTTCCTCTTCCTCTCCTTTGCAAGAGAATATTCTGTGAAGTAAAATGCCTGAGGATAGAAAATATAATTTCAGAGAATTTAAAACCTACTTCAAACCTACTTCAAGTTTTGAACCAAATGCAAATGAGAGATTACAAGGAAGCCTGTCTGCCAATTAACCAGGTGTTCAATTAAAAAGAGGGTTACTGAGATAAATGTGTGTGCTTATGTATCTGTGTATACATGTATCAGCAAATATATATATTTTTTAGTATTTTAAAACCAGTAATTAACAATTAATAGAGCTGCTTTTCAGATTTGTAATACTAACTGGAGTTCAAAGCCAGAAAATATTTTAGGAGTGTCTAAGCTGTGTGAAGAAGCCAAATATTTTTCTGGTTCTTTGGTTGCCCTAATGAACTGGAAGTTACTGAGGCTTATTTTAATCATTTGTGACCTGCAACTGCAGATATTAACCAGAATAAAGTGTGCATAATGTGAGTTTCAAGGGATTGAGGCTGTCTGAAATGGAAAGGAAATTTTGTTACTTAAGACTTTGGCTCAGTGATGTTTAAAATGTATTTATCTCTGCACACAGATAAATGACCCATGAATGAAGTTTGATTTTCACACTGAAGGTGGAGGAGGATCTTGCTGTGCTAGTCATGCACTCCACACTATCTTGTATTGCCTGAGGAGATAGGTGTCAGTTGCATACACAGTCTTGAATATCCAGCTATGAATCGCTTAAATGATCAAAAAGAGAAACTTCAACATTTAAATGTCTAATGCCCCAAGACTTTTTTAAAGGCAGTGAATGTTTAAAATACTTTCACAAAGGGGCTGTCTCATTCTTTAGACATTATTCTTCAACAGATTCCCAAAGCAGCAGGTGGACTGGTAAATGGGAAAGCAGCTTCTATTTGCCAGGGTGGTAACAAAACTGTTTTCTAAAGGAACTGTCAGGTGTGTTCATGTGACAGCAGTTCTGAGGGATTAAGTAACCTAACACGGTATGTGTTGAAGAGCAACCTCCTCCAATACTTGCATCTCAATGCTCAGGAAAACAAGTGACCAAAGTTTGATGCAAAGAGTCAGCATAGAGGAGTTGGAAGGAAGATGGGTTTGACACTAATTACTTGACATTGCATTTGGAATACTGTGTCCAGTTTTTGGCCCCACAATTGAAGAAGGACAGCTAAAAACTGGTGCAATTTCAGTGGAGGGCCCCAATCTGCTTGGAAGTTGGAGCACTCACCCAGAGAGGCTGAGATTCTAGTCTTTTTCAGCACAAAAGGAGGCAGTTTCAGAGATATATAACAGCAGTCTGCTAGTACATGGGTGACTATTATTATTAAGAAGAGAGGACCAGAAACCATAAGCCTACTGAAGTAGGAAAACAAGACACTGGTCATAAATTACAACAAGAAAGGTATAAATGAGTATTTAAAAAGAAAAAAAAAATCACTTTGATGATAATTAAGCATTGTGACAGAGTGCTCTGGGAGGTTGTTCTTGGTGTTATAGATGGGTAATATGATAGTTGGCTCTCACAATTAAGAGATGAATATTATATGTATGTTAAAAAAAATTTAGAGATGTATAGTTATATTATTGTAATACGTCCTCCTATAGTCCTTTTTCCCCTCCCCCTTGTAATAGCCTTTGTAATCAGGGCATTTGGGGAGGGCTGGCTTGTTACTAGGAGGCATGGCATAACGACACCTGACCTCCAATCAAGATATAAGAAAATACTATCCACCAATGGACGACAGAAAAAGAGTTGACTGACAAGACTTTGGGAGTGGCTAAGGGCATAAAACGCAGAGCATGCATTTTGTAAATGAGAACGTGGTTGCCAGTCATGAGGGGTGGGCTGCTACTGGTTTTGTTCCTTATTCAGTGTTTTGTTGTAATTTTTTTAAGGTTAAGTAGACCTTTGAAATTGAAACAGTGAGTGTTATTTCTCACATTGGTGTTCACGAAAAATGATTAGAGAAAGTCCTACACAGTCTGGTCTGCATTCAAGGTTGATTCTGCTGTGATCAGGCAGATGTACTGGAGTACTCCCATGTTTCCTTCCAACAATAATGATTGTGATTTCATAATTGAAAATCTGTTTACACATAACATAAAGGTAGCCCAAGAATTGGGTGACAGATGTCATATGTCATTTAGAAAATCAGCAGATTAAATTATATGTAAATTATCAATTATTAATCTGTGCCCACACTTTTGTTAATGATATTCTGCCCTGCTTTTGTCTGTGTTATCTTGGTTCATGCTTTGGAAAAAGGAATCAAGATCTACAGGCATACATTCCAAATAGATGTGTTCATTAAACTGAGAGTGCTTGGCCACTTAGTGCATCAGGTTAGGAGCAGGCAACATCGTTTAAATATTGTTCAATTTTTTATGCACTATAGTCCATATGCTGTCATACCTCAGTTATTCAGAATTAAGAAGGCAGAAGAGTTGAGTTTGTCTTTGCACAGTTTCTGAAATCCTCTTTGTTGAGAGAATGAGAAAAAATAGGGCATTAAAAGAACCACTTTTCTTCTGCCACTACAGAATGTGAGGATATCATTCATTTATTTGTGCAGAGATGTGAGGGTGGAGAGAGAACTGAGATCTTATCTCGACTCGAGTAGTGATTTTAAAGACAGTGGGAATTAGCCAGTATTTTGAACAGAAATAATGTTTCAATATATAATTAAAACAAACTTCAAACTACAGTAGAGCCCAAATGGGAGTTTTTATTAATTTGTTTGTTTCTTGTGAGGTTTGTTTCTTGTTTTATGTTTGTTTTGTTTTGTTTTTTTCAGTTTAGTTCTACTTATTTGTTGGTTAGTTGCCCATTTAAAGCTCCTGGTTCTATTTTTGCTCTAATTTCAAGTTCATACAAAACTAATATGCTGGGTATATAGTTCTGCATCCAAACACTTTTTAATTTGGGCTAGAATTTAACTTTTAGAATGTAAAGATAAAAGTAATTTCACCCAAGAACTGACACACTTCAAATTTGTTCACACAATGGCAGTGAAGAGCACAAGTGAAAATGGACTCTCAGAGTTTGTAATTACTAACAACTTAATGAGGAGGTTTGTCACTGGAAAGCTTGACTAGGAGCTAAACTATTTTGCATTTCAGTGTCAAGTGTCAATTTCCCAGACTAGTTATGTAATGAAGTTGAGTGTAGGTAACAAAAGTCTTTAACAAAAACTCATTAACAGATGCTAAACTGTTGTCTTGGTTTGAAAGACAGATATTTGCTAAAAGAGACAGGGACCTCTTTTTGAAAAGGAGAGTATAAACCCCCCCTCCACTTTACTATGATTTTGAAATTAAAAGGCTCTCAGGCAAAGATATGGGGGTAGCAATTACAGTTCTTTACTGATACATACATACACACATATATATATATATATATGTAACAAGGGAAACAAAACACAACAACAATAACTGCGAGATCAACAGGAACAGAGCAGGAAGCCCAGTGAGCAGTTCTCTCGGTTGTGGACACCTTTCCTCTGAGGTGCAGTCACCTGCCAGCCCCCGGTGAGCAGGAAGGAGATGCGGTGATCCCACATGTCTGGAGGGGAGCTGCAGTGAATGGTGTTTGTGTCCCAGATGGGAAGGGCGGAGGGGAGACGCTGCTCACGGATCCCGATGCTCCAAAAGGATGTGCTGCAGTCGGCAGGAGATGCAGGAGAGAGAGAGGGTCCAAGCAGGGAGATTACGGGATCCCACAGCCAAGGAAGGCAGCTCCCTGTGTCGGGATGGCAGGGCGGAGTTTCTAGTGACAGTCCTTCTCCGAGCCCGATGAGCGAGAGAGGCAGAGAGCAGTCCCTACCCCACCTCTCCTTTTCCAATGTTCTTCCCTCTCCCCACCTCCTTCGAGAGAAACTGTTACCTTAGCTATCTGAGCTTGGGCGTAGCCCAAAATACTTAGCATAACAATGGGAAAAATTCTACAGAAAGAAAAGGGAAAAAAATCAATCAACAACTGTTGAGGCTGAATCTTTATGAATGAATGCCAGTTTAAACAGAGAAGAGCTCTGTTTAACAGCCCTTCTTAACTGTTTCAGCTATTTTTGAGATAAAAATTTAAATTGTTTGGACACAGCTTCCCAAAATATAAAAATACACCCCACAGTTAAAGAAACAGAAAATTCTTTGGGTGAAGCAAAAATCACCCAAGGTGATTCTTAAAAATCAGTCTAAGTTTTTAACCCAAATATCTCTCAGCAATTTCCCATTAAATAATGCTCTGTCATTGAAATAACGAAGACCAACTAATGCAAGACCAAGACTACCCAGTTTACAGTGAAGGGGAACAATGCGTTACAGAAAATACAATTATAGGAACTTTGTCATGTCTCATAGAATTATTTATGACTCTGTGCTTTGTGTATTTATCACCAGAAATCCTGAACCTGCTTTCATAGTGTTTCAATAAGCTGTACTAGTCATGAATCTAGATCATGCAAAGTTCTTGTTGAACATCATCATATGTATAGTACAGGACTGGTAAACTGCACTGTTCGAGCATCTGTGCTCATGCAAGTTTTTTTTTCTGAACCAGATTTACAGTTCTTAAATTTGCTATCATCAGAAATTAAGCTCAGCAGCACCCAGTTCCTCTGATCTCTGAGGATCAGCTGGAGTGGAAGGGGGTTTATTTTCTGCTAAATTCTTATACCCATAATGAAACACCCTGAAACTTTTAATCTTCCCTGTCAGAAGCTGTCGAACACATTATTTGGTAGAATTTACCAGCATCCTTAAGAATGACAACAGCTTTTCCAACCTTTCAAGTTTCATACGTCTTTTATATATGACAGTCTGAGAAGTGATAACTGTTGTCCTCATTTCATTCACCAGATATGAATGTCATACTTCTTAGTATTTTTAAGTTTTACGTAATCTTACCTAGGTTCTTATGTGACTACTCCTTGTTAAGTTTTAGTTTATAATCTGTTATTGTTCATGTTACCTCTAATGACCAGATTGTGTAATATGTGTAATAACAGGATATTCCCCAGTTTCTGTGTTTAACCTAAGCCTTTATTTAAGTGTACTGGTATGAAATAATGCATCCTCTGTTCATTTTTCATGAAGTAAACAAACTAACTCTTATGATTGCTTTTGTAAAATGTTTTTATGCTTTCAAAACATTGCACATTGTGTCTTTGTATATTTTTAAAAATGTAAATTTTACGTTTGTATTTACTTTTGTGTCCTTTTTTTTTAACATTTTACCATTAATTCTCCAGGAAGTCTCATTCTTTTCAAATGAATCACCAAGTGCTGTTTTCTGTCACAGTGCAATGCAAATCAAAATAAACAGCAGGAGCAGATAACTTTTTTTTTATACTTCTGTGTTGTTAACAGTTTCTCTTTGAAGTGTTTTTCCTTATTTGTAAAACCTGTGACATTAACAGAGCATTACACTACATATGACATTACATATGACTGTACTGTGAGCTATGAATCCCACTGAAATAGAGGGATAAAAGCCACAGGAAACATGGTGTCTCAGTTTATTCTTTAAAATAAAGGCAGACTCTCAAGCATGTTATGCTGTAAATTGTTGCCCAGAATTGTTGAAGTAAGACATGATGCTTCTTTTTTGTCTTTTCTCATATTCAGGATGAAGAGAGAAAATAAAAAGTAGCAATGTTAGGTATTAAATATCAATCTTAGTGGTGATTTAATGGGAGGGGGAGCTTTCAGAAGAGATAGAAGAGATACGTATTTGTGGGTTGGCAAGCGCCCAAAGTGTCACAAGGAGGCACTAGGCAATCACGTACCATTGATCGAGAATTTCTTTTACAATCTGATTCCAGGGTAATTTCTCTGTTACCTATTAAAAGTCTAGCTATATACCAGTATCTACTCCAATATTAATGTGGTATTTTCTTTCTAGTTAGTTCAGAGATATTCTTTCCTTACTAGCATACCTTTGTAACCATATTTTGAGTTTCCAACATACAACCTAAAGAACAACCAAACCAGCCAGGAAGTAACTGTTTTGCCCCTCTATCAAATCTTGTTTCCAAACATAAATAGAGGTTTGGTTTTTTTTTAACAAGATTCCCACATTCTCTAGTTTTAATTCAGCCTATTATAAAGGGTATTTTAAATTATGTGTTATACTTCTCATAATATCCACATATTTGTACCATCACAGCTAAGCAATAATAAAGATGAAACTATAATATAGATAATATGTTAAAATTAGTTGCCTTATAAATAGTGTTTGTTTTAAAATGTTGTTTAACCATTGCTGAGAGGATTGCATTTCCATAATGTGTCAGAGGCAACATTATGTGAACACTGTACTCATATCCCAACCAGGGAAGAATAATCTCCCAATGACAAGACCTGCCTCAATGTTCCATTCATGCTATTGTCCCAGTTTGACCAGGAAACATTATATGAGATCAAATTAAAGAAACAGAACACTACTCACGAACAACAAATGAAATACCATATGTTTTTAGCCAATTGATAAATAAAATATGTGCAGATGTGTTTCTGTAGTGGTGTGTTCACATCATCAAGTTCTGCTGGGGAGCTGGGTTCTTTTTGGCTGCAAGTTCACTTTTCCTCCAGGAGTCCATATCAGATCCAGCACTGAGAAACTGAATATATAAGGAAATTCTAAAAAAATGGAATTTTTTTTCTTGCAAAAGTTTCATACAACATTCAGTATTTATGATATTTCAAATAACAGTTTATTTTTTAAAAGTTGAAAATATTTTTGTAGTGGAAAATATGTCCAAAGTAATAAAAATTTTAAATTGTTCAAGAACTGCATTTTTCATTACTATGCAAATAATTGTAAAATTAAGGCATCTTTTAATGAATTTTCATAAATTTTGCTGTTGATATTTAAATGTAAGTTTAGCAGTTTTTTGCAGCTGCTGCTCTGAAGTGCATAATAAATCTCGTAAGAAACAGAAGTGCCTTGGTGGTAACTGGGAGACTCAACATTTTTAAACTGTGTTTATTTATTCATGGGGTGATTCCAGCATGCATGGTTTCTGATTCAGTGGTGTTTCTTACCTGCATGTTAGAAATCAGTTTTCAACAGAGCTAATTTCAAATTTTCACTTTTGCAAACCACATACACAGAGAAACCTGAGTTCACTGCCAAGACTTCCAGGTTTTTTCAGGAACTGTTGCTCTAAATAGGTGTATTGATTTCAGAGGTATTTAAGAGGTATAGAACATTTATCCTTGATCAAACCAGTAGCTTACATTTAATTACTGTCTTCTTGCTGAAAACATATAACCTTAAATACCCAATTCTCCACTTCTCTTTTTTTGTTAAATGTGCTCAATACTGTTGAACCCATCTTCTGCATGTTTGATCTATAAAGAGATGAATATAAAATGGACATAATAAATCACTAGTGACAGGTTCAAGAGAACCCGGTAGTTGTTATTAACTGAATGCTAAATGAATATGGTTAAGAATATAAAAGGTTAATAAGAATATATAGGTATATAAAGGTATATAAGAATATAAAAGGTTAATAAGGTATTATTGCTCTGAACTTCATGTAACCTTTGCCATTCATTTGTAAATTTTGATAAAAATTTAGTACTGGCTGTGTCACATCAAAATCAAAACAATGGAACTGCAGTCAGTTTATCTTTTTTTGGTGCTTATCTGGTCTGTATGTGCTTCTTTTTTTCTTAACTCAAGTGAAGCCAAACTTCAAAACTTATGTGTTTCCTTCAAGAGACAGTACCTTCTGCTGCTGCAAACAGGAAGAATGGGCTTTAGCCCCAGTTTTAATTACCTAATTTTGGTATACCCTACAGGGTAAAATGCCCAAGTTCCCATTTCACTAAATGGAGAGGTAGACTCAACTCAGTCACACTGGTCCAGCCCCAATCTTTCCATAAAGGTGCGGGTCTTTTGTTCATCATTTTTTCTTCCAGTTCTGTGCAAATGTCTCAGATATCATGAGGGCATTTCACAAACCTTTAGATGATACCATTTAGGCAAACATCTCAACCTAATGTAAAGAGAGCTTGAGCATTGGGCACATGTGCAATCATCCGCACACAAACACCTCAATTTTATGTACTTTGTATGAACTGATTCTCCTTTCTTGATGTCAAAGCTGTTTTGCTTTGGATTTCAGTTCTTAAAGTCCAGGATGTGTTTTATCATGAGGTCTATCAACTGAGAACAAGTTATAAAAATTACACAAAATGGTTTTGGGCCAAAATTTTTGTTCAAAGATGTAAACAGTGGGAGGTAAAGATCATCCTGTCCAAAGATCAATTCCTTCTGAAGATTTGTAGGTTTTTTCATATTTTGAATGCTGGAGAAAAGAATCTGCATTTTTTTCAGACATCATTTAAATCCTAATTGATTATATTTCTCTTCTGCTTTTTTGAGTATGGGCAAGTAGAATAGGAGAGACCAACTAATTTCTTGACTAGAAAAATTACTCTACAAACAACACATTCATCAAACAGGGACCTGCACTTCCACCTCAACCGAGTGTTCTAATGGTAGGATATCAAGTGAAAAAGTAAAATTTATCGTGATTAATGTCCATGAAATCTTAAAGGCAGAGATATTCCCACTGAACTTTTTTATCAATGCATTAACTTCCTTTTCAAACTTCATTCCTTTTTATTATTAACACATTGTGCTCCTGGGTAGTTCCAAGAAGGGTTCTTTGACTTATATTGAAAAGCGTTTCAGCATTGGACAGAATCTCTGCACTTTGCATTCACATTCTTCTGCCTCGTATTTTCCTTTTTCTGATTAGAACTCCATTTAAAAAAAAAGTCATACAAACATTTTTTTACTGATATTAAGTCACAACCAGCTATTTAACAAGTTATTGCAGGACTAAACCATGTTTCAGATACCCAGAAAGGTGCCTGTTCTTCTAAATACTGAAAGTTAACATAAAAGCTTCTCATAGGTAACCTCCCTGTATTAGAGGGGGAAATTAGTTTCAGTTTGAAAACTGAAGAAGAAATTTTTCAACAAAGGCAGTAATGAAGCATGTCTTTCTCTGACTGTCCATTTCATATCTGAATTACGATGTTATATTTTCCTGTGTTAAGTTTCTTATATTCTCCTATTGCAACATTTTAAGCTATCTTCTGTATTCCTTTCTGGGATTCTGCCAGGTTTATACTCGGTAATTTGGCCAGTTAATAAGAAGGGCTGATTGCCTGTCTGTCCTCTGCTCTTGGCCTCTGTTTAAACTCCACAAAACACTTCACCTCACAGCAGCTGATGTCAAACCAGTGGCTGTGACCCTGTACAGGCTCTGTGGAAATTCAGTGTTTTACAGCCATGGTTTTCTGACCAATCTTGTAAATGTTCAGTAGGTTTCCAGATTTTGAGGGAGAGAAAAGGAATGGAGAAAATGGATAAGAATTTATCTTTATATTCTAATGCATAATAATTATGGGTGCATAAGTTCTATTTTCTTAAGATTGAAGACCTAATCTTACAAAGTCAAATTAAAAAAATAGAAACCAAAAAAGTGTAGTAAAATGTTTTTAAAATCTTATTTAATATTGGACCCTCACATACCTCTGAGGAAATTTATTTTCTTTCCTTCACTCTTCTAGAGGTTCCATTTAGCTTCTCAGCATTCAGTTTTAGTTATGAAAACAACTGTTTCAGATTACATAAAAATGTGTGTTCCTAACCAAGTATGCATTGAGTCCAATATTCTTTTACTATGACTCAATTTTTTTGACCTATATAGATCTGATGTTAAATGCTAGAAATCAGAATCGTAGTACTGGAGACTAAATTTGCTCTTAGTTTTACTCAATTAGATAGATGTCTTTTTTTCTTGACTCATCTGTGGGGAAAAAGTTATCCACATGTCTTGCAATATGCATGTATTTGTCTTTCAACAATAATTTGCGTCAACCTGTTGAATATTTGACGGCAGCAGGAGAACACATTAATGTAGACTGAAACGTCTTAGCTTTACATAATACAACGTTCTTGTGAATAATTCATTAAGTTACCAGGCAGGGACAATGCCATGAGACTCACATGACTAGCCACTCCATGTAAAACGTTAGCAGTAAATGGCTGAAGCAAACACTCACATGCCAAAAGGCAGGAGTTCATGTATGTTCGGTTGGGGTAGACTTTTGCAGTTAGAGTACTGCAAGCAAGCAATATGACAGAAAGCAGCATTGTGCCAATGGATGCAATGTTAATTGACTATCTCTTGGAAGAATTTCAAAACCAAAATATTTTTGGCCATACTTTCAGCACTCATCAGGTGAGGTGTCTGCTCTTGCACAGAAAACTTTTCAACTTTAATTTCTAGCTAACCTTTGGTGTTGGGTACAATGAATCGATAAAAATTGAAAGCAAGATTATTTAGCTAATACTCAGTTCCTGGAAAATACAACTTATTTTCATCAGCAATAATTAGTTTCACTAGCAATGTGTCTGCAGATTTACTTTTCTCACTAGTATCTGTTGCAGACATTTAACATTTATTTGGACTTCACATAATGAAATAGGGTAAGTAGTTTGTAAATAATTATTCAACCTACTGGAGATGACATTGCTGAAATATTCAGTCAGCATAGCGTTAAAACTGGGGACAAATTTATTGTATGCTCCAAATCTGTCATTTTGCTGTGTGACTAAAGGACTCATAAATTGAAGACATAATAATAATAATAAAGGCTTTGATAAATGTGGTTTGGGGAAAGGGAAAATTATTCTCTTTAAGGGAAGTTTGTTCACTCAGAGAATATGTCAACTATTATGAATAAAGAGAAATGTCGCAATTATCTATCTTAGCCTTTTATAAAGTTTTACTCTCACATTTCAGAAATTAAATCAGCAGCAAAGTCACTAAGAGACTTTAGAGAGTTTCTAATACTATTGAATTGAGAAAGGAGCGGGAAAGCCAAAAACTTTTCCTAGATTACTGTCACCTCATCTCTACAAAAATGAAAATGTTTTCTTCCAATTCTTTTTCCTACCATCCCTTTTACTGTCCTAAACGTCAAAAATAACAAATTAAAACTTTTGCAAATTTCAAGAAAACTGAATGGAGGAACAAAAAACAGCAGGTGTGAACGACAGAATGGTCAGAGGAAGATATACCCTCTTCCACACAACAATCCATACAGAGGGTAAATTTTTCAGCATCAGGTAAACCTATCTTCTTAGATACAAGTCTGTGCCTGTCAATCACAAGCCACAGCAGCGCTGGAAATCAAGTCAGTTTCCGAAGGGCTGTGTTTTCTGGTTTATGCCTGTAAGAGACGGTCTGGAATTTCCCTCATTTTTTTCCTCACAATCAACACAAGGAGACCCTGACGACCCCCACCCTGGTCATCTTTGGGCAGGAGTTTTCTGGCCTGGTTGAGGTGGATGTTTGCCAAGTGACTGTTTGTGGGTGTGTTACTGGACTGTGCTGTCATGGTACCAACTGAAAACTGCACGTTCTGCACGTCTGCACCTGCCTCTCAGAGCACCTCACAATGGTCCGTGAATCTCCCCACCTCAAAGCCACTCACTTTGGAAAAGGACTATAAAAAAGTGACTCTCTGGAGAAGCTTTGGAGATCTCCCCACGGATGGAAGACCCGTCTATTGGCAGAGGACCACGAGGATGTCCGTCTTATCTGTTGGTAGCTATTTCCCCATTTCCCCTCTTTTTCTCTCTGTACTGTGTTTCCTATGTCTCTCCCTTCTATTGAAACTGAGTTGGTGGCATTCAGTAAAAATGCATTGCTGTGAGTAAACTGATTCTATCCCCTGCTGTGTCTTTTGCATCCCTGAGATCAAACGAACCATCACAACCCCGCCTGTGTTGGATGGATCATGACAATGCCTCTTACAAAACAAACTCCCTTCCCTTTCCTGAATTAATAATTAAGTGTCTGAAATTTAAAACCCAGAAAGGGAAAAAGAGTCATGAGCCTGTTCTCTTTTTCAGTTTTTCTAGAAGCTGCATGGATTTAACTACAACATTTAGACTGCCCTTCAAAAAGTCCGTATGCTGGTGTGTCTATGACATCTCTTCTTACATAAATTACTCTTAGTGCTTTAAAATTAATTTCCCAGGCTTGAATTCATCCAAGTTAATCTTCCAAGTGTTGGAGATTCTTATGTCTTTGTCTGCAACTCTGAGCGCTCCCACTATCAGATCTCTCTTACTTGAATGAGGATCTATACTCTGATTAAATCACCTTTAACCTTCCTTGCAGAAGTGCTAAAGTGATTGCATTCTTTAAACCTCTGATAATAGGACTTTTTCTGATTTCCAGGGCCCTTTTATGTCCATTCTTTGAACTATCTTCAGTATTTTCATATTTGTCTGGATATAGACATTGGCAGTAGACACATCCTGGCAGAAGTCTGTCTGTTTCTTGCATACTAAGTCTCCTCTCACATGGACAATGTTAGGCCTTTTGCTCCATTATGAGATTAAAATGTCACATTAAGGAGGTTCTCTGAGGATTTCAAGTAGCTTTCTGAGGTAGTATCCCCTTCTGTAGGTGTAGATGCAGTTACTTGTTTTTTTTGCTACTACCCATAATGAAGTATTGTGAATTAAAATATATTTTGGTAGGTTGTAACCATTTTGTTTCAGAGTCACTCCAGGTAACTGATCACTTGCCCTCCTCATTAGTTGCAATTCCACACCTAAGTATGTCTAGCATACAGTTCATAACACGGTCTAATATAGACTCTTAATAAAAAATTTCTATGTGTGGAATCTCAGTCAAAACAGCTCCACTTACATGTCCCTATATACTTAGAAATACTAGGTTTTAAGGTGGTTTTAAGCTATTTATTGTGTGCTGTCTTTAATTTCTACAAGTTTTTAATCAAGATAGGGCTTGATTTAATGACAAAGACCACTTTATTAAGGCAAATATTTCTCAGACTGAGTTGCATTTCTTATAATAAATATATAACTAACACAGGCATTGCTATGAAACTGAATCCAATGTAATTTGTTGTATGTCTGATCTGCTTTTAGTTACCAGTATGAATGCATATTTTTCATCATATTTCTCTGATCTCTTTGTGATAAAAGGATAACTTAATCCAGCTGAATTTAACAGGGAAAAACGATTACTGGTTTTATCGAAAAGAATTTCCCTGATACCTTGTACATTTATTTGTCCAGGTAGTCAAATATGAAGTTATAGTGGATCTAATCCAGTGCCATTATCACACAGGCTGGGGAAGAAAAGCCAAGAGCAGCATATCTCTTAGAGGGGAAAGTGTGCCAGAGGAACAGGCAAGGCAGCTGCACAGTTCAGGAAGTGTACAGATTAGCTCCATGGTAACTCAAGAGCTCTGCAGGACTGTAAGTATAAATGCCTCCTGGCGTTTTAGGTGCCAAACTATTTGTGACTAGATGCTAAAAAACAGCCCACATCACGTCAAAACACGATCAGCCTACTCTTTATAAAGTAATCTTTCACACACAAACATGCATATATCCAAACACCCACAACCCACTGAAGAGTTCCTGAACAAAACAATACACATAAGCAGATGTAGATACTGTGGTCATCCCAGGTTTTCTCATGTACTGAGCCTTGTTTAGTGACTTCACTAGAGGCATAGGGATCAAATTTGTATGTTCCAGTTACTTGTTCTGTGTCTATTCAGGACAAGATTTCCGAGTATTATATAGCAGATAATGAAAAGGCAGAAGGATTTAACTCACTTGAGTAATCCTATTTCCTAACATTTATTATCAGTAACTCCACAGCTGCTGTATGGCTTACTTATTAAAATAAAAATTAGGAGGAGAAATCTCTTGATGTCAGGTTTATTCTGAGTGGCAAGACTTACCACCTGACAGATCTAGGTAATTAGAGGGGGCCTTTAGCAGAAGGTTAGAACTCAAATACTATACAGAGTTTATTGCTTGTCATGCTGAAATGAGTCTTGGCCAGCACAAGGAATTTTCTCAGTAATGTTCTGCACCGATATTATGCAGAGATGTTTGAATGGTTTCTATCTTTGGAGTCCTCTTTTTTTCTCCAGATAATGATCTGCCTTTATTCTATCTGTCTCTGAAATGCCAGTTCAACTGAGAATATACAGATGAATGATTAGACAGAACCACACTTTTTTTCAGGGGAAGCATGTAGGTGAGGACAAATTTCTTAACAAGGATGATACCAAGCATATGCTTAAATATTTTACTGATTTAGAAGTAGCATAATCAGTTATATGTTTTGGTTTTTGGTTTTTTTCATTATTCTGTTATTCCTTTTCCTGAGAAAAAAGTGTTTTTTAAAAAAACTATACACTCCATAGACCTATCTAGCTGCCCTTTGAAAAGAAGAAAGAAATCTGAATTGATTTGGCATAAGCTTCTTTGCTGGGTATTTTTCACTCTTCTGAGAGTGATGTCCTGAAGAATATGTCTTCAAGGTACTTCAATCTTATACAGACATCATAATTAAAAATGGGAGGTATGAACAAAACACTTCTGGGGAGAACAATCTCCAGTCATTCTGGAGGTGATATCTTGTTCAAACATAGTCCTATGCAAGGCTCTGTGGAAAGGCTATTTAGCCTCAAGCATTTGTCACTGGTTTTTGCATTAGCACAAAAAAACATTAAAGTGGGTGCAACAAAGTGTTCCTCATCTCCCCCCGACCCTGTGGTGCCAGGTTTACATTTCAGTCTTATCCGACAGGCAGGTGCCGTTCTGTTTATATTCAGCTACATCACTTACTGATGTTTACAAAACAAAGTGTACAGATGACAAGAAGAACATCTTTACTACTTAGGTAATCAAAATACTGCATGATAATACTTTCATGATTATTTCCTTCCTCTAGGATAGCAGAACATTTGTCGCCAGCAGGATTGAGAAAGGTTTTCATAAAAAAATATGAAACTTACAATTTAATAGTCTTTCTTCAGTAAGCATCTAATTCCTACTGCAAAAGAGAAGAAAATTATAAACCAGCAAAATACTTAGTCGTGTTCCTGGAGGGAACAGTGTAATAGAGTGGACTGGGTATGGTAATAGAATTTTCTCCAGTATATAACTCTCGCGTGTCCCCTGTGGTTCTATAAAAACATTCTAAAGAATGTTTCGTAAACAAAATAAGAGAGTGATAATGGAAACGGAATTAGCAATCATTTGGACAGCCAGCTGTTTTGGGTTAATGTGCATGCCAGTTTTTGGAGATAATCTTTCTGGTTTATTTGAATATACTTAGTTTGCCATCCTGTCAGATTTTTGCTGTCTAGCATACGACAAAAACCAGCGGAGTGCTGTCAGTGTTTTTGGACTGCAGTTCAGCATCCTCACAGCTGACCCACAGCATGCAATATCTGATAATTACTGATTTGTCTTAAACGTCTTCATTAAGAGGAAGGAATTTCTCTCTTATTAGCCTCTTCATTGACACTGCTGTTCAGCAAAAAGAAATTTAGTGTTTTGAATCAGCAAGGTTTGGAGTAATTTACTGGGAGCAATGCTTGTTTGGTATAAATCTTCTGATCAGGTTAACTAGGGCTTGTTTTCAAATAGAATAAATAAAAATTACATGGAAATATTTCTTATGACATTTTTTCCTCATTCAAACAGAAATGTGTACCATCTGTCACAGCAGAGAAAAAAGGCTAATGTTGAAGAGGCGCTCTGGTTTTTTAAACTGTAAATGTTTACAACTTTTAAGGGTTAATTTAGTACCTTCCATGCAGGAAAGTGCTTTTAACTCAAAGACAGAAATGGTGATATTATAGTTCCTTACATGAAGTGATACAAAAATAAAAATTTGAGTGATAGGCCAAAGAGTGACAACATTTGATTAATAATTTCCCTTTCCACTCTACACACTATGTCAGAAACTACACGTGATATCACAAAGTAGAGATTAAAAAAAAGTTAATAAAGACATCTTTTGTACATTTGGACTCATGAACATTAAGGATCAGGTTGGTTGCGAAATAATAAAGTTTAATACCTTCAAATTCAGTTATATCCTATATTATTAGTAGTAGAAGAGTTGAATTTTCAAGTATAATGCAAGTATATTTCAGAGCTGAGCTACATCACTGACAATGAAGAAATATGAACTTAAAAGAGTTGTGTTGAAACTTGTGCTCTGTGTTGCCCTGGTTAAGATGTCTGGCTCCTAGACTTGCCAAACACTGTATATATATTCACGTTTTCTCTACAAAGATAGAAATTAGGTTCGTTTCTTGAAGTTAGTGATATTCATTAAAAGAGCTCCTTCTTCGTGATGAGCTGTGGTTTAGAGATAATATTTGCTCCTGCAAATGAAACAGAGCATTTTTCTATAGCAACAGAGAAAATATTACACAAAATGGTCCACTATGCACCAGCATAGGAGAACATAGTAAAGACTGCAATATGAGGAGCATCTCTGCACCTTAACTAGCGCAGCTAAAGAGATGATGGATGGGAAGTATCGTCAGTTCCACGTCTCTAATGGTTTTCCAGTATAATTTATTTCTTTTTCCAATTAAACGCCCTACAGCATATAAACTTATACATTAGAGCAGAGATGTAACAATGACAGAGGAGCATAAAAGGTGAACAAAAATATATTGAAAACATGTTCATAATTAGGAAGGAGAGATTGACTTAAGGAAAAAGCAAAATGCAATGCAAAAACCCCTAAATAACTAGAGAGTTATTTTCCGTGAGAAAGGGAAACTGTGAAGTAATTTTTGCCATTAACATTTAAATTCATATTAAATTAAGCTTTAATATTTACTGTAAAATTTCAAGTACAACAATAAAATCCATTTCAATCCAATATTTAGTTCTTTAAGTTGTTGCATTATTTTACAGAAGAAAAGGCAATGATTCTTCTTACAATTGTGACTGGAATAGTGCAGCTATTTGTGGGCATCTCATTAATAGAGCAATAAAGTGTATAAAATATAGTCCCCTGAATTACTAAATAATGGTACCTGTGCCACCAAACAGACTTCACATATGTACTGATATGGTTACCCATGTTGAGCAATGAGCATATGCTCATGGGTCATTGGAGAGAAATCACTGCAGAGAGGCCTTTCTGGGCCATGGCTATGAAATAAGGCGTGCTGACATGTGACATTTCAAGGGCTAACTTTGCCCTTCCTGTTAATCCATAAACACCTGTTAGCTCACTCACTATTTACAGTATGAAAAACACAGCTGACAGCCTCTTTGGAATCTTATTTCTGACAAGGAGCACATCTTTCAGCAGGCTCTTTATTGGTTACTTTGAAATTCTTAGGATGATCCCTAGCATTGCTTTGGGCTAAATCACATATGGTGCTGAGGAACTGCTCACAAAATCAGGAATTACCACTGTTAAGGCTATTTTGCACAAGACTGCTCTCTGCTATAGCTTTTCAAATGTTAATGATATAAACACAGGCCATGTGCTTCTACTTGTTCCAGTGTCAAAGACTGTCAAAGGCTTCAGGGCTGTTTGAGATCACTAATGTATCTGTTCTGCTATGGCCTGATATCAAGTCAAGAATTAAATCATTTCTACTTGGGTCTGATGCTACTTTCCTATGTACTGTTTTGTGTGGCTTCAAGTCAACTCAGTAGGGACAGACAAGCAAGCAGAGATCTGTCTAACCCGAGACAGGAATGTCTTTAGGCAAGAAAGTGAAATAGAGAAGGGAGTTCTTCCATAACCCCATTTATTGGGCATCATGGAGGCCCAAAACTGGTGAACTCCCAAGCTCTCAGACAGATACTGATATTTTGCTACCCAGTGGCTAACTTCATTACACTCCATTTCTGTAGGGGATTATTTCATTCCACATGGTTCCCTGTAGCACACACTCTCACTCATATGCTCTTGCAGAATGAAAATGGTAGCCAGAGGAAAGGGGAAGCTCCTGGGCCCCTTGGCACTTGCCACCATATCCCAAATTCAGCATCTTTTTTCTACTGTAGTAATTAAACAGTCAGGGACATTTTAGTGCCTTTTCATCTCAAAGTTGTTTATATCTACCTTATATTACTGAGTAGCAAATAAATTTTTCTGTGAAATGTTATGCTACTATCCAAGGGATTTAGTTCAGGACATATTTCTAAATACAGTAATGCTCATGTGGATTTAAAATCTGAGTGTTTTGGAGGCTGTGAGATGCTGCAGCTTACTGTAAACTAAGGATATAAGCATCATATAATCAAAAACAGTCTTACCATTCTAAAGTAAGATTTCTCATTTCAGATAAACAAGCCACAGAATTTAGTATTTTAGGATCTCAGAGTTAAGGCAAGAGTACCCCTTGCAGGTGGGTGAGCAGGGAGCTTGGAAAGATATGGGTGTGGGTCTCCAGGGGAGGCTGATTAGGATCACTGGGGCCTTTTGTTCTCAGAGCCTTGACATCTCATATCTGAATGCATATAGAGAATTCCTCTCACATATATAAATCTAAAGAGGAGACTTTCACCACTGATATACTGGAGCAATAATCAATTGTTTATAGCAACACTTACAGACAAACCTTCAGTGGTTTTGACATTGAAGGAAAAAATTGAAATAAATAGAAAATAGGTCTCACAAAGTAATTAATTCACTGCCAAGGTTTAAGAAAAAGTTTCTGCTTTCTGTGTTTTCTTGGGTAACAAATCACACCAGATGTGGTAGACACTGCTAAATCTCTTTATTTCTGATAGACATGTTATAGTTGCCTCTCCTCCATCCACCAGAAGCTGCCTTATATATGACAGTGGGAGTCAGTCAGTCTGTACATAATTGTTTGAAAATATGTTTCTAGTTTTGGGCAGTCCACTAGGCTCTCCTTATATGAGGACTGCTCATAGAACCATAAAATAGTTTGTGTTAGAAGGGACCCTCATCCAACTCTCCCTGTAATAAGCAGGAACTGGATCAGGTTGCTAAAAGTTCTGTCCAGACTTGAAAGCTTCCATGGATGGAGTATGAATTTCTCTTATAAAAGTGAGACTTTACATATAAGCTTAGTCTAAGGGAGATGTTTAAAAGAAACACAAAAATGCAGTCTAATTCTGCCTTGCCTCACTTTTGCAGTACAAGGAGCACATTAACTTTTTAGATCACTAGTTATCTGCAAGAAGTCCTATGTCAGTAATGAGAATGCTCTCCCAGATTGCTCAATAAATGTTACCGCTTGTCAACAGTTTATTACATGAGGGAGAATCTTTCCCCTCAAACAGAGTATTATACTTCCAACATGTCTCAATTTCCATGAATGTTTTAAAAGAGTTATATTTTTCTTTTACTTTGTACCAGTTCACTTTTAAAATATTTTTCCAGCATAAATTTGTACTGGAAAGAATAAAAAAAGTTTCTTATTTTAGCATGGATCTATTAATAACAGTCAAAATACAAATAAGTAGCAGAACAGTGTAGATATTGATATCAAAAATATTACATGGTATGATTGCATTTGATGGGAAATATCTGGATTGACAATCCAAGAGGGCCTAGGTCACTTCTAATTTTATGAACAAATAGTATTAGGAGAGGTATTTATACTGTACCACTAGGTATAGCATGTCTTAGCCTAGGTTTATTGTCTTACAGAGATAACACAATAAAATATCTCCCAGATGAACCTAATTTATGACCTCAGAACACTGCTTTGCAACAGTATTCCCTTTTTTAGTACAAATATAAGCAAATTGCTCCACAGTTACTCTACAGTGTAAAAGCTCACAATTAGGTGTTCTGGAATCCTCACTAAAAAAAAAAAAATAAAGATAATTCACTACTTTTCACAGAGGCTGATACAAAAAACAAGATGCAGATAGAAGCATCATGGTTCCTGCGGGATGACAGAGCAAGCAAACTTTTAAATTGACTGAAATGTTCTGTGAGAATCAGTTTCATGGTATGCTAGTCTGTAGGAAACTAACTTATTTACTGCTTTGAATTGTAAAGAGTTTAAACGTCTTTTTTTTTTTTCTGATTTTCTCTCCTGGCCTTCTCCCAGTAAACAATTTTAATATGCTACTAGACTGATGACAAATCAGATTTACTCATAAGCTTCTTAACCCTATTTAATCACATGGAATTGTTTTCTTATGATACAGAAAAGACAGTGGTTTTCCAGGCATATCATGGTTTTAGATGCAGATGTGATTTGCCCTGTAGTGAAGATATGATAAATACAACTACAGAAAAATGTCACTTCTTTAAGGACCTCCTACATAGTTTGAAATTTTTCTATTCTGTTTTTGTTGTTGGGACTAATCTTATGTTAGCTTGCTTACAAGTTTTGCTTCTACAGAAAAGCTAGTAGGGCTGTGGTATCATTTCCTTAATTACAGCACTGTATTTTTTTCATTGGATAGTTTATGAAGCCAATATCAGGCCAATGAACTCATTGTACAAAGTAAACAGGATTAAAGTTCCACTGTACTTCAACAATAAGACCCTTCCTAAACCTCCCTTCAGAACACACAGTTTTGCCTATCTTCCCCAGGATTTTGAAAATTAAGTTCTGGTTCTGACCTTGCAGAAGACCAACATTCTTCTATGAAAGTTTCAACAAATCCATCTTAACATTTCAGGTCTGACCTTCTCTCACAGTGGAAGAAAGAACATTTTGAAAAATGTTAAGCAAATACCATATGAAAATATGGGTGATTTTTTAGCTTCAAAACAGGCAGAAAGTTGGAGCTTTGACTTTATGGGATGACTTTCTCTAGGAAAGATAATGAAACTCAGATAAGGCCCTCCAGCTGCATAAAATACAAAGGTAAGAATTTTAAACTTTTTTTTTTGCTTGACAACATGCCTGTAAAACAGAAAAAAAGCCCTGTTTACTCTATATCCATGCTCAAAAGCACTGCTGTCAGGATCTTATTACAGGTACTAAACCACATGATTGCAGTCAAGATAAGTGTACTCTTAGAACAGAAAAGACCAATGAGCATGACAGTGTTGGAAAAAACATTCTGCCAAAGGAATTAAAGAAAAAATAAAAACCTTAAACATTTTGGTTTTAAAAAGTGACATGAAGAATCTCAGTAAAATGTGCTTTTATTACTCATTATTTTAATTCGGGGATTTAAAATTTTTCTAGACTTGAAGATTTAACAACTTACTTTACCGACTTAGATGAGTACTATTATATTTAAATGCCACTGATTTCCAGCATACTATCAGAGATTACTATATCTAGAAGATCAGAATCTATTTTACCTGTGATGTCAGTCCTCTTTCACTCAGGCATGAACTAAGAGACTTTCTTGCTACTAAACAAACCGTCCAAGTTCACTGTAATTGCAAAGAAGATGAGAGTATCTGTTTGGGAGGAGAATTAAAACTATGCGGCTTTTCATGCCAAAAAAGCCCTCCCTCTGTGTAAATTCAGTGTTGCTGGCAGCACCTCAGTCTGAAATAGGATTTCTTACTTAACATGTTCTTCTGGTGTGAAGGAATAATTTCCAACTAAACATCTTACAGAAAGCTGCTTAGTGATTTTACTAAGCACACTTATTGAAAATTAGTTTCTTCTAATTACCAAAAATACTTATTTTCCAAATATTTCTACCTTGATTCTAGCCAGCAGGCAGGACATATACTGTTACAGCAGAGCTCTCATTAGGGATAGAAATGAGCCAAGACACAGACTCTCATTCAACAACATGAAAAGGGTCCTGGTTGATTCTTTTTTACAGCTCTACCATCCTGACTCTGACTACAGCAAGCTCCTACTGCAGGGTCCAGCTGCAGACTCTGACTGCTGGCTATTTCCTGCTGGACCTTGGCTGCAAGTGTTGGTTTGCAGACTGAACACAGCTTTCACCCAGCTCAGCTGTGACTGCAGGCTCCAACAGCAGCCTCTGACTCCATCAGACCCAGCCTGACCTCACAGCAGATCTTTTACTGCAGCAACTCTCTTCCTTGTTTTGTTCTTCTTTGTGCCTCTCTGGATCATTCCTTCTTCCTCAGGGCTCCTCTACCTCCTCAGGATACTCTTCCTCTAAGATCCCCTGACCAGTCAACCCACCCCTGTTATCACACTTATCTTTATTAGTCACAGCTGAAATCCATTAAGGGCAAGCCTGTTCCTCTTCTTTGGTAATTAGTACAACTGTGACTGATCAGGAGCAAGGTCACCTTTTTCTACACTTACAATACACCGATGGGCAGAGGAGGTATGAATCAAAGCATGAAGTGAGTTACAATCTTTTATATTGCTTCTGAAATGAACAGATCCTCAGGTATCAAATTAAATGTAAAATACAGTTCTGTATAAGTAATCTGTTAATGAAGTTTCTGTTAATTTCCATCTGAATAAAATGTAATGACAAAGTAAAAACAAATTAATTACATGATATGTGTAGTCTTGCACTTCTGATTGCACCTCAAATTATTGTGCTAGTAAAGTACAGAATACATGTGTAAAAACTAGTTTTTCAAAAGCAGAACTTACCTGAACTATGTCATCCTTGAGTGCCAGTGCTTCTGAGAGTTATTGGAAAATGTAATCCCTAATAACTATATTCTGTAGTCTTCAGCTGGAACTGTTTTCTTTTCATAAGTGCATGACATTTTTCTCAGATTTTATTACTATCTTTATAACTATTAGAAGGGAAAAAAGTAGCTGAGATTACAGTGCTTCTGACAACTTAAGTTCTCCTCCCCAGAAAAGCTTTATACCTGTTAAAGTCACCTTGCACTTAAGTAACAGGGGAAAAAAAGGAAAAGCATTCTCTGTTTTTACTCTGCTTTCTTTCTTCCAGTGTTATAGATACCTGGTAACACTTCAGCAAGCAAAAGATCAGTGGAAACATATACTTTGGTTGTGAGAGGTTTGGGATCCAGCCCTATGAACATGACTGCTTTTATTACCCTATTAGTCTACTCCTCCTCTTTGAGAAGGATGACGTCCCAGACGTAGATTTGGTTTAAAGAAATAAAAATGGTAAAATCCCCAAACTCAGTAAGTGAAATATTTTTGGTAATTTCACTTTTCCCCTCTTTTATGTTTAACGTTAACATCAATTTTATAACAGATCTTAAGTGTTAAAGTCTATGTATATATATATACACACACATATATATATTGTATTGAACTTCATTTCGTGATACTTTGTATACCATTGTTAAAAGTTCGCTCTGCAATCAGCACTGCCAATACTAAAAGAACTATTTTAAGTAGCACGGAAATGAATGACAGATTTTCCATGGCCAGGCTGTATATTAGTTAGCATTGTGGATAAAAGCTGATGGTTGCTGGACTTTTGGTTTTATTTTGAGATATATTTGTCATGTTTCAAGGAAATTAAAATTCAAGAAAAAGGATGGTTAAAGATCTGAAGCTAAATTAAGCTTTGTTAAGATGATTTAACTAAAATGTATATACAGGAGAAATAAGAACACAGTCCTGAAAGTTGTTGTGTGAAACCTCTTCCAGTGACTGCACTCAAATTATATGTCAGAATTACTGGATTAGAACTCTTTAGATGAAGAAATCCTCTCTTTCTTTGTTTGCTTGGTTGATGTTGTCACTTTGAATTTGCATAAATATTTAAATCCAAAACATTTGGGTAAACTACCGAATACCTTTAATTAGCCAATTCATTCTAAACATCTTTGTTCATTTCCTGACCAGCTACATTAGTGAAGTTTGAATATGTGCCTGGCAACTGTTACTAGTAATTCTGATGAATAATGTGGCTACAATCAAATAAAATTTTTCATATAAAAATGAGTTGGCTTAGAATTTGAACCTTCAAATGACTACCAACCAAGTTAAGAAGAAAATGTATTTAGTACAACAATACAGTTATACAGGTACATGAAGTTGTGTAAAAAGTATGTAAAGCAAGGTGATAGATGATAGTTTTTCCAATTACTACCTTTCCTCTTCAGAGGTGTCTGCTAGAAAGGGAAGGTGATGATGCTCACAGACGATACTGGCAGTGACCTCAGGAAGGACAAAAAACAAGAGAAATAAATGAATGTAAAAAAGCCAGCCCAAGAGTCTTTATTCAGAGAGCACACACATATTTATCGTATTTTTAGTATAATCTGTCAGAGGTTAGCAAATAAACATTGAGGAAGTAAAGATGAAGGTATACTGGTTTGGGCTGGGGCAGAGTAAATTTTCCTGACAATGGCTTGTATGGGGCTATGTTTTAGATTTGTGCTGAATACAGGATTGGTAATAAAGAGATTTTTTTTTTTTTTTTTTTTTTTTTTTATTACTGAGAAGGCCTTACACAGAGCCAAGGCCTTTCCTGCTTTTCATACTGCCATGCTGGGCAGGAGACTGGGGGTTCACAGGAGGTTGAGAGGAGATGCAGTCTGGACAGGTGACCCAAACTGACCTAAGGGATATTTTTTATGACATCATGCTCAGTATATAAAGTGGATGGAAGAAGGAGGAAGGAGTGGGGGACAGTCACAGTGAAGGCATTTGTCCTCCCCAGTAACCATTACATGTGTCTGCTCTCCTGGGGATGGCTAAACACCTGCCTGCCCATGGGAAGCCGTGAATTAATTCCTTGTTTTGTTTTGCTTGTGTGCATGGCTTTTGTTCTCCCTATTAAACTGTCTTCATCTCAGCCCAGAAGTTTTCTACCTTTTACCCTTATGATTCAGTTCTCTCCTTGATACTGCTGGTTGTGTGAGTGGCTGCATCATACTTGGCTCCTGGGGTTTAACCATAACAGAAAATGGAAAGGATTGTGGAACACATTGACATTTAAAGATATGCAGGATACAAGGGTGCAGAATAATACCTAGAACACAGACTTTTGGATTTTGATGTTTACCATGTATGCACAGCAGAAGAAGAGATAGTTACAAGTCCAATAGTTCAAGAGCAAATTTGCTGGACTGCAGTGATAGAACAAGGAGAAAAGAAATTAAAAAAAATAAAAAGAAAGGAAAAGAACTCACACACAATAAATAAAAAGCCCAGTAGAGAAAAGAGAAGACAAGAAGGAAACATACATAGGGAGGAAAGATCAAATGGCAGAATAATTTGCAGGCAGAATGAGAGAGGGATGAGAGATAACTGAGCTCCACACAGACAGGAAACAGCAGATATATGTGACCACGAAAGAAGAAAATCAAAAGGCATGTTGCCAGAGCATATTCAAGAATTAGAAAGATTTTGATATCTGTCAGGTGGTAGTATCTGAGAATAGTTCAGTCAAAACAAAATAGCTCACAGACAATTTTTCCTCTTACAAAGCTTTGGTTCAACTGCTAAATATATGTTTTACATCAGTACTAATGTCTCTGGCAGATTCCTGTTGAAATGAAATGAAGAGTGAAATGAAAAGAGTGAAGTTCATGTCTTCAAATGGAGAGATATAGTAGAATGGAGTATGTATAGAGGCCCACAGCATAGATTTTTAGCAATTAGGTTCAGTGAATGCCAGTGAAATCAATTATACAAATATGCAAAAAACTTGCAGAATTTCAGATGATCATGGGCTGACTTTATGGGTCTCTGGAAAAAACTGCTGAACTCACCAAGGATTAATAGCAATTCATGCACAAAAGAACTAGTCTCACATGGAGGGGTTTATGATAGGAATATTGTGTGGCATCCCCAGAAAGGAACTTCTCAAAAGACAGAGACAAATATCATAACACCTAGCTTTGGGACTATGTGTTGTTCACAGATGAGAAGAATCCTAAACAAAGAAATTATGTTAAAATGTATGAAGTCATGTAGAATCTGATGCTGATTCCCCAGGTGCTTTTGCTTTCCTCCATAACCTTTAAGTTTTGCCTCCTGCTGGAGACAATAGGAGTAATCAGCTGCTAGTCAAATCCAGCATGGGAAACAGCTGTATTTCTACTATGGAACTTTTTACTAAAGAAAATAACAGATTTATTCAAGTTGCCACATAAAATATGAGTTGATGATGTATTTTCTTCTTTTAAATGCTCACTACAAATGGGACCATAACAAGTGTTTGTAAGCTGAATGATCTGCACCTCATCTTTTGTTTTAAGATTTAACAACCTTGTACAGTTGAATCCATCCAACCAATAAACAAGGCCTCTAACAAAATCTGTTTCTTTTAAAACGTATTTTC
Source organism: Acridotheres tristis (assembly GCA_037013685.1). Lineage (NCBI taxonomy): Eukaryota > Metazoa > Chordata > Aves > Passeriformes > Sturnidae > Acridotheres > Acridotheres tristis. The sequence continues at coordinate 32,673,053 of CM072885.1, read as the reverse complement.
AAGTTTTATGTTATCACTGGGACACTGAAATAAAACCAGCAGTTTTAGTGCTAGTCATTCCCCCCACCTAGAAAAACCCACAGCACAACTCTTTTGTGGACTATATGGAATATTGAAATATTTCTGTATTCATAATCCTACAATGAATGCTAGTTGAATAATACTACAATGACTGCTACAATGATTTGTCTAACTTCTGGGTTTTTTTAGAGAATATTGAAGACTTTTATGAATTTGAACTGAAAGTTACATACAGCAGTTTACAAGGCATAAGCCTAGTGCACAGAATTTTGCTTCAGTGAGCCTTCTACTATTGACAAAATATTTAACATCACGTTTTTTAGAGCAGTTTGTGCAGAGAAAGTTATCCAAAAGGACGTACTTCTGCTGAAGGTGACAAGTAACCTTCCTTAGAAAGAAAAGAAAGTCCTTCAAGGATGGCTGAACCAACCTAACTTAGATATTTTCTAAGCTCTTTCTGAGAGAGGCTTTGTTTCTGTGTTGAGTGTAAAGAAAACGCACTGAGGGAAACAAACCAAGAAAACCAGCCTGTGTGACTAATCTCCTTTGAGTTAAAACATATTGATTCAAAACTTTGTAGTGCAGTGTTTGTTCACTGGTCAAAGCCTGATACGAGTACCGGAGCAATTCAGCTACAGAATACACATGACTTTGATTAACCATCAGGCTAACAGAGAGAACAATCCCATCCCCTCTAGAGAAGGGGAAAAGAAAACAATTTCTAGAACCTTTTGAATCAGGCAGCTAGTCTCTTCTGTCCTCTAGCTAATAAGCTACTCTCTGCATGAATCCTCTTTTTGACTGGAAGCCTTTTAAATCTGCCAGCTGGAAAACAGGCTTCCATGTGGCTTCACATCTCTGGCACCTATTAGTCTTGACAAACAGGGCCGGCTGCACTTCTGGGTCTTTAAACAACTATGTGGCCTCATATAGTTGTCCCATGTATATTATTGCAATGTAATGAAGATGTTTTAACACCCCAGCAAAGGATTCACCTAGTGCAGAAACTACACTGTACTTGCACAGTTCTTTCTATAGCTCTCCATGCAGAGTATAACAAGGAGATTTACCATAAACTTTCAAACCTGTAGACATTCGGCTCATTGGAAAAGATAGTTACAACACACCATCTGTTCTCAGTCAAAGCAAAATCTAAACAGAATAAAAATAACTTTAAAATCATCTTTCTGCGCCTTCTGACATCTCTTGAGGTTGAGCACAGAATTAGACCCCCATGTTATTTATACAGCATTCTGAGGCATGCTGGATCCTTTGTAGATCAAATGCAATGACATTTTCTCAGACTTTAGAAGATAGTTTAAAATTAAACTAACTGCAAGTTGTAAAAACTGAATAAGGAGAGAAGGAGTGGAGGAGGAAAAATGTTACAGTAATATTTAAAAAAATTAAGACCCATGCTTTATAATTTTTCCTGTAAGAACTCTGCTCACAATTTTTGGTTTAGTTTATTTTTAGCATATTTTCTTCTAGGCTGAAGGTTAAAAAATTGCCCTCTATATTATCTCTGGCCATGATTTTGTGGCATCCTGAATTGGCATTTCTCTCCCTTTTGTTTAATTACCCATTACAGTAGCCTATCAGTCCCTACTTATATAGCTTTAAAAAGCAGACCCTAAAAAACCAATTTGTGCTGTGCATATAGAGATATAAAAAGGGAGAAACATGCCATATAGGGATGTATGTCATTACTGTATGAGTCTTGAGTTTCTTAGCAAATGGCAAGACCAGTTTAATAAGAAACCCATACTGAAAACACACACAAAGCCATAAAGATTCAGATTGTCCTTTTTCTAATTAGTATTTTTTGTGATTTACTGTACTCATTAGAAATTTTACATTGGGCATCATCACCCTACCAGAGCAAAAACTGGACAAATGGGACTAGATATGGAATTTTCTCTTAATCTGTTACAAAAACTTAGAAAATATATTTTAAAAAAGTTAAGTGTAATCCATTACACTCAGCATTCAACAAACTTAGTTGCCAAAATGAAAAAGTCAGTCCAAGTCACAGGACAGCTCCTTCTTTTTATAGTTGAGAAAATGTGATGCAGATGATTAACTCACTGGCTCTGTCTCTTTTGCAGAGGTTTGTCTTCTTTACTCCATCTTGGTCTACATATCTGGCTATTTGCTTTCTTCAGAGATCTATGGTTTTCATTTGTTCATACCAATTGGGTATAAGCCTTATGTTTCATGGGGCAGAGGTATTTTACTTATTGGTATAAATATTATTTCTAATGCACATTGGACTTACATAATTTGTAGTATATTTGCATAAAGTTATGAATAATAATATGAATTCATTGAGGAAATTTAAACAAAGAAAGTGCCTACTTTCTACTGATGTTTTTTTCTACTGTTAAAATATTATACCACTGTACAACAAGTGATACTTCAATGTGTAATCTGCATTCAACACCTCAACATCTGCACAGTTAGCATGAACCTACTTGCCAATGTGCTCACATTAGAGCTCACATGATTTAACATCACATTTGTGTTGATCTTTATACCACATCAGCTGCTCCTATTTGTCTTTTGACTCTTGGCTGGTAATAAGGATTCGGTTCATCAGACATTTCAAAGTGTGCCACAACTCAGCAAAACAGATTGCTTATGCTGGAATGGCTGCCAATAAGGACACGACCACCCTGAGGCTCTGGTAGATGTTTTATTCTGGTAGATATATACCCCAGTGCTGACTGTTCACTCTGACATGGTGACCATCACTGTCAGCTTGATCAAACTCCCATCAGGGAAGAAAGTGTAGGAATGCTGCACAATGGCATTAATCTGTTTGAAAGGCTGTGTGAGTCATGAGCCAGTGTCTTATATTATGTATGACACCTGACATGCCTGTAGTGTTACAGTGCACGTTTGTAGCAAGTTATGGAAGACTGGATCACCAAAAGACAAACCATACATACCTGATATACCAATATTCAATATAACATTTATTTCTAACAACCTAGATTTATATCTTCTACATAAATGGAGAGCAGCCGACTGTACATGACAATAAAAAAGCTGTACAATGACAATAAAAAAGGAACTTATTGAAAATCTTTTTTTCAAAAGCAGCTTTACAGACTGTGATGAGAAAGTACCTCTTCAATATTGTTTTCTGCATAGCTTGGTTCAAAATCTCAGTTAATATAGTATTCTTGACCTGGATAGAAGCTTCTTCAAGAATTAAGTACGTCTGAGAAGTTACAAGGATTTTGTAATAAATATACCAGCAATCCTGTGGCATAGACTCCTCTTTTATTAAAATATCTTGATATATGCCAAATAAAGAACATTAAAAGGCAAAAAAGGTCTTGTTTTTGCATTTACATGCACTCTTAATGTGTAAGCCAGTTGTAAAATTTCACTTCCCACATTTTAGTATCTTAAAAATGTTTTTTTTCTTCCACATAGCCCCATCCACCACTACCATTCCCCACCCTGGCTCCTGGGAAGGGTTTTAAAGTCTTTTACAAAGAACTGAAAGCTAAAATACTTTGATCTAGAAATTCTACAGCTGGGACTTTTAGTTTGAAGTACATGTTTTAATTTCCGTTTTATTCCCTTAGTCAGACTGCTGTCCATAATGCTTTTATTTATACACCCAATGCTCTTCACTGAGTGTAACAGGTGAGATGACCTTACCTATATCATAGCAAAGGAAATCTATTTGAGGAGTAGAATGTATGTACAATTACTAATACTTAAAGGTTCCCTTCTCCTCCAACATGGCTCTAAACATATTTCACAACTCAGCTACAGAAAAAAGGAGGAAAAGAGAGTGAGACATTTTCCTCTAGTATAGAATTTACCTTCAAAAAATTAACACTAAAATGAAGGCAGGAAAACTCTGCCTTTAACGATGAGATTAAGCTATGGGAAGAGAATGTATTAATTTTTTTTTCTTTTACCTCTCAGTGCATTTCAGCTAACAGAAAAGCGTAGTTTTCCAGTCTTCTTTCTAACATAGACATAAGGTTTATGCATCTTGAACAGTAAGGTTACAATGGCTTTTGACCATAGAATTATCATAAAATAAGTGACTAATCAGTATTCATTCAACTTTGTTATACATACCTATTGTTATCCTATTGTTATGATACTACTTGCTGTTTCAGTAGTGATATTCATGCAATGCAATTTACAAGTTATTTATTTCACACATAGTGTTTGCAGCATTACCCAGAACACAATGACTTTAATTGAACTGTTTCCAAATGTCACCATTTACTAAGGACATGTCAAGAGATAAAGGTGAATGCATGATAGATGAGCAGATATAAAGGTGCTTAATTTCCTGTCAAACTACACTAAAAAGTCCATACAAGTCTCTTCTACCCACTCACCACTTCTGTCTCAATTTACAGAAAAGATAAAGATCTACCTCTTCATTCAAAAATGTATCCTTTTTTTTTTTCCAATTTCCTTTTGTTTCTCTGTTTGATATTCACTTTGCTACAAAAAGACAGATACTAACCTTTTGAGGAAAGATCTTGACACAAGTCAAAGATGTTTAAAAATGAAAAGCATTCATTGGGTTAGAAAGACACTAATTTATACCAGCTTTATTGCAGTGAGACAAGATGAATCTTATGAAGTTCATATTTCATAGGAACTTAAAAATCTGACATGTAACTCCAAGCACTTTTCTTGGAACAAAGACAAGACTTACTTGAACTGTAGGCAATATCACCTTAACTGTTGATAGCAATAGAAAATTATAGTATTGTAGTACCAAAATAATCAGCTTGCTCTTAAATTGAAAAAAATGCCCTAGGAAAAAGAAACATCCTTATTTTTCTGTAGATTACAGTTGTTTTGGTACTGGAGAAAAAGGTTTAATCATTGCAGTTAAATACAGCAATCAAACTGACAATTTAATGCTTTTCATGATCTCCTCACAGATAATATTACTGTTTGAATGCATTTGATATTTGAAATTACTCACCAAATGAAATCCCAGTTTATATCTTCATTGTCATAATTTGTATTTCAGCAGTCCTATAATAGAGCAAACATGTTTGTGTGGAAATATATATATTTTTAAAAATTGTAATTTTTTACAAATACAAAAGGAAAGTAATGTTCATTTCTATATCGTTCTTTATTTAAAATTGTGGTCTGATGTTTGCCAATAATCCATCCGTTTATGTCTCATGGTACTGCATGAACTAATAGACCCTGGGAATTTAACTTCTTTAGTTCATGTAGTCATAAACTTTAAAACAGATACCAAAGATGTTTTATATTTAAAATATTGCATACTTGCCTAGGATTTTAAGCTATGGTCTTGCTTAAACAGGATAATTATCATACAATCATAGAGTGGTTTGGTTAAAAAGATCAACTAGTTCCAACTCCCCTGTCATGGGCAGAGACACCTTGCACTAGACCAGGTTGCTCAGAGCCCCATCCAAACTGGTCTTGAACACTTCTAGGGATGGAGGATCCACAGCTTCTCTGGGAAACTTGTTTCAGTGCCTCACCACCCTCACAGTCAAGAATTTCTTCCCTAATACCTAATCTAAACCTACTCTCTCAGTTTGAAGCCATGCCTCCTATCCTATTGGTACACACCCTTAATAAAAGCCCTTCTCCAGCTTTCTCACAGGCCTCCTTAAGGTACTGGAAGGCTGCTCTAAGAGCCTTTTCTCCCCCGGATTGATTATCCCATGTCTCAGTCTGATTGCAAGGAGAGGTGGTCCAGCCCTCTGATCATCTTGGTGGCTCTCCTCTGGATTCACTCCAGCAGGTTCTTGTCCTTCTCCCGTTGGAGGCCCCAGAGTAGATGCAGCACTGCAGGTGGGGTTTCTCCAGAGGAGAACAGAGGGCAGAATCACATTCCTCAACTTGTTGGTCACAGTTCTTTTGATGTAGCTGGGGACACAGTTTGGCTTTCTAGGCTGTGAGTGCACACTGCTGGGTCATATTGAGCTTCTTGTCAACCAACACCCCCAAGTCTCTTTCCTCCGGGCTTCTTTCAATCTCTTCTTAATTCCCGTAATTATATGGGAAACAATTTAGCCTAATACCCTTTCTAAGATTATTCATAATGGATTAATTGAAAATGCTATTTAAGAGACCCTGTTTTGAGATTTGCTGAAAATGAATTTTAATCTAAAATGCGTGGGTGTTGCTTTTCTTTGATTGTTTAAATCCCCCACCACGTGGCACTGCATAGCATTATTACCACTTCTTGCTTTCCAGCAGCAATTTGATGCCATCCAATTCTTCAAGAGAATTTTAAATATTTAGAATACTGTCCAAGTATGAACTCATCTGGAACACCAAGAACTACAATTAAACTAATTAAACTCTTGCAATCTGGCATTTCAAATTATTGCAAATAGGTAGAAACTTTTAGCTGAATGGCAAAGTCTGTAACACACTGCGTTTCCTTTTGTTAATTGCAGTTTATACTGTCAAGATTTTAATGAGCTGATAAACTTGTTCTCCAGCAGTATTCAACAAATTATGTTGTGTTTATAAGTCCATAAATTAGTATATTGAGTAAGAAAAAAGCCATTAAATTCATTGCATACTTTTCTTCTACATATATTGCATGCAAATAAGACCAGCTAGAGGAGATTCTGCTGAACAGTCATATCTACTGAGGCAAAATTATAATTATTTTTTCAATTCCACATCTTCCTAAGGAAAAGTATTGAGACACTAGTTTGCAATTAGGAATCAACAGGAGATCATTTTCTAATGGTTAGGAAGTAAAAGAATGGAAGAAATTGACAGGTCAAAATCAAAGACATACCAGTCATACACAGCACCATTACAGGATCAGGCCCTTTCTCATTCGCCTTTATACTCCGTGTCAAAGTCATCCAATATTTATCTCTATATCTGTTAGTTTTTTCCACTTTGAAATAGTCATCAATACTATCTCACTTGCACCCAGTATATTCACATCTCGTAGCTGAACAGGCTTATTGCCATCATTTCCTGAGAACTTTGAAAGTGTGAACTGTTTAGCAAGACATAAGTGTTGTGCCAAGAGCCTAAAGCGTCAGCTCTGAAAGCACAGGCTGCTTTGCAGAACGCCTGCAGAGTCCCAGATGCTGGGTCTGTGTTACTATGTAGAGCAGCCCTCAGGGTAGCCTCAAGGCCAGAAGAGCTTGCCATCTACCTTGATTGCTTGTTCAGTCATCCCAAAGGCGAGCTCTGGGGCAAACATGCTGATACTCCTGGATAGCACTGGGAATTGGTGGTGTACCCAATCCATCAGCAACAATATTTGCATGTATCATTTAGCTATTCTATTTGCCATTTCATTGACATCAAGTAGGGAAAAAAAGAAAATAGTCTGGGGATTATTGCTTGAAGATGCCCTCAGGTTCTTCCCAAAAGGACTCAAAATGTTTGCTGTCATAAGGGCAACAGGAACTTTTATACTGCAGATAAAAGATATAATGGATGCAAAATGTGTACCTCTTATTTACAGGGAATATGAAGTCTTCACCTTAGGTACAGCATGAAGGTATCCAGAGAACAGATGAGTCTGAAATAATGAAATTATTCCATATAATTTTAAAATGTTATCTTTCTTAAAAGCATGGTGGTGTGATTCAGAGACAGTTATTTTCAACCCATTGATGATGCATGTATTCCTGGCCTGATAAAGCACAGTGCATAAGTTAATGTCAGCCTTTAACTACTGGTGAAACATGGTGAGTGTACTCTAAGCTCAGGCATTTTATATCATGTGTAGGGTAAGATAGGGGCAGTCATGGATGACTACTGCAGCTCATACAGTTCACTTGAGTGGAGCAACATCCTTTTATTGCCTGCTCAGATGTGAATTTACCAGAGCAAGGAACCTGCAGCAGTTGGGTACTCCACTTTTGGTTTTGCCTCTCTGTACCCTGAAGTGATACCCTTGTAGTTTCTTTTCTGCTGTCTCCCCTTGTATCTTCTTACACTGGAGAAAAGCAATGGGATTAGAGTACATAGTTTCCTCTGGCATCAGATGAGGTCAGAAACACATATGAGCTTGAAACAAGAAAAAAAAAAAAAAAGAGGAGCTGGAAGTACAATCTATGTAGTTATGTCACTAAAGGCAACAATTGATTCAAAAGACAATTCATGAAGCTGATCACCTCCTTTGTCCTATCCTGTGATAAGCATCATTGTAGAAGAGGGTTCTGGGTTCAAATAATGCATCACTCAGAGATAGTCTGCAGGCTGGACTTTTTTGGAAAAAAAAAATCCAGACCTTAAACCCAATAATTTATAATCATAATAAGAAGAAACTATATTCTTTAATGAAAGATGATTTTGGAGCACCGGTCACTGCCAATGAGAATGTTCATTGATTAGTTTGTGGTATGAGACAATAACAACCTTCTTTATTTAATTTGTTTCACTGTTACTAAATGCTGTTATTGTGGTGCATAATATTTTGGCATCTCTAGGGTATCTGACCTAACACAAAATGTCTCTTGATTTAAACTCACAATATTTGAAATTAGGAAGGTATAAATAATATATCTTAAAAATTAATTACTGGAGTATCCAAAGCTTTAAGTGTTGCAAGGGAGCTCTTCATAAGTACTTCTAGTTAAGTGTCCTCTACTATATTCCATAAATCCTTTTTATAAACAATCTAGGCAATGCTACAAAAATCATTGTGGTTAAATGTACAAATAACAGATTGAAGGTTCAATGGGTAATGAGGTTCACCAGAGCTACAAAAGTGATTGAAGCACTTGAAGACATGGTTACTTTATTTCTGTTAGAAAGGGCCCTGTTACATTTATCTGGTAGCATATTAAAAAGTATATATTTACAAATCGGAATGTTTAGCCTTGAAAAGGTGTGAGTTGAAGTATTTGATGATTATGCTAGATGATTTTTTAATGTAATGCTTGGTGAAATTTACCACAGAAAATATTACAAAAGCTGAATTATTTTGCTCCATGGTTTCAGTAAGTCGTGTGGTGGAATACCATTTATTCCTATTATATCCACCATTCAACAAATCATTAGTAAAAATTCAAATTAGTTCTAAAATGATCCACAGAGCTGTGAGAAAGACTTTGGCTGTATAGCTTAACAAACTATTACAGCAATCTATGAGAAAAGAGATTAAAGAAGTTAACTGGATCAGAGTGTGGGTGCTTAAATATGGAGCAAATGTTTAGATAGAAGGAGAAAGGCTTTCAACTAAGAAAAGAATAAAAAGTCAATAGTTGGAAAAGGATTTTAGAAAATTCAGCTCTAAATAAGTAAAAAATTCCTAGTAGCAATGATACAGCTTTTTACTGAAGATTGTATCTTCAATATAGCTTGGAATCTCTAAGGCAAAACTTGTGACCTTCTGATCCAAGTTTGAGAGACATTTTTCCGCCCACAAAGCAGAAGCAGTGCTCTTTTTAGATCTAAAGGGCTGTAAATAAGAACATTGCTTCTCATTCTTCCTCTTCTGCCTCAGTTTGCATTCTGAGCGAATTCTCCAAGTACATTTAATTGTTTCATCACTATTTGTAAGGCAAACACCTTTCAAATTTAATCAAATAGGCTTTATTCCTATTCCGGTTGTATATTTTGGATTCCAGTTTTGTGAGGGTTTTTATTTGGGTGAGTTTTAATACCGTTGAAGGTGTCCTGATAGTAAATGACCAGCCAAGCCTCTGTTTGGCTCATTTAATTGCCTCTTTGTTGGCCTCACTAATCAGATCTGACTACTTTTACAAACAGTGTCTGTGTCCAAGAAGCAACCAATACTATTTAGTTTACTTGTGCATAATTTTTTTGTCATCATCGCATCGTCATAGCTGGTATTAGCTGGATCTGTTCTGGTCACTTTCCCATCTTGTTTTTCTCTGAATCCAGACACCAGTTAATGACCTGAGAATCTCATGTCCCTTCCTCTGGAAAAAGGTGTTCTTTTCCCGTTGTTTTAGACTGCCAGAATCTCTACACAGATATTCAGACTGAAAATCCTATTTTCTTTGAACTCAAGAACAACAATTTCCTCAATTGGTCTCATGCAAGCAAAATTCAGAAATATTCTACTGAGGTGTATAGCTAGAAGACATGCATCACACAAGCATAAACACATTAGATGTTCAGACATTTTAACTAGACATGTTTGCAGCTGCACTTGCATTTGCATATGTTCTGACATTTTGCCTGTAGTTAACACTCAAACATGGTTACCCTCAAGGTTTGGAGACAACCAGGACTAACTTTCAAGCAAAATTTTATCTGTAGCCCTGATACACATATAGTATTAATAAAGGGATTATTTTGCTCTAAACGAAATTGATAAAGTAGCCAAAGTCCTTAAGCCAGTCCTTAGCTTACTATGTCATTAATATATAATGTGACAGGACCAGTATCAAATGTGAAATGAATTATGCATGCAGATGAACTTCTAATTTAGTTACCCTGGATTACAGCAAGGTTAACAGAATTACGATGAAGCTATTACAACTGAAATGAAAATAAGATGCATTTTCATATTACTGGCTTGAGCTGTATTCAAATGTTGCTTCAATTTGATTCATTCACAGCAAATGAGTTCAAAATAATACCATAAAATATGTTTGCACTCTCTCTGAGCTTCATACAGCTGTTTTACAGTTTGTTTTAATAACAAACATTTTTATTGTTGAGGTGTATAATAAATATGACAGACCAAATCCTGTGGCCTGCAAGGTATGAGGATGAAAAGGCTCTGTATGAGCTGAGGAGATGAGGTAGCCTGTGTAAGAATAGACTGCTGTGGCCCATTTGTCTTCATATGTAGCTTGTTTCTGTGTGACAATCAATAGATAATTTACCCCAGGGGCAAATATTACTTTATGAACAATAGCCAAGCTTTTATCGTGGGATTCATTTCACCTGATTAATTTCTTCTCCAGTGCTAACAGAATTCTATTACTTTGGTAAAATCAGATGCATTTGTGGCCTAAATTATGTCAAAAGCTGATTTTTTCTTCCTAAAAAGACATTAGAGAAAGATGGTTAGGATAAATACATGAGCTATACTATGAAAATCATTGTTTTCTTAACTGGGATGTTGAAGATCTTTAATATAAAGCAGACTCCTATTTCTACATAGGGATTTAAGCAAACAGAGCATATTGCATTTGCATGACAAGGTCTTGGTAGCGGGACAGGTTGCATGGGTGGCTGCTGTGAGAAGACACCAGAAACTGTCCCTGTGTTGCAGGAAGCCAGTTCCAGTAGTCTCCAAGAGGAACCTGTCACTGGTCAAAACTGAGCTCATCAGCAGTGGTGGCAGCGCCCCTCTGATAACTTAGGGTAAGTTACACTGGCAGCAGCTGGGAGAGAGGAGTGAGGTTATATGAGAGGTACAGTTCTGCAGATACCAAGGTGAGTGAAGAAGGAGGGAACAAGGTGCTCCATGCACTAAAGCAGAGACTCCTCTGCAGCCCATGGTGAAGGCCATGGCGAGGCAGGCTGTCCTCCTGCTGTCCTTGGAGGCTCACACTGCAGCAGACATCCAGCTGCAGCCCATGGTGGACATCACATCAGAGCATGAAGGCGGGTGCTTGAAGGAGATTGTGACCCTAGACAAAACCTGCCCTGGAGCAGGCTCCTGGCAGGACCTGTGGCCCCATGGAGAGAGGAGCCCACACTGAAGCAGGTTTTCTGGACTTGAGATACCACGAGTGACTCACACTTGAGCAGTCTGTTCCGGAAGGACTGTACTGTATGCAAGGGACCTACACTGGAGATGTTAATGAAAGGCTAGTGTTGGAGCAGTTCATGAAGGACTGTATCCCATGAGAGAGATCAAATGCTGGAGCAAGGGAATGGCCTGGGGGGGAAGGAGCAAAGAGACCAAGGCTTATGAACTGATGACAATCCCCTTTCTTTGTGCTGCTCAGGCAGAGGAGGAAGAAGAGTTAAAAATGGAGTTGAGCTGAGGAAGAAAGGAGGGGTGAGGGAAAGAAAGGGAGATAGAAGTTTTAGTTTAAATATTATTTCTTATCCTAATCTGTTTACCAATAACTGGCAATAAATTAAATTAACTCTCTCAAGTCAAATTTGTTTTGCCTGTGACAGTAATGGATATGTCAACTCACTATCTTATCATTGCATTTACTCCCTCTGTCTTTTTGATGGAAGAGGAGTGAGAGAGTCACTTGGTGGGCACCTGATGTCCAGTCAAGAACAATCTCCCACAGAAAGATCTCTCACTGTCCTTTAGAAATCTGTCATCCCTTCATTACTGATTACATATGCATCCAGAGAGTGAGGCAGACTTGGCTTTAAAGCCCTTTTTACCATAAAGAAAGTTCAGTTCACATGTTTATTTTCCCAGAAGAACGTGTTGTATACAACCATACAAATAAAAATTGATTTCCAAATTTCTGATTTTATCACTTTCCTCTGACATCAGGATCCCAGAACAGAATTTGGAATTCACTGAGTAAGAGACAAAAAAATGAGAACATGCTGTAACCCAACAAGTGAAGAACTTAACTGGCTTCTGTCTGCTCCATCTTACTTAAGGACAAGTAAGAGATTAAAAATCAGAATCCTTTTTGCACGGTGAGGGTTATATTCCTTGAAATGTTTCATAAAACACTATGTTGAGATCCCTAAACTTATTTTATCTTTCCTACGGGAAATATAGGGGCTTTAGATTCCATTCCAAAATACAAGACTGGCATTCAACAAACCAGTTAAGCAGAGCTTAAGAGCCTAGTTCAAGACTGATTTGAGAAAATACCAGCTAACCTACCATGTAGTCTGAGATACTCTGGATGCTTGAAATAGGATTTATTTGCCTATTTGTATTTAGTGCCAATTTAGATATGTGGAACTGTCCCATTTGGTATCTGTTTGCCTTTCTAAAACTATGTTGAACCCTTGTTGCTGATACCCTGTAGAGTATTTGCCAGCCCTAAGAGAACAACTTGTACAACTGGACAGCTGAAAATGAGAGATGAATATTTGTTCAGGAAACTGAATCCTGCTTTTAGGACCCAAGAGAGGAATTTGTCTGAGTATATGTAGTTGTGTTTGTAGGATCCTAAAGTTATGTCCATATCTTTGGTAAGTGATGGATCATTTGGTTTATAATTATCCAAGGATCTAAGCCCAAAGAAACTGACATCCTTAAATCTTGCCTACCTTACTAACACTTAAATTAAGAAGAGGGCAAATTTTCAGCAGGTCCCTGCTAGATCACTAACTGTTTCACATAATAGAAAGTCTACCTTTAATATTCACCTTCAGACAGTTTATAGATGAAAATAAAATGTCAAGGAGAGGCTTAAATACTAAACAGTTGGACTGCCATTCAGAGGAATCTTAACAAACTGAAGAGAAGGACCAAGAGGAACCCCATGAAGTTGATGAAAGAAAAGTTCTAAGTCCTGTACCTGAAGAGGAATAAATCCACACACCAGTAAACAGTGGAGGCTGATCATCTGCAAAGCAGCTTTGCAAAAAAGAATCTAGTGTTCCTGGTGAAGAGTGAATTGACAATGAATCACAAGTGTCCAACAAATGGAAAAAAAGGACTACAGCATCTTAAGCAGGAAAAGCATTTCTAGCACATAGAAAGAGAACATCCTTCTCTGCTCAGCACTATTGAGTGTGTCCAGTTCTGGGCTCTCTGGCAGAAGAGTCATGTACATAGTGGAGACAATCTAGTGCAGGACCACAAAGATGTGTACGGGACTGGAGCACCTTTCATGCAAGGGGAACTGAGCTGAGACATGTAGGACAGCTGACTTTGCAGAAGAAAGTTTGTAGGTCTTGGCAATGTTTATAAGTATTTGATGGGACTGAATGAAGAAGCAGAAGCCAATCCTTCTCAGTGGTGCCCACTGACAGTACAAGAGGCAAGAGATAGAAAAGCAGTAAAATTTCGTTTTACTATCAGAATAAACAAGTCCAACACTGGAAGGGGTTGTCCACAGAGGCTGTGTAGTTTGCATCCCTCAAGATATTCAAAACCTGAGAGGACAGAGAGCTGGGTGCCCTGGTGTAGTTGATAGTGCTCTGTGCAAGGGTATTGAACTCCATAGTGTCCAAAGGGCCATTGCAATCTCAAAAGTTCTGTGATCCTACTAGTTAGATACTTAACACTGGACTATTTGAACTCAGCCAAAATGAAGCCTTAATGGAGAATGTGCATTCTCTTATTACCAGCTGAACTACCCTAGATTAGGGAATATACCCTGCTCTTTGATCAATCATCTGTGTTTTAAAACTATTTCTGTGGGAATGAAAGCAATATTTAAAGAACTTTCATCATTTAAATTGCACAGAAAAAAATATTATAGAGAAGAACAATTTTTCATTGGCAGGTATTGGACTTTGTGACTTATGAAATAATTTTAAGGTTAATTTGTTATTATATCAACAATAAAAAAGCCAACTTGCTCTAGTAATTTGTTATGCCATGGAGTGAGTCTCTTTAATATTGAAAAACTGTATAAGTAATGACATCTTGTATTAGTATTAGATCTGCATTTATAATACAATTGTTGTTACTGCTGTTATGTTTTATATTTTAGTTGTCTATGAAAGTTGGGGGGTGTTAATCAACTGAACAATGCCGGTTTAACAGACATGAGATAATAAAAGGACAGGTTGATAACAATCATTACTTCAGAACTAATAAAATCTGTTGTGTAATTTACCTATAAAAGTTAAAGCACACTGTAATTGGTCTGTCATTTTTTATTACTGCAAAATATGCTCCTGTTCTCATTATAAGAGTTGTTGCAAGGCAGTTTGTAGGTGCCATGGTTTCGCTCAGTTTGACTTCTCAGAAAAATTATAGATGTTATCTCTAGGAGAAGAAAACCAGAATGGGCTGAATATGCTCTTTGGGCAATGTATTTGGGAGGCACACATTATTAGTAGCGAGGACATCAGCCCAAAGTTTCTTGGCTGTGGAAAAGGTTTAGGCAATTTCATGGCATATCATTAAAACTATGTTGAATTGTTAATATACGAATGTTTTAAAGCTAGTTCTTGAGGAACATATAACAGATGGTTATGGTAAGATGAGGGTAATGATGTGAAGTACGTCCTTGGACAAATCTTCAGTTGTCTTTCATGGCTGAGAGATATTACCATTATGTCCTTGTCCTTTCCATTTTTCTCACTTCTGCCTGTGATTTTTGGAAACCACTTCCTTTATTTGAGTGCTCTACTGGATAAAAGAAGTCAGAAGAAGCTTCCGGGAGGATGAAGTGAAGGAGAATTATGTGCTGAAGAGAGTGCTACCATAACTAAAAAAAAAAAAAACAACAAAAAAAACCAATAATGGTGTTAATAAAATATCTCTGAAGAGACACGGTTGAATTGGATTACAGATTCATCACACTGGTCGGTTTAAGATGTAGTGAAATGAGAAAATAATTGTTGCAGTAAAATGGAAACACAAGGAAGGAAGTAAAAGGAATTGCCTTTGGATTTAAAAAAGTTACTAAAAATAGGAAAAAAATGCTATTTTTATGTGTTGCAAATTACTTTTTTTTTTTATCTTGGGGTTTTTAAACTCCAGCATTGACTGCTTGTGACAGTTCAGTTATCATCTGACTGGTGACAAAAATGATAAAAAGATTAAAACATTCCTGTTTTCCTACAAAAAAGTGGCTGATACACCAAGAAAATAAGGGAATATAATTAGCTGCATGGATCAGATGCTAGATCTCTTATTTTATTAAGCAGCAAACTAAGCAATTATCTAGTGTCTGTGCTTTTAATCGAGCCTGTACAAGATACGTAAGTTTTGAAGCCAAAATAGGCATATTTCATATAACTGTTATTGTCACAGGGAATAGATTACAGAATCCTAGAATCTTTTCAATTGGAAGACATTGAAGATTATTGAGTCCAGCTGCTACCTAATACTGCCATGTCTACCACTAAACCATGTACACAAGTACTGCATTTACACATCTTTTAAATACCTCCAGGAAGTTTAAATTGCAGAAAAATAATTGCTTTCTCATGACTCAGAGTTTAACTGTGAAATTTCTTCACACGGAAAAAAAAAAAGCTAGAACAAATTTATAAAATTAAAAAGAATTGAGGCATATTGGAATAATCAATGTATATTTGAAGGGGTTTTGTCCAGGTATGACCTCAAAGCAATCCCTACAGAGGTGGCTCACAAAAAAGAAAGCAGAATTGACTTATGCATGACCTTTCCCTCATGCTTCTACTCCTGGCATGCAAATATGTTTTGAAGAAAAATACCAGAGGGAGAAGAGGTTCATTTTTGGTCCACCAATGTCTTTGCTAATTGTGCAATGGTCATGGGAATGTAGGAATTTTATTCTTACCTTCAGATTATGAACTATTTTATTCAAATTTTTACTAAGTTTTTGGATTAGATATGAGTTGCATTTTAACTTTTATTTTTATTTATAGAATACTAAATATTTAGTAATTATTTAATAGAATTTTAAACTTGTTTATTATAAGTTTTTACTTTTCCATATAACCACAAGGCAAACTTAAATACGAAATTTTCTAATGCTATTTTGTACATCACTCTTGTTCCTCCTTAATTTAGTTCAATTTCATGTAACACATTTCAGCTGTACTTCAGGTATTGATACTTAATAGTCTTTTTCAGTTTCCATTCTTTTTGAGGCTTTAATAGCGAGTATGTAACTGCTTGAAGTCGAAGTGGCATTGTCTCATTATTGTTTATTGAACATGTTATATTGAAAACAGCAAATATCATTTTCATTTCTGTGAACTCTGTAAGTGAATGTTAAAGACCCAGGGGCCTAATAAAATTCCTACATTAATCAATTACTTGAGATTACTTTGGAGAAAAAGATCTTTTCCAACCCAAATAATTCTATCAGTCATTTATAGTAATTTTTCTGCCTTCTTGGCTGCTCTCAGAAATCTTTTACCCCACCAAAATAACCAAATAACACCAAATAACACCAAATAACACCAAATAACACCAAATAACATCAAATATTTCTACATGGAATTGTTTTATTAAGTGTGTAGAGTTACAACCAGTGTCCTTCTCGCATCCTTTCTACTCTCTCCAGGTACAGGTTTTCATTTTTGGATTTGGTACCATTTCTGTAGGGCACCTTGATGGAAAACCTCATTAAACTCCTGTAAACATATGTACATTTTACCAATTAGATCTTCATTATTCTCAAAGTTTACAGATGTATTAATACCAACATATTTAATGTGCTTACAATTGCTGTCTAACACTTGAGCTCAGGAAAGGGCATAGTTTTTATTTCATATTCTCCAAAACCTGTGGCTCCATGTTGAGAATGCTCTTTGGGGATTGTGTTAGCTTTTAAATTGTAAACAGGACAGTGACAGTTGGCATGAGTCACTAGCCTTCCATACAGTATTCTAAAAGTTTATTGGTAAATAGAATCAAGCTCAACTGCCTAGGAATGTTCCCAAAGTAGCCACTGACTTTTTTAGAGTACTGTATTGATTTTCAATGGAAAGTATGTTCTCTGTAGAATCTCCATTGATTCTTTTCCTTTTCCCATCTCCTTCTCTGTCTCTCTCTGTCTCTTCTCTCTCTCTCTCTCTCTTCTTTCCCCCCCCCTGCCAGTCACAGAGTTCCAATCTTTATAGTTTGCCTGAAGTTAAATCAGATTTGTCAGTTCATTTTCCTAGTTCTCTCCTGTAGTCTTTTAAAATTGATGTCCTATTGATCCTTTCCATCCTCTGATTTTAACTAGAAGTTAGTGATTTCATATTTGATTACCTTTAGTGTTCCTGGCTGAATATCATCTCTTCATGTCAATGTCTTATTAATTTTTTTTATTGATTTATCTTAATAGTTGTTGACTGATACTTTTAATTTGAGAGCGTTCCTAAAGTGTTCCCCGATTAAAAAAAATAGAAAACCTCTATGGAGACACAATAGAAGAACAAATACATTACATTTTTAGCTGTTCCCCTATACACATTTCTTCCTTAAGCGTTTCTTTAGCAGTTGTATCGTCTTTTGAACCTCATTGAATCTTTGACTTTCTTCCTGACTTCCTGTGCTTAAAAATCTTCTATTAGAAGTTTTAATAATGTTAGTAAGACACTCCTAGACACTTCAAAATGGCGACATTTAGGTCTCCATCATATATTCTCTTTTCTCTTACTTTCTTCATTCAAACCCAAACCTTTTCTTTTGAATAACTGCTGGGAGTTTTCCTTTGGTTGCTTAAGGGAGTTTTGTGTATTTTTTCATTATCATTGGTTTTGGATATTTTTTTTCTTTTATTTCTAACAAGTCCCTACATTTAGCTGTTTCCGAGCACCTTTCAAGACTTTTAAATCAGTATTCATAGAGTTTGACTCACATAAGGTTTTTATTTTTCTGTATGTCTGAGAGAATTTAGACATTGACTCACTTCAGTTTCTTTCTGACTTTCATTGCAACTATTTTATTTCAATATGTAGCTTTTCTCTCTGAGGTGAAAAATTATAGTGGTAGCTAAAGCTCCCATGATCAAAAAAAGTAATTAAAAATTCCAAACAAATCAATGGCTTAATATGGTTGTCTGGCTTAACTTCCCATTTTCTCCTTGCCTGCTGCAGGAATGTGAAGGAGTTCTATCAGCCTATTGAGATTCCTCTACATTATGTCCTAAATCCAGGAAAAGACTAATATTCTTGGACAGACTTTATCAGCACCAACCCTTTGGGCTTAAAATACTGATAAAGGAAATGGTATTGTCTGTTATTTGTAAAGGAGTTTGGCATCCAAGGAGACATCAGCTCTTGGCCTTCTTTATCCTGTGGGATTTCAAACATGTATGAAGTCAGTTGAGTATCTTCATCACAAACATAGTATATTCTATTCTGTGTCTCAGAGACGAGTATGTAAATGACTACTGGGGCTAGACAAGCAAGAAAAAGTATGTCTATCTGTGGAGAAGAGAGGCCACTGTGAGTCAGGAGTTCTGCTTCTTGTTCTATTTATACATTTAGGTGTTGCAAGTGTTAGACCCATATAAGGATTTATTTTTATAGCTAAAAATTCTCCCTGCTTCTGACCTACTGCAGGGATTTTTGATGTCTGAAATACTGAAACAGGTAACAACAGTAGCTGTTAACTCCCTTTGAAGCAGCAGCATTTGAAAAGGAAGTTCTTTGAAATAGACTGTTGATAGTAAAAGAAAAAAGATTTAAAGAAGACATAATAGTGAGCTCTTTTCTTCTGTCCTCTGCACCCCCACTCCAAGCACAGTTCTTTCTGGCCTGCCAGAGGAGTGACTATCCCAGTTCCTACTTTCATGTTCATCCCTCCAGAGGAACCTGGTTCATTGCACAGATTAATTACAAGACAGTTTTCTGTTTCACACCATCTTGTTCAGTTTCAAAATGTACACTGAGCTAGTATAATAATTTCATGATCTATATTCTTGGCCCAACCTTAGAAGCCGTTGTGAAATCAGTGTTTGTATATAAGTGTAATTAAAACATATTTTTAAAGGCAAAACCTCTTCTATTTCAGGGAATTTGATTGCACTTGTCAGTTGTTAGTTTTCTCAAGAGGGCAGCAATGTAAAATGATTGCTCTTAACCTTTTCTTGTTTAAACTTCAAGTTCATTATGGATTATGAGCTAATACAGAAATAACTAAATAAATAAGCTTAGCTCTCAAGTTAGAAACTGGTACTTACTTTGGTAGGTGTCAAATTTAGACATAGTCATTATCCCATTGTTTCAAGAAGTTTTGAGGTTATGTTATACACTCCATGCCAGATCACTTTCTTACTAAACCAGTTCCAGATACCAGATATAGAATAAAATCAAACATTGAGACTGAGCAAAGAAATTTCTGCTTTGCTTCAAACCTCTTGCTCCTCTATAAAATCTATAAAAACTGAATTTACCATGCTATCATGAAACATGAATCAAAACTCTTTATTAGATGCAGGATGAGGGAAGCTTGGTGGTTTAGTATATCAATTAGTGGAATAATACAACGAGTTTTTATGTATGAACAATTTTTATGAGTCTTGAGAAGCCTCAAGTTTGGGCTTGAAGTACACTGAGCATCTCTAAAAATAAACAGCAAATATATACCAATGGAGTGTTTAGTGTGTTAAGTAATTTTTAATTGTAATTATGCACAATTATGAATTGTAACTGACATTTCAAACTAAACCTTAACTCTGCAGATTGTTCTTTGTTAGATTTGTACATGACTGAAGGCACACAAAAATGTCCTGTAACGAAAGTATTTTACAGCAGTTGAATATCAATGTGCAGTATGCAAGATTCATTATAATGCTGAGCATACTAGGAAATGTGTCAATTTGTAATGCTTATGGCTGATAATGTCATCAGAATAAGTTCTGATTTATTGCCACATACACAGCAAGAGAAAGATGACACTTAAATAAAATTAGTGTTTTCACATTTCTTTTTACAGGTTTTCTATGTTGCAGAAGCAAACACTTATAATTAAGGAGGCCGAATTAAAATTTAGTGCAATTACCATGAAAATATTGTCATTCACAGCATACCTAATGTAATTCATTCTGTGCAGTATGACTCTAGAGAATTTCACCTTATCTTCTTTTGTTCACTCTCTTATATTTCAGACTGCATTCTATTACAATATCTTTATTTAGGACAATGGCACAGCTACTGACTCCAGCTGTGTTTTGAGAATGACTCAGAGAACTTTAGGATCTTAGATGTTCAAAATAGATATCCCTACTGAGCAGCTACCCCGAAAAGTATTAGGCAATTTGACAACATTTTGGAGTGCAAGAAGTTATTATAATTGATATGTGGGAAAGGTGATAAGAAGCAACTAACAACAGGCGAAGAGACTCAGCTGCTGAAAGAAAATGCCAAAATCACAGGTCAGTGCTACTTTGCTTTGTGGCAGATAGACATAATTTGTTTCCTTTCCAGAGAGTAAAGGAATGCCTTTGTTACCCTTTATTCAAATCAAACTTGAAGTATACCCAAACCAAGCTCCATTTTCAAAACTAGCTTCAGTAGTTTTGAAGTATTTGCTAAACTATACTATAGCAAAGTTTAAAAAACATGGACTATACTTTGTATAGTGCTATGTGTATGTTGCTGTTTGGTATCAGATTACCTGTTAGGCAAAAGGAGACACGTCTCTTCTCCAGATAGAGGAAAAGGACAACTTTATTGTAATACTGCGTTCCTTATAAACACTAAACTAAAACAATAAGCACCTATTACAGAATACA
Source organism: Acridotheres tristis (assembly GCA_037013685.1). Taxonomy (NCBI): domain Eukaryota; kingdom Metazoa; phylum Chordata; class Aves; order Passeriformes; family Sturnidae; genus Acridotheres; species Acridotheres tristis. The sequence continues at coordinate 32,651,808 of CM072885.1, read as the reverse complement.
GCTCATTGGTCAGAGAGAGCAACACCTCTTGCACAGATGTTTTCATTGTAACCAACAGAGTTCTCAAAATACACACACTGTGAACAGTAGCAGGTGCCTTTGTTCCTGGGAAAACCTTTGCCCCCAGGCCAGTCCCTGGGAAAGCTTCTGCTTTCCCAGATTGTACATCCACATGTATAGATAATTAACCATCCTAAAGCTGTGATTCCTATCTTTTTCTCCCTGTTTCCAAGTAATAAAACAGAGAATGATTTTTTGAAACTAATTGGGATATGCTTTTTCATCATAAAAAATCTTTACTGATGAAAATAGCAAAGCATTATGAAAACAGCATAATTTTTAAAGAACAATCTAAAGACAGCATCCTCAAGACCATACTCAATCTTAGGTTTGAGTTCTGTGTTAAGGTTTCTGACTATCATTATCCATTTCAGCTTAGTTTATCCTTTCAGGGAAGTTTTTAAAGCTTCTGCTTATGTGCAGAGATGATCTAGCCAGAATAAGAGCTTAATTCTCAGCTGCTGCTCTCACAATTTAGAGCTAGGTTCAGATATATTTATTAGAATGGTCTCCTCTGAGATGCTTGACAAACAGAAATTCCCAAATAACAGGGTTAAGAATTGTTCAAACCTCCAATGTGTAGCTGTAGGTTGAAGAGGGTTTTGCTACTTGGTCACCACAATGGGACAGAGCTGACTTCAGCTCTCTGAAGCTGGAGAAATCACCTCTCCCTCAGTGACGCTTTTACTATGCTATCCATTACATTGCAAAGATGAGTATATATAATTTTTACTGAAAACTTTGTCCTTTTTTTTGTTGGGTTTTTTTTTTTGGAAGGAAGACAGCTAGAAATAGCAGGAAATTCTTATGTTAATGATTAATAACAATTACTAATTCACATCAATTCTTAAAATTAAGAAAAATCTAAAACACTTATTTGAAAAAAAAATTCCATCAACACATCATGGGATATAGGTCCTCCATGACTGGTGAGTTTCTTTTGCCCAAAGAGATGGCTCCTGCAAATTTGAAGACCTGTCCTAGGATATACTTCGTAAGATATTTCTCATCCTTAGAGCCCTGTTAATAGTTATGATAGGGTCAAAATATTCTGTGTCCCTGTTCTACAAAGAGATGTAGATAGCCTCTCTTGAATGAGGGGTATGTTGCACACCACTGTCTTCCTTACTGTTCAGAAATAAAGGAACAAAGGATGTAAGTACTTTTGTCTCTCTCAAGGCTGAAAGATAAAGAAGCATCCTCAGACAATGAAAACCCAACTACTTGGTGGACAATGTGTACTACACGGTTTTTTTACACTCCTTATCAACTTCTTAAGAACCAAAAATTAACAAGAGCCAAAGCTGGCTGCTCTCAAATTCTCTGTGGCCAGAGAGCAAGTTCACTTTTCAGGCTGCAGCAGTGGTACAGGATTGCTCATGTAGGTAACAGCTGTCCAAGGGTAGAAAAAGGAGTCCACATGAGGATTTCTGGTCTGCTAGCTCAGGTTGCTTGCCAACACATCTGTGTCAATTCTTGATTACTTCTGGCATACAATGCTTGGGGGAGAGCCGAGCAGGGAAATCTCATGAAATCTAAAATAACCTTGATCAAAATAAGTAGGTTGTTTTGTACTGCTTTCTTTAAATTTATAAGAAATAGTTCAGGATATATCTACAGCCTTCTACCTTCTCTAAAATTCAGTCTGACACAGGTATTCTACATGAACAATCCTTCCTCTCAGATATCCAGAAGAGATTTGTTATTGTGTATGCCTGGGGCCAGAAGATGCATCTATTTTGCTTTGGCCACAGTGAGCTCCTGTGCATGCAGCAAATAACCCTCAGTGTGTTTTTTGGCAAGGGTTAGTGCTACAGGACTATGACTGCTGTCCAGGATTTTGTTTTTCTAGTTGAGAAATGTTGGAGCAAGGCAATGTGATTTAACCTATCTTCTCAGAGCAAAGGCAATTATTTCTTTCTCTCCCTCTCAATCCTTCATGGCTGTGGAAAATCTATTAAAGTAAACTCTACCTTTGCCATTGCCACCTGCCCTGCTCCCACAGGAACTTTATCTTCTTCTAGTTCTCTTTTCAGTATCAGGGAATTCCAATATATTTGGCCACTTGCAGTTGCACTGTTTTCAAGAACAAAGAAAAAAATATCAAAGGTCAAGTGAGGAAGAAGAAGGACTGGATAAGAAAAAGTCAAACACACTCAGTAGAGCAACTGTTCCCACTCTGTGGTATTTTTTGGCAATATGTAGCAGGTGCAGGTTTGCATTGTTCTTTCAGCAACAGCCACAGTTTTAAAGCATTACCAACCATGTCTGGTAAACACATGTGGTCTGGCAAAATTCATCCATCACAGCAGCGTCAGCTGTGCACCTTTCCTAGCAAATTGTCCTGTAAACCAGTTATTCCTCTGAACGGGAGAAATATTTGTTGACCTGTAGGTATCTGCTTAGAGAAAAAATGTGATAGCTATTCTGGGAAGTGTGTCTAACAAATATTAAACTCAAAACTTTGGTCTTTAGACACTTGTAGTATATGGTGTAATTTCATCAGGCTAAAGCTATCTAGATATATAAAGCTAAAATAAAGACAGTTAAAGCAAGTGAAACTCTAGTCCCCTAACTATTGTCCAATTTTCTACTTCAACCAAGATTAGCTACAATAAGACCTGACAAGTCTAGACAAGGCCAAGCAAATGCTTAGGCCTTTGTATGCCTCCCATGAATAAGTATTTTAAGGTTGCTTAGAGAATCGCAATCAAAGACATCGACAAAAATAGGTTTAATATCAAAGAGGCAGCATGACAAAGTTTGCTGGCAAGATTCAGCCTACTTTTTACTAGATGGTTAAAGCACACCAAGAAAAAGCAAGCAAAAAAATCCCAAATCAATCATTTAATGTCACAGTGTTAGCTGGTTTGTACTGGGCAGTTAATTTGACCACTGATAAGAGAAGTGGCCTGGATAATAAACAGGCCCTTAGAGAACAGAGATAGGATAGAACTGGAGATAGATAAGGATGTGACACAATGAGTTCCAGCCTAAGCTGCAGAGAGCTATTGGTCAGAGAGATGAGCAGCTTGAATTTGGAACTAATTACAGGTGCTTATTTAGGTACATTAAAAAAGGATATTTAAGGTGAAGTTGGAAGGGAGTAAGGGCTTTTTGACACATGGATTACAGTGTGCACTGTTTTTTGTCTTGGGCACTGTACTAGTCAATGTTTCTCCTGGTGACCCCGACATGATCTGACATAGCCATACTGCCATGAGTGGGAGACACAGGCCGTCTGAGAGACAGGAAGTGCTGGCCTAGAGCCAGGTTGTCCAAAGAGACGGGAGACTCCCAAAAGAGAAAGAAATTCTAGCGGAGCCAGGGACGCCTGAGAGACAGGAAGAAACTTTAGCCGAAGAGCTGAAAGAAAATCATGGGAGGCATCTTTTCTGCAGACACACACCCAGCGGTACAGGCATGGACAGAGTTTTTGGAGAAATGGGAAATTGAATATAAAAAAGAATCACTCTTTGATTTAATACTATGGACAAAAGAAAAGGGGTTAGAACCAACCGGAGAGACTGCACTAGATATGGACTATTGCAAAAAAATTGGAAAAGAAACCATAAATAGAGCGTTAAAAAACAATCCACAAGCAGTTAAGGTGATAAAAGCTTGGAGGATCATTCAAAACTTAATAAAACAGATTAAATTTTCAGTGCAGACCAATAAAGAGGATGACAACCAAACAAGGGTAAGGGAGAATATGGAGAAAAGAAGCTGAGCCCCTACAAACAGCAGCACAGAGAATGAATTACCTTCTCAGTGTGAAGTGGCTCCACAGACCAGTAAACCCGCTGCAGCCAGAAATAAGGGGCCAGCAGAGCGCTCCGTGCCATCCCAGGGAAAAGTGGGGGGGAGAAAAGAGAAGTCGGGCTCTTGGGGTGCAGCTCTGTCCCTAGTTCAGCCTTGGTGGGACGTGCCTCCCATTCCAACCATACCTTGGTGGGAGGTTGCTGCAGTCTCAGTCCAGCTTCAGACAGGTGGGGTCCCGACCCAGGGCAGGCATGCATCTGCTCCGAGGAGCCCTGCCTCCGGGGGGAGGGGTTTCGTCCCCAGCCCAGCCTTTGCAGGGTGTGCCTTCGCCCCAGCAAGAGGACATGACACCACCCTGAGTCGTCATGGAGACCCCCACCGACCCCCAAGAAGAGGCGCACCGTGATGACATCACATCAGGAGCGACATACAACAAACCTGGAAGTGCATCGGGACCAAAAGATATCAACACCAAAGCTCTGAGAACCACTCCAGAACCAAGCTTCCACCCTGATGCTGCGACCACAGCACTCACAGCTTCTTCACATCAGAAGCCAAGCATGGAACAACTCCAAGAAGTCACTGCACAGGGGAACAGCCAAGACACCCAGGAATGGGACACATGCCCTCCAGCTAATAGCCACCAAACAGCAGCTCCAGCCACACTGATAGAAACAGCTGCATTGATTTCTCTGCCAAGGTATTCACCATCACCAGGAAACTGGCAACAGGGGGAGGGAACAATTGAAGCTTTCCCAGTTAGTAATGGGACAACACCTAACCAATACGTACACTTTAATTGGCAAATCCTTTTAGAGCTACACCAAATAGCTACTAAACGTGGGTTAGGATCCCCGGCTGTTGCAAAATTGCTTCAATTTATAACTTCTAGTGAATTAACCCCTCATGATATAAAGAAAATTGTGGAATTACTCTGTACTCCACTAGTATACATGATAATGGAATCAACCTGGAGAATATATGCAGATGAGCAAGAGTTTGAAAACTCGAGATTATCCCAGCAAATTCCATGCTTTGGGGTGGGGGTCCCCCAATTAATGGGAATATGTTCCATGGAAGATCCTCAAACTCAAGCACGCTCAAATTCTGTAATATTAAACCAGGCAAAAGAATTAGGGATGGGAGCCCTAAATAAAGTTACAAACATGTCTGTGCCAAACCAAGGATATAAAAGCATAAAACAAAACCCAAGTGAACTATATACACAGTTCATAGAGCGATTGCAGGATACCATAGAAAAACAAGTAGCTAATGAAGATGCAAGAAATCAGGTATTGTTACAACTAGCACGAGATAATGCAAATGAGGACTGTAGAAAACTTAAAAATGCATTGTCCAAAAAAAATCCATCCTTAGAAGAAATGATTAATGCATGTGCTAAAGTTGGAACTGCATCACATAACATGGACATGTTAGTTAATTCTATTGCAGCTGCAGAAAGCTGAGAGAACATCGCTTCAATCAAAAACAGCAAAGCCACATGAAAGAAAGCTGTCCCAAAAAACCTGCCCTACAGAAGAAGGCTCGAGGACAAGGTAACATCAATTCACCCTGTAATCGAGGTGAAGAACCACAAGTGTAAAAGTGTATATTAGAAAACTTAACGTCGCCAACCGAGGCAATGCAAACAGTAATGTTCACCTTCAGCAGAGCTCAACAACTACTTCATCCACCTCCAACTTGACTTGGACAAAGCCTGCATATCTTGCAAGTTTTACTAAGTTAATATTTGCCTTGTTCACCTGTTTTCTTACAGTTGATAAAAGAGTATTTTATCAGAGTTGCAAATATAGTCTACAAATTTTTAAGTGGGTACTGAAGTTCACAGTAGAATGGTTGCTGACTTTATTCATATACGTTGCAATAACATCATACTCAATCAGCTATCCTGAAAATTTTAAAAATCTTGCTTACTCTAATATAAGTTCAACAAAACAGATCTCCATGATTAGTTTAGTAAAAAATATTTCATTGGCAAATCACAGTTGAAAAGATTTCTAAAGTATCTACCTATTGTCACTTCAGTTTACAATGTTCAAAATTTATTAAAGGTTTGTTTTAAAATATCATAGAGAATTTTACCTAGTCTAAAGTTTCAATTCTGGCCATGTTGGGATTTTAACTAAGCAAAAGGAAATGTTTATCATCAAAGCCTTCTCAGTCTATTTCAATTGTGGCCAAATTGAAATTTGATCAACAAGGAGAAAAAATTATAAAATCCAGATATTTCTGAGTTCAAAATAAAAATTAGTAATTTTAACTAGCTAATTTAGCTTTGTAAAAGCTAAAACCTTTTCCTTTGGGATAAACATGAAGAATCTTATCCAGAGAAAATTCTCCTAAGTTATCATTTAAAGGAAAACTCAACAGTATTAAACACTAAAATTTGATTGTAACATATCAGTAATTCTAATTCTCACCACATAGAAATAATTTAAAGGAGTATGTTTTGTTTCTTGTTCTAATTCCTAAAAACAAAAAGGGGGAGAAAAGATAAATAGAAGCACATGTTTTTAATTGAAATAGTTTTAAGTTAAATAGTGTATTGTTTTTTAAATAAAATAAAGAAAGGGGAGTAAGGAATAAAGGAAATATGTATGTTCTTATTTTAAATGGTTTTAAGTTAAATGGTTTCTTGTTTTTAAAAATGTTAATGATTTGGAACTAAGTGGTTCTTGTTTAATGTTGAATTGTAACATTGTAGTTATTAACCATTGATCTTGTAACATGTCAAGCTAAAAATTATGTTAACAGTTTTCTAAATAAAAACACTACAACTCCAATGATACAACAAGCACATCAAAAATTTGGAATACTAAGCTTACAAAATTCAATAACAAAATTTAAAATTTTAAATTTTAAAGAATTGCAGCAGTACATATTGCAACTTTTCTAAAAGATGCAATTTGAAACCCAGCCAGCCTGTTAAGCAGGCAAACTACCTGAGTGGTAAATATTTTTTACAAAACAGAAGTGTTATTTTCATGCCATGAACAGGCTTAGCTAAAGACTGTATACCCTTTATAACATCTTAACCACAAAGCTTGTGTTTTCATCAACTGTGCTAATTTAAAATAAATCCTCTGCTGAGCTAATTAAGAAGGTGTATTAATCCCACATAATTCCATGTTGAGCTCATTTCTTCTTAGATGAAGGGCATAAATTCCCATTGTTGTGAATCTTTTGAGCTTGTTTATATGGTAATGGTGTAAATACTAGTAAAGAGATTACACCAAAAGTTGCTGTGATTACTAACACATGTCAAATTATAGAGCTAGATTCTTCCTCCAAATCCTCAATATGTGGACCCAGGTAATGTGTGTGTAGTAGATGCTGTGTACACAACCCTGATTCTATACCTCAAAATGGGGGCGGAGGAGGCAGGGAGAGTGATGTTCCTGGACAATACCTAGTTTGGATCAGAAATATGCAATTTATGAAATCTTAAATAAAAAAAATAGCCTCTCCATTCACTGAAGAAATTCTCTTTAGGATAAAAGAAAACTAGAGCACTTCAGTAATGTAACTGAAGAAATTCTCTTTAGGATTCACTGAAGAAATTCTCTTTAGGATAAAAGAAAACTAGAGCACTTCAGTAATGTAACCTTTATTATTGTAATGTATTTCTGTTATAGTAGAACACCTCTGTAATGCCACTAAAAAACGAGTTAATGTCAGTCTCAGCTGTGTGTTCAACTTAGCATGGTTGTTTTGCTAACAGATACAGATTTTCTCCCAGGGATGATTAAGAAATAAGGAAGGTGGAAACTTCTTATAAATGCATAATGCCTGAATGTCCTGTCAGGTAATGTTTGTCTAATATGAAATGCTCAATTATTTTTTCATACTAAAGTTTCTCAGAGACTCGAAAAAATACAAAAAAGTAGCAGGACAAATGCTAAGTCATGGTCTGAAAAAAATTATTGCTCTCCCTGAGGAGGAACCATGATTTTCATGTTGTATTATAAATGGTTTTCCAGCCTCGTAAGGCTAAGCTAAACATAATTTTATCTGAATCAAGTTTTACAAAGTCACTTTCCAATGTTGTTGACATGATCACTATTAACTGCTTCCCTCAAAGAGGCCATTCACTATGTAGAAAGACAACTCTTCTGAAAGCTCCCCAGCTGGCTCATGACCCTTCTGTTTGACCTGGGAGTAGAATATCACACATAGCTCTGAAAGAAACAGAGGCTTCTGTCTTCAGTATTTCAGCTTATCAAGTTAGATTGTCCATAGGAAGAGCCAGTTGAGTATCCATTTACTATAGTTCGTTCACATGAATTTGTCATCAGCTGATGTTCTCATGACAGGCCTTCCTTTCATAAGCAGTCTCATTCCAGACACCCTCACTGCCTGACCTTCCCAGAATTTTGACTACTCAGAATTTAACTCCTAATTTAGGATTAACAAACTCCTAATTTAGGATTAACAAAGTATCTTGACCTATCCAGCTCTAGTTGAATATTCTGAGACTAATTTCCCCCTCAGGCAAACAGCATAAAGATGATATATACCACAAATTTTACTTACAAAGAAGGCATAACAAAATGTTTTGATGAACATATGTGCAATCATATTTGTTTTCAAATAAGAACTATAAGATTTTAATCTTATAGTACGTCTTTGAAGGATGTAAAAAATTCTTTAGAGTTTTTTTCTTTTTTTGCTTTCCATTCTGACACACCACTGTAATGTGCAATTGCCAGTATACAAAGGTACAGTGCTGCACCTGGGCCATATAGAACTGTCTTAGAGCAGTTCCAAAGCACTGTATACACCATTTGACCCAAACAGCCATAGGTTGTTAAGTACCTACAGAATCCCAGGGAATGATTTTCTAAGTCTAGACTGCTTTATATTTTGACAGAATGAGATAGCTTCTGAAGCAATATCATCATACAGGAAGTAAACATAAGGGTCCTGATGTACAAATGATCCATGGGACTGTCATGGCCAGGCCACATATAGCAGAAGAAGACTTTCTTCTTTCAGCAAATACTGTAGCAAATTGTCATTTCTACAACAATAAGAAACACAGTTACAACCTGGAAGTTTGACTATGATCTGATGTCCTTAGGATCATTTTCTGCCATGAGATTTAAAAATTCTATCTTTTTACATTGCCTGTCATTTCATGTCAAGAAACCTTTGTTAAACTGCAAAGAACTCATTCTCTTCCATATCTTTTCAGTAACTTTATTCTTTGCCCGTCTTTCTCCAAACATTCCTAGAGAAAGCAAATAAAGTAAAGCAAAAATGTAAATTGCATGTCAAGAGTTATTAGGAGAGCAATAAAGTACAAAACAAAAAAAAAATTACTGTGTCATGGAATAAATTTATGTATCACCTGCTACTTAAATCCTGGTTCCCTATCTCAGGGATATAAGGATATGTTGAAAGGTCAGGTCCAAGAAGGTCTCTACATTAATCACAGTGAGGAGCCTTCTTGCAGCCAAGAAACACCTAAATAAACTAGGACTATCAAGCAATCAAGGGAGGTATGATACAGGTCTACAAAGCCAAAGAAATTAAAAGAGAATGAACCAAATATATTATCAGAAATAAATAAATAATGATAATGATTATATAATAACATTAGTAGTAAAAATCATGGTTCCTCCTACAATATCTACTCCAGAAAGATGACAGTTTAAACTAGTTGAAGGCAGACTAGATGTGTGTAAGGAAGAGAAATCCAATGATACACAAAAGTGAGGCATAGCTTAGAAAGTTTCCAAAATGGTTATGGATTGACAATGCACAAAATCTACCATACATGATAAATTTAGTCTCCTATCTTTGTAGTTTTTTAGCTGCTAATATAGGCAAGGTACTTAAATTTTTGACCTAAGCCAGTAGAGCTGGTTTTACATGCTCTGTGACTTTTCCTGCTTTTTCTTTCAGTGCCTCTGAAGCCTTTCAAACAGGCCTACATCATAATCTGCTGTTACTATTCTGGTTTTGCTACAGCTTTTCAGAACAGATGTGTGCAACTGGGAGCTGTCACAGGTAGAAGAAGTGGAGATCATTCACCAAAGCAGTGGAGGAAAATTTATTGCATTACTATAAGGTTATCATTAAGCTAAAACTTGTTTGATTATAGTTTTATGAAGTCCATTCTCTGCAAACACAGACATTGAAAATCATTCCATATGTTCATAGTCAGTTATTTGGTTCAAGTACAAGAATCTGTCTATGATGAAAAAGAAAGCCAGTAAAACATGCTGGTTTATACTGATCAGAACATGACCAGTATTTTCATTTCAGTAGAATGGGATTTTTGGCCTCACAATCCATATCCTATTCCTTTGTAGAGGAAATATAAATAACTGGGGTCTCTGAGTCCTGAAAAAAATTGAGAGTGTATATTGTTTTAAAACATTGCCTGCTCCATTACTGGTTTAAATGTTTCATTAAAATTTTTGTGTTTATATTAAATTTTTAATGAATATACGTGCAAGTCTCTTTTATTTACTTTTAAATTTGGAGTAGCTGAAGTAAAAAACAAAATGTCTATATTTAATGTTTTCACAGAACGGGTCAGGTTGGAAGGGATCACAGAGGGTCATCTGGTCCAAGCTCCCTGCTCAAGCAGGGTCATCCCTGAGCATGTGGCACAGAATTGTGTCCAGATGGCTCTTGGTATCTCCAGCAAGGGAGACTCCACATCATCTCTGTACAATCTGATCCAGTGCTCAGTCACCCACACAATAAAGTTCCTCCTTATACTCAGGTGGAACTTTCTTGGCATCAGTTTTGGTCCATTGCCTCTTGTCCTATTGCTTGGGACCGCTGAAAAGAGCCTGGTCCATCCTTTTGACACACTTCCTTCAGATACCTACATAAATATCTATATAATTTTTAAATGGTGTTTGGCCTGCAAGACTTAAAACAGCCTTCCTCTCTAAAGTAGATACTGTGATCATTTGTATTTAACTCAGAAGTTTTAGGCCTCAGTGGAAACATGTGTTTCTGGAAAGCATATGTAGATAACACTAAGCAGTGAAGTAAATGACCATTTAACCAATGTCAGCAACTGATCTTGTAACAGTACCAGATATAATACTTTCATCCAAGAAAACATTTTTGTTTTAGTAACAGGCACCTACTCCAAGTATCCCCAAAAAATAGTATCTTCGGTGCAGAGTACTGCTTTACCACTAAGGTAGCACCCAGCAGTTACTCAGCAGGCTGTAGATTGAGAGGTACTTTATGTACCTTTTATTACTGCATATGAATACTGCTAAGGACTTGAGTTTGAGACTGCATACCCACCTTAAAAACTTATTTAATCTTGTTCTTTGAGGGAAACAATTTTCCTCATTTGTTAAACTAGTTGATTTGCAAGCTGCCACATCTTCAGAATGACTGGTAACACAACATCTTCTCTATTAGTGGTAAAACACCCCTAAGATTGCTTTTTCCTGTAATTATATTTTCAGCTTTATCCCTTCCAGGTGACGCTTGGCAAGACTCTAGAAGCAGCCATTTGAAGATTAAATGCCTTAGGTCCTTCAGAGATTATTCCTGATTTGTCCTTCAATCACAGATTTTTTACAGAGACTGCAATTTTACAAGCATTTTGGCATTGCAATCAAGGAGTGGAAAATGATTGGAAATAACCAGCACCTTTTTATTTTTTTCCTTTTCCAAAGACAATATTTGAGTAGTCCATGAAAATGCTCATGGAATTCCGGAAGTCATTACCCAAAAGCCAAAGCTGTGGGAATATAGTGACATAAATGTGATGAAACTGATGTCATCCAATACCAGTGGAAATTAATTGGACCTGCACAGCCAATTCTGTCCCAAGTGACAATAGAGCACAATGATATGAGTCTTCTTAGGATGAGAAAAGAAAAAAAAAAAGGATATAAATATTCCAGGAAAAATTGGTAGAGAAATAAATGTCATTGCAAAAACCATTATCTATTTTGTACAGAGGAAAAATAGCTGCTATTGAAGGAGTGACTATACAGAAGTTCTACTAACAATTCCTGGCCTTCAGAAAAAGTTTTCTTTGATTTATTTTTGTATCTGTTTCAACTTATAGTCATACCTGTTTGTACCGAACAACTCAGCCTGCTGCTCAGTTACTGGGAAGAGTATTTTTGGTTTTTGAGTAGTTGTTGAAATAAAGAGAAAATATATTTTTACTAAAACAGCCAGATCTTATGACATTGTCAGCTGAAGGTTACTATATTGAATGAGTGAAATAGATTCTCTTGGTTGAAAAGGCTTGTGAAATTTAGAAGCACAAAAAATTATCAACTCCCTCCAGAGATTTTTAAATTGAACAATAATAGTCTTGTAAAAGACTGGTTAACCAACAGCAAGAATACTGAATTTATATTATTTAATTTCATAATGCCATGGATCTTATAATACAAGATTTAATCTTTAGATAAGAACTAATTATAAAGCTCAGAAAAAAAAAGCTTATATTTCAGGTTGTCCTAAAACTGTTCTGCATAATGTATCTAACAAAAACTCCATGAATGTAGATTTGTGGTTGAAATTTAATCTGGTAAAGTCTAATACTATACCAGACCACTTGTTTTCTACTGTAAAGCTAGATAAAAAAGTAGAATATAATAACTATTATAATAATCTCCAACTGGAAACGTACATTTTTGTGACAATAAATGCTTGGCCCTTATGAACATTATTAAATTTTATTTGAAAGACTTTTAAAATACATCTATAGAGTTGAGCTTTAAATAATAGCATCTCATCAACTTCTTCAGACACAGGATGGGAAGGACTTACCACAGCTCTCAAGAAGTATTCATTCAGACACAACAAGACTTATATCATGTGCAACAGATGCACTTTATATCCCTGTGAGATTATGGAAAGTGGCTTTGAGTGATTTGATTCCTATGTGATTATGGAAAGTGGGCACTGAGTTTTGCACTGCAACCTGATGAGAATGTTGAAAGAGATCTGAAATTAATAAAACTTTAAATTTCCCTCAAACTTACCAAATCATACAGTGTAACCTCTGCATGAAAACTTGTTAGTCAAGCAAAGAACAGGGATTGCCTGAGAGAGCAACCAAAAATCTATGGTGTCTGTTCTTCAATTTCCCACTTTCATTTTCTTGATCAAGTCCTACACACTCATTTTCAATTTTTTTTTTCTTAAATAAAGACATATAACTTAGATATATAAATATCTCTAGGACTTCACTTACAAAAATAGTTAATGATCATTGAAATAAACACACAACTTTCAAATGTATTTCAAGAAAGCTCATCCTATAGAATTTGAGCTAAATTCAATTTTTTGATCACTTCTTTATTGTTCAGAGATTATTTAAAAATATGCTAATGAGAGACTAAAAAACATACAGCACCTATAGTCTTTCAAGACAAGAAAAAAGGTTGGGGAGCAGACCCTGATCAAGGATAATATCATAAACAATATAATTTGTGTGATTTTAGTCAGTTGATTGCAACTCACATAGCCCATGCCCCTGCTGGAGGCTGTGACAACAATGCTGCTAAAGGTGGAGGAACTTCCCAGAATAAGTAGAGAAATTTTTTTTTCATGTCTCAGTGACATGAGAAATAGGTATCATAAGGTGTAGTTTTTGATGTAGAGGTTTCTCATCTTGCTGTAATAGATTGCCAGATGTAAACTAGCATGTGAATAGGTAGAACTATTAAAATAATTCTATCATACCTTCTGAGAACAAAATCACTGAATCACATTTTTAAAAAGTCATCAAAGTACCAAAAAAGGCAAATTTATGCTAGTGAAAGGAAGAATAGCATACTGCAATGTCACCCATAGACATTCAAATGGATCACTTAACAGTGAGCTTGTGTTCTAAAACCTACCTATTGCTGAAATAATACATCTTGACATGACTAGATTGTCCTGTATTGCCAACAATCATCATCTTTTTAGACTAAGGCTTGATCAAAAGACTATAATTTTCTCTGTAGTCACTCATGCCTTAAATACATTAAAATATCATAATATTTTTAAGTTTCTTAATCACCAGTCACTTGGAAATGTAATAGTCCATTATTTTCTTGATGATTTCCAGGGCAGTAATGAAGTATCTCTGGAACTCAGTCAGAACATTGACAAAGTCTTATTATTGGTAAATGGTAACTCTACTGCTAAATTTGGGAGACATAATTGTATCCAAAAGTTAATGGGAAATGAGAATAAATACATGCATATCATAAGTAAGCTTTAGGTGATCCATAATTTAATCTTGCAGGCACAAGTCGCTGATCATTATTATTCATTTGTCAAAAAGTTTTAGAATTATAGGAGATAGCTCCTTCGTCAGATGTGAACACATGGAAATCATTATGCAAGGCCCTTTATGATAGCTACCTCAATATTCTCCAGTTGCAGGGTTTTAAAAATATGAAGCAATAGACATTATTCTTTTTTTAACTAATAACAGTTGCATAGTTGCTATTTTTGTGACAAGTATGATAAATTTAGGAAAGTTGGAGTCATCCTTTTTTTCTCAAAGCACAAAAAGTTTTTTATTGTACAGTCTTTACAGCTATCTGATTTTTTACATACTAGCATTTGTGACATGGTGCATTAATGTGTGTTAAATCAAAAAGAAAGACTTTACTACAATTCTTGTTCGTTAATCTGCACTGCGGCAAACAGAATAAGCAAAAAGGAATTTCATTTTGTGAAATGCATTAGATTTCAAATGCCTGAATAAATATTTTGATGTCATCTAACCAAAACAGCTAAACTAATGGAGTAATGTTGCTTTAAAAAAAGGGAAATTGCAACCATTTCTGAAAATAGATACAGATTAATTAAAAATTGTGACTGAAACATGTACACTGACACAGGTCAGATATAATATATTAGGTCTAAAAATATATTTTGAAATGCTATTTTTCTTAATTTCTCAAAAAGTTGTAGGACTTCTAATGCTTGTTTTCATCTCAGAAACAGCATCAATATTAGTCATTGTGAGGAAAATTAACTCTATCCTAACCAAAACCAGCACAGCTTCTCACACCCTCCTGCAGAAACTGTTGTGACATTCCCCTCAGGCAATTCTCCCTGTTTGTGAGTTTGCCCATTTGGGCTCTGCAGGTTGGACTTCTTCGTTTCAGCCGTAATTAATTTCCTGCAATTAAGTAATTTTCAAATGAAGGTTGGAGAGGCAGACCTAATGTATATTTTGTATGTACTGGAACATCTGAATCAACATTAAAATGAGGTCACATCTTGGTTCTTGACACAAATAATGTGTTTTGGCTCATTTGAATCTTTCTGGCTCTCCACCACGTTCTGCACTTATTATGAAATGTGTGTATTTTGTGACTGCACTTTTAAACAAAATCGAGTCTATGAATCTACTCAATACATAAAATTCTACTGTTTCTGACCAACAGACGGAAGCCCTTGATTAAAATGGAATCACTTTTTAATGTTAATTGGACTGAGATCACACATATAATAGACTTTGGCTTTAAAAAGGCTTCATATTGAAGCAGGTTTTGGACACTGCCTTTTTCATTTACTGTATAATTGAATCTATAAATTACAGTCTCAAAGTACACAACAGTTCCAAAAGAGCATTTTAAAAATCTTATACTCACTGTGAGCATGAAACAGGTGCTTATCACATTTTTCTGAAGCTTTTTTTGGTTCATTTCTCATTTTAGTTATAGAAGAATGAGATGGAGTAAACAGAAAATATTTAGTTTGTATGTATTTTAATATTCTACCGTTGTGCACATTTATCTGAGTTTTCACTCAGTTAAGATATATTTATTCTTGCCTATTTACAAAAAAATGTTTTGATAAAACACTTCTTATTAAAAAAATTAGTGATGGTGGGAATACTGAACCATGAACTAAGATTATAAAAAAAATAGTATCAGTTCATGATACTATAGTTTAAACATGTCAAAAATCTGAGATGAATTATTGAGGGCTGAGGGTGCTCTAGAATACAAATACTAACCTGTTACCTGTTGCTTCTTTTTTTTTTTTATGAAAGGAAATCTTGTATCATATCTTTGCAGCATATTTTTCTCAGGTTTAAGGTTTAGGGAATTTTAAATGCTGTAGATGAAAAATTAATATATCATAATTTATTTGCTAGTTCTGAACGGAAAAATTTTCTACATGAACTTCATTATACCTTCTTCCCTTTAAGATTATATCATTCTTAGCAGATGCAAAAGGCCCTGAGTGCCACAGAGTTCTGTCTTCAGATGTAGAAAAGAGTTGCTCTGCAAATAATTTTAGATGGATTGAGAAGAAGCAGTTGTGTCTAATCAAGATGCAAAAATCCAAGCTCTCTTCTTTCTTTAGCCATGTGTTCAATGTTTCTACAGGTTCAGGTTAAGGAGGAAGGAAAGGAGAGACAGGGGATAAGGGGATAACTACCTCTTCTGTCTGCAGACATTTGAAATCACATCTCTTCTGTGAATATTTTATTATTGCACTCCAAGGTATTCTGAAGACCCTCCTGAAGGTAACTGCACATAGCATAAAGTAGTTCAACACTCACTGGTCCAGAGAATATGAACATGACTTTAGACTATATTCAAGAAAATCACTTGAGAATCAGTCTGGTTCTACAGCTGGCCCTGACTCCATTAGACATTTCAGATAAAAATACAGGTCTTTAGAATCAGGAATGGGATTCAGATTTACCTGTCTTAGGCAAGTGCTCTGTTGACTTTGCAAAACAATGAATGTGGGGTTTTGACCTGTTGAATCAATATGCATATACTACCCTGGTTTAGCTAAAAAGAGTAAATCAAATTGCTTCAGGTGGAATAAACAACAGAAGAAAGTGCCCTATATCCCAAATCAATATCCTAGCCCTTGAAATGCTGGTTGAACTCTCTCTTCCCTAAAAATGACTACCCCTCCTCTGATTTAGAATAAAAAGAATTAGTTGTTTGAACCTAACAGAAAGATTAATAAAAGAGGTGATAAATCACATGGGTTTTTTAGTATTCCTTAGTTTCTAGCTTAAGGTATTGAGCTATGCAATGGCGTTTTTGGCTGCCATTACTAAGCTCTTTATGTATTCTATAAAGAAGTTGCTGCCTAATATGGCAGCTGTAAAAGTCAGGTACTGCAGAATTTAGTGCTGTGATGTCTCCATTCCCTTTATGAACCTACAAGAAAAATGGATCTACTTGTAGGCAAGGACAGTATCCTAACCCATCTGGATCTAAAGAGTGGCTGAACCAGATGGGAGACATTCCCATTCTCCTGCTCCTCTCAAAGAGGAAACTGATCCCGGGCTCACAAGACCTACACGAAGGCTTATTTACTCAAGCTTTGGATTATAAGGGACTTTATTGCCTTTTGCTCTTGTGTTCTGTTGAGGATCTATTTAAGTGCTTATTTAAATCTCTGCGTTTTTAAAAAAAACAAACCAAAACCAACCCACAATTTTTAACAGTATAGAAGACTTAATTCTAAAGTTATGGAAAAGCAAAATAGACAAACTTGCACAACATAACATTTTGTTCAGCATTAAAAAATTGCTAAACTAGGCACCAAATAGGTAATTGTGATATAATTGCCAGTTATAACTACCAATTCAGTTAAATAATGAGTACAAAATTCCATCAGAATAATTTAGGAAATAATTGTCACACATTTTGCAATATGACATTTTTAAACTCTAAAAAATTGGGGGAAGGAAAACTGAAGGAATGGGGAATTTAGAAATAAAAGTGAATCTTTAGTGCCTAAAAGAATGCTTTAAACTGGGTTAAAAGTTGACAGAAGTGAAAAGAGCCTGATTCTATAAAATACTAGAGCTCCTTGTGTATTTCTTTATGGAGCTGATCTGGCAGGAGTGCGATCAATTATTTCAATAGGGTTTCAATCAGGGCATGGATAATTTTAAAATAAATTATTTAAATGAATTACTCCTGAAATATTTATTTATCATTTATTCCTTTCCTGGGAGTGGATAAGGAAACTTAATATGTATGGTTTCTTTAAAGTTTGGGGATAATATATTCGAGAATAATTTTTCCATTATTCACATTCTTCTACCAGTACAACTTGAAATTTATCATACTGACTGCATAAAGCATTTTGCACAATTTGTCTGACTTCAAGAGTTAGTAAATGAATGACTTAAATTTCGTTGGAAAAAATAATTCTGTAGTACAATGGATTTCTACTATGCTTCTGAAGGGAAAAAAGAAGAATTTTTTTTCTTGAGTGGAAATGACAGCATATGGGAGAGTAAGATTTTTCAGAGCAACAATACAGAGGATATCCTACAAAATGCTTTTTAAAAGGAAAATTATATAAAATTGCCTTTTACAACTTCTGAATTTCACTATTCTACTATAATAAATTGTATTTGTGGTATTAAAAGTAAGAATATGTGGGCTATAGGTCAAAGTTGGCTCTGTTCAAGAGAAATTGGCTATATCCCCAAGCTAAAATGAATTGAGGTTAGAACTACATCAATAAAAAAGATTTTGAAAAATCGTTAGTTTTAATAAGCAAGAGTATAGAATGAGTATAAGTTGAAATACTCAAAATAATTCTGGTTTTCTTTTTTTTTTTGTCTTTGCAAACTGGGGTGTTTGACACAGAAAAATTGTGAGCAGGTACAGAGCACATACACCGTGATAAGTAAGTTTTGTGAAGATCATTCTGTCATCATAAATCAAGAGACTCCAGTATTACAAGTCTGGAAAAAAAAAGCATTATATTCATTGGACTGAAATAGTTGCTGATAATTGCTTCAAACAAGGATGGTTAATAAAAAGTCCACAAAATAATAGCAATAGAGAAATGCAGAGATGATATGATTAGATTAATTTTGCTTTTTGTCTTCATAAGGGTCCATCACTCTTGATATGATACAAATTTTCAGTCACTGCATCATATAATAAATCCTGGTGTAATCAGCACTCACCTATTGCTGCCCCAACAAAGTGCCAACAGCTTTTGGAGAAGCATTTATGCTGAAACTTTTCCCCTCCCTTTGTTGAGTCCTGTGAGATAAGCAGGTAAAAACACACATTTGTCTATTTTCTGTGTATTTTCTGTCTTCTTTAGGCAGTCCTACTGTGTCTTTCACATTTCAGGCTGTTCCTTGGTATAAATCCCTGTCTATGGAGGGGTTGCATTGTTGTCCAGTGGCATTGGAAACGTCACTGAGAATTCAACACGAAACTCTAATTCAAAGAAAAAGCTACACAGCATATTCTCTGCCAGAAGCCTGGTGTACTACCACAGTCTGCCACAGCACCTAGCAAAATTCGGCACATGTAGATCCTGTGATCCCTGTGTGCAAACACTCTACTGGACCGTTTTCCTGCTTCATTTGGCCTCATTAGATGAATGATTAGTGCAATATCGTGCACCTTTATTCTCATGTTTTTAGTGATCTGTGCATAAATAACATGCTATTGCACTATGTTTGTGCTCTTGAATGCTGTTTTAAAGTAAAAATGGTATTCCGAATACTAATTTCTTACATTTAAGTCTGGACCTATAAATATTTTGGCCATCTTTCTGCCTGTTTTCATAAGCTATGAATCTTGTACTTTTTCTTTTTTTTTTCAGGTTCTGTTTTGAGGAATCATACATCGCTTTCCTAGCCAGTCACTTTCCATTTATGCTTTATCTCCTCACACTAAACCAATACGATGCACTGAGTTGTCATGTTGGTGTGTGTTATTATACAAATGTAACCAGATGTGACATAATGCAATGCTAAAGGGCAGCTAGAATTACTCCTATTTTCAGACCAGGAAATTTTTGTCACTGTGAATATCCATTCATGAAGGATGCTTCTGACCTGCAATGAATGCCCACTCCCATGTTTATTTGGTCTTACATAAGGATAAAGAAGACAGATAAAAATTGAATGACATAAGTATCATCCTCAGATTATAGTTCACCTAGTTCACCTATAGTTCATCATTCCAGATGATATCACTCTTTCTACAATTTATATTGATAAGAATCTTTCAGTTTAGAAGGAAGTGAAGCAAAACAGCAGATTGCTGCTTTGTAAGTTCCCAAGTGTAAAGAATTATTAAGAGCGTGAAGAACAAAGAATGAGGAACCAATCCAGAAGTATAGACCCAAATGACTTTAGCTGTGACCCATGAAGACATCTGATGGAACCTAAAGAGTGATTAAATGGGATGGATCTAATTTCATCTTATTCTGCCCATCAACACTACTGTTAAGGGAGTAATTGTAGTAATGAAAACATTTTTGTTTCATCAAATTTAATAGGGGCATCTTTAACTATATGGACCCAGACAGTACTGTGATGGATGTGGGGACAAAAAACCAACCAAACAGAAGAGAATACATCATTGACATTCACCTCTCAGAGACAAAAGAAAGAGCTCTCTGCTCTTTAGCATGCACAATCTTTCTTGCTACCGCCTAAATTCCTATGACATTTTTGCATGGGGTGCCAGTAACAAAGAATGTTCTCCTTGGTGGCTGTCAGCACGAGCCTTTGAACCCCTCCTCCAAGTTGCTGGATGGTGCACGAGCAGGAACTGTCAACCCGGTGAGCACTCATGATTCCACTGTAGTTTGTAAGGATAAAACAATGCAGAGAATTGATTCAAGACATACCTACAATTTTTGTTTTATGCAGTATCATACGAACCAGGAAGCATGAACGTGTCTTTCCAAATAGACCTGAGAAGCCCATACTGCTGTTGTCTGTGTGCTACCTACATTGTGGATAAATGATGGAAGAGACACTTTCATGGTGCATTTTACAGTGCTTACTCATGAGTTAAGTTCACGAAAAAAGTGTGTTGTCTGATTCACAAGCAGAAAGCCAGCATTATTTCACGGCTGTCTGATGAAAAGCCTGCCATAAAAAAATATTTTACCAGCTTGTCAGCACATTTATTTGAATAATGTTATCATTAGAGTGAAGTGTAATTTACTGTCTGAGATATGCTTAAATGCATAATGCAGTATCTTTTGTGTCTTAACAGAGTATGTGTATATATGCTAAAGGGAAAACATATTGAGATAGTTTGATAACATTATCTTCTACCTTTTCAAGACAAGTCTTTATTAAAAATCATCTTGAAGGAGTATCTCTTTTCCTCTAACACTGGAAGTGAAAGTCGCACATACTCTTGTCTGGGACTATGTCAGATTGCTCCAATGTTCCACTTTGAAAGCTCAAGGCAAATAAACCCTAGCTGAAATCTTGGCATTATTCAAAGAGACATTTAGGGCATTCTTACTCACAACATTAAAGCATCTGTCAGGAAAGGTGCTGTCATTTGCCACCTGATCTAATTACTTCTGACAACAGATGTGAGTTAACTGCAAAAACTCGGCATCTTTAATAAGCTGATCAAATTTCATTAACAAAGCATGAATACTAACAAGATTATAAAATATAACCCAGTTTATGCTCAACATATAAGTAAGAGTGCAATTACATTTAATAGGTGAAAGGGCAGGTTAATTGGAGGTAAAAGTTACCTTGTTGCTCATCCATGTATTTAGCTTAATTACCAGGAAATTAACTGTTTATTAAAAATCCATAATTCTATAGCATCTATGGTGATTAGTACTCCTAAATTAGTAAAATTCCCCCTACCTTGTAAGGAACATCCCAATCTATTTGCTTTTTCTGCAAGGTTTAGTTTTAATTTAGAATACATGTTTACTAAAGTTTTTATGGAATGTTTCTTCAGGACATAGAATCTCAGACATGCAAAATTGAGATTTTCCTTTAAACTTTTTCAAATTATAATGCCAGGGTTGTTTGAGGAAAAAGAACAAATGCTCAGAAATAAAAATGTTTATTCTTTACCTACCCATACTATGTTTAGCTTTATTTCACAAAATCAAGCCTTCAGTTCTCCAAGCATTAAAAAGCACCACAACTTCTTCAGTTAAAGAAAAAGAAAATTAAATAATCCCTTCATAAATCCTTAAAATTATTGTACTGAAAAATATGTTTGCAGTAGGCATTTTTGATATACAGCCAATGTACTGCATTTATTGCCATCATCAATGACTGATAAAATTTATTATAAGTTTCTGGTTCTAAGCAAAATTCTATGAAAAATCTCACACTACATCCATCCTTTATAAAATTATTAATTTCTTCGTTGCTGTTATTCTAGGTTATTCTACAGTTTACATTCTTAAGAATTAAATGCTTTTCAGGAAAAGTACGAGTATGTTTGACTCATTCATTAATATGTTATTACAGGATATAAAGTGGTTCACTCTGTTTTTAAAATAGCTTAATGATACATGTGTCTATGCTTCTATACCTGTAAACTTAATTATTGTAATTGTATATGTGCCATATACAAAATTAAAGCTTTTATTGTAAACTGCTTCAACTATTAACACTGTAATAAACATTTTAGATTAATTAAGAATAACTGTCAACTTTTGAGTTATTTTCAGTTACATCAACCAGTTATGCCACAAAACTGGTCTGTACTTGGTTAATGTCACTAAATTAATGTATCCACCAAAACTGGGTCTACAAAAATTAAGTGTGTTTAAGATGGTTGTTTTATTGGTTTTTTGTTTTGTGAGAGAAATTGCATAAATAAGCCATACATTGGGCCCAAACTTAAAATATGTACTGTCTGGTCTTTCAAACGTTCTTAAAGAAACAGCATCCAGAAAATTCTGAGTATTAACCTCCTAGAATCTCACAGAAATGTCTTAAATTTTTCTAATGGTAGTAAATTTAATGAGCATCCTCAATATTTTAAGAAAGGCTTCTTTGGTCCCCTTTGCTTTGTGCTTCTGTTCCTTAATGATACTTAAAAAAAAAAAAAGACTGAATATTTAAAAGTGGGTATGGACAAGGACAAATTCAAAATGAGATCAATGTTTTTGAGTGTGTATGTGGTGATGAAGGCATCTTATTTGTGCTATATAAGTTGCAGCCATAAATTATAACCAAGCAAATACCTCTACTCGGATGTGAACATATAACTTCACGTCTGATCCAAATTCCTCTTTAGCACGAGCTGATTTCTCACTATGTTCTAGTCAGTAAATTCAAAGAACAAACATTGATAGAAACATAAAGAATGATGACAGCTGCAGGAGCCTATTCTACATTAGGATTGCCTGTGGTAGAATTAAATGTAAAATATTTTATGACTATTTTAGTAAAATTAATTTAGAGAAGTTTTTTTTTTTTTAATTCTCTGTTAATCTCTCTGAAGTATATAGTAATAATTTTTTTCACTAAGAAACATGAATTAAAAGTGATAATTTAAATCCTATGGATTTTGTGACATTGTAGAGTATGACTAATAGATTTTCTAAATAAAGCCATTAGGGATATGATACAAGACAATACAGTGTAAGAAGCAAGTATACTTTTGGGGATTTAAGCTACTGTTAATCGCTATTTGCAGCCTTCTCGACTTCAGCTCTATTCTTGCCTTTGTCCTCTTATGCTTAGTCTTGGGTTCACAGCAATCCCATGGCACCTTGCCTTCTCCTCTTTGCTATAAGTAGGAATCAAGATCCCGTGGTGAGAAAAGTAGCTGTAAGAGAAGGCAGAACTCATATTCTAATTACTTCAGTTCAGAATGAGGGACAGGGGATAAATTAATATTTATTTTCCTACATTCATTCAACAATATGCTTATTACTTTTAAAAAACAAAAGTTGAAGTACAAGAACACCTATCCCTTCATCATACATACCTAAATTATTTTACATTTCCTAAATTATTGGGTAACAATATATGACATCCTTGAAAATTAATCTAGTTGATATGGATTGAAAGAGTTGTTGCATGTTTCTGTAGGTTTCCTAGAAGTTGTATCTTAAACAGCACTTTATTTTTCAATCATGCAAACAGCATGATCACAGCAAAAGATGACGGTGTTTACCAAGATGCTTAAGCAATGCCTTTTTTTTTACACATAGATTTTGCCACTGGTCTTCATATAAGCCTTGGATTTCCATCATGACTCTTATTTTCTGCGATTTTTTTTCTAGTATTGTTTATAAATGTGATTGAATACTTTCCCTGACATTTGTAAAAAGTGTGCCGTGTACCGTGTATGTAAAATTGCTCAGACCTTAAACAGGTCTTCAATATCCTTCCTTCTTTTTGCCTAAGTACACTTAATTTGTCAGCCTCTGTTTTGGGGTGTGAAGTCTAGTGTCAGGTTTTCTGGTCAAACTGGGGAAAACATTTCAGTTCCTTCAAAGACCAGTCTAGTATTAGCTACAGATAACACATGACAGGAAGGGCATGTTTAGTGGAGTTTATATGCACTCTAAAATCAGAAAGTTGAAGGAACTTTTAAAGTTTTCTAAATGAACTTGGCTTTGGTATCGTTTCTGTTTCCTACTGAAGTACAAAGTTAATAGCATTTTTTTAAGAGGGAGGAGTTCAGTCCTTGCACTTGTGTTAAATGCAGACCTTTCATTTTCACTGTCTGGTCTTCGCTGACAGCTACAAAAGTTCATATGCCTCATACAAACTGCATGCAGATATAATCTGAGAACTTCTTAGCTCTATTTGTCAGAGAGAGCCTCCATACAGTTTAAAATCAGATCAAAGAATGTAAAAAGACCTGTTTACAGAGTGAAGCTGGGACTGTTTTTTCCTCAAAAGGTAACTAGTGCTGAAGTCAAAAATGATTAAAAGCAGACAAGTAAATGCCTTGATTGCTAAAACCAGTATCTTAGCTGTCTGAGAGCAAGATCTCTCCTCCACACAATCACAGAGGTATTTAGAAAATAAATTGCCTTGAATTCCTTGTTATTCCTGATTCTCATTATATCAATATGAAAATGGCATCAGATAAAAAGTGATCTTGTAGTTTATGTGCATTGTTCTAAAGTGTTCTTTTCATTTGTTTGTTTGTTTCAGGAATCAACAGTTGATATAATGATCTTGCCAGTCAGTCACAGGAATTTTCACTTCTTTTATTCAGTACAACAAATACCCATGCACTGTTGATCAAAATGTTTCTATATCTTTGGGAGACCTACAATAGCCTGGAAAATTATTAAGTTGTGTAGGTGTAGAAGAAGAGATTACAGGCGACCTTGCTCCTGATAAGTCACAGTTGTACTAATTACCAAAGAGGAACAGGCTTGCCCTTAATGGGTCACAGCTGTGACTGATAAAGATAAGTGTGATAAAAGGGGTGGGTTGGCTGGTCAGGGGATCTCGGAGGAAGAGTATCCTGAGGAGGTAGAGGAGCCCTGAGGAAGAAGGAATGATCCAGAGAGGCACAAAGAAGAACAAAACAAGGAAGAGAGTTGCTGCAGTAAAAGATCTGCTGTGAGGTCAGGCTGGGTCTGATGGAGTCAGAGGCTGCTGTTGGAGCCTGCAGTCACAGCTGAGCTGGGTGAAAGCTGTGTTCAGTCTGCAAACCAACACTTGCAGCCATGGTCCAGCAGGAAATAGCCAGCAGTCAGAGTCTGCAGCTGGACCCTGCAGTAGGAGCTTGCTGTAGTCAGAGTCAGGATGGCAGAGCTGTAAAGAAGAATCAATCAGGACCCTTTTCATGTTGTTGAATGAGAGTCTGTGTCTTGGCTCATTTCTACCTCTAACAAGAGCTCTCCTGTAACAAGTTGTTCGTGCATCCACTCTACTCCTCTGCTGTGCATATGTAGTAGTAAGTTTTCCTCATATAATTCTCAGCACATAGGATATGCAAAGTATAACCAGTAAAATAGAGTTGCACTTGAGGCTAGCAAGATTTTGGGTTTTTTGGAGGTACTCTTGACCTCCCTCATTCTAAAATTTTCATCTTTTGAGTATGTTGAACAATGTAAGCATATTTTTGATTCTTTATTCTTTGTGTACTCAACTGGTGTTTCTGTAGATATTGATATTTAAGAGATGCTTTGAAATGATAGTCTGACTAAAAATTACTCAGGGAATCCTGTTTGCTTTCCATTATCAGACTATTTCATTGGGCTTATCCAGCTTTTACTTGTGTCAGTGATTTCACACAATGGTAATTGGTGTAAAGGTTTGATTAGCTTCCTTCATGTTTTGCATTCTTATTATTTATGATTACTAGTGTTTATTATTATATTAATCATAATAGTTTCAGAATACTGGCCACTTAGATCAGGGTATGGAAAATATGACTATCACATAACTAACAACAGCAAAGTCCTTCAGTGAAGAACTTAGCCCTAAGTCAAATATGAAACAAAAATTCATTCTAATCATCTTTGCAAATAGTTTAAGCTATGAGATGCACTTTGTGTAAATGAATCTTTATATGAAAATGGGAAAACATGCAGAGAAGAAATGAGATTGTGATGTGGACAAATTAGGACAGCAAATTCCTCAGCTTACTAAACCTCCATTTCAGAGATGCTTCTTGAAATTAATCTTAAATTTTACCTCTTCTGAATTGCTCCAGTTCGATTTAACTATATCCCATTTCACTGAATTAATTAAACTGAATTAATTTCTCCAGTTGTAATTATTTATGGCTCACTATTATAGGAGAGGCATTGCAAAAAGCAACTTAACTCCATGGTGAGTTCCTTACCCAGATCCAGTGGAAATTCAGGCTGTGCAACTCTTGCATCAATCCTTTGGTTGACAGAGACATGGGTTGTAGGCAGGGAATACCATATTCTGTTATCTTGTCTGGATGTAATAAAAAAAGTTCAAAAACTATTCTAACAACAAGAAAATATTAATGTCATTTTTAAGCTAACAAATTGTTAATTCTACTGAAATCTAAAATTTGGTCATGCATATAGGTGAAATACCTTGCCCTGAACAGAAAACTTCAAAGAGAGTAACAAGAACCATCCTGTAAAAGTATAATCTATCTCACACTTCTTTCCTTATGTGTTTTTTTTTTTTTTATAAAAGTGGTGCTTTCATAATAAATCCATTTCTATGTAAACCAGTTTTATGTTTCTGTCTGAGAATCTGATTTAACAAGACATAAGTAGGAAAAATATAGGATATATCAGTTTGTTATAGTAAACACTGCCCTTGACTAAAATTATGTCTACATCTTGGAAATAAGTTCAATAAAGTAGGGTTGTAAAAAATAGGAAGTGTCTTTGCAAATGAAATGCTTGTTCTTAACCATCAAATATATTTCATTTTTAAGTCAACATTAAATAGACACAGTTTCAAGGAAATAATATGTTTATGCATTATATTTATATGAAAAAAGTACAGAGCCACCAATAATGGAAACCAATTTATTGATGTTGTTTCAGTGGTTAAATATGGCCATTTTCTAACAGGAAAAATCATATGTCTGCATTAAACATTTGTGTTTCCCTCTAATAAAAATATACATAACAGCTGCAGCATTATCTTTTAAGAAGCAAACCCCAGCAGATTTGCCATCTGCTTTAGTGACTTTTTACAATGGTTGAGAGTTGTCCTTCTCTGGTAACTTCCGATTTGCCATTTGAGGTTGATGTTACAACTCTGATTTTGTTATCTATGCTGTAGAAAAAATTGGCCAACTTTTCAAGGAAAATCACTACTTCAACAGTTCTCAAGAAAGAGCTAAAATTAGATTGTGCCATGGGGCTTGGCAACACATTTTGTCTTCTTTTTCTGTCACTCATTCTTGGTATCCAGCTATGGGCCATTAGAAAAACACTGCTGCAAGTATTAGCCAAACAATATTAAGCACCAGGCTAAGCAGGCCTTGAAGCAATTTCATCTCAACATGAGAAAGGTTTGCCTCACCTCTGCTGCACTGGTGTTCAAAGACACTGAAAAAAAGACCTGGATTTCTGCATGTCTGGGAGTCCTCAGTTGCCAGCCTGATGTGGCCCTGAAAAGGCTGGTCAAATGGCCATGCTTTAAGAAATTAAACTGAGGATTTCTGAAGCTGATTTCTGTCTATCAGAAGTATGATTTTCTGTTAATATTGAAGATAACATTCAGTAAGTTCATTGCCATTAATATCAGAGTCCCTGCCTTTCCATTCCCTAAGTATCTTTGATATCTTCTGCTGTGCTCACAGTGTGCCTTATGCTTTCAATTTAAACAGTGACTTCATTTCTAAGTATATGCTGTAGCTTCTGGGAAATCATTCATAACTAGAGCAGTTTAATACCCCGAATGAATATTTATAGGATAAATTATTTGATGAATAATCTTAGTCATAAAATTATTTTCTTCATACATTTTTGACTAGCTTTAGTGACAGAAGCACCAAAATATTCATGAAATACAATAAGGTATAAAACATCATGTTACACTGTGCTGTATATTTCTCAGATACATGGTCATGTGCAATGGTTTTAGGTGACCCTGCTTGAGCAAGGAATTTGGACCAGGTGAATTCCAGCAACCTCTTCCAACCCCAAACACCTAGTGAACTAAATTCCATGAACTAAATATTATTATGAATAGTCTAAGTAAAATAACTTTCTTTTCATTTGTTGACTGAATTTCACAACCAGTATATAAAAGAGAAAAAGAACTATGTAGCAATATAATTGCAAGAAAAAAATGTTTCAAAGAAAAACATAAAATTACTGTATTCTGTAAATAAGGTAATATTTATTTCTAACAGATATGCTATTTTCCCTCACAATCCAAATTGTTTAATTAAGTAAGATTTTCCTAGAGACAAAAGAACCACAAATTTGTTGGTATTATGGTCATATTATTTTTTCATATACTTCAAGTTTTTCATTTATTGCATGTGTGTGAAATGGTCTACCTAGCTCACCACCATCAATTTGAACTATTAAAGCTTCTTGCTTCTTTTACCTTCTTTCTAAAACATACTGGTTTTTTTGGTGTTTTGTTTTTTTTTCTTTAGGTGAAATATTCCATTTTGGTGTCTAATGTTGTTATTTCTGTTCTGTTTGCTTCTTTTTGATGAAGTACTTCATACGATGTCATTTAGCATTTCAAATATATGGTTATAGTCATTAGTTGCCTTGGTGATGAATGTGTTGTGTACCTGAGGGACAATCGTGTGTACTTTGTTGATGTATTGATGTAGATTATAATGTGACAGGAACATTCTATGTATGAGAATTTTACTGGTAAGAAAATGCCAACAATGAATTTGTGACTAATTAAAAATCTAATTCAAAAAAATATTTAAGTTTATATTACACATGAATTTTTTTTCCAAGACAATTCATTAAAATGTTGACTATAGTTTTGTAATGGAAGTCTGCATCTTTTGGTCATCTTAAAATTTTTTTAACAAACCTTAGCAAGACGAGTTCACTGTAAAGATGAAGGCACAAAGACATTAATTGGAACAAAGCTAAGATTTACTGCAGAAGTCCCACAAGATTAAAATCCAAGTAGTTAGTTATGCTGCTCATATCAAGCTCCTTGGCCAGGAACTATGTAAAGGTGGCTTACACATCCATCGTACATATGTCAAAGGAAAATCCCTAAACCATTCTCAGGTCTCTGACAGACAGTCCAGATCTCTGAGCTGCCATTTCAAAGTGGAGTGGAAACAATCAGGTAGGTAAGGCTAAAGGGAAGCATTCTATGTGGCATTTTTCTCCAGACTGACTGCTCAACATATGTTTTTAAGTGATTTTATGAATTGTTAAACTCTTCCAATTTCCAAACAGAAAGAGGATGGACCTTATGTTCTGCTCTGCATCCTGTATCAGGTCCAAAATAGTTTAAACACTGTGTTGAGACATACTTAAATTTTATTATAATCAAATTTTTATTTTTATTATCAAAAATATTTCTTCAGCTATTTTAAAGAATTCAACAACAGTACACCCTAAATACACATACCTGTTTCTTTAATGGCCATAATGTTATCTCAATGTGGTATCAGAAACAGTTATTTCATGGCCATGCAATACATGCTTTCAGCCTGGCCCCGAAAGAGGAGTATGATAGCAAAAATTTAGACTTTTCAACCAGAATTCAGTATATCTACCTTTTAAAGAATTGCCTTGGGTCACGCTTCTGTATTGCAGAACCTTTGTCCTCAAGAAACTTTAGATTTAGATAGTGATAACTCTGATAATACTAACAGACATATAATAGATGAAGACAGTAATTTGGTAAGAAACAAGTATGAAGAGGAAAGCATTGTGAAGAAATGTACTCTCATTGTGTAATTGGCATGAGGAATCTTTCAGGAGCTGAGGGAAATATTGTGCAGAGCTTTTGCCAGAGCTCATCTGTGATGGTCAGGTCAAGCATACTCACCACAGCATCATTGTCTCTGTTTTGTGGCCCTGTTCTGGAAATTCTTTTAATGTCATGTCCAACCAATTTTTAAATTATCTTAAATAATTCACAAAGTTTCTGCTGCACTTTCATTAAACTCTCAACTCCTGCCCACTATTAGCATGCTCGACCTTTTAATTCTACTTGTAAATTAGGTTTCAGATGAGCAGCTCGTATTCTAACCAATTAAGTGCCAGGAGAGTTGCAAGTCTGAGCAATTTCTTACAATGAACTTAAGACTAATCAGTATCACAGACTTGCAACATCAGTACTGCTGCTCTCTCAGCTTTGTGTTTTCTTAGGTAGTGACTGTTGCAGCTATTTTGGCCAATTTGGGAATACTTGGCATATTTTTCCTTTGTTTGCAAAAAATTGGTTTATTACCTTTTAGTTTCCTTTGTTTTAGAACGCTTCTTCCTGATATCTTACGTATAAATTACTGCTGCATATTACTTTTTCTTGGATAGATCAGCAGCTTATGTGCAAGTTGAACTATAATGCTCTTACTTCAAAAACCCATGATAGGAGGAACTATAGCCTGCTAATGAGCACTGAGGGACCATTTGTATCCTCCCAAGAAATTCAGGGCACTATACTGTTTAAACTTGTGTTATCTTCATAAAGGGTGATGAGCTGTTGCATGTGTTGTGACAAATTAAACCTTAAAATAATATTTTAAAAATCACTGGAATTACTTAATGGATGTATGTAGTCTATTGCTTATGATTTAGGTGATTCCCTGCTTAAAAGGATAATTTTATGTTAATTTGTTTGAATTTCATTGAATTCACAGCACAAATATGCAAAGGGGAAAGTATCTAGGACATTTCTTCTTCCCCCTATCACATGGTTCAGTGTACAGATCTCTCATGGCACAGAATGGACAATGTTTGCAGGGACCACAGCAGGTCATCTGATCCAACCTTCCTGCTCAAGTAGGGTCATCCTGGAACATATTGCAGAGGATTGCTTCTAAATGACCCTTGAATATCTCCAGTAAGGGAAGCTCCACAACATCTCTGGGCAACCCATTCCAGAAACTGTAAACCAATTATTTACTGGCTTTCACAGACAATATAGGTCTAAAATTTATGAAGCTATCAACCTAAGGATTAGAATCTTTATTCTTCTTCTGAGGCACCTGAAAAAAAATTGAAACAATCAGGCCAATAGGTCAATGATTGCCAAGGGACCTTCAGGGTGTTGTGCTGGATAGGGGAGAGAAAAGCTGTAGAAAAATAAACAGGGAGAAAATTCACCCAAGAAAATGTTGCCTAAAAAGGTAAATACTTTATATAACCATAAAAAAAAAATCAGCTGAACGCCATCAGAAAAAAAATCTCACCACACATCCCTCACTCCACCATCTGAAAGCTGAAGAATAAAATTCAGAAAGAACTGCTGAAAACCCTTCTCCTTCCACAACCCAAAATTTTGGTTTTTTTCCACTGTTTAAGACAAAATTTGGTTTCTTTCTGCAGTAGTTCAAGAAACTTCTTTTTCCAGGGTAGACCCTGTATAGTTCACTATATAAAAAAGACCTGGTATCATTTGTTCATTAATTTAGTGGATGTCTCAACTGTACATCACAAGAAGAGTATCTTTGTATAGTTGGTATTTCATTGCTGTAAAAAGCACTCATTCTTTCCACTTTTATCTGTGGTAAATGATTCTTAAAGGGTGCTCTTGACCTTCTGGCATTGGTGGTGCATCTTCCAAAAATCTGCTTCTGAATTGAGTCTCAGCCCTTGCAAAGTAGCTGCCTACAAGAGCAGTGCTGATGCTGCCAGCTGTCATCCCACACTGTGGATCAACCCTGAACAAAGAGCCACGCTGGGGTTTGCACCTGCACCAACAGCATCAGCTAAAGTGTTAACAGGCAATGGAGCCAGGGTAGGTCATGTTGGCAAACTCTCCCTAGGGCTTCCTTATATTTCACATTTTTAGTTTTATTTATTGCATTTCCTTATATTTTAAAGGGCTGCATAGGCTTTTAAAACAATCCCTGTCATGTATCTTGAGTTGAACTTTGAGCCAGATGTTTCATTGAAGAGCTGTAATTTTTTCTACAGAAGTTTTGGAGATAGAGGTGAAGTTGAAAGAACCAATGATTCTGCAGTTATTTGCAAATAAAAGACTCCAGGCTCACCTCTCATGGAAGTGCATAAGTATTTAAATGTAGATGCACATATTCATGTATGTATTTGCAGCTGGATGCGAATATACATATTTATCTTCCTCTTTTGAACAGTGCAATCACAACAATATTGGGCACAACTGTAGTAGTATCTGGGAAGGTAATCGTGGCTGTGGATCTAGTGGTAAAATGTCTACTTATTTTTATATATGTTGTGCTCAGAGAAAAACACGGTTAAACAATGCAGCAGAACTAAAAGTCCAATTAGCAAGCTATTATAATAATAAAATAATAATTGTCATTTACACTTCAAAAATTTCTGAAAAAAAGTGTTCTTTGATTAATTTACCTTCAGACTTCAGAGTCTTTTCTATAAAACTTGCTCTGCTTTTCAAATATATAAAATTAAAGTCATTGAAATAATTTTAAAAAAATTTGGTGCAAGGTTTTGCCTTCATGTGGCATAGTATATTAACTAGATTATTGATCAAATTGTTCATGAAAAATGTTAGCTCAAGATGGTCTGACAGAAATGTCAGTGGTAGCTTAATGTAAAGATTAAACAAACATAAGAAATTTAAATAGAAAAAGCTAAAATACATATTGAAATCTTCACACACTTTCTGTGTAGTTGAAGAAATCTGGTTAAGGACAAGAATTTTCTCCACGTTTATATACTCTAGAATTGCTCATACTCAATGAAAAATATTCATACAGATATATCAGAAATACAATGGTCTGAGTAGGTTTTTTAGTTATTCATAGGTCAAAAGGCTTTTTTTACTCAGTTCAGTTTTTCTCTGACTAAGGCTCTGTTTAGTGACAAGAATAAATGCTGAGTGCCACAATAGAACCTTTTCATTTTATAAAATACAATTACTGACAGTCACATCCACCAACTTAGGAGATGTTACATGTGAGTATATGCAGTATCTTCAACCCCTTTCTTTACCAATGTGTTCATATATGCTGCTATATGTGCTGGTAGCCTTGTCTTTAATTCCATATACTATTTAGGTTAAAATAAAATGCATCCAGAAATATATATCCATTTTCCTTTGGATATACTACTTATGTATAAAGGAATCATGGTCCATTAGTACCTTTTCTTAGGTTTGTGACACATAGAACTGGGACATGTTTTTCTTGCAGGAAATATTAAGACATTTGTGCTTTGTGCTGTCAGTGTCCTGGATAAGAAAATTCTCCTAAAATTACATATTCATAGTGACTAAAGTGTAAAGCAGGAGATATAGAGTCATGTTACATAAACTACTTTTTCATATAGTTCACAAGTGCAATTATCTCATGGTCTTTTAAAGTAACTGGCTTGCAAAAGTCAACTGTGCAGTGAGTGTTTCTGTGTGAGCAAGAGACCCATCTAGTAACAGAGTTCAGCAAATATTATTTCCTAATATTATATATAATATATTCCCTATAATATATTATTCAGCAAATATTATAGTGGTCAGTATTTCTTCTTCTGAAAAGTAAGCATAAAAATGAAAAAAACTCACCCTCAAACCAGACTGCATTTGAGATAGGACATCACACATTCTGCTCAGAGCAGAGCAGGCACAGTGCACAACATCCATAACCCAGGGAGTGCAGGACTAGTATCTAGGGGAGCAGACATTTCCATTTCTGTGGACCCAGGCCTCGACCAGGACCTCTTCTGTTGCTTGGCATTCATTCAGGGCCACCTCCCTACCAGTGCTGTGGCTTTGCTGCAGTGCTGCTGCCACTGCCTGCCATGCTGAGGCTCCTGACTCATGATCTTCATCCGTTCTGTGGGTGGAATACACAATCTGTTGGCTTGAAAACTGGGGCAGAAAATAATAAGTGAGCTGCTTTCTCATTTTCTAAATGAGAATATCATATTTATCTGTACTTGTATGCAATAAAAGGGAAGGAAAAAAAATTAATGAAGTTCCCTTCAACATAATGTATAAGAATATTCCACTGATTTGTTCCTTTTCCTCTCTATTAGGAAAATCTGATGAAGAAGAATTATGGCCCTATGTGTGCTCAGGGGGAAAAAAAAGAGTTTTCTGTTGCTTTCTGTTAGATGTACTGACTCTCAGTTTTAGAAAATACAAAGTGAAACTATAATCTTGCTTGAAAGGAGGTGCAGGTGGATGCCAGCCCCATTAACACAGCTGTATACTTCCTGCCCTGGCTGCAGACCCAAAGCCATCAAAGCTCTTTTTAACTGCTGGCCAGTCAGGAAGATTCTTCTGGAAGAACAGAAGGGTTATACTGAAAAAGATTGGCCCTTTATGCATTTTCTAAATTTACTCAGAAAAGGGAAAGAGTAGGCAGTTATGCACATAATCATGCAACATGATCCTAAAGCTATAGGTCTTTAACAAAAATTAAATGTATTTCTGCTTATGGATTATGAAGAAATTGAATGATTAATTTTCTTACCAGAGCCTCAACAGTTCTGGTAATTAACCTCATTCTTTACTGGGGCTAACAGTGAAGTTTTAACACTCCCTTTGCCCCTCTTGTTTGCATGAGTTAAGAATATCACCCACAGCTTATGCAATTGTATCCTTCCGTGTTTCACTTACCATTTTGCCTTCTGGATTTTTAATAAAGAGAATTGAAATTAATTGCTTTAGGAATTTCAAAATTAAGATATTCTATTTAGCTTGTGGAGTGTTAGATGATAAAGGAAATCTTATTAAAATTATTTAACAAGTAATTATTATTTCAATATTTTTGAATCTATTTTTGCTACAAAATAGAGTTGTTAGCTCCAGGCACAAAGAAATTCGGTAGGACTTTTTCAATTATATCTTGTTATTTCAGATCATCTGCCAAACCTGACGCTACAAATCTGTCCCAAACTTCAGAGCCTCCTTCAGGTTACCTGTCTGTTCCATGATGTGAACCTCAAACTGACCCATGTACTCCATTACAGAGTTTAGCTCTGTTCCAAGAACAGAGAAAATTATATTAAGAAGTGTTAAAGATAAACAACAAAGAATGTCTTTTTTTCTGACACTAATAGTTTTATAACCATAACAGAAAGTAATAAAAAATTAGGCAATTGTCAAAATGTCACACTTTATGTGAGAACATTTTATTAATTTTTTTGTTAAATGTGAATAAACATTCAGTTAAAATAACTCAATTCTACCTGAAAATTAGTATTTAAAAGCTTTTTGTCACTAAAAGAAAATTTAAAAGGAAGTTTTAGCTTTATGTCATGTTAAAGCTTACTGAGTACCTTACTGTATTCTACTGCTTTTTTTTCTAAATATAATGTAAAGGATTCATAATTTGGGCTGATTACACTCCTACAAAAGTTCTGGAATGGTTATTTTATACCATTTGTTTTTAACTAGTTTCTATCAACTGCACTTATAAAGAAAAGATGGAATTGTTCAATGTCTAGAGTGGCAAATCCTGCAAAGTGAGAAAGGACATCCTCTGGTACAGACTTTTTGAGGAGTTTTAGAGAACTGTGAGAAAGCACATCATATTTTAGCTCTGTTAAGAACATATTGAATTTTCATTTACTTAACTAAACTAAAATACATTCATACAGTCTTTCCCCTATAACTGGGACCCCCAGCATTGCAGTGCATCATTTAATTTATTTATTCCTGTATTATCTTCAAGCTCAGTCTGCACTCACATAATACAACCCATACAAGTATGAAATAAAAATCAATGTGCATGAGAATTTATTTTATTCAAAAATTTTTAATTAAATAAGACTAAAATATTCAGCCACTTTTTTGAAATATTTTTGTGAAGATGTCTTTTTCTGTTTTCTTTCTTAAGATGTTATACTAAATAGAAATAAGAATGTATGTTAAATAGATGCAGATTATATTTTTGTTCTCTGTTTTAGTAGAAAGAACATATTTACTGATTTAAAATTTTCACTTTGAGATTAGTTTTTCAGACTTTTTTGTCCTTCTAGTAGCTTCCCATGAAAATACCAGTTTCAACCAGAAATTTTTCAATCCAAAATAATCCACTAAAATCTTCATAATTCTTTACCGAAAAAGAGGGGTAAGCAGCTTACTGTTGTCTATTTGCCAGTATTGCTCTTTTAACCAGCAAGGAGAAAAGTGCAGACTAAACTACACCAACTTGTTAATTCTTGCTTGTGAGACATTTTTCAATCCCTGCAGAGATGTTTTTTCTTTATAAAATAACTAAAGTAGAAAAGTTAACTTCCACAGTGTTGAGAGACTTTGATTGTATTAGCTGCTGACAGGAGGATAATATTTTTAAGTAACATAAAATTATCTCACTGATTGACAGAACGCACATACAATAAAGTAAAATGTAAGAAAAATTTAAAGCAATTGCTTGAAAGAACATTCAAGCAAGCTAAGAGGACAAAAGATACAGTCCCAACTAGAAGGCTAAAAAGCAAATATATAGAAAAGTGTTATGGAACATATTTTAATGTGATTTTTTTTCGTCTTCTTTAGTCTTTTCATTTACAGTATCAGAGCCATCCCTAAGACTTTTTTTCCCAGGAGTAAAGGATACAAGTATTTTAGTTTATGTCAGTTTGTCTCACTTTGTCCTTACAGTAGGTAATGGGTAGTAACTACACGACCAATAGTTTATAATCTTTGTTTCAGAAAGAGATTTAGTTTCAATATCGTTCTGAAAGACATGTATTTGTTCAGATCCACAAAACTAGGAGTCTACTTTGAAATTACATTGTGCATGAGTAATTTTACTTTTCTTGTTTGCTATTTCTTCAGTGTCTAAAACTGAAACCTGGAAAGATACTTGTAAAGGAAAGCAAAACTAAAACATTATTATGATGACACATTTGGAAGTCATAAACAAAATATCAGGTGCCATCAGACCAATGAAAACTGAGAGTTGAAAGTTCTGCTTTAAAGCAGTGAAAAGACTAAAATATTTTGTCAGTTTTAGTCAAGAAAATCTCCCTCTGTGAACTGGATGCTTAAGACTTCCTTCAGTCACTAATGCACAGTAATCCAAAGTCCATTTACGTCTGTCTGCTCAATAAATGCTGAAGCTGCATTTTCTATTCACAGCACTGAAGTTTACATTCAGGGTGATCATCTTAGCAGACTGAGCACAGTGCAGGCTGCAGCATCTTCAGAATGAAAGTATCTGTGCTTTTCCTTAGTTCTTCTTGTTCTCTGCACATACTTCAGGTCACAGGGCAGTACTGAATTCCTACCAGGGGACTTGTTCAGGTAACTTCACAAGCAACATAGGAATAAGGATTATTTAGGGGAACACATTTGTTTACCGATGATAATATGATTTGTATACCTTTGTTGATTTTTTGACCTCATTTACGATAACAGCGGATGTTATGCATTGAGGCAAAATGGAATATGCAGATTAGATTCACAAACAGTTTGGTATGGAGAAATGACATTGTACAGTACTGTGAGGCCATGTCAGGCCATGAACACTTTGTGACTGAATGAGTACAGAGGCCCACACCAACTCATTGCTTTAGTAATTTTTTAACTTCTAGTTTTGAGCTAGCTGAAATAAGCCCCCCAGACCAATAGAGACAAAAACGAAGACTATAGCCTTAAATCAGGGAGATTATTTTCAATGTTTTTGTAATAACCAACAAGGTCAATACAAGCTAGCAGTTGGGATTTTGTGCCAATGCAGATGATTCCCTGATCAAGCAAAAGGTGAATTCTTTGCCTCTAGTGTCTGAGGGACTCTGACCCTGAGGAAGTTATGAAACTTGACATTTCAAGAGACTTTTCCATTTATATTATCCCTAGATTTACTTGTCCCAGGTAAGTCATACCACCTGTTCAGCTGCTTTTGGAAAGTGCAAGAATGACTAGGAACTGTAGAAAAGGCCCGACCTGTTGCCTTGTGTTTCAGCCTTCTGATTGTTGACAGGTTCTTTTATACTTTCTCACACTCTTTCTTGTATATAATGATTGTTTTGCATTCCTCTTTGGAGGAAAAGAGGATTGATGGACTGTTGATGGGACCTATGGGGTCAGGAGGAATTATCCTCACTGTCCAATCCATGATCATTGCTGGAATTCTATAAATAGACATGAAATGTAAATAAAGCTCTCTTTTCGTGCTTGATTCTTTGGAGTCACAGCGTGTGAGTGTCTTTCCTTTTGTGCCATTAGGCCACACTGACCTACTCTTGCAAATCAATATAAACAATTTGGTAAAGAGCAAGGAGAGGTAGGTCACTGAAGCTTTGTGGTGTTTTTTTGAATTTAAGCATTTTCAAGAAAATTGTTGGTTCAAAGAAAGTAGCATTATTGGTACTGCTTGTGTGGCACTTCATGGCCATGAATGGAGAAATGGGATTAAAATTGTTCCCATACTTTGTCACCTTTGAAATAAATGGGAACATTTCAACAAATTGATTTGGAGTTGCCAATAATTCTCAGTAGCCCATTCTATTTTTGCAGCAATATCTGTTTGAGGAAGATCTTTTAAGCACAGGATTTGTTCTGACTCTATCCTCCTTGATCCTTCCATACACTGTATTGATTTGCATGGCTTCCACAACCTCTTCTTTGAAATGCTGTTCACATGCATCTTCTTATCTTAGCATATGTTTTCAACACTACTTCAAATTAGTTTATCTCCTGCATTTTACCTTGTATCCAGAAAGTTGTCATTTACCTTGTGATTAGCTTAGGACACACTGTTCAGAGGAATACATTGACTTAAAAAAAAATAACTGACACTTCTCTTACTCTAGAGTCTGCATTTCCTTATTTACTGTGTTATTTTAAGGTGTTTTCAGAAGCTAATGATTTTTTCATATTTTCTCTCTTGGTTCACAGAGCATTTGGCACAACTGGATGCAAAAAGGAAATCCATTTGACTTTTGACATTTCCAAAGGAAATTCTAATGACTTTTTACTTTATGTAACGAGAGTGTACAATTTTTTTAAAAAATACTTTCTACGTGTGTGCTCCTGAAATTTGTTGCTATCTTTATTGTTGTTTTTCACAAATTATCCTGATGTTTCTGCTTTCTTTACCATCTTTAACTGCCTTACTTGGCTTACACTTGACACCTTTACTTCAAGGTGTGGATATTCTTGGTGGGCACCATTTCCAGGCATGGGAGGAGCGAGATTAGTTTTCAGATTATGATACCCATGTATGTGTTGAAATGTGAGCACAGCATCTTATGTTGCCATGTACTACCTTGATCAATTGTGCTATGGCAAAAGAGAGTACTATAGCACATAACCAGCAGTCCCCTGGGGTGTGGGAGAGTCTCCCAGAGTGGGCTTGTGTACTAATTTCACTCTATTATTTCCTATAGAATCTGTAGAGAGGTTCTTGGGCATATGTCTTTGCTTGAATTTGTTTTGCAGTACTTGATTTTATTTTGTATAAAGGGTTGTACTTGAATTTGTTTGTTAGCAGCTCATACTACACTTACACAGGTTATGAGATACTGCTTTTCACAAATACATTTTCCATTAGAAAAAGCAGTCTATTCAATGTTTCTGCAATTTCACTTAATCCTGCACCGTTTCTGTGGGTAAAGTGGTAATATAGGAATATCCATGTATGGATGCTACACAAGAGTTTCTGTCTCCAGCATTCTCATCTGTTACTCATTTTCATTTTGGAGCTCTACACTTCACTGCTGGTAGGTGGGCCACCTTCTCTGCATCTGTGGTGGACGGGAAAAACCTTCTACTCCTTTTAACTAAATTTTTTCTCTCCTTTTCAATGATGTATTCGAAATAAACTTGCCTTCTTTCCTATCTGTATTTTCATTCCTCTGATACTGATACTGGATACTGTTATTTTCTTATTACCTCAAGGAAGCTGCATGGGATTTTTGGGCTTTAGGGTTTTGGATTGGATTGGGGCTTTTTTGGTCAGATTTTTTAAATGTGACATAAATAATTAAAAGAAATGTTTACTGTAATAACAATATTAAAATTTTAAATTCCAGTAACCAGAGAATTTTTTCTTAAAAGATGTGCTACTGTAGCTGGGATTTTGATTAACTCTTCTGTTTTTAATTCCTTTACCTCTGTACTTATGAAAAATAATATACAGGGTTCTATTGGCTCTCCCCACATAAACACTCTGTCCATGAGAAAATTATTCTAGGCTTGATTTTCATCTCTGTTTATCCCTCAGAATCAAGCTTCATACATAACAGAATGGCAGATAGAGTATGTGGTAGACAGCTAATGACTCATAATGACAGACTCATAAACAAGCTAATGCATGGTAGAGAGAACCAGAACACCCTACCAGAGGCATGTCCTTCCTTGTCCTTTTTGTTTTACTGGGGTTATGTGCAGAAAGTACAGGAAAGATGCTTTCACAACTACTTGGTTTTTGAAACATGTCCTTCAATTTGGAATGAACATGATACCTGGTATATTTGATCCAGAAAACAAAACTGTGCTTTTGAGATGTGAAGCCTCCCCTCCATCTGGAGGTTTGGTTGGTAGCAGAATAAAGCAGCAGGAGAAATAGATCTCAGCCCTGCACAGGCAGAGCAGTGACAACCACAGGCTCCATTTGAATCTCTTCCGGAAGGAAGAGCATAGCTGCCAGAACACCTCACAGCTGTTGCACAAATATACATTATAGAATGAACTGTGGATAACAAGTCCCAGTAATTCATGGACTTACAGATGCGCTGAACCAGCAATGTTCTGTATAGTTGATGGAAGAACTTTTGAATATGTTTGTTTTCCCTTATTGACTGTATTATTTTTAATCATGCAGCACTAATACTTGGTGGCTGAGCAGAAGGAAACCTGCCTGTTTGCTTTGTTCTGCCTGCTGCAATCTGAAGTCTTCAGGAAGAGGAAATATTGCACCTCCCTAGGGCGAGATCCCTTTGGTAAAAGATAAACAACTAATTGAAAGCATCACCAGAAGAAGAATTATGGCCAAGCCAGGTAGAATCATTATTAAAAGAGATCTTTTTAAAAATTTGTCTCCTAAGCAGAAATTATTGTTCTGCCTTTAAAAACTTGCTTTATATTTTTATTTTTCTGCTAGTAAAACATAAATTTAGATATTGAGAACACAATTTTCGTAGTTCACTTTAACAAAAAGTTGTATATCCACCTCAAAGCTTCAGTTCATTCAAGGTCCTCTCAAAGAAAGTTGTTGGGGTGCAAGAAGGGAAGCTTTTAATCAGTGTTAGAAGAACTTGATTTTTTTTTATAAAGAAAAGTGTTAGACACTGATAATTGGATCATTGGGCTTTCTTGGCACGTTGTTTCCTTCAGAAGAGCTAATATCAGACAAGCAGATGGAAATTTGAAGATGTCTTCTGCAAATAAAACCCTCACTAAATTAATAATGTTGAGGTTTACCATCAACATAAATTAATGAAATTTGAGGTGAAAACATCCATGATCATACAAAACCATGACACAATGAAGAGACTTAAATGGCACAAAGGATTAGTATAACTGTGCCCAAATACCTTTTTACTCCTATGAACAAGAGCTGTTATACAGTACACAGCCAGGTTTCCAATGCTTTATATGTGGAGTATACAAAGGAGAGCCAGATGCTTTATCATGTTCTTTTGCTGAGAGCCAAAGCTTTACCGAATTAAACATTCAATGCCATGAAAATAACGCTTGAGCTACTTTTTTTCCCCTCCTCCCTGGAATGATGCAGTTGATCCTGCCTGCATACGGTCAGTTTTGTCTTCCTTCTTTGAAAGGAAGTTCAAAAGTTGAAAATTTGCTAAGCTAGTGAACAAATTCCCACAATGTGGAGGAATAAGGAAATGGAATCAGCTACTGACAAGAGGAAAGAAAGAATGTGGTTTCTGACTAAGCATGCAAGGAAGTCAGGTTCATTGGAGATGAATGGGAAGACAGTAGAGGAAGAGGAAGAAGCTATAGAGGAGGTAGAGCATTGTAATAGAAATGGGAAACAGGCTAACTGCTGTTCAGCAGAGGTGGAATGTGTGGGCAGAAATGGAAAATGGAATAAACCAGGAAAAGTATGAGACAAATATCCCAAAACCTACACCTGAAATTATGATTCAGATATAAAAGAGCAGGTTGAGTGAACAACAGCCACTGAAGAAGATAGGAAAAGTACAAAAATGTTTGGAGGCCAAAAGACAGGAGGGAGAAAGCCAAAATATGGTGGTATTAAGCATCTGATGGTCATTTTTAGACATATGAAGTAAAAAGGAGGCGAGGAAGGTCAGAGACATAGAAAAGAGGTTCTGAGTTGTGATGGGAGGGGGGAGGTAATATGATGTATGTGGATGGTGAACAGGATGGGGAAAGAAAATAATATCCCAATTGCAACAGATATCACCAGAAGATGTCAGTCTGTAAATGGAAGTGGAAATGTATGTGCATGACATGGGAAGAAACAGGATAGATCTTAGAAACGAAGAAAGCAAAGCTGGAAACAGTCAAGCTAGGGATTCAGAAGGTAGGAAGTATAAGGATATAATGCAGAAAAGGGTTGTGGAGAGTGGCAAGTGGTATAGGACAGAAAACTGAGGGAAGTATCTGAAAAGCACAATGAAAATACACTGCACTACTTCACCACACAATCTTGCACTATGTCAACCTGACATGGGGGGAAAGATGTGCAGCTGAAGAACACATGCAGGAAGTGCCCTGCTGCTCCCTCAGTTTCCACTGTGGATCCATACAGCTCAGGAGACAAACCCACCATAATTTTGACCAATATTCTCCCTCCCAGAGGATATTTCATGGTTGAATGGCCTGATTTGCCTTAAAAAAGGCAATATAGAAGTCAATAAATACAGAGAGACTTTTTCTGCTGGTAGATGGACATATTTTTTCTTAGTGTCACTCTGTGTTTGTAAAAGAATGGGAGACATTAAGCCTCTGTCTACTTGTTCTTCTGTAAAGAGAAAAATAATGTGTTGGAACAGGACATATTAGAACACCACACATTTGAACTCCCCTCTGTGTTTTGAAGAAAGCATTTACAATCCTCAGTCTTCCACCCTTCCTACCACTGTCACTTTCTGCTCCATCATATTAGCATTTTAACAATGTACATTGGCATTTTAAAAAAATGCAACTTTCAGGTCGCTCTTTCATTTAAAAAGAACAGACAGGGTCAGGCATTAAATTCCAGCATTCATTTCAGAATTTTCTTTCCTATAAAACAGTCTACATTTGCATGGAAACAATATAAATCAAACCCCCAAAGAACCAGAAAGCTATTCTTGAAGCTGAAGTAGTATTATCTCCCAGGGTTTACTTGATTAGTTCCAATGTCTGGATATGGCTGGGGTATACCTAATAAAAAGCCCATATATCATAGCCTCTACGTTTAAGTCAGAAAAATTTGCACCAAATGATGTGCTTAAATATGAAATATTAACCCTTCATTATCACCTTATTTTAAAAAGTCATTTTGCACAGTGGTTCAAATGAAGCACAATGTAAAATCCGACCATAAACAAAACATGTTCAGCACGTGGACAGATCAGAGCCACACACATTACC
The DNA here is from genome assembly GCA_037013685.1 of Acridotheres tristis. Lineage (NCBI taxonomy): Eukaryota > Metazoa > Chordata > Aves > Passeriformes > Sturnidae > Acridotheres > Acridotheres tristis. The sequence continues at coordinate 32,608,169 of CM072885.1, read as the reverse complement.
CGACTGAAATCCTGAATAAAAAATCCTTTGCATTATTAAGTTAAACACACAATATTAAATAAATACAGAAGAAAAATTTAGACATGTTCAAAACCTCAAATCCTGCGTGCTTTTGCAGTGAAAATCTTAGTTTTATCTGTTAGGAAACAGTCCCACAGTTTTCCATGTATAAGCATAAACCTACTTTAGAAAATTGCTTGCTTATTGAGGATTTGAGGCTGCAGGGGCTTGTTCACCTGAGGGGCAGTTCTGTGGGGATTACCCAAGTCTATTTGTACCTGTGATAGTAGCACTGTGTGGAGTGAGGCAGGGAGGCTGCCTTGTCTATATTTTTGGTGTATGCATCCATACATCTAGTAAACAGAGACAAGAGAAACCTGTTTTCTCCCATAGAATAATAGGATTTCAAAAACATACAGAATTCTAACAGCAAGTTCATGCACTGTGTTTCTGATTTCCCTGTGAACACACGGCATATGCTGACATTCTCTACTTGTGTTGTACGGGTGAATGACCCATCCAGAGACTGTTTCAGATATGGAATCATCTGGGTTTCCTTAGTTCAATCTACTCATTCATTAGCAAGTCCTAAAGCAAATCATTTGTGAGCTTGAGCACAGTCACTTCATAAGTACTATTAATGTCATTATCACTAAGTTATACAACCAAACATGAAAAAAGCCACACACACAAAAGAACAAACAAGAGCCTTTCAGTGGATATAGATGATCTCCTCAGAAACAACTGAAGTCTTTGAATTGAGTCTCAGGAATTGAAGCTTGATATTGCTATACCATTTGGGGCCAAACTTTGCCTAGTTCAAGGATAAAAGAGCTGATCACAACACATGGAAGTTTTCCACTTATTTTAATTTGATTTGGATTGGGTCCAAGGAATGCATTTTGTTGTCCTGTGCTATTCATGTGCAGCTGTTTACAAATGTTAAATTCAGTTTAAAAAGCTATGCCTAAACAAGAATATTATGGAATCCAGCTCAAAGTCAAGGCTCATCCCATTCCTTTGTCTGTTTTTCTCTCCATAACTGTCACTGGTCATGGTGTCTTAGCTGTTATTCTTTTTCCCTTTCATATCTCACTGACTCTATTTTTGTAGCAGGGCTCAGGCAAAGCAGGTGCAGTCCATTTTAGAAAATGAGGTTTCAACATTTGTTTTCATTCTACACTGGGGCAAAAGACTTCTGGACTTTTTGAAATTTTTCATGAGGAGGGGGAGCAAGTCCATCTTAGAATGGCTACTAAATTTGTAGCTGGGGAAACATTTTGCTGTCTCACTTTTTCTTTTTGTTGGTAAACCACTCATTAAATGGTCATTTTCAGCAGATTTAATTTTTGATCAGAAGAACAAGTGTTGATTGTCTTTGACTTCCAAAGCCTAATGTCAGGATGAAAGAATCTATCAATAAAACCAAAGTTTTCCAAGAAATGTTCCCATTTCAATTAACTGTAATTTTCAGTTTTGTCTAGTATGGGAAAGAAAAAAGAGAGTTTTCCTACAGGATGCAGTGTAAATGCAAAGAAGGCTTTGCTAAACGTAAAATCAAAGAAGTATTCCATTAGGTAGGTTTTATTTGCATTTTTGCAGTCCAAGATCTGACCAGTAAAACTCTAGATTTTAATGTTACTCCATAGTCAAGAAAATGAGACTTTGGAAGAATATGAAAAGTTACTTAATCTTCTTCAATTGCTCTTCTAATAAAATCTAAAGTTGCAAAGCAAGATATTTCAGTTTCAAAATACTTGCCTGAATTTTCTATTCATGCAACCCCAAAGAGACCATTCTTGTTGTCTCATTGCTTTGCTTTTAGAAGCCTCCACCTCTCCAATTTAGTTTTGCTTTTCTGTTGTTCAGTGCTACACCCCTTGCCCACAGGTTTGCTTGTTAATTTTACCTCCATCGCTTTTAAACTGTTTTCCCTAAAGGATAAAATTTTAAGTTCTAAATATTTCCTTTAATTTATTAACTTCTTAGATAACTCTGATCTTTCAATAGCTTTCATCTCTGACTCTGTTTGTTCCTTCTCTTCCTGCTTGTCTATTTTATCATTATCTTTTCACTGCAAAGAGGTGGATGGTATTCCAGGGATGCCTTAGCAGTGCTGAAAGTAGATGTCTTCAAACACATTTAATCTAACAGTCAGTACTATTCTTTAAATTATTCTTCTTGATATTATTTTATGCTAAACCTCCAAGGACCAAATCCTTAGCTGTCACAAAGTGCTTATTGAAATGATTGTAGCTTTACAAATTACACTAACTGCCTCACCATCTCTGTGACACCGACATTTTCCTGAAAAGTTAAAATTCCCATCTTCCTAACTAATAAAAAACCCCTGAATCTAAGCATATACACTTAGTCAAACGATAATGATATCAATAATTTTTGTCTTCTGAGAGGCTGACCCTTAGCTAACAGAAAGTGTGCAATGTAGATGATTTTGGACTTTCCCATGATTGTTCATTGAAATTTTATACCTGTGAAGTGTCCTGAGTAAAGGGAACACATTGATGGGGCATGTTGAATGCTGATTAGTAACTCCGCTGTATGACGTTAATTGAGGAAACTGCAAATCTTCACAATTTTCAGAATTAAGATAGATAGAATTACAACTTAAAGGCATATTCTGCTCAGTAGGAAAATGACAAAAGAATAAAGTAAAGACTTTTTTGCAGCTTTTGTGCTAGAAACAGGCTACAAAGTGACTGAATTTCCAGAAATTTAAAGCTGCTCCAGAATAAGTTATATTCTGTGCTGTCTTTCACTCCCTACATATTGTGATCTTACAAAGGGTAGAAGCTAAAAGGAACACAATTTGAGAACATCCATTTTTCTCATCACAGCTGCAGCACTATCAACCAGGCATATTGTGGGTGAAAGAGGCAAGAAATTAATACCATTTGTACAGCATGGATGTTCACACTCCTGCACTCAGTCTTTGACTCTCTTATGCCTGATGATAAAACTCTCTTCAATATATCACTTATTAAGCTTCATAACTAGAAGCAGAAATTGTCAGCAAAAATGCCAACAACACTTTCTTTTGGTACTCTAAAATTTAAACAAAGTGAAAATAGAAAGGAAATTGCTTCACGTTTTCTTCGAATTGTTGATATAGTGCAACAACATTAAAGCACTGCAGCCAAATGCATGATTCTGAGAAAAAATTTAATGTTAGAAACTTATATATTCCAAAAGCTGTAATTCAATGTAAGAATAAGAAAAACCTGAGTTCATTCACTGCAGAGTTATTATCAATATTATTTTCTTCTCTAGAAGTTTTTTTATCTAAAGCTTTTAAACTATCAAAGAATGAAAAGCTTCAAATTGGAATTTTGATTGTTCTTAAGGTTTGGTTATCCATGGTGGGACCTAAAGTTATCTTTCAAACAAAATCCACAAAAGCACTCCACAAAATCCCTCTCAGACCACTAGAAGCAGTTCTGTATCTTTAGAACTCACTATTCTTGTGCTCACAGGAAATGGAAAATGCAAAATCTCAAGTTGTAGGAGCACAGCCACTATAACTACCACACCACTATTCTATGAAAATTCAGTCTCAGGATGATGCAACACTTTGAGACTTTTAGAACCTCTGGGTTTTCTTAGCCCTAGTGGAGAATGTTTCCCAGTTCTGTTTTCCATGGATTCTTTTGAGATGTGCCTGGATCATTAGGCATCCTGGGGAAAAGAAAGAGAATCAGAAAAAAAAAGCTACTCCCAAATGAAGATGAAATGCAGGATCCATGGCATTATGGATCTATAGCATGCAATATGAAGGCACAAAAACAACCACGATAGTTCAAATAATAAAAGAATTAATGGGTGTGCAGAATAGGAATTATTTTTGAGCACTTGTAATACTTTACCCTTAGTGTTTAGCAACATTCATACAGAATTACAGAATATTCTGAGTTGGAAGGGACCCACAAGGATCAAGTCCATCTCAAGTGAATGGCTCATATGGAGATCAAACACACAACCTTGGCACTATTAGCACCATGCTCTAACCAACTGAGCTAATATATTATCTAAGAAATCACTGGATTTGAGTAGGACACAAGTAAAATCAAACATTTATTTTAGAAACAAGTATCTGATAATCTTTTAAATCCTTCTGGTATTCTTGGTCTCACTACTCTTTCCTCAAGGGATAGGCAATGTTTCAATACTTGATTTTGCAAAATAAATGAGAGAGAGAGAGATTCTAACCAAAAACAAGCTGAACTATACCTATTTAAAATTCATTTTTTAGTTTTAGACCTGACTTTCACATTCATCAAGTCAGTGAAAAGTGACTATGTTAAGAAGGTATGAATCATGGTCCACATTTAGCTATCTTGAACTGGGGCCAGAGCCAAGATACTCTCTCTAGTTTGCATGGGATGTCTAACTTTAGGACAAGCTAAAATTAAGTGACATGAATCAAAACCATAAGTTACTCTAGGCTTTAAATGAAATCTGAAATTGAGCTCCATCCCACAGGACGTTTCTTAAACATAAGATAATTTTTCTTCATAACATTATTTGTAAGAATACTGTTATTTCTGGCATTACTTGAAGTTTAAAAGTTTAGCCTGAAGTTAACATCTATCTTACCATGTGTGTTGCATAGGATTTTGCAGTTTTGTTTGGTTTGGGATTTTTTAAAGGCATTAAAAAAGAAGACCAAACATAAAAAGATGGAGATATACTCCCCAGGATCTGAAGCTTTACCAGCTCCTAAAAGGGAAGGATCCTTACAAGGAGTCCATTCTTTCAAGTTCCTAACAAAGCATGATGGTAACCGTCCCTAAGCCTTTGTAGAATAGAGAAATTCATGTTTTGTTTTGCACAACAAAGCTGAGAAAGACGACACGTTGTATACTATAACTTTTCCTATGATTGCCTCAAATATTTTTTATTTAACCTTACTGTTCATTTTGGTTTTTCTATACCTATGGGAAAAATATTTAAAAAAACTTACCTTGTGCCTGTGCCGGTTTCCTTTCTTGGAATATCCTTTTCTTTTCTTAAATCCAAGGAATTCCAAATTTTCAGAGGAGAGAAACCTCCTTTACAAATTTAACAAATAGAACAAGGACATGTATTCTATATAGTTAAACAGAACATTCTGTTCTTTTTTGACATGTTATCTTTCCATGTAAAATTGAAAAATGGGAAAGCTCTGTTGTTTTCAGGCACTTTTAAATGTTTCTGCTCCTATCTATGTTACATATTTTTCTGTCCACTTCTACATAAAAAATATGGAGACATATTTTTCATTATCTTTCTGCAAGAAATTTCTTTCATCTACTATATGCTTAAAACCAATCATCTTTTTTCAATAAATTTTCTATTTTTTAGCTTAAATTAAATTAATCTTCAAAAGCAAATAAATAATTTTTGTCAGAGACATTTTTAATGCTGAAACTTGGAATATGCTGTAACTGCTAAATTAAATTCAAGCAGAAAGAGATACACTGTTTTGGATATAACTTGCAGTCTTTCCTGCTATACCACAATTAACAATTGTCAAATCTTTCCTGAAGGAAGTTTAATGTCTTTATTTGTATTCTTAGATTCAAGGAGGTAAGTCCAAAGTAATTGCACAGCACACAGTAATTTTTGCACAGTTAGGAAAAGTACTAAAATATTACAGAGTTGTACCATGCTTTTAATTACTGGACTATCCTAAAAAGAAAATTACTATAAGCAGTAATATTAACTCTTCCTCTGAACATAATCTGAAGATTGGAAAATAAGTCAGTTCCAGAATGTAGGGGCAATCAAGGCATTATGGAAAGGACATTGTGTCACAGGCTTTTGATTCCCCTGGAGACTCTGGTTCTGTGCAGATACAACTGAGTGTCCATCTGACTTTGTTCCTCATTCATATGGGCCAGAAATTATTTGATTTACAACCAATGAGAAACTCTTCCTGTGATAGGTGAAATTTTAAGAGAAAAATGTGCTTTCAGCATGTTCTGTTCTAACTCAAAGAGATTGTAATGAATCTTTATATTTTGCAGAAGGGAAAAGGTGAGGAAGCGATAGAAGTTCTTGGAATTCAGATATTATTTAACCTCAAATGTTCGGCATGGGTCCACAGTTGTCACTTAGCATTTGTATACTCATTTTTTTTGAATTTCATTTTCCTTGGAGATAAAATAGAAAATTCTACAATATAACATCTGTCCAAAAGGTCTCTATAATGCTTTGGCTTCTGCTTAAACTTCAGCTTTCTGATGAATAAGCTTACCTGCAACCTGACAGTTCAGTAAAATTTATTGAAGAAAACCAAGTCTTTATCAAAAGCTCTCTTGTGACCGCTAGAGTGTATTTGAGACCTAATTGGATAAATCCCTTTGGAACTAAATCTGTTAGCATTACCTTATTGGTTTGATACGTCCTCACCAACACTGGTGATGAATCCTCCACAGCTAAGGTAAACCAGAAACAATTGTGTTTGCATTGTTAAAGTAATTAAATATTAGGGTATACTAAGGGAATTATACAGGCTTTCCTTATTTTATTAAAAACCTTTGAACTTTAAGAAAAACCTTTGAAAAATAATTTTTTTTACTCATTGATTCACAGAATTTTCTTTACATCTTAGAAGCAATTCCACCACTGCAGGATACTTTGTGAATGAGCAGTAGCAGATATATTTGTCTCAAATGAGTCATCTGCCTTCTGCTGAGATCAGCAGCAGGCTGTTCTGCCTTGATTTGCTCTGTACTAGGACTTACTCTTTCCCTTCATTCCTCAATAGGAAAAGGTGCATGACAATCAGACCTACAAAATCATGCCATCCTGTGGACAGACAGTGAGTTATAGGGAGGTTTGATCCTTCTTCTGCCCTGATGGCTCTAGGCATATGGTTTTCAATTAATATACATACACTAGGGCAGAATACTGGCAGAATTCTGAATCTTTCTCACTTTTAATTCTCACAGAAAACTTGAATGTCTAAAAAACTCCATCATCTTCTAGTTCCAGGGGAAGCCAAACCTCTGTCTTATATTCACAGCATTCATTAGGAGACAACCATTAAATCTGCTGTACAGAGAATGACTTTTCTCTGTTTCCTTCGTAAGGATCCTCATCGTGATCTTTTATTTCCTCATTAAAATGATACCATCTCCTTTCCTAAGTGTGGCCTGTTTCAATCTTGCAAATGTTGCTAGTATTGATCTATACCTGACTTGGAGATAATAAGGTTTTGCAACCAAACCTGTGGGATTCTGAAAGCTGCCTGCAAAGTTTGATCTTCAGCTGAAGTTAAAGTAGATTTTGCCCGGGCTTCTGTTTCTCCAAAGTGCTTTATGTCAATTGCTGCTTTAAGATATATTCAGTGCTTTTAAGAAGTGCCTTTAGTTTATTGGTACTTTATTCCTAATTATATGACCAAGCTATATACCTTTGCTTTTAAAGCACGTTTATTGGCATCCTGTCAGGCAGTACATGGATATTTATACTTAAATTGTTTGGTTTAATGTATGACTTGGCCTTGACTCCTGTTATCTAGAAGAAGTATCGATTCTGAACCCAGTTTGTTCTGCAGTCTTCAGATACAAGCTTGTTAACTGACCTATATCTTAGATCAACGACTTTGAAAGAGTTTGCCTTAGGGGAAAAAGGAGGGTGTTACAAATCCCATGTGTTGAATATTGTGCCTTTGTGGCTAACAGGAGCCTTGGTGGTAGAGCTACCTGATTCTGAATTGCTACAAAAATAGCTCAGTTCACTGACTTACAGTGAGATTTATTTGAACAAAAAACAACAAAGAAAATCTCTATATTACTTTGAATAATTGCAGTATGCTTCCTTGTATTGTTGCTACATTACTAATTGAGGAGCATACCTGTAATCAAACAATACCAGATCAAGTAGCTCAGTACTTCTGTCTTTTATTACAGGTTCTGCACTACAGTCACTCTATTTGAGTTCTGCCAGTAGGACCTGACCCTGAGATTATGCCATTTGCTTAGAGCATGGTGATCAAGGGTCCAATCCCCACATGGGCCATTGACATTAGAGATGGACCAGATGATCCTTCTGGGTTTCTTCCAACTCAGGCTATTCTGTGAATGGAAAATCTGTATTTCTTTTTCTAAGATTATCTGATTGAGGACTTTTTCGATGCAAATGCAGATAATAAATGCAGATAATATAGGGCATAATAAACAAACAAACATAGACACATACACCTGACGGACAAACATAAGACCAGGACAAAATCAAAACCTCATCAGTCACACTAAATTACTGATGGGCTATCAAGAAACCTCAATGAAACTGAAGATTTCTCAGGAAGACTGAGAACTTGAGGTCTGGGAAATAGGAGGTTGGTGTTCAGTGGGACTATGAAAACTAATGAAGGAATGAAACTCATGAAGGTCCTACACCTGGGCAATGGCAATCCCAGACACAGCTACAGGCTGGATGCAAACTGAAAGCAGCCCTGCAGAAGGAGGACTTGGGGGTGACCATTTATGTAAAGCTCAACACAAGCCAGCAACGAACAAGAAGGAACATGAGAAACAAGGAAGGAATAAGGGTAGGCTATTTAACTGACCAGCATTAGAACCCCTAACCAATATTCAAGTTGTATCTCTTTGACTATTCTGTTTTAGAAAAAAAGTAGATAGTTGCCACTAGAGGACAGGATGAAAAATTTAGGCTGAGACATCCATATTAAAAGTAATATTCATTTGAGTGAAATTAATTTATTTGGAAATTAAAATTTGGCATTTAAAAGCTATATCTTTATACATTTTTAGAGGTTGAATACTAAGGCTGGGGATTAGGACAAGTCAACCGTGGAAAATAGCCACAGAAATTTCTAGGTATAGTTAATAGAGAGACAGACAATATACATTATAAATGCAGTTCTGACCATACATAATTGGGAAGGAATTCTTTGGGTACTTGGGAAAAGTCAAATTTTTCTCTGTATGAATTGCAAGACCTATGGAAAGAGGCTGTCATAAGAATGAAAATAGTCTTGTCTACTCTGAATATATGTGGAAAATTTAAAAGTTCTGTCAGACTCAGAACTCTCTATTTAGCAAAGTTAGGCATCTGCAGCAGCAGGCTGCACTTCTGGACAGCCAATAGATTGTTTGATGGGGTTTCCAAACTTCCAGGTTAAATAAGGTTTAGATTACCTGGACCCCGTCCTACTTTCCATCACATCAATTTGTAATTGAATTTCGTAAATCGTCTTCAGAAGTCTTATTCTGCATTCAAACATATAGATTGTGAGACATATAGAATCTTGAACATATTTAAATAAAAATATACACTTGTTGTTGTATGTCTTCAAGTGCCATGTTCCGTATCAGTGCGATAACAGTCTGATACAGTACGGAAATTTGGGAATGCATATAAGGATTTGAAGCAGATAAAGTGTCAGAACATGATAGCAAGACAGCAAATATATTGTGAAGGCTGGCTGGCAGGATTAAGCAGGAAAACTGGGTAAATGGACAGGAGTGAATAGAATAGTATGCTTCTAGATGTGAGAAAAATACTGGTGCCAGCCTGGTATGTGAAAATACAAAAGAAATTATTTCTGAAATACCTGTGAGATTACAGAAAAAGAGGGCATTATCTTAGAAATATAGCATTATATTATGATGAGGTAAAATATTTAAGAGAAGAAAACTAAGTAATTAGGCTCATATAGCTAAGTTTAGAATAAAATCCCAGTTTTCCTTTTCAGCAAGAAAAAAAATCAAGGAAATGACTGTTGCATCACTTTACACAGTCCTGCGGTACCCCAACCTCTAACTTTTATCTCAGTTCTCCAAAATACTTCTTGTTACAAGTAAACATTCCAAAGGAGTTTGCATACACCTTTATTCAAAGCTTATCTTTGTATTATGGGATGATTTTATTTGAAAATAGAATCACTGGGTTTAAAGAACTAGACCACAATGGCAGTGTAATCTACAAAATATAAGCACAAATTGACTATATAAGCCAAGAATAATGGAGCCTTCTCCCTTTTTACATTCTGCACAACATGGTTCTGAAACACATGGCAAGACTGCAGTCATGTTCTAAGAAAACTGAGTCTATGATTGCATAAAATTACACTTACCTTCACAACAAGGTTTTCATCAGTGGAAGCTATGCTTAGTGGAAGGTTTTCTCATATGGATTGGATTTTGGCCATCAGGCTGTGCAAGGACCTTGTTTTTCTATTAGCTACATATGTAGAATGAGAAACCTCACAGAATGAACCAGCTCAAAACCAACTGTCTGTCATTGGGCCTGCTAAATATGCTGTTGATGTTGGGTCTGTCAACAAAGTTTTTCTTTCCTTTCTTTAAATCTTGATGCTGGCAGAATGGAAATTGAAGGACTAACATCATGATTCTGAAAAGAAGAATATATTAAAAAAAAAAACAACAAAAAAAACCAAACAAGAGGTAATGGGATTTTTCTCCAATGCATCACACAAGCAAGTCTGTGAACTGGTGAATGGCTATTGGTATAGAAGGGGCACTCACCCACAACAGGGATTAGAAAGCAGCAAAAACAATGTCATATTATTTGTGACACTCAGATCAGAAACATCATGCAGTTGAGATTTATGCTTAGTATTTTTGCCTGTTTCTGCTTTAGATTGTTCCTTTCTGTTAGCTAAAGAAAGAATATGTTGACATTAAAAAAAAGTGTCAGATCTAAGAGTTTTTATTATTCATCCTTACTGTTAAAATATATTTTATGGGGGCTTGAGCCTAAAATATCCCTTATTGAGTGAGTAATGGTGAATTGCACATAAAAAACATGTCTGTAAAAATGAGGATGGAAGTCTCTTCTGAATAAATGATTCTTATTTAAAAAACACCCAAACAAACCAAGACAAACATGAAGTGTTGCCTGATGCCCAGAGGAAAGTTTGTAATACTACAGGGATTAGAAATACCAGATGAAATTTCTATAAAGAAACAAAGCTGGCTTTCTCTACTACAAATCTTGATGAATATTTGGTATGAGAAGTTGAGACCTAAACTTCATACTAAAAAGCAAGTTTATAGTTTTTATATCTCTCTTATTTTGTAGCATAAACCTGTGTCATGACCTTTGTTATTTCAGCAAACCCAGTTTAAAATAATCTTCTTTGAAAAAGAAATTAAGGGTACTTATTTGATTTTGAATACAAGTTCTAATAAAATACAAAAAGAGCAGAGGTCAGCCATTAGTGGTAAGGGCAAATTCTAAAAAGTAATAACCATATTCCTATTGATTTTAGTAATGCAGAATCAACTGCAGTTGACTAACATGACATTATCTTATGTTTATTTTCACCTACTTTTAGATTTAAAACAATATTTTAGATCTGTATATGGAAATAAAAGAATAAAATATATCAAGTATATACTGACATATTGTATACAGAATGAAGTGTTAATCCATAGAGGTAAGCCTATCAGCATTCTACAAAAGCAATGCAGGTCAAGTCACTCCCTCCCCAGGTAGGTCCCCAGCACTTTTATGCAGGAAAATTTTGACTCACACTGTTTATATTGCAGATAAAGTGGGAAAATATTAAGTAAAAACATGAGGAATTTTCTTTGTTTGCAAAATGTAGTAAAATGTGAGCTTGAGATAGGATCTTGTTAAGACTGAAGAGCCAAGATGCACTGAAGTTGCTAAAGGTGCAGGATAAGTAAAACGACCTTTGATGGAATGGGAGAGAAATGGTATCAGCAAGAATGGGTCATTCCCTAAAATGATTTGAGCTGGTAACTGCAGGTGAATTTCTGGTCCCAATCAAAAAATTACTGATTCAGTTAAGCCCAAATTTCAGGCAGTGGTATTACACTCAAGTATTTGTAAATTTTCTGTCTGTCAGGCAGAGACAAGATCTTTAGCCTCTAGACTGAGTAATTATTTTGGGATGTGGTCTATTTTAAACTATGAAAAGGAGGTAAGATATTCCTCTCTTTGGGCAATTACTCATACAGCTGCAGACATTCTACCACTGCAGACTCAAGGCTAGCTATGACAGAGTTTTCCATTCCCTTTAAGTTCCTTCTCAACCTGGTGAATTTTCATGTACAGAGGTATTGTAGGTGTGTTGTAGCATCATATAATAAGGCACATTAGAGCTTTGTGTATGCTAACTAAAAAGAAAACTGCTACATACCAAAATTCTTTGAACACTTTTCCTCTAAAATTTAGAAGTAACTTTTTGCCACTGTGCTACCAACTACCCAGATGAGTAGATAAAAATTGCTATGAGCTCTTCAAATACTTAAATTTAATTGACAAGACAGAATATCAGTGAGAGGAAATATCATAAATACAGGGGAATAGAATGTACTTTTATTACTTAACCTTGCATAGTCATTTATTTAAGGCATAAAAATGTTTGTGGGACAAGTAATGACAATAACATTTTGAAGCAAGGCATTTTCAAGATGAGAGAAAATAAAAGGTATCAAAAAAGGAGATACAAAACAATGATGTATAAAATGTGGAAAGAAAATTTAGAGAAACTGACAATAAGAAATAAATTAATAAATTATAAAGAGAAAATATAAAGTATAGGATCATTCTGTATTTCACATTTACTGATTGCTTCCATGTCAGCAATATATAGGGTCTAATTTTCACATTTGAATTCCAGGTGACACAATTTTCCCCAATCCAGAGCTGATCTATCATACGTCTCATTACTTATAGTCTTATTTTTTCACACATTCTCAGCCCCTCGATCATTCCTTCCAGACCTTGTTTAATATAATTTAGGGCAAACATTAAATGAATGACAGTATGACTGCCTTTAGCACTGCATCTTTCATGCCAAATGACGTTGAAGTACCCTCCAAACTGGTTTACAGCTTGGATATTACAGTACAGTTCAACCTTCTGGGGTTGGTGAGAAGGAACTCAATTCAAGGTAAGTTCAATTAGGAAGAACACTGCATTTCCCTTGCAGCCTCATGATTTGCTCACCTTTACACTAATCAGAAAAATTGGACCTGTATCCGCCAGTGTGCAGTGGTGTGTGGGAAGCCTTCCAGGAAGTGATCTCTCAAGTCCTACAGAATGAGCAGGTAGCTCTGATAAGGTACTCCAGCTTCTGTGGGTGGGTTTCTTTATTGTGCCCTTTTATCATGTCCTAACATGGTGATTAGTGCAGATGATGAACAGCTGAACAATGAGGTGTTTTTTCACACCTTGCTCAACCATAAGGGCTTTGATTTTGAAGTTAAATACAGGAATTACTCTGTGCTTCTGATACCATAAAAGAACTCACAAGAAAGAAAAAGATATAGCTCCTGAAACATTAGCTACTGTGTCTCAGCATAACCTGTGTTGTGGAGAAACTCCCCAAATAGATCCTAACTCCTGGTTAGTTTTTTTAAAACATTTACATTTAAACATTTACATTTAAACATTTACAGCTGATCTGCAAAACAATTAAAATATTAACTGACAATATCTGCTGACACTAAGATATTCAGCATAGTATAAATGAAGGGTTACTGTAAAGAGTTGTGGAAAGGTCACACAAACAATCAAATGACATCCACAATTAAATATAAATAAATGGGATAAATGTGAAAAAGCTTTACTGCAATGATGTACAAAGTAATGGGCAAGTCAAACGCTAGGAATGACTAAAAAATAAAAAAAAATAGACAAATCATTAATGGAAAAGATACAAAAATGAGCAGGAAAGACATCTGTAACTGTAGGGATGAATGGTTTTCAGTCTGCAGAAGAGATGATGGAGGGGATCACAGATGACAGTTTTTAGAAACAGAAAGAATTGGAAGAAATCAGCCTCAGCTGTTTATTGTTTTATGCAGTACATAATAAGGAGCTGCACTAGAACTAGCATGTTACAGACAAAACACAAACTTCTTCCTGTGTAGCTAAGTTGGAATTTCTTTACCATGGGATGCTGCAGAGACCAAATGATTTCACAAGATCAAAAAGAACACAGTAAATTTGTGTCAGAAACACCCCACTGATGGTTATTAACTACCACCAATCCCTCTGTGACCCAAAAAGTTACAGAACATTAAATCACGGGAAGTGAAATGTCTTGGGGACTGTAGTCTTGCACTGCTCGTATTTGCTTTTCTAAGTGTTTTATTACTAACACACATTGGAATAGGCTGACCTTTCATTTGACCCATTGTGGTCCCATTATGTGATCCCTATTACTTTTATCAACTGGAGATCAAAGTCTTTCCATAATAACAGAGAAATAATAAAGATTTGGTCAGTAAGGAGCACTCAGGCTGTACTGTGATGAAAAATTGAAATCACATCAGAAGAAATTAAAGCATGTTGTTCTATTTGTAAACAATCTTCAAGCATAAACCCTCATACTTTGCAAAGCTGAAATCTAATTCAGACAAAAAAGGTTTTTATATGGACTCTTCCTGAATTTCTGTAGTTATTAAAACTTGAATAGACTGTCATGTTAAAAAAAATATCCACATATTGGTATGCTTTCAAAAACCACTTTCTTATGGATAGTTTAATGGCCAACAGTACAGGAAGAATTGAATACATCGTGATACAAGAACTAAACATTAAGAAGGCAAAGAACACATCCTGTCTCTATCCAGTCCATCTACTGAACTGGTTGTCTCTGTCACCCATGCAGAATCATTCAGGACCAGGCTCTCAGTAGCCACTGTGGCTTGCAGGGGACCCACATTGGAGCAGTCTGTTCCTGACTGTTCCTGACACGGGAAAGACCCACGCTGGAGCAGGGGACCAGCATGGGCTGGAACAGGGTAACCACACTTTTGGAAATTCAGTCTTTATTTCCCAGGATGAATTTACTTGGATCACATTTCTTCACTTCTAGATAAAATCTATACAGCTCTTGGAGCCATTCTAGTGTGTTTTTCACACCATTTTTCATAGGATCATATTAATTTTTTGCAAGAAAGCCCTAGTTCAATACTTGGAGTGCTGAGAAGATGTAATAGTGAAATATCACTCTGGAAATAAGTGTGAAAATGCCCAACTTTCCATTATTCTCATTGTGTAAAGTACCCATGTGACTTTTAAATTTAATTCTTGCTATCTTGTGAAGACAGCTAAAAAGCATGTGAGCATGTAGGTGTGCACTGTATCACAGCAAGGCTGATTCATCTAAAACAGTCAAAGGAGAGTTATGAGCTTTTGTTCTGCATCTTTGCCAAGAGATCTAATTAAAATGAAGAATTACATGGATGCTGAGGCAGGAGCTGGACTTGTCAAGCACACAATTCTGCATGCTCAGCAGTTAAATGTGGGTGCAAGGAACTTTTTCATTACTGATTGTATATAGATGTATGCTTTTTACTTTCCTGGTAAAATAATTAAATATTTTTTTAAGTACCTTGAGTGCTTTTAATAATGTTACAACTAACAACATAACAGAAAATGAAATACTGAAATTAAACATTTCTTTTTGTATTACTCATATTTTCCGCAGGCAAGTGTTGGTTAGAAAAGCAGACTGAGCAATATTTTAATTTTAATTATTCAGACATAGATTGCAAATAAATGTAGACATTATTAGAAAACTCTGAGATGGATATTTAGTCATTGTATTAGCCAATGTACAGTGGATGTCAGGAAAGTAGTGATTACAAAGCATGAAAAAATTACAATGTTAGGAAACAACATACAGGGGTTTTAGGAACAGTGAGATATTATAGCTTGTCCCATTGTACTTTGCACATTATTTTTTTTGTAGTAGGTATGTGATTAAATAATTAACTGGAATGAGAAAAGAAATATATCTAACACTCTCTTAAAATGTTCCTTTCTGACAGATATGTAGGATGACCTATCCTTTAATATTACTCCATTCAGCAGCTATGAAATGGTTGAGCACAAAGTAACAGTGCTAGAAAAATCTATAAATGTAAGGATGAGTTGAAAATTAGGCCAAGGAAAAGACTGCTCTGGGAGGTTAGAAAAGAAGGATAGATTTCCCAATTCAAATGTTTTAAAAATTGATATTTTAGTGAATGGGGCCACTTGACCTAGTCAAAATGGTGCTTATTTTGGAGATAAGCAATACTAAGTCATAGAGCAGGCCCTCTGTGTATGGAAAAGATTTGTACAGCATTGTCAAAACTGCTAACTGAAATAAAGATTTTTTCCTTTTCCCAAAACTATTAAAATATGTGTGTTGATAAATCTCATCTCTCAGGATCATAGACAATTTTGTTCTTAATCTTAAGAAAGGGATTTTAAGCCTGACCAGGAACAGGGCCATTATATATCTGAAATGTGAGATATTCTGGGGATGCGTTGCCTCTCAATTATTCTGTGTGTTCAAGGGAAGGTAGGGGGGTGACACCTGGAAGTGCCTCCTCCAAGTTGCTTTACCTAGAAACTGCAGCATCTCAGGACAAGACATAAAGAATTCAGTAGATTATAACAACAAAGAACTATGAATACTTTCTCAGATTATTAGCATTAAGTGATGTTGCATCTTCAATGAGTCTATGATTTGTGACACTATGTTTTAGACTGGCCAATCTACAGGAGGAACAAGTATTGAAATATTTGAACAAAAATAAATAAAATTCATGGAATGTTTCCCTTACTTAGAGAATGACACAAAATTATAAAGCATTGAAATTTTATTCCAGAAACATTACTGTAAAAGATTCAATACTAAGATTTTTTCTACAGTGGTATAAGCATGCAAAATTCCTCTTCTTGAAGTAAGTGACTAGTTTTGCAGTATTACAATGACACACAGAAATCCTTTTATCAGCAAATCAGTCCTCCAGTTTATTTCCATCCAGTGCAAGTATTTGATGTTCATAGAATTTTTGTCTAAGTAACATAGGATTGCACTGCATTTCATGGACTGTTTCATGCAAAAAGATGTTAAAGAGATGTTAAATAGGGATAGAAACAGAAATCTCCTAAGACATGTCTCTGTAACTGACCAAAGAAATTGATCAATCTAATCTTAAGTGCAGATCAAATATTGTATAGATTTACTAGTAACATTAAATTAACAATGCACAAAATAAGTTCAACATTAGTTTGCTGATGACAGTAATTAATTTTCGTGTATATTGAGTAACATCTTCCATATTATTTATTGCCCATAATGTAAATATTACCTTATTCTAGAAAGAATTTTAAACATATTTTTTCTGCTCTACTATTACCAGATCAATTTGCACAGAGTACAGTACCCAGTTTGTCAATCTTTGTTTCTACTGATAAATTATTTAATCCAAGCAAATCATTAACAACTTTCATTTTTTAAATCAGGGCATAAACTACAACTAGAAATCTTAGAGAACCATAATAAATCGCCATATTATTTTTATAAATCTCCACTAATGATCTGATATGTAAAGATGGCAGATCATTCATGCAGTTTAGAAACAAAAATTAATTCATTCAAGGGCTTATAAAATGAATAATAATTATTTATAGTATCAAAGTCATTATAGTAGTATTTCATCTACACATTTTAGATTACAGCTTCACTGTCTAAAACGTAAATCAAAATATAAGTAAATTCTTTCACATTGAGCTAATATTAGCATTTTTTTACACTTTGTTATTCAATTTGTTATTCATTATTTCTCTGATTAGCAAGAAATTGCTAAATGAATTATTTAACTATGTACTTGTTTGGAAGCTGTTATACCTCAGGTGTGACTAAAATTGGTGCAGGTGATATCTGTAAGAACTGATGAGAAAATGTTAAGCACCAGAAAGCAGAAGGCATTGACAAGGAAGTGAGAGGAAAAATCAATGGATCTGTCTCTGTTCCAATCTACACCCTTTGCAAACACTCAGTGGTGGATTTCAATGGTTATAAATCATTATGTCTCTTCTAGAACCAATGGAAAGATCCATGTTTAGGCCCTCTGAAGCTCTGTACAATATCTGGAAGTAGATGCTGCCAAGAACTGGGACAAAGACGAATTTGGCCCTGTCTGATCTGCTGAGGGTCTTGGACATTAATCAAAGTTCTGCCTAAAAAAAATCTGTATTTATTTTTATTCCCTTTCACTGATGATCATCAGTGGATGTACATGTAAGGCCTGTCTCTTTTTCTCTCACTCATTTGATGTTACCTTATTTATAATCTCTAGAACAGTTAGTTAAAGTAGAAATATGTATTAATTGCTTTATTCCATTTGCTCACAGACTATGCCATTTTTGCTGTCAGCACTTTCTCTCATTTAATATATAACAGCCAACACATGCCACCCCCTTGCTTAAAAACTGGAAGGACTACAAATAAAAGGATAACAAAATGTTATTACTATGGGATGGTAATTCAGAAGTGTTCTCATGAATAATAGGCATGGTCTCTTAGAGCCATTGTTTTATTTACTTTCCCTTACTTTGCAACAAAAGTTGATCAAAAGCCAGTAAGTAGCATTTTTTGGTGACAATAGCATTTTATGTTCTGCTGCCTGCTTCTAAAGACATGTATTTTTCTAGGGCAGATTAAAGGCCAGATAAACAAGCAGAGTTTATGGGTTACTGCTCATTTTGGAGTATCCAGAAAAAAAGTCTTGAACTGCGCTAAGAAGGGAACAGCAAGAGAAAATACAGGTGTAACAAATAACAAAGGAGTAGAAGTAAAAGAGTAAATTCAGCTGGCCAAGCCTTACTAAACTAAGATGACAACAACATGAGAAATGCCAGAAATGAAAAACTATGTATAAAAAGAGGCATTACCTTACAGAACTGCTGACCAAGTTGGAATTTTCCAGGGCAACCGCATCATGAATAACAAGAAGGTGTAAAAAGTCAGCAGAACTGAGATCCCTGGGGAAAGAGTAAATAGGAATAGCTGATGGTAAAGATGAAGAAACTAGACTGTGGAAAGAGCTGTAGAAGAGGGTAGTAAATCATGTCACTGGGGAATGAACAGGAACACGTCGCCCACCCCGGCGCTTCATCACCAAAATATGGAGGAGGAACAGGAACCACTCTTTCCACTCTAATCGTGTATGACTTACCTCCAAGACCATGAGGGACATGAGCCTACTCTCCCTATCATCGCTGAGGGAACATCAGGAACCATTTCTAAACCATGATAGATTTTGAATATGTTGTACTGTCTTGTTCTCTAATGGAGATTATTTAAATTTGGTTTTAACTAAGGTATTCTTTATTCTCAACAATGTATGAGGACTGAACCTACTTTTTTTTTGCTCTCACTGATAGAACCATATGTTTCAAGTGGAGTAGTTGAAGAGGAAATGCTAGAAGAAAAATAAAGCAAACTGCTTTTTAAAATGGTGTAATGATGTAGGATAAAGAATTTAGGTAGTTAAATAAAATAGTTTAACTTGGAAAGTGTAAGGTTAATAATTTAATATTATTTTTTAACCTGTAACTTTAAAATATGTTTATTCACACTCTGACATATTGTAGCATCTAAAAGAGCTGGGTATATTTTAGATTAACAGTATGCATCTTTAATTATGTTCTCTGTAGTTAATGGTTTTGAGAATTTTGCTGTATTAAAGAGCTTCAGCCTTTCAAAAAGGTTTTCCAGAACTTCTCTGACTCTACATCATAGTCAATGTCACACACATCCCCAGGGGATTCTTAGATACACACACCCTAAACTTCTTCCCATAGAGATTAAAAAATTTAGTGCTTAGTACTTACGCTCAAGCTTGGTTCCCCATGTGAAATCTTCAGCTCTGTACTGCTTTTCATGATTGTTCATCAGTTGATAGCCAGCAGGACTAGGTTTTCAGATTAAATAGTCTGAATATAGTACCATTAAAATTGTATCATAATACTATAAAGTAAAAAATATAAACATAAAATAGCTATATAATATATGATACATAATATATGATACATATTATATGATACATATTATATACTATATACTACATACGATATACTACATACTATATACTATATACTATATACTATATACTATATACTATATACTATATACTATATACTATATAATATATAATATATAATATATAATATATATGTTTTGTTATATGTTATATTTTATATAGCAATAGTATAATTACAAATTATTAAAATAATGGATAAAAAATATTAAAGGAAATAGTATCCAAATGCAGCAATTGCTATCCAAGTTGATCTGCAAATAAGCTTCTCTGTATAGCTGGCTGTTCTGCATACCATGATAATCACGTTTTTTGCTGCAGGTCTCCGGTATCAAGAGATAACAAGTGTACAAGATATAAAAAACTAAAGAGATTATTCCTTGTTGCACATCAGACAACAGAGAGACTCATTTATATATTCCTAACAGTTCTGGCACATGAACCTCAGAAGTTGCATATAACACATTGATTCAAATCTGCTGTTCTCAACATTTCTTGATATACCCACATATATTCAGAGAATTTAAGAATAAACTATTTTCTCAGTAGGTACATGCATGGAGGAATGGGCAAATCTCCCAAGTACCAAGTGCTGTACTGAGTTTGCTAATTGTAGTTGAACATTGAACACTCAGTGTTCAAGAGTGACCTTGGCAGACCATACATATAAAGAATAAAGGATTAAGTTTCTTTTATACTTTGTGGTGTGAGGGATTTCAATTCTAACACATGTTGAAAGCAGGCCTTACTCTGAAGATAGATCAGGCAGCTCAGGCTATGTCTTAATGAAATTTTTTAATCTTTTATGATGTAGATTCTGTAATCCTCATGGACATATTTTTTCAAGGCCTCTAGTGCTTACAATTATTAAGACCTTTTTTTTTTTTTTTTTAACCTAATATGTTGCCAAAAGCTCTATTGCATCCTTTTAATATGCGAGTCCAGGTGGGGTCTCAGCAGAGTGGAGCAGTGGGGCAGAATCCCCTCCCTTGAGCAGCTGGCCATGCTGCTCCTGATGCAGCCCAGGATACAATTGGCTTTCTGGGCTGGGAGGGAACTTTGCCTGCTCATGTCCAGCCTCTCATGCATCCCACTTCCCACTTCCTTCTTGGTAGGGCTGCTCTGGATCTGTTCCTCCCCCAGCCTGTGGTGATACAGGGGCTGCCCTGACCCAGCAGCAGCACCTTGTATTTGGTCCTGTTAAAACTCATGGCATTTCCACCAGCCCACTTCTTGAGCTTGTCCAGGTGTCTCTGGATGGCATCCCATCCTTCAGGTGTGTCAACTGCACTGCTCAGCTCCATGTCATCTGCAAATTTACCTAGGGAGCATCAATGATGAAGATAATAAATGACATCTTGTCCCAGGAAAGACCCCTGAAGGACACCACTTATCTCTGATGTCCATTGGGACCCCTAGCTATTGGCCACCACCCTCTGCATGCAACCACTCAAAGATGTCCCTGCCACCAGACGGGTTGAAAATAGACGATCTTTGAGGGTCCCTTTCACATTCTAAGATGCTATGAAATAGAAAATATGGAGTTAGAGGAAAAGTTTAAAAGAAAATGAAAGCTGCCATAAAACTGTCTTTTTATTTCCACAACCTCTTATTGTCTACCATTTATTTACAATCTTCTGACAAAAACTCGTTAAAGCTTTAGATTGAGAAAAAGAAAAAGACAATTTTCTCTGCACTGAGAGTCAGTGTAATCATTGCAGAAAAGATTACTAATGCTGTTTTATACCTGTAGATATGAATTCAGATTGAGACAATAGTTACTTTCTTGTATAACTTTGTATTGTTAGCATGAAAAGTCTTAAATTAACTATTACTTTTGGTTTTTACTTGTTTTAATGTTTCAGTCACTAAGTGAAGTTTTCTATAAGAAATAAAGAAAACAAACAAAGAATTAACAGAAAGTAGTCAAGATCCAGGATATTAGTAAGTACTGTAAAAATCTTTGGAAATAGTTCAAATTTCTTTTTTTTTTTCCAAGCAAGATACTCATCATGTACATATCAGATACATATCAGACATTCTGAGAAATTATATAATTTAATTGTTTACTCACAATCTATTAACAATTCAAATATATTTAATCTATTACTTGTCTAAGAAAAATTTAGAACCAAAATAAAATCACTTCTAGATGTGGATCCACAGATTATTTCCATCAGTTGGGTTATTTCTACTGTCTTCCATTCATTTGCAGTGAAAACCTAAATACTTTCTACAGGTTTCTGAACCTTCTTGAGTCAAATGTACTGAGACTTAACTATGACAAGATGCAGCTCTATAGTATTACATTGCCAGGAATAAAAAAGTAGAGCATTAAGACCTGGGGTGGCTTCCTGAGGAAAAACTTGTTAGATTCTCTGAATCCTTCAGAAAGAAATCAAAATACAAAAATTAAATTAAAATCTTTAAATAAGCTAAAGTATGTTAAGTCTCTCACATAAAACAAAAGTTATAGCATGAAAGAGCAAGTAAATAAATAAAATAAGTAAATGAACAAATAAAATAAATAAGTAAATAAAGTAAATAAGTAAATAAAATAAGTTTTAAATGCTTTTAATAAATAAAAAGTCTTAAATACCTAAAAAGTAATACATGTTCTAATGAAAGTTAAAAAACATACTAATGTTTCCTTAAAGGCTCCAAAAACCTAGCTTCAAACATAATAAAGTTGCAGTTAAAAATATTGCTTACATTTTTCAGTTAAAAAAAGATAAGCCATGAACGTAATTTATACGTAGCCTGGCATGCTAAAAAACTAAAATTCTAATAAGTTAAAAAGTAATAGTCCAAGTTTGTGTCTTAACTTGCTTAAGTTTCTATAACAAAACATACATTAAGGAGAGCTGGGACTCTGGGCCATGGCTTTATGTCATGTGCATTTTGCCATTACATTTTGCCACTACAATTTTACCATTGCTTTATACCATTACTTTTTGCCATTGTTTTACTTTGTTTTTGCCTTTAAAACTGATGTGCCTCTATAATAAATAACTTTATAGTAACTATTAGTTGCTTGACTTTTTAAAAAAAAACATAACCCAACAGTGTAAATGCCTCAGAGCACCTGGAGGTCCACAAAACCTCACAAAAACTGAATTAATGAATATTATGGGGTTTGTTCCAAAAACTATAAAAGATTTGGGGTAAATTCACTGCCTAACTTTGACAAGGGGAAAAATCAATGTAATACTGGGAGGAATCATTGGTAGAAGGTGGCATCCATGGTAGCTGGAATTATGGATGGCATCACATCGTTAAAAGAGTCTGTTCTTGAAAACACAATTCAGTCTAATAATTTTCAGGAAGTAGATCAAAGTCTCTGTTGCCAGAAAAGACAGCTATGCTAATTCTTCCATTTTTGGTGTGAGTGTTCTACACACTGTGGGACAAAAGTAATGACCTTTTATTTAGGCTTAGCAAAGACCTTTTATTTAGGCCTTTGTGATTGACCCTCTCTCAGCTCCTTCCCTGAGCCTTTTCCCACTCCTGCCCATAGCCCAAGCAGCCAGCTCAGCTCAGTTTGTGATCACCAGTCTCTGCTTGATGAATGGGCAGCTCCTGCAACTCCCAGAACCCAGCCCATAGGGATTGAGCAAGGATCCATCAGCCCTTCCTGTACCCTGATACATCCTGCCAGTATTTCAGAGAGATATCTTGCCAGTTTAGGAATTCAAGTGAAAAGACTGTTTAGAATCACATGAAATTAATCAAATCTTAGCCTGGCAGGTTTTCTGAAAAACCAGGAGAGAAATTATTTTATCAGTCTTTATTTAGGTTTCAACAATTAAAATTAATAGATTTTAAGGGAATGTATGGACATGCCAGTTGGAAAGTAGCGAGCTCAGAAAGTAAGGACATTTAGTTTAACCATAATGAGTTTAGTTTAACTCTTACAGATATAGAATGCATCATTCAGCAATATATCACTATAACTAAAGAAATAACAATGCTGTAGGAACTGTTCATGATTTTCTAAGGTAAATAATTTCTTTCCTAGCAAGAAACGGGAGCGAGAGGGATAAAGTCACATTCCCTAATTTCATGGTTCTTGACACCAGCTTTATACCTCAATTGCTTTTAGTTTTATTCTTGAAATCTTCCTGCTGTCATTTAGCATTGCTTTAGAAAAGCTTGAAGTATGTTGATAAAGATCAACTGTTAATGAAGAAAATTTTTTTGTATTATATTTGTTTCATATTTTGCAATCCAGGAACAATAACATTGAGGTTACATTTTTTAGAGGAAAGAAATAACACAGAAATTAATACAATCAGAGGAGGAAAAACTAAGTCTTATGTGTAAAAGTTTGATAAATAATCTTGGAAAATATCTCACTGCTGTGTTTTAGACCAACATCAGGTAACGACTTGATCTGCTTAATATGAAAATATTTGGGTTTTTGGAAAAATCTATTCTTTTTGGTTTTCATGGAGTGTCAGGAATTATGAAATTATGTTTTCCAGAAACTTGCAGCACATAAAAAGTAATACACAGTAAAATTTCAATTACTTTGTCCCATGACTTGGTAAAGTTAAATGAGACAAGGGCAGAACTCTGATAGACCTTTATATCTCTCTCTTTATGTTTTAGCAGCTGAAAGCTAATAATGAGTATTAAATAGCCAGTACCATAGAGTTGATAGATGACATGTCAATCATCAGATTCCTGGATCTGTGTCTTCTATTAGAAATGCTTTCTGTTAATGAATCCCAGGACTAAGAATAGGCAACTGCCAGGCTGTTAAAATTATTCTGAGCACAAAATCCATAAAGGACAAAACAGATACTGGTGTTTTCTGTGTTCGAGAGGTCAGTTCAATCTTATGGCTAAATACCTGCCATTCAGGTATACTTTTCTTAATACCTTAATACCTTTTTATAAGGTATCCTTTTTGCATATAGATAGCATATTTGTGAATGAACATGCATAAATATGTAGTGGACTTCTCTGTCCTAATAAGCACAGCTGAAAAGGCTGCATAGCCCCAGTTAGGTGATCTGGACATATGTGAGGCCTTTGTGAAGCTTCTGACATTGAAATTCCTACCTATTGTCATCAACTAAAGAGCACATGAGGAACTATGTGCATGTCTTGGGATGAGATAAACTCAAAACCTCTCAATTGTTAGGCAGAAGGTGATTTAAATAACCACTCCCTTGTGATCTAGTCTGGTAAATAGCTTTCTTTAGGCCTTGAGTCCAATGTGCTCAATTCACAAGTTTTCTTGAGCACTCCGAAAAGCTAAAAATAGTTAGGCATGGAAATATGATCAAGTTAATGAATACTGATTTTTCAGGAATACCATAATGGTGTGCAGTATTGACAGCTGTGTAGCGTAATGAGCAGGAGATTTTAAGAGATTTTTGGAGCGATGAGCATGGACCAAATTGGAAAAAGCACCAGATGAAAAATAGAACAGTCATCATCAGGTGAAGATGAAAATCATCATGGAAATTTCCATGGAAAAAAATCCAGTGAAAATGGCTGGAGTATGGAGAGCTAGACTAGAGATAAGGTTGTCTTGACTATACCGGTGGAAAAAATGCACAGACTAGAAAAATCAAACAAATAACTTTTTTTGATTTATTTTTTAAGAATTCTGTCCTTCCACATTTTGGGGAATACCTTGTAAAAAATCAAATACCAATCAATCAAATACCAAAAATCACTGAAAAAGAAGCTTTAGGTGTGTTTGAATAACAGATTGGTTGTCTCAGGAACATCCTAAGTTTACTCAGAATTGCCAGTGTAATAGATTACAACAGCACATCAAGGAGCACGGAAGAAAATTCACCTGGAACAAAACCAAATTTTTATTACAACAGTTATTTGTTATGAAAAACAGCCCCCTCTACTGACAGTATGAAGTTACACTCTCTGCTGAATCCTAGAAGAAAATACCTGTTTGGTATTATGCCATCACCATTCTTTCTGCTACTACTCTTTGTTTATTATTTATCATGGCCCTATAGACCTTCTTCATAATCAGGTCTTGCAGAGAGCACTACACAAGCACTACACAAGCACAAAACATCAAAAACTAATGTTCCATAGAACTAGTAGGTTTTCTAACTCATCTAAGTGGAAAGAGAGAAGCTCTTATCCTCTTTGCACAATAAGACAGGCCATGACACAGTGTCTCCACTTTTTTGCTGTGCCATAATCTTCCATCCAAAACTGCTGAGCAGTTTTTGCTTTCTAGTCAAACTCACTTCATTCCACTTGTTACAGTCCTGACTCATGTCTTGATATAAAACATTAATGAGCTGTAACAAACATGGATTACTTTTTCATTGAGCCTTTCATTTCTCCATATCTATTATAAGCATACTTATCATCTTCACACAACATGTCTATTTTCTTTGCCAAAAACCTTATGTCCAGTAGCTAAAATCTTCCTGTATTTTTTAGGTACCACTGGTAGCTGTTATTTTCAGAAGTACAATTCCCTGGATAGCAGTTAACCACCAAAGCACTTGGCCACACTGACTGAGAGCCACATCTGATACCTGCAGCTTCTAGGAGCACATTTTAAATCCAGAAATAACTGGTTTTTAGCATTTGCCATCTTTGACAGAGTATTCAAAAAGCGTCTGGCTAACTAATATGATTTGTTGTAACAGATCACTGACTGTTGATAAACAGAATCTTGGGCACATGTATTTGTGTCCCCCAAAGTCTGTATAGGCCTTTGTGAGCTTGAATTTGGTGTTTTTGTTCTGCCCTACATCTCTTCCACCCTTTCAAGGATATCTTCTCCTTCCCTCCTTGACTTTCATACGTCTCCTTTCTATTCATAATATTCATGCAATTAAATCCACTTAGGATATTTTGCTGAATTAAAATTCACTTCTCATTAATGTGAATAAAGCTTAAATGAATCATTTATCCTGCAGTATTTACTGACTTACAGATAACAATCTTGCATTACAACTAATAGGTAAAGGTCAGCTTGCATGACTCACTGTTAATTTGTTTTCATTTAAACTAATTTACTTAGAATTTGTGCCGCATTGGTTTCCTAAGGGAATGCAACAAAAGCTATGACCTGATGACAAGTAGAACCATTAAATTATAACAGAATTATTAATAAAAGAGTCTTTTTGCAATTTGTTTAAAATCTTGGGAAATATTAGCAACCTATTTATGTAAGATATGGAAAGTACATCTGTAATATAATTGCATAAAAATTAAAAATTTGCCTAGGGAGACTGTGCAGTGGTCATAGTTTTAAAATGATTGGCAGGTACATTAACATTAAATACCCCAGGAGAAAGATAATGAATTCTGGGTTTTCCTTTTTTTTCTGATTTCTAAGGAGCATGTTAGTGTGTTCTTTTGTTTGTGATGCTTGACATTGTCATAACTAGTTGACTTAAAAAAATGAAGTCACTTAGAATGACAGTCTTGTTAATAGCTAATTGGGTTATTCTGACTTTCATTTAGCTTAGGAGACCAAGCTAGAAAAAAAAATGGATAACAGTCTCAAGAAATATAAGGAAGCTTGTTTCAAGTACATGCAAATAAGATATTTTAAGTGTCATTGTATCTTTTATTAGGATATAACTTCTTCCCTTGTAGACAGGAAAACCAAAGATATTCTTTATTATGCTTTTTAAATTAGATGCCCTAGTTCTTTGGTTAATTTATTGCGACATGAGAATTAATGTGCTAATTAAAAAATCTCACCGGCCGTGGATCTGACCTAGGTGATCTGACTTAGATCAGGCTGTAACCACCTGAAGTTTATAATTGATTTATAAACTTTTGCTTGACTGTAGCATGAGAACTCCAGATGACTAAATATAGCCAGAAGTGGGAGCTCAGAACACTCTTTTATTTCCCATTAATAACAGACACTGACATCTTTGCACTCTGCTCACTCATCATACTACATAGACACTTTCTTCACTTTGTTAAAATATTTTTACTTTGTTAAAAAAGTAATATTTGGACATATTCTTAGATGTCACATCATATGATAGTGACAGTTTATGCTCATCTCTTAACATTAACACTGTACTAAGTAATACACAACAGGATGCACTGCAATGCAGTGGGAAGAGCAGAAAAAGAGCATTTAGAAGAGCTGACATCTCAATTTCTTGGAACTGACACTCACTGGATGTGCCCTTAATACCTTTTCAAATATGATATACCTGATATCATATTTTACCACATGTTTACCAGTTTAAATTTTATTTCAAAAGCTCTCTTCCAAATTGTACTGTAAGAAATGAGAAACCTTATTAGTCTCTAAATGCTTATCATGTCTATTTTTTCATATAAACCCATTAGTGACCGATCCTAAATTTTATTCTAAAATACTATAATACCCAAAGTAATCTACCAACCATTTGAATAATATTGTAAAGTCTAAATATTGGGAAGATTCTATAAATGATGGCTTATTTAATAAACAGATAATTAAACATTAGTGGCCAAGAGACCTGGCTGGATGTGTGTCTATTTTTTTTTCTAATAATATTAATGGATTTTATGAACATAATTGTATTAAAGATGTATAATTTCTTATGGATTTAATTTGTGGAGTAAGCTAGTAAAGCTTCTCACACGCAAAAGAGTTCTTATTTCAGCTTATTCTCAGCGTATTTCTCTCCTTTGTAATATTTTCCAGGAAATGTAATGTATTTATTTCTCTCTCTAGAGACATGGGGTTTTTTTAAAATTTTTAATGTTATTTTAAAAAATTATTGATATGAATCTTTTCCCCAGTCCAGTTTTACATACATGGGAAGACTTGTGAGAGCACCTACATGACCTGAGGTCTGGTGGGACTTCACTCTAGATTATTAGCATAACCTGAGAGCATGTAATTGTTCAGAACTCTTCACCATCTAATTTAATTTGTTGGTTTCAAATTTAAACCATGTTCAATAAACAATTTTGTGCTGCATTATTGTTGCCATTTAATCCCATCCATCAACTTAGTACCATACAAGTGTTCACTCACTCTGTCCCCTCCCCTCAGTGGGGAGGATAATTGGAAGTAAAAGATAAAATTCATGGCTTGAGATAATAGCCATTTAATAATTGAAAATGATGATGATGATGATGATGATAGTACTTCTATTATTAATAATACTAATAATAGAGACAGAGAGGAATAGCACCCAAAAGAAACAAATGACACCAGCCTCTCCCCAGGCAGTGATCATCAGCCCCCAGTAAACTGCTTTGTTTATATGTTGGGCAGGACATTCTGTGGTGTGAAACATCCCTTTGGCCAGTTTGGGTCAGCTGTCCTGACCATGCTCCCTCCTGGCTTCTTGTGCACCTCTCCACTGGCAGAGCTTGGGGAAGTGGAAAAGTCTAAGAGTAAACACTGCTCAGCAAGAACTAAAACATCAGTCTGTTATTAACATTATTCTTATATTAAATCCAAATCATAGCACTGTACCTGGTGCTAAGATGAAAAGAACACTATCCCAGACAAAGCCAGGAAAATTACCTACTTTCTGTTTAATTCAATATGTCATCTCCTTTGAGGAGGAATAGAAAATGCTCAGAGACAAATCTTTACCCATCTGCACCCAAAATCAGCAGGACACTCTGGCAAAATAAGTTCCCATGAATTTTTGTCTTAATCCAATTTATATTTAATTTGATATCTGAAATAGATATGGTATTAGGTGATATGACTCTGGAAAGTCTCAATATAATTATAAGCTTTTAATATACTTATAATCTTTTCAATCTCATGTCTCCCAGCTTCATCCTGAACAATGAATTTCAGAGTCTTAATATATTCACTGGCAAAATCTATATCCTAATTTTATATTATTAAGTATACAGAAATTTCTACTTTATTATTTTTAATGCCCTTAAGGACTGAATTTTCCAGAAAGGGAACATTTTAAAAATGGCAAACAGTAAAACTATACGAGTAGGTTTTTTATGGAACTAAAATGAAAATACTAATTTTCTGTCAACTCTGCATAGCTATCTACAGCAGGCAGTTTTATGTCTACAGGAAAGATCTACAACAGATAGTATTTATGCAATAAATAATTCAATACTGTAAATATTGCTTCCTTTACTATCTTTCAAATAATTCTGGTTTGATTTTTATCACTTAAGTAATAATAAAAAGCTTATATTTCTCTAAAATTGTTTTAAAAATACAGACTATATAAGAAAATTCATTTTCTAAAATGTTTAGAGGTCACATGCTCTATTTTTATAATTTTGGATGCAACACTATGGCAATTTTTATTATGTTGTACTTTTCAAATCCACCACAGAAAAAGAGTAAATCTTGCTGATCAAAGCAAAAAGAGGGACGGGACAAAAGTTGTTCAACAGAGTAAAACCAGGAAAATTTCTGTCATGATTTTGTAGATACCTTTAACAATCTGTATGTCTCCATTGAGAAGTTTTTCTTTTCTTTCCTTAGATTGGAGTATATATCACCAGTTTTTATAAATTAAACCATATAATAGAAAGTTTCGTTATCTAATTCTGAAATAAATGAAGTAAAATTACAACATACTCCTACTGAACTACCTCTAAAGTCAGGCTGGTTCAGTAAATTACAGTACATCCCCAGAGACTCTTGTATCAACTCAAAAAGCAGTACAAGGAGAGAATTAAACACCCAACTGGATAACATCTCCAAATGAAATGCATATTTCAGTCAGTGAAGACTAAAAAGTGTCTATCTATGCAAAGCTTCTTCAACAGGTTTCGTTGTTAAATTAAGGGATTCACACAAGTATTCTGCTGCTCTGCAGTAGTAACGGGCTTCAGTAAAAACATTATGTTCAAAACTTTCTATGTTGTTTTTAAAGGTTATATAAAAATAAAATTTTAGGAGTTGATGTTTAGGAATGTACTATCATTAGTTATTATATTTAGGTAAGAGGATACTAAAAAACGTTTGTCCTTTAACACACACCAATACCAAGAATCCTCCCCTAATTTGTCACTTCATGGAAAGCGTTGAAGGCTAATTCAAGACTCTGAATAGTTTAATTTGAAATGGAGATGATGCTTAAGACCTTCTGAATTGTTTGTTGTCTCATACACAGTATTATGACTGTCATTACTGTATTTTCCTTAAGCAAGGAGCTTATACGTCAGCTCTGAAAAACTGAGTTGCCTTCCCGAGTGACTGAAGGTATGGTCACAGTGAAGTGTGAGCAGCAGCTCTGCAGAGAGAGAATAGGTTAACAAACTACAATGCCAGTGGCTAGAGGGAAAGATCTATCACCAAAATAAAAAAGATTGATGGACTTCTTTGCTCAGAATTATTTGCATTGAAGTATTTACTCTTCTGGATACTCACTAATAATGATTTTGCCTAATTGCACAGCAAACAGCCAAAAAAATAAAAAGGATTTTACCCAGTCAATTAATGGATTTTCAGCAATATGATTTTCTTGTTTTATGTGACTAGTAATGGACTCACTTGAATTAATTTTTAAAATTAAAAATGAAAAAATATCTGTAAGTATCAGCTAAAATAAAACCAAACTTAAGACTACACATAATTGGTCCTAAAAGCTGAGAAATACATTGATACTATTGAATTGTGTTTGAAAGATGACCCAAGAATTAGGAACACATACCAGCATTGAAGAAGTACCCTGGAATAACTGTTTAGAACTTTATTACAGCGTTTTTACAGGACTCATAAATGCCTTTCCAAATACCTTACACCATATGTTTGCTTCATATTGCCTATAAAGCTCAAGTAATTTATAAGTCTGCCACTTCTCTGTAAATTGATGTTATGAGTGGCTTAAATTTGTCTGATGCTGTGGGAAAAAGCCATTGAATTTTATGTTCTCTATTTTCTGGATGAGCACATCTGCCAAAATAGGTTGCTCCAATGAGTTAATAGAGCTTAATGTAGTTTATAGGTTGCCATTGAACACTTCTAATTTTGAGATGGGCTTCACTCAAAATCAAGGCTACTGAAGAGGAAATGGTTTAAGTAATTTGAATGTTCCTGCAACCTTCAACATTCTCTGATAAGTATTTCTAAGGTAGTCTATTACAGGAGAAAAATTGAACACAGCCAAATGTGTACAATAAATACCAGGGAAAGAAATGTTATTCCATTGAAATCAGGTGGCTCCTGGGCTGTGAAGTACTCACCAATGCCCAATTAACCAGTCACAAAAGGAGTGCAATGGCAGGAGCTGAGTAAAGCCAGTTCTGGAGAGAGAATGAAGAACAAGTATACAAGTGCAAAACATTACATATAGTGATTGTGGATGTGAATTTCGAGGTACTGTGCACTTGAAGGCCAGTAAGTAAAGTATGACGCTAAATATAATGCTGGAGGGGTTAGAAAGAAACCATGAACACAACATCATGCTCATCCCCATGTCCATGAAGAGCTGGAATGCCAAAGATTGCTATAGTCCTCCCTCACAGGCTGAAACCATTGATCTGAACTGCCAGACAGGCAGTGAAGGGTGTCAGTAATAACAAGATGAATTCTTGAAATTTTGAGTAGATATATCAACTTACCTGTGTAAAATATAAGTGTTAATATAGTGATAACTGGTCTAAAAATAATTATTTTGTTAGATAATTAGGAATTTGACCAAAACTAAAATATTCCTTTGCATTCACAGTCTGCTCCTTTGAACCATAACAAGAGTCTGACTGGTAGGAATTCAGGCAACCTGTTCTGTAACTTGGATTCAGCAAATTCGCAACATATTATTACAACAGTTTGAACTAGAGAAAGCTCATAATAATAGTTATTTTGCGTGTGTGCACAAAATAACTATTATTTTGTACGTCCAGAGAGCCACAGAGTTTCCACCACCTGGAAACTAGGCAAGATTAGAGACAGGTCCCTTGTATTTCTAATGCACCTCCTCTTGAGGCAGAGTGGGCCCAGGCCATGCTACTTTACTTGGCCTGGGGACCAGGACTCAATGCCTGGATGAGCAAAGGGAAAGTGTTCATTTAGACACAGTGATGGACTCCAGGGTGCTGGTATTTACATGCTGAGAGAACCTGCCTATTTCCAGATTCAGATCTTTGTGAGTGAATCCTCTCTCTCTTTATCCTGTCCTTAGACTATTCCAATTTTAGGTTCACCTGAGAATAGCCTGTACTGCAATATCCTTGGCACTGAAAGATTTTGTTAGGGATCGAAACCTCTGAACACTACTGACATATAAACAAATAATGACAATGGAAAATGACACTCATGAAATCAAAGAAAGCATTTAACATTGGAAATACCACAGCCACATATAAAAATACAAAAATTGTGGTTCAAATATATTTTTCAACACAGTCTTTTTATTGGAAATCATTAAATTTATATGGAACAGGTATGGAATCTGGAAAAAAATCCCAACAAACCCAAGCCAGAAATAAAAATCAGACTTCCCTGTTGTGATTCAGCTTCTCAGTATCTTTTTGGGTTTTGTCATAGGAGTGGAATAGATTCCTTTTCACAAAAAACCCCCTGACTTCTCAAGGGTTTTAAAGAGTAAATTCTATAAA
Source organism: Acridotheres tristis (assembly GCA_037013685.1). NCBI lineage: Eukaryota > Metazoa > Chordata > Aves > Passeriformes > Sturnidae > Acridotheres > Acridotheres tristis. Next base: position 32,574,798 of record CM072885.1, on the reverse strand, counting down.
ACCTGGGGACTTTGTCAATGTTACTGAATTTTTTAATATATTTCCATATGTTTTTTTTATTTCCCATTTAAGAAGTCTTGCAAATTCGAAGCTATTTCTATCTTCCATGTTCATTCTGTATTTTATGCATTTTAATTTTACCAACTGGTTCTTGCTATTTCATGTATTGGAATAATTTTCTATGCATATAAAGAATTATAGTACGTATATAATGTAGAGTGATTCACTTTCCATTTAAACAAATTGTCCATTCCTTTGACAAATATGTTATGCTTATTAATTTATAGATAAAATGTAAATTTCTTGTAAACAACATTTTTAGGGAACCTTTTTTTAAAACAACTGCTGTCTGTTTTCTTATGCACTGCAACTAACAATTTTCGTCTTCTCTCAGCTTTCTAAGCTTTTTTCGTTTTGACAATTTCTTGAAACACAGAGAATTAAATTGCCATTATAATGCTATTGTACTTGGTCCAACTCATTCTCTCTTGTGATGAAAACTTGAAAGGAGGCAATCTTGATAAATTCTTCTTCTGTTAATATTTCCATCATCATTGTTTCATAGGATTTGGCTCATTCAAGACACATGAGCTGCAGGCTTTTAAGTCTATATAGAGGTCTCCACCATGTACTTACTGGAGCTGCACTGCAAAAACCCTTCTTTTACATAATTTCTATAAGGATCCCATGAGAAAAAAAAAAGGTAATAAAAAAAAAGATAATAAAATTGATTGTAGTAATCCATATTTACTCAAATATTTGGGATATTTGCAAATATCTATCAAGGGAGAAACCCTTCTAATTAACTACTAAAAAGTTAGGAAGTGAAGAAATTATCATTAAGGAATATTATTTGTGCTTAAGGTAGGAGTCCAAAATGGAGAGACATTAATGGAAGCAGGTTGCTAAGTATACCAAAGTATACCATCTTATTGTATTGTAGGAATGAAGGGATGAAAAACTTCAGAAGCAAGATGAAATAACCAAGAATATACAAAGTACTCAAAGTAATAAAATTTTTCCAGGAATTGTATAAAAAATATCAAATATATAATTAGATTCTAAAGAAAGATAACCATGATAGTTTCTGCTATCTGAAGGCAAAAAAATAGAAGCATCCTTTGACAGCACGTCACATCATAATTTAGTGCTGAGGACTGCTTCTTCCAGTAGTTCTGGGGGTGGGTTCTTCTCCTTCTTGGCCACTGAAGACCATCTGGAGGCACCTGGGGTCTCCATGCCAGACTGGGCAGCCCTTTTCTATTAAAAGGTTCAATTGGTTTGCTGAGACCATTTCTCAGACACACACACGCGCACACACAGAGATTAACAGACACAGAGAAGACAAGGACAGCACCTGCAACACAGCCAGGCATAGAAAGGGTGCTAGATTGTCATGGTTTTGATTTGCCAATTTAAATATATTCATTTTCTGTTGTGAGACAGAACCAGGAGCAGAAGCAGGGCAGGCCTAAAACTTAAGAGGGTATAAAAAGAAATTTATTAACTACACAAAGAGGGGAAAAAGACCATTCAGAATAAGATTTTCAGACCACTCCTTCCTTCCCTCTCCCAACCTTTGTAACAACAAAACAAACATACAAAAATTACTTCCATCAGTTCCCAACTCAAACAGTCCTTTTTCAGTTCACCTTCAGAGAGAGAAGCCTCCTCTTGTTAGGCTATAGGGATTTTTTCCACAAAAAGGAAGAAAACAGTCCTCTCGTGGTTTCATTTTCACGATTTGCATCTGCCCGGGAACCTGCAATCGTGACACTCCTCCCAACTCCACAGCCTTCCCAAAGCTGTGCATGTGGGGCCATGTCTGACTCATGGGGTATTACTTTTAAGAATGAAATGTTCCACAGCAAAGGTTCTCTTCATCTCTTTTCTCTCTGTTCATGCTTCATCCTCAGAAAACTGAGATCCCCTTCTTTCCTCAGGACAAAAATTCTCAACACAGGTGCTTTTTGGTCAAATCATCCATCAAATGGAACATCTCCAACCCCCCATGTCTTTCTCCATGGTTTATAGGAATATTCAGTACATCAGTTCATCCCTACAATCTTACAAAAGGACATTTCAGCCATCTTCACAGCATTTCCTCACTCCCCTTCCATCTAAAAAAACTTAGATCTTGCTTCACTGACTTCAGAATATCTCCTTTTTCCCTTTCACTCCGGGAAGGATTGAAAAGTCTCTAAGTCCTATTTGAGGATTGAAAGAGTTAAGATTTTGAACAGGAAAAAGAAAAAAGAAAACAAGGTTACAGTGCTGGAGCTTTGCCAGGATCTCCAAAACCAGCCACGCTGGAAGGGGAGGGGGAAGAAAAGCAGCTGGGATCTTAAATCAGCCTGAGATTTTCTGGCCACTGCCCATGGCCACCCCTCCTCCCTGCCGGGCCATGACAGTCCCCACACAGGGGCCCCGGCCCTGCCCCCGTGCCAGGCCTGCAGTGGAGCCAGGCCCGGGCCCTGTTACCTGCACTGCCGCTGGAAAGACAAAAAAACCTCAGTTCTGGATTGCTTCCTTCTAAATGTGTGCTCAGGGAGAGAACTAACTTTCTCCAATTGGCTGTTGAAGCTGTCCCAACCCGCCTTAGAGAGAACTTCTCTCTCAGTTTCTTCTTCCCAGGTCAAACCAGCACAGATTTAACTGCATCCACACACAGGACTGACAAAACATCAGTACAGACAGCAACTCCTCCTCTTCGGCCGGTCTGGACTGGAGGTCACTAGTGAAGGTGCCCATGTAACGTTTCTTAGATTAACAAGCACAGTCATGGATCCTCCAAGTATGGCATGGCCATCCTGCGTCTCTTACCTGCCTCATGGGTCACCTACTCACTTGCCAGCAAACACACAGACTTTCATAATCACAGATCTCCCCAAATACTAGTCTGCCTGATACCCCTGCTAGACTGTCCTGGTTCAGGGCAAATTTGGGAGAAAACTTCCAAAGGGCTCCCCACCAGGAAGCAAACCTGAGCGGCCCCTCCCCCAGCTGATTCGGGAAGACATTTCCTCAGAGACAAGTGGAAAACCTGTTTATTCAACAGGCACAGCACTGCCCAGCACAAAAAAAAAAACAATACCAAACAACAAAACCTCTCAGTGCTCTGAAGAGATGACAAATTCAGAAATTCTCTCTCCTGTGATGGTAGCTCAGCTCAGTCTGTTCTCAGTCTCTCTGGCACTGGAAAATGGCGCTGCCCAGGCCAGGCCCTGGTGGCCACAGGTGCAAACTCCTGGTGCTCCCCCGGGTCCCCTGTCCAGAGCAGGTTCAAATAATTCCAGGAAAAAAGGAAAAAAAAACTTTCCAGGGAACTTCTCTGCTTCAGTGAGTCAGAAACTAACAAAAAGCCAAGGAGAGCTCTCTCTGCTGTCCACCACGGTGACACAGTCCAGGAGATGAGAAGATGGAACTCCTGTCTCTGTGTTTCGAAAACAACCACCTCAAACATTCCGCCGCTTCTCCTTCACATCCCCTCACTCTCAAATCCAGCCTTAAAGGCACAAAACTTATTTCTGGGCTAAACAGAAAAATGGGGATACAATTCAAGATGACAAAGTCACCCCAGGCCATAGACCCAGGGCATTCTACTTGTCCCTGGTCCAGCTTGAGGTTTTTGAGTCAACCGAGCACACACACTCAGGCTCATATCAGGTTTGGGAAAGATGCAGAAACTTACACGAGCAGCATGTGGCACATGGGCTGAGACCAATGGTCTGGGTCAAGACCCCCATCTACTGCAGTCTTTAGCACTGAGATCTCGCTGCCTTCCACTGATGACACCCCAGGCCCAGGGAGCTCACACCTTCAATATCCTAATTCCTCATCTTCTTTTTTACCCCTTTTTATTAATTGCAAAGTCCAGGTTGATCATCTCCAGAGCTGTGCCTGGAGTTTCTTGCTGGCGCCTCAACTTGTAACTGGGGACATTTTGTCTTTGGCTTAACCTCTATTATCCCTCATGTATTAGGGATGTATCTATGTAAAAGTTTTCCTTTTGCTTCTCCCTTTAATGTCCCCTTTGCAGTGAAAAGCCCTTTCTTGGATAATCTTAATGAGACATCTTCCTCTGAGCTTCTGAACCATACCACTTCATGCCATGAGCTTTATATCATTATTTTTAAAAGGTGACTGGAAAGACATGGTTTATCAAAATTACATATAAAATATCATGTATAGAGTTTGCTTTTTAGGTGGTAATGGCAAAAAAAGCATATGTAAAGAAGGATGAGAACTCTTGTAATAAGTTCTTTCCATGTACTGGAGTATTGCAACCCTCTGAAAAATCCTCAACAAGGAGAGGAAAAGACGTAACTTTCTTATTTTTTAAATATTACTGACTGTTAAGACCTGACCAGTTATCACAAATGATCTTTACAAGAGAAAACACTGTTCAGAATTTCCTTTTTCTCTGTGCTGTAAAGCATGTGGAAAGAAAGGAGTTAATAGTTCTAATAGTTAAATACTTAAAAGGTATGTGAGACTCTTGCTTCCACAAATGTCATCTGAAATGGAAAGAAAATGACACACAACTTCAATAACATGCTAAGGGGGAAATACCTTTTATTAAGCTGTCTACAGAATGAAGCATCAGTGAAATGTTTGACAGGGAAGAATATGTGCTAAGCAATGTTGTCTGACTGATTTTTAAGGAAAAATGAAAATCTTTTTTTCCAGAGAAAACTGATGGGAAAATGTTCTCATAAACAAAGATCAGGCCATGCCATTTTATTTGTCCTCCTTTTTCTCCCCCACTTCTTTCTAGAGTGCAATTATCTTTCTAGAAAAGAATTTTTGAGATTCAGCTTTTTTCTAATTCAAAAGAAATTCTTGCAAAGTAATATATATTGGCAGATCTACAGAAAAAGTAGTACAAAGATAGCTACTTGAGAGAAAGCAGAACATAATTAATCCATGAGATGATAAAATGTAACTAGTTTTTGAAGATGCCTAAAAATTGCACCTCATATTTAAAAAAAAATCTCATTCTTCCGATGATGCATCTACTTTTAGCCTCTTTTCTAAAAAGTGCGTTTTTCAATGTTCAGAAGAAGTTGTGATATTTGATTAAGTTATAGTCACATTTTAGAATTTGTCATGGTATAAGGACTTCACTATTGTCTTCTTTTAATAAATTTTGTCCCTCATTTCCTTCTGGTGCATTTTCTATTATTAATCTCTTGGGGCTTTTTGGCTGAAGCCTTCCTATCAATTATGAAGGAATTATTATGTAGGAATAGTAAATGTTCTGGAAAATTTTCAAGGACTACCACATCCTAGATTTGATATTTCTTTACCATACCAAAGTGTGATTTTTGGAGATGTGACTTTGGAGTAAACCAGCTTGTGTTAGGATATGCTTGGAGATTTGCTCCACAATAACATCCATGCAGCTGGATGGGCAGTATGAACAAAAAGACATGAAGAGGTCAGACTATGTAAAAGAGCTGAAACAATGCACTGAATATTGTGCCTGAGATAAAACATTATATAGATGCAGCTGCACTGACCCTAGTTTTCTGCCTCCTGATTATAATGCAGCCGTACCCACAATTAATATATGAAGTTTTTCATTTTTCTACTTTAGTTTTCCACCTCAATGTTATATCGAACTGTGCGCATTTTCCTTGAAGTTTTTTTGAAGGTAGGGGTCTCTAAAATCGATATTCAGCCATAGTGAATGATTGCACCAAGGTCAATAGCTGTGAGCACTAAGCCCTGATACAGTCAAAGCAATTTTAGCAGGATTCCATTTAACAATGAAATCCATTTACTTATTTCAACCTACTGTTATGCAGTCTATAGGCAATTTTATTCATGCATTCCCACAGGGTTGTTATCCCAAAGACACTGCATGGTAATATAAACTATGTGAAAACAAATGCTGATGAAAGTCAAGAGAAACTCAAGAGAAATTATCTATGACCCACTCGTATTTCTCGTTCTTATTAGGCATAGCACGCAAAGCTTACCAACACTCCAGATGCAAGAAGGGCATTACTCACAGTTTTTGCTATAGTAAAAAGAATCTATTCAAGCTGCAAAACCATCAGAAATATATTTAATTAATTTTGTTATTCACACCAGTATGTTTAACTCTTTCATCATTTTTTTAAATGTGACTATTTATAATAAATTTAATATTTTGAATATCAAGGAAAACTTTCATGTATGCTCTTTAGTGTCTAAAGCTACTTCCTGTGTCAATAATGTGCTATAGAAATATCGAGGTTGAGGATGGTCCCCAAAAATCCTTTCTAGGGTTTGCAAATATTCAGGGTGAAAGTGGCAGATATAAAAGAAGAGTGGTACAATGACAATGACTTAGCAACATAAAACACTTTAATAATAATGAAAGCAAATGTGGGACAAGGCCCAAAAATCCAAATACAATAACCAAGGGGATGAGATCTCTTTAGGAGCCAGTGTTTGAAGAGGAGGGTGAAGAGAGGTCCAGGGTATAAATATGGGGTAAGAGAGGGGGTGGAATTGAGGTAGGGCCCAATGGGCATAGGGGAAAGTGGTGCAGAGGTGGGATAAGGGGAAGCAGGGTCCAGTGGGGTAGGTTGGGTGGAACACTGCATCAACTGAGGACCAATGGGAATACAAGAAAGGGAGAACATTCTGGAATTGGGAGTGGTGATAGCTGTGAAATTAGGGTTAGGAATATGTATGAGGTATTAACATGGGCAATCCCATAACTCTTTGGAACTTTTTTCTTTGGCTCACCACAACTTAAACAAATGTCTCCCAAGGTTTAGGGCTGAGATACAACCCCTCTTATGTGATGGTTGCCTGACCTGGAATACCAATCAGGCTGATTCCCACATAGAAATGCTGGTTAAGAGATGTGGATAACTGGATGGCAGCCAGGAGAAATAAGTACAAGTCATTCATGATTTTGATATTTCTCAGAAGTCTGTTCCATAAGCCTCAGATATTTCTCAATCCTCACCAGGACACCAGAGTGGTTCAGATACTAATAGGAGCCGTGGGTAGGTATATGCCAAACAAATGGTGAATAATGCAAGGAGAAAGATGCTGTCATTTTCAAGCTTTCACTGTTCATTTTTTACCCCCATCTCTTTTCTCACATAGTGAAATCCTTAGACGAGTGTAATTAAATATAAAAGTATAAAATGTGCTAAATTAGACTTTTTGTGGCTATTTTTTTTCACCTAATCTATTGTTCTGGAAAACAAGTATCTAATCTAAACTATACATTCTGAAGTTACTGGAAGGACATCAGAAAAAAGCTTTCATTAACTAATGTAAATTGTACCGTCCATTTTAATCTGGGACGAGTAGTACAGAATTCATGATTTTTCTTTGTGTTAATGAGATCAACATCACCAGGTAGTGTCTGGGCATGTATTTTCTTTACAGTGAAACCCACAAAAAGTACAAAATCTAAGCACAATATAATCACACACAAGAGCTTTATTGATTGCCCTGTTTTGTCTAGACTTTTAATGGGAATGACAGTCATAGTTGTACAATAATAGCAATCAAAATATTTGTTATGTCATACACAAAAAATCAGGGCAATGCAATTTGCAATTTTGAATTTTGTTGTGGTTTTTTCTTTTGTCTTCTTTTCATTTTTATCAGTTTTCTACTTTTCAATATACACTGGCAGTTTATATGTTTGTGTTACATGTTTATTGTTGCTATTTTAACATGCACAAAGACACAAAAAACCCAAAAAATTATTGAAAGCAAAAATTATATTACATTTAAGAAAGAGCATAGAATTTAAATAGTTTTTTTGAGGTTTTTTGTATATGGATAAAGTGTAGGTATAGTTACGACCTTTAGAGCTCTGTTCCATCTTCAAAAACATAATATCTTGCTATCACACATCAAAGAAAAATAGAGAAAAAGTAATAGTAAGAATCATGTTTATTGCATGGGTGCCACTGATCAATACAATATTGATGTTCAAGATTTCTTTTGTTCAAATTTTCTCGGAGCTTGTTCTACCAATACTTTGTCTGATTAAAATTAAACACAAGGAAGTAAAATCTGAACCCTTTGTGTTTTCTAGCATTTATCAAGTTAGCAGATGTAAAGACAACAGTCTGCAATATTACTACCGTATTATTAGATATTAAATAGTCTGTCATTATTATAGCATGAAAGGAATTCCAAGATTCATGCATAATATCTGGGATTTTTTTCTCAAAAGCTTTGTGTACTAATCACTCTACCCCATATTGTGTAGTAGTTCATTCGAAAAGACTTTTTTTTCTAATGTTTTTTACAAACTTCAAAATATTTTCACAGTTAGTATGCCTATTTTTCTGTTCTCTCAAATTACTTATTTACTTATTCACAAGGCCAGACAGGAAAGGAAAGGAAAACAAAATATTAAAAAAATCTGGAAAAGGACCTGAGAAGGAAAGGCTTGTAACCAAATATATATTAAGTTCTATACATTGTGTTTACATCTATTTTATGACATTAAATTAATGAAGTTCAAGGTGAACAGTACTTTTTGTTCTTATGCTTAATGCTGAGAAGTAGAATTCTAAGTAGAATTTTATTGAGCTGGAAAATAAATTTTGGACTCCAACGTTTTGTGTTGGAAAGATCCCTTTCATGTTGTGCATCCATCTGATTTACCAGCTGTGCAGTTACCATTCATTTCCTATGAGCCTTAGTGCAGCAACGCCGGGAGCACAGAAAAGTTGTTGTGAATTTAGATTGTGTCAGGTCAGGACAGCCCACTGCTCACCTATGAGTGTGTAACCATCCTTCCCACTCTGTCATCTTTCAAGTCGTCATCTCTGCTTGTATATTCCAAGAAATCCCAATTATGTTCTTTCAAATTGGAATGACTAATAGAACATTAGTTCACACAATAAGAAATGGGGTTTGATTTAGGGCTTTTGGACACAGAAAGGGGCATGTTTTCATCTGTAATATATCTATATTCAGCATCAGTCTTTCACCTTTTTCTTTTAGCCATCCTTTTGAAGTCAGTCTGTTGGGAATTCTTTAGTTAGGTGGTTTGTTTCAATAATTACCATCCCGAAAATGACATGAAGACCAAAACGAAGGCAGTATTTCTCCAAGAGCAAGTAAACAGGATCAACTGTATTGTATACACCAGTATAAACCAGAATTTTTACCAGGACAATCTAGAAAAAGGGAAAGGTGACCTCTTTGATACAGCTGCAAAAGCCAATAGAAAGTAGGTCAGAAGAGGACAGAAAAAGATGTTACTTGATTAAAACTAAAATTAGGGGAAACTTAGCTAATATGTCAATGTACTTGGACTATATATGGGCATTTAGCCAAGAACTTGAGTGAAGAATATTATCAAAGGAGAAAAATATAGTTCCAAATCACAATTCATTTTTCTTCCCAAATTATGTGGGTTGAAAAATACCAATCAAGTTAAAAAACAAGAAGCAATTTTCTCATGACACTCTACATTCAGTTCAGTATGTGTCCATCTGAGGCCAAAAAAGAAATATCAGTGTCCAATATGAGGAAGACAGAAAGGGAAAACTTTGTCTCTAATCTATTCATCTTGCTGACAACATGAAAAGTAATTACAGTAACACTGGGCAACCTGTGCAAAGGGCTATGTGGAAGAAAGAGGGTGCAGAAATTGAATTTACATAGCATACATATTGTTACATAGTGGAACATAATTCCATCAGGGATTATAACTAAGAAACTTCAGAAAGATGTCACTTTAACTATATTTACAGATACAGTAGTAGACGTCCTCTCCCCAGGCTTAAATACCTCTGCTACCTCATCCCCCGATTACAGAAAAGAACATCACCAAAAGCACACCAGCTTTTATTAAATACTTTATTCCTAATTCGGCTTTTATTAAATACTTTATTCTTAATTCATAGCAGTGCCACCATTTAGGAAAAGCACAGCAGTCTAACATTCCTAAGAACTAACTTTCCTAATGGTAAAAGTGATCTGAGGCTTGAGGATATGTATTTTAATTTCCCCCGTGTTACATGACTTGATTCAAATGCCTGTCATGGGCAGGTGCATTTGCAAGCCTTTGGGGGCTGATATGATGCAGCCTACATCTCTGGACTCGAAGTAGCTTTGAACACACTTGCTCTAAAATGGGAGCGCCATATCACTAACTGAATTTGTAAGCAAGTAGGATGAATAAGCCAAGGCAAAGCATTGCCAAAAGTGTTTTTGCTACTTTATTCAATTAGCACTTTTACTTCATCCAGAGCTGTCCACAACTCTATATTTTGCTTTTTGGAAATATGTTGCTTCCTCTCATGTTGTTGGAAAACCTTTTTTCTTTTCCCCTCCTGTGTTGGGTAAAGTTCTGGACTTTTGCCCAAGCTATATAAACAAAACATTAGTGAGAGCATGACACACTCAATATAAGACCAACATTGTCACAGTTTAACCCCAGCTGGTAGTTTAGCACACAGCTGTTTGCTCACTTTCCCCTTATTGGATGGAATAGAGAATCAGAAAGGTGAAAAGGAAAGGACTCATGGCTTGAGATAAAGAGAGTTTAACAGGTAAAGCAGAAGCTGTGCATGCAAGCAAAGCAAATCAAGGGATTCATTCACCATTTCCCATGGGCAGGCAGGTGTTCAGCCATGCCCAGGAAAGCAGAGCTCCATCACAGGTAACAGTGACTGGAGCAGACAAACACCATCTCTCCAAACATCTCCCTCTTCTTCTCCTTCCCCCAGATCTATATACTGAGCACAGCACCACATGGTCTGGGATATCCCTGTGGTCACTTGGGGTCAGCTGTCCTGGCTGTGTCCCCTCACAACTCCTTGTGCAGCCTCCTCACTGGCAGGGTGAGGTAAGAAGCAGAAAAGGCCTTGACTCTGGGTAAGCTCTGCTTGGCAACAGCTGAAACATGCCTGTGTTATCAACACTGTTTTTGTCACAAATCCAAGACACAGCTCCATACCAGCTACTGTGAAGAAAATTAACTATCCAAGCCCAAACACTGTATGTAAGTGATTTTATATGACTACGTGGAGATTGGCATATTTCTGGAGTTACTGTCCAGAGGCATTCCTATTTGTGATAGGATCAATATTTTGCTTCAAATCTTAAATGCTGTCAGCAAGAACACAGTAAAAAAGAGTCTAAACCCTCAGCCTGTGTAAACTGGCATAGCACCATAGAAAACCATTGCAATTATGCTGAGTTTGATAAGCAGAGAGTGCAAACATTAACAAACATTAACAAAAATATTTTAGAAAATAAAAGAAATAAAACCAGGTGAAATTAAGTAATGTAAATAATTCAATTCCATATAACAGAGATTTTTAAAAATGAAAGTAAAATATGCAAATCAGAAACAACACAAAGGAAAGAATTCAAACACAAAATCACAAGAAAATACATGTCAAAAATCCTGACATGCAGTTTGTACACTCTATTTGTGAAGTAAGGTCCAACTTAATAAAAAGAATATCACAGTTCTGAAGAAACCTTTCAGGTCTTACACTTCCTCACTGGATCTGAATAAAATAGCTATCTACTACTGGGAGAATTCTCTTTCTAGCAATGCTGAATATTACAATGTTACAGAAGGACCTCTGCAGCTCCCAGGGCTGATGTCCCCACTGAAGACTCCCTGTTTCTGTTGAGTGTTTAGTTCTAAGAAAGACATAATTCCTTAAGGAATTCATCATTACACAGATATTTTATCCTTAAGGATATGCAGACAATTTGAAATAATTTTCAGTTCCTAGTAAAACTTCACCATAAAAGCAAAATTATAATTTTATGCTCATACTAGAAGTTTAGGAAACAGAAAGATATTTAAAATAAATAAATAATTGGGCACCTTATAGCTGCACATACTCTCACTTGAATTGAAGGTAATCAGTTTATATCTGGAAGCAAAATCAGCTAATTCCCAGGAGGACTGACATAACCAATAGTCTCAATTCCAGGCATTCGGACCAAATCCATTCTTTAATTCTTTCTCCCTAAACGTACCACTCTCCATTACTTACCTGCCTTTCTCTCAATTTCTGCCATGGAAAAATACCCACTTAGCAACTTTCTCTACTTTCTAACCTGAGAAATTATTCTGTGCATTCAACTCAATATACAAAGCTGTCTTTGGCACAGCTCTGGCTGCTGTGCGGACCCAGCTAGAACCAACATCTACTTGGATACAGGAAATCACTCAATGGATAGGATTGAATCAGACTCAGTATTTGACTGGAATAGTAAATAAACCATTTACCTACAATGAGAAAAGTTCTCTTTTCTTACTAGGAAGAGAGCATCTGCTTTCTGGAGTGACTGAAGTGATAGACTGAAATTCATATCATATGCAATCACAAAACCATATTTTCCTTCATATAAAGATAAAAGCAATGAAAATAGGTAGAACTACCCTTCAGTAGAAACTAGGTGTTACAACAGCTTGGAGTAAGTTATTCCAAGTCCATGAATGAGCCAGCTGCTTCCCTCCTCGTTTCATGTATAGCATCTAAATTTTTCACTATGTTTAGTGCCTTCAGCCTTGTTGTTTTGAATTCCAAAGCATGCTGCCTTCAGGTGTCCCTAGGAGACAGAAAAGGAAAAAAAAAAAGGAATTAACAAACAGACAAAACTCCTACAGAAACAATTAAGCTAACAAGTATAGTGAGATAGCTGGAAGAGGAGGAGTCAAAGGCCTGGAAGCCTACTATGGATATTAATGTAGATTGTATAAATGAGCTCTTGACCAGAGCCTACCCCTGGGCCAGGTCTATTAACAAAAAGTTATCATGCAAAAAATGGCAATGCCCTTCACTGCTGTCCTCATCCACAAGAGTGAATAAACTGTAGGTTGTGAAACAATTTCATGTTCAGGTTTTAGTTAAGAAGGGAAATTACTATAATGATAAGAAAGGCAGGATTTCAGACAACCCCAATTGTGAGTTTGGCTCAGATATCCTCCTGCCTCTCTTCTCCTAAAACATGAGCACGATCTCCTTCATAACTGTATAGAGAACTCATTTAAAGAAAATGACTACTTCTATTCACAGACTCTGGGTTAAATGCTCTTTTTTTTTTGCTACTTTTGCATAATTGTCTTAGAAGGTAGATGTCAGATTAATCTGAAATAACCCTGGGGTAAATGGACATTGCATATTATTCCTATGCCTCTTTGAATACGTGGTCAAACCTTCTTTAAGTGTGAAACTTGCATCCACTTCACTCTACCATAGTCCTATAAAATATTTTCTGGAGGAGAATCCCAGCTGGTCTCACTGAGTTCCCAAAGAGACAGCATCCCCCGCAATGAAACAATTACATAACCAAGACAGCTGTTTACCCTTCAGTTTAAAAACATGAATAAACAGGCTTTAGCCCCTCCTTCATGTTGCCCAAAATGTGTGTTTCATGACACTTGCAATTAAACTGTCTCCAGTGTGCATTTTAGAGTAGGAAAATATCATAGAAATGGCATATCATGTCACAATATCATTATACCTAAAAGATGCAGAGAAAAGACACTCTTGTTCTAACACAGATACAGGAACAGTAATTATCAAGTCAAGTCTTTTATTAGCTATCTAGGGCTTCTTCACTGTAATTATTGTATCTCTTATTTTTTGAAGACCACTATAATGCAGCCCTCTGGCAGTCAGCTCATTAAACTTGTACCCATTATTTCTCAGAATACAAAGTCTTACACTGCACTAATTTTGTTATTTATACAAAAGAAAATTATATATATGAAAATGTAGAACAAGAACTATAAGTTAAGAATTCTTGAGTCTCTCACTTCTTATTCCAACAACAATACTTTTCAAAATGCATTGTGGTTTTCCCCAGCAGCATCTAAGAGCTGTGCTGTTTTTTGTCACATATCTGCATATATGTGTATTGCTCTCCAAATAACACAAACTAAACCAAACCAAAAAAACAAACAAAAAAACCAAGACAAACAAAATCCCAAGATGAAACAAAACCAACAAAACACAGACAAAAGAAAAGAAAGAAAACCCTGAACTTAAAACTACCAAAGGACACTTGCACTTCTTTAGTTTCATATATTCCACATGAGCCTGACAAAGCAAGGTCGTGAATTTTCAGGAATTCACAGTACATCATGAAAAAGAACTGAGTCTAAAGATAATAAAGATGATAGAGATCTTTATCTGCTATGCAAGAGGCAGTCTGAAAGTGCAATCCAGCTCTCTGAAATAAGGATCCTGATGGGAGTATTATTGCTGAATTAGTTGCACAGCGAAATTTGTCTGTAAACTATACTATATTGTTTGCATCCCCTTCCCATCCTCCAGAAGAAGGAAATCTTGACAGAAACACTAAGGAAGCAAATGAAATTTCTAGGACTAATTCCACTCCTGCCTAATCGATTGATTTCTACAGGGGATGGTTATCACAAGTGCTGATCAATCTTTTCTCAGGCCTGAAACTTGTAAAATTTTTGACCAGTGTAAGTTAAAGACATTTTGTGACAGCTTTTGCCATACGTTGAGATGGTTCCCACTACCTAAAATGAGGAGCACCGTGATCTATATGTGATATCCTTTAAGCTTTTACAGGCTCCAGAAGGAAAGCAAGAGATGACACTGTTCTGATCCCAGCCCCAGAAGTGGCTATTGTTGGTCCATTATGAAAAATACCATTTTTCTCCTTTTTTTGACCCAGTATCTCACTAGTTTTGTTCATATCTTAATGAATCAGATAACAGTGTAAGAATGCAAGGGTGAATGTTAAAGAAGATTATTATTAGGACACCTTGTGGAGATGAAATGTCCCAAAGAATAACCCTTGTGAGTCTGCTTGTTGAGAGACAGAGAGCAAAGGATAAGGAGCAATCCCATGATGGGAATATCTTGTATTCAGAGTCACAAATATATAATTTCAAACTCTGGTTTTAGCTATATTAATAGAAAATCTTAATCTCTAAATAGGGAACTGGGAGAAAGGTTTTTCCTTGCACAGAAATATGCTGAAAAACCATGCTTGCCGTAGAATAATAATAATGTAAATTCAACAAAATTTGAATAGCTATTGCATCTCAAAGAATTGAGGGAATTTTTATCATTAACTGAACACATAGATATTTGATAAGCAAGATTGATAATACAGTGTATACTGGCATCAAAAAACGACCACAACTTTACTGTGTGAATAATTTTAGAGCTACAAAGCTAAAATTGCAAAAAATACTATATGTGTTGTTGGTCTTTTGATTTTTCTGCATGTTAAGCCTGCCATACAATCAACTTTTTCAACTGTTTAAGATAAAATTACTTTTCACATGTTTGTGCACATAAATGCATATGAATGTACATAAATGCATGCAAATTTTACACCTCATTCTAGAATTTTAATCAATATTCTAAATATTAAAAATTATTATTTACAAAACACAGAAATAAAGCATATTGTCTCATTTCCTACATGCTGGAATCCTTAGGTAAAAAATTAATGCTGAGAAAATGTTGGGTTTCTCCTTTTTCCTATTCTTGCATAAAAACTGTGCTTTTAGCTTCACCTTTGGGATTTGATTATAGCAGGGAAACCACATACATTCTAATGTGTTTTGTTGTTTTAATGTACTAACTTCAATAGAAAATGAATAATATGTATTCATTAAAAAAAAAGCACACAAAAAAATAATCTATTAAAAATGTTATATTTATGTACATCTGAATCTATAGGAAAATAGAATATGAGGGGGAAAAGTGAATTTTTAAGGATGTGAGGTCCATCAAAGATTAACATTTACTGGGTGAAACAATTGACAGATATTCAAGTTGGCCACTGAGGAAAAGGGCTTCTAGATAAGGACAATGCAATTCTTTGTGATTGCACAAAAACCTTGTTCTGAAGGAAATGAGTATTTTTTTTCTTGAATTTAAAAATTAAGTATTTCAATGCACTGTATAATTATTTCAAGTAATTTGAATTTAGCACTAAGGTGTTGATAAATGGCATTTTAAAATTTCCATTATAAAAGCCCATTTTTATTTCTTTCATTCTCTTGAAGAAATTATTAAATTGATTATGATTTAAAACATGCTAAAATGTTAGTTTGATGTCAAGCTACTTTTAGTCCAATAACAATTTTATGAGAAATCCTCTGTAATTTATAAACTTGAAAACACCTAATAGCTAATATTTTGCTTTCATCTCATTTATATAGGAGAGCTTGTAAATGGCCTATAATGAAATTAACATTACTCCTAGATATTAAATGCCTTGGCGAAGAAAAGCTGAGAAGGTGAAAAAATACTTGTTTGTGGGATCCCTTCTGGCAGTGACAGGGACTGCATGCACAGCATTGTGATTTGTATGACAGCCTTGCCTTGAAGTTACATTTTAATTCTTAGAAAGGCCCTTATTGAGAGATTAAACCAAACCTATGGATGTCTCAATATTATTCATATAATAGATGCAAATATTCTGTATCCTGCATTAATGCAGAGGAGAAAGAGGAAGGAGAAGCAAAGAGATCCCATTAGAGAAACTACCAGAGAACTGTGAAACAGGCACAGAACAAAAGAGCGAGATAGGCTGATCAGGTTTATGTACAAATTCCAGGAGGTATTGCACAAATAATGCATACCTTCCCCACTGTGCTCCAAAATCTCAGACCAGGCTCACTTTCTTGTGATAGAATGGAAATGGAATTTTGAATCTTGCATGACCACAAAAGTATTTCTATTTTCTAAAGCTGTGTTCCTTTCATCCTTTCTCATACAAGTTCAATTTTTTGAAGATTCTTCATTTTTGTTATACTTCTTTTAAAACTTCCCCTTCCTTTAAAAATGTCTCATTATGAAAGTTCCATGATTTTCAGAATACTTTTTGTATAATATATGTATGTGTGTTAGTATTGAGATCTCGGTAGGAAAGATGGACACTGTTAGACCCCTTGCCCTGGCTCTAGTTTCCCTTACCACTTTCAAAGTTATGAAACTCAGCAAGATGTTCTGATAATTTTTAACAGCTTCTGATAATTTTCCTACCTGCCCAACATCAGGTCAAATTCTTCCACGCAAAATCAACCTGGTTGGAACTTTTTAACTATCAGAGGTTCATTCAGTGGGCTGCTCATGGAGATGCGTTTTATGGTGGTCCTGGGATCACAGCCGGTGTATGGAGAATGCAGAACTCATACAAAATTCAGGAATGTGTTCCCAAATGTTTCAATACACAAGGAAATAAATAATATATTTATTTTTGTAAATTGCTTCATGCTCTTATACACATATCAATATAAAAGCAAGAACAATTATAATTGTGGGTTACTGTGGTTTTCTATGTTATTAGCAGCTTGAGCAACATAAGAAATGAAGCATATTGGTGGTTTCAATTTTAGTGATGTGTTTACAGTTAAAGAAAAAGTCTGGTCGATATCTGAAGATAAATATCAAAACACACCAAGAGTAAAAGTAATCTTGCTGAAAGTTGTGTGCTGGACCTGAATAACCTTTTGTTCTGGATCTGTTTCTGATATTGATAACTCTTTATGTATGAAGTTTGAGTATTATTGATGACTTCAAAACAACAAAAAAACCCCAAGACAATCCAATTTTACTAGAGAAACCATGTGTGTGTGAATTAGAGATAAGAAAGAAGCATGCAATGAATTGTGTGTATGTCAAGATTTTAACTTTTAACTTTGCTAAAAAATTATCTATGTTTAAATATCTTGATATTTTAAAGTCATTTAGCCCTTTACCACTCCTTTTAACTACAGATTTGTTATAACTATTTTCAGAGATAACATATTTTTCATGGTTTCCCTCTTATTTATTTAATAATCTTGTCTTCTTAGCATATGTGAATAACAATAGAAAGGTAAGTCATGAGTCTGGATTTTAAGGCACCAAATTTCATACTAGTAAATGGCTAATTTCACCTGCCAAGCAACTTTTCAGGAGCATTATTTCAAGGAAGAAATTAAAGAAATTGCTCTGAAATAAAAATCAACCCCAGTATAAATAAGGTTCAAGTGATGGTAAAGTGAATGTGGAGGGGATTTAATGATTAAAGAGAGGGGCTAAATCTACACAAAACGTTCAAGAAGGTCTATAACTCAACTGGGCACCTTGCTATCCTGTGGATTAAGTATTTTCCCCCCAAAACTGACTATTCCTCAAAAGACTAGCGTCTTCTGAGGAATAAGGGAATTTTATAGGATAAACCTACACAAGACTATGCCAGTTGGCTTCAGGTTAAAAAGAAGGACCCTAGCACTCCTTAGTTTACAGGCACGAGAGAAGTCACAGCTGTCTTCGGACATCATTTGCTTCTCTCTTCTGGTGTCACAAACCTTCTCCAGACTCGGTAGTAGAAAGTTGATTGAGTAAAAAATAATCAAATGCATCTGAAATCTCCGTATATATTTTGATGTTTTGCATCTACTGCTTCCTATCTGTCTCTTACTGATGTAATCTTCTTCATATTTATTTATCCAAAGTAATCTCTTATCACGTCTTCATAATCTGCTAATCTTTTATCTATTTTCCTATTTTTTTATTTTTCCTTTTCCTTTAATTTCTCCATATACTTTATAATTTTATTGAAGGATACATAGAAGATCATTGAAGCATATAAAAAATTTTAAAAGACAGGATAACATATTGGAAAAATCTTCACAGTGCAAAATCCACAATGTGCTCTACACACCTGGCATTCCTTATATATTTTGTGAAATTTTTGGGACTGAAATGTTAGTTGACTTTTGTTCACCAAATTCTCAATAATATTTTCCATTCCATACATATATGCACTTTTCTTACTTTTAAAAGGAAAAGCACCCAGCTTCATCAAGTACCTATCATTCAGAATTCCTGTCATGATATCACCAATAGTTTTATAATACTGGAATTTCAATTAACATATGCAGAACTTACATTAATTCCAGTAGTTCACTTCCTATATGATCTATGGGGTTTTGAGTAAAAATTTTAGATATGCCAATTAGACATATCTAGTTCAAGAAATTGAAGATTCATAACAGCATGGCTCTAAGTACTGCATTTACACTTTGATGTTTATTACACAGAAAAGATAGAATTGCAGGTGTGCCAAGGAAAGCAATTAACACACTGCTGGATATCTCTGAAGTAATATTTCAGAAGACATATAACTACAAATACTGCCTGTGACTTTCCCCTTCACGCATTTTAGCTTTTTTGAGCATTTTGATTTTACACATTTTGGGGCCTAGAATAGGGATCCAGATTTCTTTCCCAGACACAGTGATTGTTATTCCATTATTTCAGCAGAGAATTTACATGACTTAAACTGAGAAGATAACGTGGACTTACAAGTTATGATTTCTTGTAACTTCACAGTTTCCTAAATTTATTTTGGTATTTGGAGGTTAATCTATTTCTTCCACCAAGATGAAACTTTTTCTCCCACATTCTGAAGAGCCAAGGCAGTAAATATGCTATCTTGTCACTTCTCACTTTGTCACTGACTACTCCAGCACTAGGCACGGTATAGACACTCAATCCCAATCACCAGCTTGCAGTTTCCTGCTCTGCAGTTTCCGCCACTGAAGAGGCAGCAGGATGTGACATCTATGGCAGCTATTCCTACTCTTAGCCATTAATGCTATAACCATCATTTCTTTAGATTTCCTCCTTGACTTATTTAGAAAAGAAGTGTCTGGAAACGTTCTCTTTCATTTTTAATTACTCCCTCCCTATCTTGCCAATCTGCTTACACATGGACTTTTCTGGGCATGTATCAGACAGTATTTCTATTACTACAGAGGTTAGTGATTTTACAGCACCACAACTTTGCATACTTTAACTGATTTCACCCACTATAATCAAACTTATATGACCTTGTGTTATTTTTGCTCAAATGTATGTATTTGGTGGGCTGTGTCAAATCTGCTAAAACTAGTAGATGGCAGTGTATACTACAGAACTGCTGCTTAAACAGACCATAGTGTTTACAAGTTATAGCAAGGATCATGGAAATGATTGTAAACACAATAGGTCTTTAGGACAAGAGACTGGAAATGATTGGCTAGAAGAAGGACAAAGTAAAATTAAATAACAGAGCATGAACAAAATTCGGAGGAAAAAAGTCAATGCTGTAAATATTATAATTTCAGATTTATGTTTGAATATAAACTTGCGGTATCCCTTTTAAGGTGTGAATAATTTTTAATTATTTTTCTCCAGGTTTATTTTAATCACTAATTTTAGTTGTTTGACAAAGAATTTCAGCATTGAGTCTCTTACCATAGAATCATATATCAGCTCTTATTAGTCATAGCATTCAATTTACAGAAAATCTATAGTAAGAATTTGGCTTTTGTCCTGTAACATATAAAAGTTTAGTAAAGCAATGTTTTGGGGGTTTTTTTCAATATAAAACACAATAGGCAAAGATCAGATTGTACCAGACTACTGTGAGCCTTGTAGAAGACCTTGCATTTAAGTAGTAAGGGAATTTAAATAGGCCAAGTATAATATATTGAACTGTGTATATCGAGCTTGAAAATTCCCTGTGACTTACAGAGCCTGCAATGATAATATCTTTGGAAAGGTAAACTGTATGCTGATGAAGGGGATGGGATGTAGTGATTCTGACAGGTTGACAACTGAACATTTCATTGTGTTGTGCTGTGTCCAGCCTGGCCCTCAGGCTGCTTTATGCTGCACAAATACTTGGCTGCAGGACAAGGTCAGGAAGTTCACTGGAACAGAGGAGCCCAAAATCATCACCCACTTGGAATCTGCACTTGTGCTGTCTCTGTGGCTTGTCTATGTGACAGTGCAACAAAAAGTTCTTATGTATATTTTTCTTGCTGTTTTTTGACAGTAGAAATTATTGATAAACTGTTTTTATTGTAAAAAAATAATGTAATAGGTCAAATAACCAGAAAGGAGGAACTTTCCTCCCCAGGCAGTTCTATAGTAGGAAGATCTGTCTAGGGCCTATCCAATGCTGCATGAAAGCAGGGTTCCTGCCATCTGAAGGGATGTAAAATGTACTTGCTATCTTACTCTTTGTTCTACCTTTTTATGACAACTAATTAAAGGTCATTTGTTGGGTTTTTCTTATTCAGATCCAAAAAGAAGTCTGTACCTCCCATTCTTAATCAAAACAACCTCCAAATAAATTAAACCATGTATGAGAAGAAGTTTGACCTACAGGAAGTGATTTAAGCACAATATTGTATAAATGCTACTGTTACTGCTTTTTTGATAACAATGAAAGAGAGAAATAAAGTATTAATCAACTTCATGGCATGGTCTTTGTTTTTGGTTTGTTTTTGTTTTTTTTTTAACTTTCACTGTGCTACTCCTATACAGGGTAAAATATGTGAAATTTTCCCACTCAAATTTTTTCATTATGTGAGTTTTCCCTCACCTGCACTGATTGTTCTAGTACTTCTCCTAAAATTATTTTTTCTCTATATTTTATGTCTTAATTTTGCAGGCATTAATAAAAATATATGTAGCAAATAAAGCAATAGCTCATTGAAACAGATCAGTACAGTTCAGGTAGAAATTGAAATGACAGGTGGTGAAAAGGGGAATATAATGCTAAACAGAATTTTTTTTTTCTGAACTGGCAAAAAAACTTGTGAAAAAGCAGCTTCCTCTTCAAAATCATGAAAATGTCTCCTAATTCCTTTATGCAATTACACTGAGAAATTGTAATAGTAAAACAGGACATGACAAGATCAATTAGCTTTAAGAGTCATGGGAAATCAGTTTACATCTCGAAGAAGAGCTGTTTTGTCTCAAACTTACTAAATATTTTCTCAGTTTGACAGTCAGCCAAGCTGGAGATAACTTACTTCTGTAGGACTCAAATATAGAGGAAGATTCACAGTTTGGAAGCTCTGTCTCCAGTGAGATAAATTACTAACATTCAAAAATCCCTTCAAGCCTTGATAATCAGATAAGAGCTCAGCTAGCAAGGTTCAGGTCTGAGCATTTCAATAGTGGAAAGAAGCTGGGATAGTGGTAGATGTAGAATGACATAGAATATCAGATAATTAAAGATATTTTTGACATTATTGGATATTTGTCTATAAGAGAAAGCTCTGGATATAACAATAGCATGTATTTAACAAAATAATATAAATTAAAAAAACAAAAAAAACCTCTCATAGCATATACCTAACAATACATGGAACATATTACAGTAAAAGTATGTTGTAATTTTTTTTCCTGTGAAATGCTGACAGATTTGGCTGACAGAGTTCCCAGAATAAAAAAAAAAAAAAAATAGCAGATCTACATGGTTGCATTAGTAAGGCTTAGACCTGGAACTCAGTTCTGTATGACCTTCAGTGTATCTCATTTACCACAGTATTTACTGCATGATATAGAAATATGTGAGTCCTTGAATAAATGGGAGACAAAGGAGCCCCTGTGGGCATTTCAGAATTCTGAAATGTTGGCAGTGTGGAGTGAATTGTTTTACTTGTCAAAGCTTGCCCTTGTGTTATTGAATCTTCTAACTTGTTACCAAGCTTTAAATAACTAAGGAATACGGCATGTCAATATAACAATCCAATAAAATAAGTTTTCTGTGTTATTTTATTCAAACATACTGAGTTAGGACTTTTTAAACAAGAATCCTCTTTATACAATGGGTAGAAACAGGACAATAAGTTTGCACTGTGTAAAACATTATGCATTTATTGACAAAATTTTATCACTACAGGCTCAATATTGTACCTGCCAAAAGCACTCACAGAAAAAAACCCAGAACTGTTTAAAGGCTAGAAGTTAGTAAGTACTCTCTTTGCTGTGTTTCAAGACAAACATTCTAACATTGTAAAATTCAATTTATAGATCACCACACTTTGTCAATAAATTTCAGTTCCTGAATGTAGCTATAAAATCTCTAAATATAGGAAGGAGATGTTGTTCCAAATGAAGTGTATGTAAGCACACAGTTGAACTCGTCTGAGGAAAGAGTTCTTAAATATTACCCTAGGCTTAATTTTCATAGATGGAAAATCATGAATATACTGTTGGCTTTGCACGACTTCACAAAATAATGCCACTAATCCCAGTCTAACCCTTGGCCTTTGGGTGCTGGCTGTCAGAGACACGGCACAGCCTTTGACATGACTGCAGCTACTCAATCATTTCTGCACCAGCAGGAAACGGAGGAAGATAAGATACCTAAGGCTAGTCTATATACAAGAAATAGGATCTAAAATTTTCAGCTGAGCTGAATGTTATCTGTCTCGTTTCTATCCAAAAGGTGCTTCGTGCCAGGCTCTAAGCAAGCCCAAGCAAAGGAATCCTCGAACATGCACAGTCCAAACCCCAGCTCCCGTGTGATCCACAGTGGAGGAGCACTCCAGCGAGGTGCACAGGGGGATTTACAAACCAGCCTCTGTTATGTACGATCACTGTCACAGGTGATGCAGCAATTTGGCCCTAGCAAAAATAGGCCTGGTAAAGCACAAACTGCAGCAACTTGAAAACGCTTTCACATTTTCTCCCTGGATACTCTGGAGATACCACAAAAGAACCTTTGAGCTAGGTTTCAGTAGCTTTTAGGGTTTTTTTCGCTCAAAAGACTTTCAGATTTCTTTCATTTACACAAGTCTCAGAAATAAACAGAAATTATGCAGGTTGTCCAAATGCCTGTATATTTATTTTAATTAAGACAATGGCAATGCCAATAAATAACTACTGTAACTAGCCAAGAGGTAGCATTTCTTTGTTTACATAATAATTACTGCTTAGAACAATATATCTGTTTGTCATACTATTGTTTAATCAAAGCTGGAAATGAGCTTATGACTTCTTTTTACGAATGGCTAATGGTAAAATGTTTATACATATTCCTAATTTACATCAAATTTCAAAATTCTGAGTAGTAGATAAGTGAGACATTGTTTTAGAAATCTTCAATTTGTACATCTCAGTCTTCCTGTAAGTATATATCATTATTTCTAAAACTATAAATCTATTCTTTTTCAATACACAGATTATATGTATATAAATTAATGTCACATCTATATTTTTCAGTTTTTTGAAGGTCATGTTTTCTCCTGTTTAAAGCCAGTATTTTCTATAAACTAATTGCCAAGTTAGAAATTACGTATCATTTGTTACAGTAATTTTGGTAAGTAGCACATAAAAATCCAGTTTAAAGGGTGTTTTTCAACTAATGGAGAATATGAGCAACTCTTTGAGTTTCACAACTACTTAAAACATGCCATTCGTTGTATGAATGTGTTCATTGATAAATTGAGGTATAGAGGTCTTCTGGCTACAGAGATAAGGAATGAGTAAATAGAGAATTTATTTTAAGACGAAGTCACATTCTTAATATTTGAATTTCACAGGTTCTAGAGATTAATATTTCTTTAAACTTTGTTAGTTTATTGAAGAATTTCTTTAGAGAAGCAAATCATGGAACTTTATTTACAGCTAAAAAAACTTTGTGTATTTAAGAATGTACTTATAATCACTGAAAACCAGAGCTCAGATTTCTAGTTGAAGCAGGCTTAGAAGATGACAATTCCAAACTTAGACACTGCCTGTCCTAGGAGACCTGTCAAACGTGAAAATGAAAATGTAGCATTTTTGAAGCAGGAAATGTGCTCTATTTTGTAAATGTAAATTTAATGCTTACAAACACAAAAGGTATACTGCAATCATCAAATATCTAGGAGATTAATGAAAGGATGATTTGCTTTCCTGCCTGATTCCATTTGTGAATACACATATTTGGTATCGTCGTACTCCCAGCTAGGCCTGTATTTTATTACTTTCTATGATAAAGCCAAAGACAGCAATTACAATAAGCTGCTACTATGAAAATTTCCACGTACAAAGGAAATTTTTACATTTCTAGGAGCAAAGCAGTATAGAAATGCGATCCATATGCATAAAATTTGCTTGATATATGAAAATAAATCAAGATTCCTTTTTCAAAAGGTATTGCATGTTTATTCTAGTGGTATCTGCACTTGGCAATGTTGCCAATTACAAGGTTGAAAACCTTTAATTTTTTTATCCTTGCAGAAAGTTATTGATTAGTTATTACACATCAGCCAAACTAGAGCTATCAAACCAAAGGTTTGGGCTTCCTGGATCCTGCCTTTCAGATTAGTTGTTTCATTATCTTCTCATCACTTCACTGAGTCATTTTGCAACTGACATCAATATAACTACTTCAGGGAAGACTTCAATAGAAATAGTAGAAAAACATTCCTATGCCTATTAGGTTAATGAATTAGTGATTAGAAGTATGATTACATTAAATATAGACTAAAAATATGCTGTGATCAATTTGCTTAGTGTTGTTGGGGTTTTTTTTCCTGTTTTGTTTCTGAGTTTCTTAAAATGGCTTTTCAGTTGAATTGAAAACATACAGTTCATCTCCCTTTTCCATGAAATGATTTGCCCTGGTGATTTTTCTTCTCTTGCTCTATGGTTACATCAAATATACAATCAAGATCATAGGTGTTACTGAGCTGCAACACATCAGCAGTTTGTCTAAACGTCAAAGTTGCATCTCTAAAGAGATTGTTCTATCAATTGCAAAGTCAAGCTCTGCAAAGACACAGAATAATGGCTCGGGAGAAAATGGGTACAGTCAAGATTATGATGGCCATCAACTTTGCTAAGGATTGATAGAAAAGTTGATGGGTACATTTCCTTTTTTGTCTTCCCTGTGTACTCGGTCTTATCAACATTGTACAATTCTTTCTGTTTACCAAAGTGACACCATGAGGGAACAGCAATGCAGAGTAGCTGTATAAAACCAAGATATTAAAGAAAAACAGCTTGGGCAATGTTTTCACTTGTATGTCTATTAGAGTAGATATATTGTTATTCTATTTCTCATACTCAGCAACAGTCCCAGTGAAGTTGTAAATGTAATTTTCCCTGTAAGACCTTAAGTTAATGGCTGATTCGTATCTCTAACTCCTATTTTGAATCTTTTAAAGATATCACAGGCGCAGGACTGGTCTGACCCGCATTTCTGGGACCATTTCTGAGCCTGTATCTATGTTTCTGAGAGGCAGAGCAGACAGGGGAACCCTGGCTGTAGAAAAAGTATGTGTAGTTGGATATAAGCTAAAGCCTAGAAAAGAGAAGAGGCAAAACACCAGCATCACAGATAATTTAAAGGAGCAAGCTATTACTGCATGTATTGATTATTGATGTACACACAATACAGCGACATTCATAAAACTGCAGATATAGTAGACATTACTGGCAAGACAGAAGTAATAAAAGTTAATATTTTGGCTAACTTTTCAAAATATAACCAATACAAATTAAGTTAATGAAATATGTGTTTCTCCTTACAGTTCAAAGTTCACCAATATAGCTCCATCTTCTGTATGTTAAAGTATCAGTTTTAAGTGCTAAGGCCCCTTCTACTGGTTCAGTTAATGCTTGTGAGTTTGTATTCTGGACAACATTAGGATAAGCTTCAGGCAGTAGAGACACTTGCACTTCTTTGTATTGCCATGTAACCATTCTGTCCGGTGTAAGATACTTTTTACCAGGTAAATATGCACAACTTACAACACTGTTTGATCCCTCTATGAATGCACAAGTTGTAACATTCTCTGTATAGCGAATACAAGAAAGTAAGAATGACATCTGTCTGTATGTCAAAGTTTTTATTGTGAAAAGCAAACTGACTCAGACTGTATAGAATTATTCAGTGTTCCCCACTGTGTAGAACCACTAAAGTTAAAAGCAAATGGATGTGCATGTGTGTAAGTGTCCTGCTTCTGGGCTGTTTAACTGTTTAAAAATACATCTTTTGCAATTTTGCGAAGATTCTCAGAAACCATGAAAGTGTTTGTATTTATGAAGAACTGCTCCAAGGCTGCTAGAAATATTATTATGAGTCCAAACTTTATTCTCCATGCTCATTATCATTTGAAATAAATATACTCGTTAAGTTTTCATAAATTCCGTCTTCTGCCTGTTGTTTTCCTGATTCTGGCTTTTTTATCCCATCAGCTTTGAAGGCTGCATTTGATTTCTTCTTCAGAAGATGGAGATTTTTCAAGCATTTTCACAGAGTATTCCCTGATCAGAGACTAGCTCCAGATGAAATGTATGGCTTTATTTATCCCATCAGGTTCTTATTATATCTGCCTGAAAAACTGACAGAACCACTTAACAGAGACTGCAGCTGCCACAATATCAAATGTGAAGAATGAACAAAAGAATCATCTTTAGATTCGTTTGCCAATGAACAAAAATATGAAGGTGATCCAAGACAAACACAGCAATCACTATGGAATTAGACAACAATTAGGTAACAAAGTGCAGAACAATGAACTATTAAATGTATCAGCTTTATGTACAGAAAAAGATGTACTGATAGACACAAGAATAGTGTAGACTCATTACAAAATCTGCCACTCGGTAAAAATTTCAAATGTGTGCATGGTACAATGGTGACTTCCAGAAAACCTCATTAATTATACTAAGTTTGAACTAATTTAGGCACACCATAATATATATACTTTTCTAATCATATTAATATTTAACAGAGATTTTTCACAAAGGTCTGGTTAGTACTCATGGGCACGTGAGTGATAAGAACAAAGTGCCTCATAAAACAGAACTTTTTACCAGTTTATGTGAAGAGGAACTAACTACAGGCTTTGTTTTGGACTTTATGTAGTCATGCAAGTCAGTACATCTGACTGTATGGTGGTTTAACAGCAAATGAGTAAAAAAAATCAGATTTTTCTTGGAATCTTTGATCTTTCTCTTATTTTGGCAGTTAACCAGTACAAACAGGTGAGGCTTTGGCAAAACCTTCCAGAGAACCAGAAAAATGCTTATACTAAATCATTGAGGTGCAGTTCATCGTATGAACTGCCTTGGATCAGTTGGTCAGAGCAGTGTGCTTGTAACACCAAGGCTGTGAGCTCAATCCCGATATGGACCTTCAGAGTTCAGACTTGGGCTTGATGATCCTCATGGGTGCCTTCCAACTCAGAATATTCTGTGACTGTTTTGGGATATTTTCTGTGCTCTGATAATACATCTGATATACCTCTGACAATAATGCTACATAGCAGGGTGACATTTCCACGCCTTTTGGTGATTTTATTTTATTCAGCTTGGAAAGCTGAATTAATGGAATTATGTGGCACTACTGCGGACTATTCTGCCATAAAAACAGAGGTCACAAGGAGGTAGAGATTAAACCACTTCAAAGACATTTCTGTGCTGCCCTATTTAGTGATCCTCATCTATGCTCTTTATGTTAGAAAAAAAAGATAGAAACTGCAACTTAACCAGAAAAATAATAGCTACTGAACTTTTTTTTTCAGTCTGTAAACAGCACGATACTATTGTAAAAATACTGCTTGTATCTAATTGCCTTGCTGCCTGAAGTTGTCTCATCTCTCCACAGATTTTCATATGGATCTTCAAAGGTCTGTTTTTAATGGATTAGGAATTATCTTGGCTTGCATTTTGACTGACAATATAGTCAAAGTTTTCACATTGGCTGGATCCATTACAACAATAAAAGAGAATTTGAGAAGTCTCAAGTCTTTTATGGAAATTTCCATTCAAACTCATTGAAACAAACGTTTCCATTTGTATCTTGGTTAACAGATATTTGAATACTCGGAGGCAGTTAATACAGAGCATTCATCTCTTTGGTCATCAGTCTGCTCTACTTTAACTCTTAAGCTTGTGAACAGGAGGGATCATGGAATCACACTAACTACTTAAGGTTACCTCTCACTGGAGACCAGTTTATGGGACCTGAAGCCAGAACTCTCTAAGCTGAGGAACACCTAATTTTGCCCAGCTACAATTTTTTAATGGAGGAATTGAATTATTATCCTCTCAGCTCTTGGAAGTTCTATGCTTCAACTGTCTCATCGCATCTTTCTGTATGCACTGCTAATTTTAATCTGAGATTTTGTTTTTCCTTTCATTCTTGCCCACCCCCTCACCCTTTTTTTTTAAGAAAAGGGAGATGATAACTGAGAATCTTAGTCCTTTATTTTTCCCCCCTAGACAAATTAATAAAAATATCTAGTTCCTTCCTTCTTAATCTAAAAATTTTAGACAATCACTTAGAACCACAGAAACTATCATGAAAAACTTGCTGACTTTAATGTCTTTATTATTGTAGAACCTGATACGTGGATAATTTTCCATACTACAGCACACATCTTCAGCTATCTTTATATAGATAACTGTATAAAATTGATGGGCTTGGTATTCTTTCCATTTATGACTGACATGTAATTTGTTGCTTCCTTTCTGTTGCAGATCTACATCTGCTTTCTATCAAAACATGTTTTTGCAAAAAAAAAAGAAGGGAAATAGCATATAAAAAAATCTTTAAAGCATCTGTCCATGCAGTCAGAGAAATATTCACTCTCCACAATTTTCTTGTATGAAGCTTAATGGAGGGTCACAGTTCTGTATTCAAGTGTTTTCTTAGAATGTTTGAACACTTAAATGTTTTCCAGGCACAAATAAATAACTTTTCTTTCTATTTGTTTCTTTTTGAACAATACTGATTTAGAGATGCAGAAACAAGTGCTTTTTTTTTTTTTTGTAACCAAGAAGGAAAAAGGGAAAACCAGAGGATTAAAAACCTGCTCATCATTTCCTCTAAGATAATTGATGTTATGCTGACTGCCGTTACATACTTAAATCAATGATACTATAAAAAATGTAGAATGAAGAGGGATCAAAAATAGTAAAAATAAGAGAGATTTTTCACTTCCTATTTTTATTTTGCAGCAAAACCCACCCACAGTAAGCGAGGACACCTTCAACTGGACCTAGTTGTTCAGAGTCCTATCCAACCTGACCTATTTCCAGAGACTGGGCACCTACACCCTATCTGGGCAACCTGTGCCAGGGTTTCATCACCCTGATCATAAAAATTTATTCCTCATTTCTAGTCTAAATCGACTCTCTTTTAATTTAAAACCATTACCCCTTGTCTTATCAGAATAGGTCCTGCTACAGAAAAAGGAGCACAGAGTGCACCCCTACTCTGATCAGTGGGAACCTGTGGTTGTGCATATGCATGTACCCCTGTGAATCAACCCCTGCAAGGTGCTCGGGTTTTTCTTGTGCTCTTTCCCATCCATTTCCCCACCACTCCCCAAGAAGAGGGTTTTGTAAGCTTCCTTACCAGCAGCAAATCAAAAACTAACACCAGCAGCTGGAAAAAGGGTATGACTGGGTCCAAGGCAGTTGTTTATCTGTAAACATTCCCTAAGCTTGTCTTGCCTGAAGGAGTTGACTTAGTTCTTTACAATCTGTTGGGAAATAATGAAGTCCCTGGTGGGATTATTTATAAGTGTGGATTCTAATGGTACATAGTAACAGTGATCAACTCCTCAAAGTATTCATTTGTGTTTATGGGCTAGGTGGTATTCATCTCTTGGTTACAAAATTAAAATTCTAAGAAGTCCAGAGATACAGAAAATAATTTTATATTAGTCAATGTACATAGTACTTTTCTCAAAAGAATTTACACTTAGGGCTAGTTAAACATGCTAGGCACAAGGAGACTATCACCCAGATAACAGGTAGCTATATACCCACTCACTCCTCTAAGAAACTCCTCAGATACATCTTGGACTGGGAATATCAGTATTAGTCCAAGTACATTTTATTTCACTGGAAAGGACCAATAGAAAATAGAAAAGCACTGGGACAACTATAAAGATTCAATTTTCTGTATACTCTGAAAGTGTACTTAATCTTTTGAAATCTGTCTACTTAGAAACACTTTTCCCCCATCTAAGCTTTTGTAACTTGATGTAAGGTAGAATGGCCTTCTTAGTAGTAAATACTGGTTGTCAGAGGTCATTGTCAAGGGTGGTACCACTGGCTGGTAACTATAAATAGCTGTCTGTTCCAGCTGCTGCAGGAAGATGTCTCCTGGTCATCCTACACTTCCTATATGGATGTAAAAGTAGGTCTTATGCAGCAAGTGCAGCATGCCACAGCTAACCATCCTATGATGAAGAGCTGGTATGCAAAATTTCAGCAGGTCCATAAAGTTGATTTTCCTTCTTTTATTTCTATTCTTCAGCTCTTTATTTGAACCATTCTGAATCGATCTTTATATTACATATTCTTTTCTTTTCAGTTTGGAACTAGGCTTTGGTATAAATGAATAGCTCAGGAATCCTAGTTCAGAAGATATTTGAAGGACATCCTTATTACATAACTGTTTTCACAAGAAGAAACATTTTATATGTTTCACGTTTGCATATAGCTCTCCTGATAAACAAGTCTATAATTTCAGAGCTGGAAAAGAGCTGCTGATAATTCCAGAGCTGAAAAATAACTGCTGTTATTTTCTTTAATGTGTACTATAAAAATCAGAAAAATCTTGCCAAGAAATATTTCAAGGTAACCTCAGCCACTTGCCTTTATCAGTTTCAGATGACTACATAATTCAGTTTAGCAAATTTGTTGTTTTTCTAGGCATCACATTTGAGTGCCAACTCAGCTCCGATAAACATCCTTAACCCAATTTCCATCCTTCACCCCTACTTGATTTGACTGACCTTGTTTCAGCTGAGGAAGAGGATGACAGTGCAGAGAGAGGCTTGTAGAGCAGGCAAGCTAAAATTTATATGAATTCATATGAAGAGTTCTTTTTCTATAGGTAAAGCAGCAGGGATCCTTCTAACAGTGGGTTGCATTGAAAAAGCCAGATGTCAGAAGGCCAATATCGCCTCTGTCTGGTGATCCTAATGGTCGTGTTCATTCCTCTGTGTTTTTAAGCCATAAAAATTGTGCTTGTGTATTCAGATTGGGTGTATCTCAACAAAAATCATACTTCTTCTGCCATCTTCCTTGATCTCATTATGTGCATGATTCTTACAGAAAAAATTGCTTTGCTGCTGTCACTTTTATCATGAATGTGATGAATAGCTGAGTATGGCTGTACTAAAAATTACTGTGCTGTCATACACTGAAAAGAGTTAAAGAAACTATATTGCTCAATAGGTCATTAAGGACACAAACAGATACTTTTTTAAAATTTTGCGTCTCTGTAGATGCACTTTGTGTGATACTTTTATGGATAAAAAAATGAATGCTCCAGTCTTCATAATGTGTCCAGTCAAGTTTTATTCAACTGCTTTCCACTGCAGCAATCTAGTTGTAGCCCATTCATTTTCATTTCTGGTGCTGTTGTGACACCAAGATGACTAAGGATTTGCTTTTCCTTTACCTACTTTTCAGCATGTCTAAATGTACCTAGAGACAGACTAAAATCCTCTGCCGCAAAACACAGAAGGAATTTTTTTCTGTACTGAAGTAATAATGAACAATTGTATAGAATTAATACCAAATGCGTGTTGGATGATTATTGATTGAAATTTGTATGAGAAATGCATCAGATGCTAGGAAATCAAACCAAACACACTGATCTCCTAAAACTGCTTTCCACTTTTCTGTGGAAATCTTAAAAAATACTGTAGAATATTTGCTTTTTAATATATCTTAAATGAAAAATTCTATCAGCCAGTCTTTGCAACAGATTTACATAATAAATTACTGACTAGTATTTTAAACGGAACAAAAGGAAATAATCTTCATTCTGGTAGTGGATTAAGGTTTTTTTGCCCATCTCTCTCCCCTATATTTTCTTTTTAAAACAGATAATAGGTAGCAATAAACCAAAAGAAAAAAAAAAAAACAAAAAAAACCAAACAAACAACAAAAAAAACCCACAAAACCAACCAACCAAACAAACAACAAAAAAAAACCACAAAAACCAAAACAAAACAGAAAAAACTCCCTGCAGTTTAGATCTTCGTATTTTCATTATCCCATTCCAAAGCCATTTCCCATAACATATACCAGCCACATCACACAGCCAAGCACATCTAAGTCTTTCTTTCTCAGAATCTTCTGAAAACTGTGGTGGGTCCCACAGTACTTTAAACTGATTACACCAGACAAGGCATAATAGTGTCCAGAGTGCAAAAGTTGGGTTCATGTTCTAATTAGGAGAGCTCAGAGATGACTCCTAGTTGTCATCTGAGGAAATTCTTTTCATATCAGAAAAAAACTGCAAACGACAGGTTATTTAGAAGTAAATTAACTTAGTACAAACTGAGGACACACCAGGAATCTGCTTACTGACTTTCTTTAAAAATCTTGTATGCCAAGGAGTCACTAAAATCTACATATTAGTATGTCAGTCTGCTATTAAAAAGATACTTCATGTGCTAAATTGTTAAAACACCAACATTTTGATTCATAAAGACATCATGTGTTGACTGAAAATGAATACAAAATGACCTACCAACAAGGATGTTAAAT
Organism: Acridotheres tristis; assembly: GCA_037013685.1. Lineage (NCBI taxonomy): Eukaryota > Metazoa > Chordata > Aves > Passeriformes > Sturnidae > Acridotheres > Acridotheres tristis. The sequence continues at coordinate 32,541,505 of CM072885.1, read as the reverse complement.
GCAGTTATATAACAAGATCCTCATGCATCCTCACTTATTTGGTTCAGATCTTATAGCTATTTCCTTCTCCCTTGACAGGCAAGAAAAAATCACAAGCTGGAGAAGAAACAAATACAAGCTAAATAACATCAAAGAAAAGTTTGACAAATGTTGGTTTTTCATTAATTTGAGAAACATTTATGAGGCATGCAGATTGGCTGTTAGCATACTTAGAATTCATAAGTATTTTCTGAATGCTCTGAATGTGTTATGCAGAGATGATAGATTGCTTACATTGGCTGTGCAGTTCAACTGATCTTATGCTGTTTCTGTTCTTTTACTGCCTGACAAATTTATTAGCAAGAGAATAGTGAGTGAAAAAATAGCAAATAATACACTAATGAAATATATGGATCCAAAAAACTTCTACTCAAAGCCTAATGAACAATATTCGGTTACCCAGTATTCACAGGAACAATATCTAGTCTGTTAAATTTTTAAAAAAAAGGAAGAAAAGAATAAAGAATTCAAATAGTATCCTGTCAACACTGACTTCACCTTGCCATTCTAACAGAGCCTATGACCCAGCAAAATGCAGAGCCTAACGCCCTATACATAAAACCTAGATGTGTATTTGCATTGTGAGTGCAATTGCATGTATCCTAACCTATTTTGCATTAACCATGCTAGCTTCTTGAATGTTTTGGTTCTTCAGAGAAGCATACTTTGGACAAATATTTTTGTCAGAAACATTCTGTATTGTATAAAACAAATTGGTGCAAACATAAATTAGCTTGGAGGAGGTTTTTCTCAGAATTGAATAAAAAGACTGCACAGAGAATAACGGCATTTCTGGAATAAAATAGATGTTCAGGCACTTCAATACTAGGCAAGCTATTTATCCTCAATTCTCTTCTGCAGCGTGTCACCAATGGCTGAATATAAAGGCAAACATGAACCTTGAAAAGCTGATAATGCTGCAAACTAATTAGAAAATCTCACAAAAGAAAGATAATAGAAGCAAGTCTAACACATAAGTTTTCACAGTTAAGAGAGATACGGAAAGTACAAAATATCAAAGGTTCTGCCCAAGAGAGTGATTTAATCAATGTCAATCTAACCAAGTATCTACATTGCCAACTGGCATAAGTACAATGAAATACTGCCTGTGTGGCAATTTTCTTTTTCTTTGTTTCTTCTTATTCTGGAAACACCTGCTGTGCTGTTTGAATTTTATACATCTGAATGACAGCTAAAAATAGGAGTAGACATGTTGGGATTTTGTCCTTAAACTTTCTGTAGTGAAGACAAGGTTAAGTGCATATCAGACGCTGTACCAATTTCCTAATTGGCAGACCAGCTCCTGCAGCTTGATTTGCACACGAATATACAGAATGATACAATTTTCATTGAAGAATTCTTCCGGCAAGACAGATATCCTGAATATCTTGTAGGAAATTTTAAGACTCAGTGAAATGCATGAGACTACATGAGCATTGCATTACATTTATCAGCTATGCTCCTCAAAGTTTCTTCCACAGAATTAACAACCTTTTTGCTTCAAGGATCAATTTTTATTAGAATATTTTGCCACATGCTTGTACCAATCACTGTTCTTTCATGTCTAGATATAAATATTATTATTGCAAAACACAGCCTTTGGTGTTATCATAATTGTTACTCTGTCTGCTCCAAGAAGGAGGGCAGGCTTGCTGCACTTCTCTTCCAGTTCCAGAGGTCACTGTTTCTACAACCACTATTTTCCTCATTCTGTTATTGCTCCGTTCCTGCAGGCAATTGGTGAACTGCTAGTCTGCTGACTAAGACTCTACTGATTGCTCTATTTCAGCAAATTGGGCTTCAGTGACATACAAAAGTCTGACTAAATGGGAGGCACTAGAGTGCCAGTCTGTCTCTTGCCCTGTAGCCACATGGGTGCTCTCTGTCCTTGTGTTGTTACTCAGCATTTGTTTGATATCCTTTACCTTTACATTCTGTCAAACCAAGCTAGTTCAGAATTAGTGCAGAATAAAACCAGAGGTGACACCAGGGTGGAGAGGACTTCATTGTAGGATCCAGAGGAAGGGCACAAAGTTGGTTTAGGATGACTCAGACTGTCATGGCCCAATGCTGACACAGCTGATTCTGACTGAAATGAAAGACAAAAAAAGCTCCTTCAGCAGATCTGTAGTGACCACCTGGGTCGGGAGTAACAAATTGCTAAGGAAGCTGGAGCCTGGAAGGGCAGCCATCTATTGAGAGAAAAAACAGCAGTAAGAGTTAAACTGTTTTAGAAGACCATATCTGTTGACAGACTTAGGCCTCAGTATTTATTTCCCAGCTCATTCTCTCGTTCTTTTGTTGTCTTCTTTGAATGAAATATGCCAAAACTTCTGATATGCTCTAGACCACCAAACAAGTTGGGAAGTTCTGTCATTTTTTTAAATCATCAGGAATGCCACAAACTTTTATTGATCTGTGCCTGCTCTGAATTAGATGAAGTCAGTCTGAATGTATGATTTGGCTACACCCAGAGAGCCAGGAGTGTGAAGTTCAGTCTGTGTCCCTAGAATGCAGTCTTTATGTGGCTGTGTAATATACAATAAAATCCTAAAATATAAGCCCCTGTGCAGAAAATTCTCTTTCAGACAAACAGAACTTTTGTTGTTGCTGTTGTTGTTAATTTTAACATTATCTCTTTAGGGCCAAGTGTGATTTTTCCTCTACAGAAATTGACTTGATAAGGGTTGAGAATATGCTCACAATTGTCACAAACACAACATGGAGAATTGATGACAAAGGCAATTGTCTGTGAAACAGAAAGTAGAATTGATACTCTTGAAATGAGAAAGTCCATCCAACCCTAATCTCTGCCAACAGTTAGATAGATATTTTTGGCAGACCTAAGTCTGGAAGTTTAAAATTAAAAAAAAAAAACAAAAAAAAACTTAAAAAAAAAAAACCTAAAAACCCTCACAAATTTGCTTTACAACCACTCTAGCTAGTTGTATCTGTTACCCAAAATTCCCATAAACAACAATCTGATACTAAGGATGTGTTTTGAATATGAGGAACTATTGTGAAGAGCAATAAAAAGTCTTGAACTTTCTCAAGAAGGCAGTGGGCAGATTAGTACGAAGCTTTAGTTTTTTTGCAATGGAGTTTATCACTTGTATAAGCAGATGCTCCTGTGCTAACTCCCACTCAGCAAGGAGCACTTTGGACCTACATCTAAGGTAATAAATACTCCATTTGAAGAGGATTATCTCCTCCTTTCCCTCTTCTACTTTGCCTGAACAAAGCGAGAGGTGGAGAGAAGGAGGGGGAGATAATCCGTTTAGCATGCAATACTTCACACCTGCCAGGTAAGTAATAAATGCTGCATTCCAGGGGGATTAGCACAGTAGCTCTTGTTTGGACTGAAATAAAATGTTTTCAGACACTGGACTGAGCCCTTGGGACTGAAGTCCAGATAGAGTTCTGTTATTTAATTATTTCTTATATATCTGTTGCATTTGTATGTTTTCTAAGTAAGACAATACAAAGGTAGAATGCAAAAACAAAAGTTGAGCTACTGAGGGATTTTTTTGTGTATGTGATGTGAGAAATGCTAAATATGTTGATAAGAATCAGCAACAATAAAATAACATTTTATTATTTAAAGCTATACATTCCACAAGAGGAAAGGAAGAGGCAAAGGAATCTTCATGAAGCTCGCATGACATACAATAAATGGTCCCTGAACTCAAGATCTCTAAAGAAACATTCATGCTGTTCATTGTGATGGTAGCTTCACATTACAACTCAGCAACCTGTACCATTTTCTGTCTGCAACTTACTCATATGGGTATGTTTACTTTTTCTGATGTTCCCATTGTATTTTACTCCATAGACATATTTTTTTTAATATACTTTACACACTATAAAAGCAGATATATATTTTGGTAAGATATTTAGTCATATAACAGATCTAGTTGAAGTTGTCACTGCTCATTACAGAAGAGTTGGACTAGATGACCAAAAAAAGGACTCTTCCAACTCGAACTATTTAAACTGGGCCTAATCGGAACCAAAGTGGGGAGAAGAGAGCCTAGAAATTCCAACAGTGGGAGGAACATGGTCTTTTATGCTGTACTGTCTTTCCAGACTTTCTATTGTTTTGTTTCATGTAACTGGAAGACAGCATTAGAATTAGATTATGCTACTATGTTATGCCTTTCTCCATATTTGTTAGTGTTACTTAAACACAGACATCAGATAGAGGACAGGCAGGAAACCACAAAGCATCTCAAATGACACCAGATGCCCAAGTTTATCTATATGAATCATACTCTATACTTGTTATATGTAATAGATTTCAGACTGAATATCTAGTTCAGCTCTGACATCTAATACGGGAAAATAAATAAGAAATCCTTTCTCCACAAGACATCAAAGATATTACAGCCAAAACAGTAATCTAATGATTTTCTTCTACCCATGGTGAATAGCGTTTCTTCTTCCCTAGTCAGAGGTGTAGTGAGGAAGACAATACTCTCCTCAGGCTTGGTGGCAGTCTCTGATATGGGACCCCTCACTGGTGAGGTCTCAGGTAGACTTTTTATGACTCACGTCAACACAAAGCTATCTCAGAAACACACAAATTTGAAGTAATTAGGTTTCACTCTTAGAATTGTAGAATCTTAGAATTATTTGAGTTGCAAGGGTCCATAAAAAGTATTTTAATTTCAACTACCTGCAATGAGCAGAGATCTCTTTAACTGCACCAGGTTGCTCAAAGCCTTATTCAATCTGACCTTGAATGTTTCCAAGGTTGGGAGATCTGCAACTTCTTTTGGTAATTTCTGCAGGTGTTTCATCACACTCATTGTAAAAAAATTTTAGCTTAAAGCTTGTACCTTTTGTCTTATCACTACAGTTCCTATTAAAAATTCTATCCCCATCTTTCTTATACTTTCAATACTCTTTGAGTATTGATATCCTGCAATAAGATCTCCCTGGATACTTTGTGCTAGGTCTCTCAGAACAACCCAACTCTCTCAGAAGTCACTCCTTGGAGATAGCTAAACAGTTGTTTCTGTCCAGACATGATAAAATGTCATGACTAATTAAGCATAAATGTAGTTTATTATTACCGATGGATGATAGAATAAAATCCAGTCAGGGTGTCGTATAAAGAGCTGAAGGGCATTTTGCAATCCAATTCCTCCAAGTCAAAAGAGCTGACAGAGGTTCACCATAAGTACAAGGCTCATCTAATTGATTTTTTTTTTAATGAAACAAAACATTTCCCAGTGGCAGAGTCATCAGACTTATGTACTTAGAAATACATGAACATGTGGGTGGAATTTAAAATGTAATAAGTGCCTAGTGCACAAGGCACAGTTGCAGACAGTGATAAATGCTAATTAAAAACCCACAACAATACCAAAATAAACATCTCCCCCTTCCAAAATAAGATGGAAGAAAATGCATTTTAATATCTAGATGATAAAATTAATATGAAGAAATTGAAAAGAGCAACAAATTTGGCATAATAATTGCTTTCATTTATTTGCAGAACATTTAACTAGTTCATTTTCATTAGTGCCTCTCAGGTTGTTGTCATATATTTATTTCTCCTGTTTTTCTGAAAGATTCAATAATAAAACTCCCCTATGGCTAAAAGACACAAGTCCCAAAGCTTTGATAATCTTCTGCCAGTGAGATTATGTTAAAATATATTACATTTTTCCATCTCTCTCAAAAATAAGTTTTTTATTTTGATGAGCTAGAAATAGCACAGAAATAAATGGAGAAAAAATTGAAATACTTAGAACTGGATATGCATGCTCACATTCATGCATGAATACATTCATATATACAGATACACATAAACACACTTTTAGTTACTTGCTAATTTTCTTGACAGTGAATTTGTCCAATCTAGGTTTAAACAAATTAAATAAAGTGTCCCCTGCTTTTTACACAGGAAGTCAAGAGTCCCTATAAGTGAAAATTTTCAAAAACCTTGTTCATATCTGTGATAGGTTGACTTGGGAGGAAGAAACTCAGAAGCTCTTCCTGGGAGAGTTTCCTCTGTGGGGGGTTTTTTGGGATACTTGTAACAGCCAATCAGAGAAAGTCAGTTCGCTCCGTGCACACACATTATAAAAAAGGGTAATCCCGGAAGACGGGTCTCTTTGTCTTTCCGGCGGCTGAACAGGTAACACCAAGCTGAGCCGCTCTCCCTCTTCCCCCCATGCGGGGGAGGGGGGGGAACGGCTCGGAGGCCGCTTGGGCCCCGTTTGCCAACGAGGGGGACCCGAAGGCTGAGGGGAGGCAAAGTTGTGTGATAAAAGCTTCACGGATTCTTCCTCCACCAGCTTGTGGCTCTGGCGTGGGAGGATGCTGGTCTTTTATGCTGCCGGCCAGGCCGGGCCTCCCCGGTGGCCATGAGCCATGCGGGCTGCAGCCCAGCCCCGCAGGGGCTGAGTGGCGCTACCGCCGCCCCCCCCCCCCCCAGCACGGCCGAGCCTGGCTCAACTTTTGTAGTTGAGTTAAACTTTAACTCTTTAGTGTTCAGATAAGATTTGCAAAGCCTCCAGCCTTCCCTTTAAATATGAAAGGGAATAAGGAAAGTTCTGAAGTCAGTGATGCAAGAGCTGAGTATTTTTAAGATGGAAGGAGAGTGAGAAGATGCTGAAATGGCTGAAAATCTTTTTGGGAAATTGTAGGAATGAACTAATGTACTGAATATTCCTTTAAACCATGGAAAGAGACATGGGGGGATGGAAATGTTCCTTTTTAGAAGATAATTTGATTAAAGAACACCTGTGTTGGGAATTTGAATTTCTGCCCTGAGAAACGAAGGGGATTGCAGTTTTTTTTCTGAAGATGAAGCCTGAGCAGAGAAAAGGAGACAAATAAAAATTGTTGCTGTTGGACATTTTCAATCCTTAAAAGTAATACCCCAGGAAATAGACATGACCCATATCTACAACTTTGGGACAGCTGTAGAAATTGGGAGGAGGTCACGGTTGCAAATTTCCCGGGCGGATGCAATCGTGAAAGGTAAAACTACAAGAAGACCTTTTTTTTTCCCTTCTTGTGGAACACAACTCCTACAACTTCAACAAGAGGAAACTTCTTTTTCTCCAAAAGTACACAGAAAAGGACTAAATTAGGCACTGACTGAAGTATTTGTTGTATATTTGTTTTGTTGTTGTGAAGACTGGGAGAGGGAGGGACGGAGTGATGTGAAAAATCTTATTCTGAATTTTTTTTTTTTCCGTTTTTGTTTGTGTAGTTAATAAATTTTCTTCTATACCCTTTCAAAGTTTTAAGCCTGCCTTGCTCTTTAACTCCTGGTTCTGTCTCACAGCAAAAAGAAATAAGTTTATTTAAATTGGCAACTCAAACCCTAGACATTAATTTGGTGCATTGGCCGGGAAAGTAAAAATTAAACCATACCTGTCTTTTCAAACAAAGACAATATCTTTAGATTAGTAATTCCATATATAGGAAGGGCATTGTATTTGGAAATGCTGCCCTTAGTGTACATTCATGAAGTAGTTGCTATTGCATAGGGTATATTTACAGAGACAAGCTATTATCTTTTATGGTAGAAGGTAGTTGAGATTTCTGTGGTTCATATCAAACGTGATTGTTATGTGATCTCTTGCCCCAGTGCAAAGCTTATTTGTTGAATGAGAGCATGCAAAGTTTGCTTGCAAAGAGCACAATGAAACAAATCCTTAATAGGCCACTGACAATTAATTTTATCCCATTAATTTCTAGTTTTATCCTCACCACAGTAAGAAACACATCCTTTCACATGATTATCTTTTTCTCCTCCTCATTTAATCAAAGTTTAAAGTGAAACAATGCTAAATTATATCTCCTTGCATCTCCTTCATATGCTGTTAATTCTCCATGAGAAAAAATTAAAGACTAAAAAACTAAGAGAAATTTGTTATGTATTGCATCATCACAGACTTGATTTTATTATTCCTATATATTAACTTCAATTAACATAATGCACCCGTGTATAGAAATATTGGGTCAGACACAAGCCACACCTGGTCTTCTAAACTAGTAGTCCAGCATAACCAGTAACACAACAAAGCATTTTTTGCAAAAACCACTGTGGGCTCAGAGCATTTTTGGACCCTCTTTAAGGTCTGAGCATAAGACAGAGAAAAACACTTGAATGGTATTTAATCCATTTTTGGGTTAATAAAGACCAGAGAACATCAGACCCAGCTAGGAAAAATACACGGAGATTTGGAGTACAATATCTCTGGGGAGATGGGGGAAAGCTGCCAAGGAAAGAATATTTACCTAAAAGAGGAAAATATATTGCATTGAAATGAAATCAGCATAATTACTAGAAAAATTGTAAAGTCTTATGGAACAAAAAACACCCCAGGACTGGAGCAAGAGAAGTAACAAGTAAAGGATCACAGAATAGTTTGATTTGGGAGAAACCTTAAAGATCATCTAGTTCCAACCTCCCATACTTGTGGGCAGGGACACGTTTCACTAGACCAGGTTGCTCCAAGCCCCATCCAACCTAGCCTTGAACACTTCTAGGGATAGGGCATCCACAAGTTCTCTTGGGCAACCTGTGCCAATGCTTCACCACCCTCACTGTAAGGAAGTTCTTCATCATGTCTAATCTAAACCTACTCTCAGTTTGAAGCCATTCCCCCTTGTCCTATCACTACATGCTCTTGTAAACAGTCTCTCTCCATCTTCCTTGTAAATTCCCTTCAGGTACTGGAAGGCCACAATTAGGTCACTCTGAAGCTTTCTCTTTTCCACACTGAACAATCCTAAATCTTCCTCTTTCCTTGTAGGCTCCAGGTGGGGTCTCACCAGAGTGGAGCAATGGGGAAAAATCTCCTCCTTTACCCTACTGATAACTGCTCTTGATGCAGACCAGGATACAATTGAATTTCTGGGCTGGGAGGGCACTTTGCTTGTTCATGTCCAGCCTCTCATGCACCCCAAATCCTTCTCAGCAGATGTGCTCTGGATCTGTTCATCCCCCAGCGTGTGGTGATGCAGGGGTTGCTCCAACTCAAGTGCAGGACCATGCACTTGGTCATATTAAGCAACATGAGATTCCCACAGGCACAATTCTTGAGCTTCCAGATCCCTCTGGATGGCATCCCATCCGCCAGTTTTGGCAGCTGCACCATTTGCTGAGGGTGCACTTGATCCCTTCTGTATCATCAATGAAGATAGTTAAATAGCCGTGGTCCCCTGACACCACTTGTCAGCAGTGGTAATCAAAATTGATGTGTTGAGAATACAGGGGGAAGAAGTGAGCTCAAGTTGTAGGGAAAAAGTTTCTAGAGGATGAGGGAACCAGGTGTTGAGGTGGGATGGGCAGAGAAGCAAGGCGGGGCTGCTGGAAGCAGTGTGGTGGGGAGAGGAGTAGGCACAGGAGGAATGCTGGCTGGTACCTGGTGGGCAGGGGAGAAGTATAACACTAATCTCAAGACTGTGGCACTGTAGGTGATTAATTAGGCCAAACTGAACACATAGTGGAAGCAAAAGGTAAGTGATAAGTTTTGGAAGGCCATCAGCAAAGTGCATCAGGGATAGGAATGGAAGGCGGTAGTACAATTAATAAGGCAGTAACTGAGGAGGGATAAAAAAGGTATGGGTTGGTGCCGGTGTTCAGTCTTTATCTTTTACCCAACAAAATTTTGTTGTCTTTCCTACTCAAAATGGATTTTTTTTCCCAGTCTCTTTTACCTCAGACATTTTGAAGAGTGAGCCTCAGAGACAGAAGTCCTATGATTTCATGTGACTAGGAAAGGTGATCGATCTGATCTACTATACTAGAAAATTAGAGCTAGCACCATTTAAATATGTGTGATCTGTATAAGAATTATTTTCTACTGAGCACATCCTTGTCATGTGATCTTGCTATTAAATACTGATATAAATATGCAGCACTGTTTCTTGGAATATTTATGTGATGACACAAAACCATTGTAATCATGCTCTTCAACTCCTCAAATAATTTACTGTCTTAGCAGGAGGGGGTAGCACTTAAAGTAACATTATAACAGAAAAAAAATTAAATTTCCACTTCACACGTAAGGCAAAGTAATCGTTCAAGGCATAAAATTTGAAATAGACATTAAAACATTTAAGGCAAAGAGTGTCTAATAGATTGGTTGTGTTTGCATTAAAATTCAAATTACTTTCTCTTGTTCTTGAAATACAGTAATAATGAAAACAAGTTCAGACTGAATGGAAACAATCTATGTCAACATTTGAATATTTCTTATATTGTAGCAATGTTTCCAAGTACATTCATTTTCATTTTTATGACAGTGAATACAGAGGAAATTAATGTTAGGCCAAAGCCTAATCCAATGTCTTTGATGCACTTAACCATATTTACTAGTTACAAAGTCCTCTAGACAGGTATTAAAAATTAATTGTTTGGCAAATTCATGCAAACTAAGTTGTTTATTATTCTTTAAATAAAATCAAGGCCTTTGAAAATAATTCAAGCTCAGTTTCATCCGTTTTGTGGATTTTTTTTCAAAATTTGGCAAGGACAAAAATAGTAGTTTTATATTCTGTATGTAAACAATGGAATCTTACTGCTATGTAACTAAATCATCATTTTCATGTATCTTTGTTGATGAAATTAAACACTGTTACTAAAATTAACAGCTTTCATAGTGCAAAATAAACTTATATTTTGCTTTATTTAATGCAAGTCTATTTGGGATATTTTGTGGGCATCAGTAATTTTGTTTATATGTCAGTGCACTCAATATCACTTTTGTTGACCCTGTGCAATCCCATTTTTGTGAAATAATGCAAATGGAATTGCACAGGTAGTCCTGACAACCATGTTACTACAGGCAAAATACTTGGACTCTTTTTCAGCTCTGCACAGGATTGCCAACATCATCCTTAGAGTTCAACTAGATGCAGTACTCCTCTGTATAACTAAGAGCTGTATGAAATTGTATCACAAGATGTCAGAACAAAATAAGCAGAATCCTTCAATTAATTACAAATATTTCATTCCTTTTCTATTCAACTAGAATGAAATTAATGAATGCATAAACAAATATCTTCCGAGCATCATTCAGCTTTTTCTCTGCGTAGCCAAAATCAGCACCTGTGACTAGAATAGCTTGAAGCCCTAAGGTAATAAAAATTAAAAATTGAACAGCAGCTTAAATACTATCTCTGTAACATGACTGTCAGAGAACATCACTCACTATCAAATTAAGTGAGCTCCATTGTGGAATCCCTTGGACTTTTATAGTGTTTTGGAGTACAAAATACAGAAACCACAACAAAAAAATTGTTTCCCTCCAACTCAAAGTGAGCAGAAGACTTCAGCTGAAGCTCTTGCTATGGCAAACTAACATTTTATGGCATCTCATTTGAATACCTAAAAATTATTTCATTCTGCATCAAAACTACAGTAATCTTTTTAAATGTGATTAATCTAATTCAGAAGGTGCTGGGGAAAGCCTTCTATCCCTATGCTTCAGACAGATGTGTTCGGTATTTCTTCACCTTTAAGTATCACTATAGGTGCTTATGCTTACCTTGGTCTGACCCCTACTTATCTGCATTTTTTTGGTCTTATTATTCCAAGTCCATTATGGGACTAGCCCCCCTACCAGCTTAGTCACTCTCCTTTCATGTTATTTTCCATTATAGAGATATACTCATGTCATTGGAACAATGAAATTGTCACTAATTAGACAGCTTCTCACAGACAGAATTTAAATTAACTGGGCTTGAACTACTGGATTTGCTTTTAGTAAGAGATAACCAGTCTCTCGCATCCAGGAAAAAAAAAAAAAAAAAAGTCAGAACTCATCTTCAGTTATTTTCCTTTCTGAGTAATCTTTTGTGAAGCAATCAAATATCTCCCTATGTTCAAAGAACAAATAATGATTTAAAACCCTCTATTACCGTTGTACAGAATCTCTCTTGGAGTGTCATGCACTGCTTGTGGTGGAATGATAAGAGCTTCATCACTGACAGACTACATCCATGCTCTGATTAAAAGTCTGCTTTTTGTCTCCATTTTCAGGACCTTTTCTTTACAATTAACTGCTATTCTAAGAAATAGCCCTTTGCTGGAATTCCCTTCAGAATTGTAAGAGCTGCATTATGCCATCTATCAGCCAGTTGTTGGAATAAAGTAAAATTCCTAACAATAGCCATTAGTAGATCATGTAGAGTCTCATCCCTCTTTTGAAACTTGAATTCCTTTGAAATACACTGTTTACTGTGCTTTATGTCAGGACTAGGGGGATGCATTCAAATGGATTACTGCAAATCACTGTTTTCAGTGGAATGTGAAAACAATGCACATTCTTCTGATGATACACAGCGCTGGTGACTACTTGTTGCAGCAGAGCTCTCGTTAGGGGTAGAAATGAGCCAAGACACAGACTCCCATTCAACATGAAAAGGGTCCTGGTTGATTCTTCTTTACAGCTCTGCCATCCTGACTCTGACTACAGCAAGCTCCTACTGCAGGGTCCAGCTGCAGACTCTGACTGCTGGCTATTTCCTGCTGGACCATGGCTGCAAGTGTTGGTTTGCAGACTGAACACAGCTTTCACCCAGCTCAGCTGTGACTGCAGGCTCCAACAGCAGCCTCTGACTCCATCAGACCCAGCCTGACCTCACAGCAGATCTTTTACTGCAGCAACTCTCTTCCTTGTTTTGTTCTTTGTGCCTCTCTGGATCATTCCTTCTTCCTCAGGGTTCCTCTGCCACCCTTAACGTCCTCTTTCTCAAGAGTACCCCAACTATCCAACCCATCCCTTTTATCACACTTATCTTTATTAGTCACAGCTGCAACCCATTAAGGGCAAGCCTGTTCCCCTTCTTTGGTAATTAGTACAACTGTGACTTATCAGGGCGAGGCTGCTTGTAATCTCTCCTACACCTACACCTACACCTGCATCGCCTTCTCTTCATTCAGCTTCACAGCATTCACCCCGTCTAAACTGCAAGTGCAACAAGTTCAGTCCGGGTACTGAATGTAACAGTTAAATGAGAGTTTCTATGTTAGGTAATGGAGTGGCTCAATGGGTATAATTAGTGTGGGCATGTCCTAGAAGGATCTTGCCAGGGATATGGTGAGTATATTTAAGGATACTCTGTGTCTTGCACAGTATAGATGTCATTGGGGCAACCTGTAGGTGGCAAGGAGCTAGTTATTGCACTGAAAATTAAAGCCTAGGCTACCTATATTCCCCCTGAGGTGTGGAACCTATATTTAAACAGCTATTCCACAGGAAATGGCTCCAGATCAATATGGTAGGCAATTCAACTGGACTGTAGTAACATGCCTTAATGTGAAGCCAGGAATATATGGTTAGTCCAGTTATGGTCTTGGGGGTTTAATCAATGGGTTATTAACATAGTTTCACTAAAAATAACACTCATAAGCCGAATTACCCAATTATTACAACTCATTCCCTATAAAAGGTGATACATGCAAATCTCACTCTTTCACTGCTCCTTTAAGTACTGAAGTTGTTCACCCGAGGTTGTGTTTCCTACTGTATGGAAAGGTTAGGCCTGAACAATAGAGTCTGAATATCTTTGCTGGGGAAAGTGTACTGTTGATGTTGAAAGGAGTGTGCTGCTCAGAGCAGTCATGGAGAAACAAGAGCTGGAGCTGTACCAAAGTACCTGAGAGGGAAAGAACTGGTTTATGTCAGACAAAAAATGCTTAGTACTGATGAAATTTTTCTGCTCCTAATTCTGCAAGACATGTCTGGTTGGGCAAGTGTTGTTTATCAAACAAAACACGTATTTGTCATGCTTGGACACTTGTCAGCTTCATCCTGCTAAGGAAAGGGTGGATGATTAGGTCGAAACAAAGGACAGGGTAAGAGGTGTTGTTGGTGTATTTTTTTCAATGCTTGACCCTTGTATGCTAGCAGAGACTATCCTTTGTTCTAGAGAAGTTTTAAACCGACTTATGTTTTTAGTAGATGGCATTTGACACCACTTACTTTCCCTTTATGGCTTCCAGCATCTCAAGTATCATTTGAACATGTTGGATAATGATGTATGCAGCAGTCTTGTGCTGCAGACAGCATCTGGACAGAAAGTCTCACTGGTGGCTCATAGGGAGACAGGCAAATCAGTGCCTGTGTGCTCTGGGCAGTCATTTCAGATCCAAGGCCTGCAAGGAACTACCTTCAACTTTTTTCATTTGAATCAATGCTAGTTCACAATTTGAATCACTCCTCTTATGAATGTTGCAGGTATAGTGAATGCATAGAAAGTTTCCTGAATACTAAGAAATTATTTTTATGTTCTTTGCAAGTGTTCAAAACGACTTGAGTCATCTCATATTGGCCATATATAGATGAGCATCTAAAAAACCAGATAGGACAGATGTGTATTTAGTGAGGGAATGAGAAGGCTGTTTCAAGACGTGTGGATTTTCACAGTAACCTGCCAGTACTGAGCAAGGCATGATTACTGAGAAAGTGTATAGCTTACTATATAGCTTTGAAAGACTGCAGACAGATTAAATAGAATGAAGTCTGGAAGAGTAATAGATGTATTACCAATATTTATACTAGCTATACTACTAATTACTACTTATACTACTAGCTAAGCCTACTAATTATCCTTGCAGGTGTAGAATTGTGTAATGAATCCATTCCCTATATGTGTGTTTCCTCATCCAAGAAGACATCTGGTAAGCACCAATTCAAAATCCAAACGTATCCAAACATGTAGAATGTGTTGATATTGGGGCGGGGGCAAAGGGACAAGATGCAAATGCAAAATAAGGAGCAGAATAAATGACAATGTAAATATAGTCTGCATGTTTACAGTCTCCTTCCTACAGACTGCAAAGAAACATGCTTCATCATATCAAAAGTAATGCCATTTCATTGTGATATGTGATGACAGGAATTTTTCAATGGCTTCTGATCCTGCTCAGGCCTTCTAATTTCAGCAATTGGTTGTTGGTGAGGTCATATAACTAATTTTTTTTGATGTACTGACCACTCAGAAAAGAGTGCACAAAGCACTTCTCACTTCTTCGTTTTCCTTTCTTTACACTCTGTTGGAAGGGCAATGACTACAAATTGCATCAGTTAAAGTTTTAACTAGATAAGCTCATATTATTCCTCCTTAGAGCAACTGTTCCATGAAATTAATCCAAAGGTAAAATGCCTTGGTAAGATGTCGCCATGTTTAAAGCCAATTTTAATATTTGTTACATAACTTTTTGGGAGTGCTCTCACACTCCTCTGTTGCCCCAGGAGCCACTGGTTGAAGAGGGACTGGATTCATCACCACATAATTTTTAGTTACAGAAATCACAGCAAAGTTTTTTGCCATAAGCAGCAGCCCAAGTTGTGTTCTGCTGGAGTTGCAGCTTCGCTTCCTTCAGAAAAACATGAGAAGTTTGAGAAAAGCTGGAAAAGAGCTGGGATCTAAGGAGATGATAGTGTGGCTGAAGAAAGTACTAATTAAAGTGCTTGACATTTTTTCTTAAAGACTGTCTTAAGTGCCCCAAAAGCGACTGCTTTTAAACCATGAGAGTTAAACCATGTTTCCAAGGAAGAACAGTGATTAAGTTCTGCCTTTTATGTGTGACCTACATCTGTGATCTTTATCTGCATTTGCAGGGAAGGCAGCTGATTACAGGGCTCCTCTCTGCTCTCCAAGGACAGTCAGACCAGAAGTAAAATGTAGTCTCTTTGCAGTTCTCTAGGCAAAAAAAACCCTTTATAAATATCTTGCTCTAAAAAGTCCAAAATAATGGAGAAACAGCTGATAGTTTTGTAGACTTTTAACCTACTGCCGCCTCCCTGAATCCTGTAAGATGTAATAAAACAAGAATCAAACTTCCCTAGGAGGCAGAAAAAGAAAATGAGGGTTAATGTTGGATTTCCATCAGGACAAAATGTTACAAGAAGTATGCTAGTAATTATTTCATAAGATACTTGCTTTGAGTATTTATTAAATACCTTTAAAATGAAGTGGTTAGAGAAACAGACCCTCTTGCAGAGCAATAAATCTATTTGGATTAGTCTGGAACCAGAGACAACTGGGGAATAGGAGATACCTACATAAGATTTGTACATAGGTACAGGATAACAATGACATTTAGTATCAATGGACTCCAAGTATCTCTCACCACAGAGAAATAAAATAAAGGGCTTATATACTTTAGAAAATGATAATACCTGACACTTTTCAGAGAGGATCTGGGAAAATGCAAAAAATCTCACTTCTGCTCAATGTGCGACTGGTAAGTAAAATGTAAACAAAGTCATGTTCAGAGTGAAGCATTATTGTGCTATCAGAAACCAATAGCACTGCCTCATTTGCATTGCAGTTGTGCACTGAGGTTTTGTCAGAAGTATGTCAGCGTAAAATAAATGTTTCTGAGAAGGGTGACAAGGCCATGAAAAACTTACCTGCAAGTGGCTATAGCAACTCTGATTTTCTTTTTTTTCTGGAAAGGGGACATGTATAAGAATGCATTAAAAGAGTTTTAAACACTGTAAAATGTGCTGTAATAAAATATGGACTAGCTAGCTCAGGAGTATTAGTCCTTACATTTCTTGAAGTTCTATCTTCTTTTAGTTCCCCTGTCCATGTCCCTTGTCCTGTTGTGTTCTAGAGGCTATTCCAGGTGGAACTTCATGATTATTATATCTTAGGAGTGTTCCATGGGTCAACTCATGGCAATTTCCATTCTTCTCATCACAATTTCATTGAATAACTGAAACACATCACAGCATTTAATTGAACTGTGAAATGTATGATTATAGAAAGTATCTGAGATTAAGACTTTAAAATACCAGATAAGATCAGTATTAAAAGTTGCCATTATAATGAACCTCATGGAAGAGATATATTAACATTCATGGTTTAAGGTATAAATCATTATCTATACAGTACCTATGGGGAGATGTTTGCTTGATGCAGCAGTCTTCTTTCTTATCTGAACACTTATGCTATCGTTGATCTGCCAGATAGAGGTTTATGCTGTTGTCTTACTGCTGACAGGTTACAAGACTAACATGTATTCAAATCTGATTTCAAATGGCACTGATATATTTTTGTTTTTTGTCTTACCTATCTTCATTCTTCTCTATCAGTGAGATCTTTCAGGGAGATGAAAATAATGACTAAAACCCACTCAGTTTCCTGTGCTTAAACTGATTTCTTACAATTGAACAGTCAAAGCATGCAGTCATACATATAGATAAAAATTATTATAGATATTCTGTGACAATCTTTAAAAATTCCCAACAAGCTTGTCATTAAAATCACCAGACTTCCTCATCACAATTTTTGTTGCAAGAAAGTTAGAAGAAAAAAGTCCAATTAATAATTTTCCAAAGGTCTAGAACTCCTTTTGATTTGTAAGCTGGACATTATCTTCACCACAAAGACTGATAGGAATTCCATTTGTTTCTTCATTGAGAAACAGGACAGGCTGCATCTCTCAGGTTTCCATCAGAGACTGATTCCATATTGGAATATTCAATATTCCATGTTACTTGAGTATCTCAAAGGTAACCTGGCTTACTGTAGATACACAGGACAGAAAGAGGGAGAGTCCCCTTTCCAGAGACATATTTTGCTTAGAGTGTTACAGCAGCAGAAAATTTCTGGTACCCACCCTCTCCCAGAAAGGCTGATAATATTGATGTGCAAATAGACAGAGATCATCATAATGCAGCATAAAGTCCACTTTGGGTTTGAAACACCTACCAGTACACTGGATGTCTCTAGGCTTCTCACCTAAAACTTCAGAAACTGAAAACCAGAAATTCAGGTTAAAAATACTTCTAGATAGAATTTTTTTTTTTTTTTTTTTTTTACAGTGAAAGGGTAAACAAATGATAGCTTTTCAAGAACATACTTGGATTTTAAAAATGTATATTTTAGTTGGTAGTTCTCAGTGACTTTGATTATATATACAGTAACTGTTTCCTATTTGCTGAGACATTTTAGCTTTTTTCAAAGGTATGAAATTAGCTGTATTTCTGTTCTGCTGATGCAAAAGCCAAAAAGTTTCCTCATTATCTTTTGCTTCAGTATCTCATTTTATTTTATGTTCCAGAGTAACTAAGCTTGTTAGGGAGTTTAAGCCAAACCAGCCAGATGCTCCTAACTCCCATAATATTTTGTGAAGTCCTCATGTGGAGCCTTGAACAATATGCAGTGTTCCAATAAAACCAAGCTGATCCTGAAACACCAAACAGATGATAAACAAAAGACAGACAGAGGAAGTGAGGGAATATTTGGCACTTGAGTCATGACAATCCACTTATGTTATTGCTTGAATTTTCACATTTTTTTTCTACTACTGGCTCCAAAGGTCAGTTTGACTACACGAGTTTTTATGCAATATTTAATTCTGTGAACTTGTATGGTTAAGACAAAATTTGTGGCCTATAGTTAATTGTATTCAAATGCTTCTTTTAAAAAAAGATATCTTCAACAGGAGTCTTAAGCAAGAATTTTTCCTTAGGAAGGTGAGATAGGAGTAGTTCTTAATATAGGAAAGCTATCTATCCACCAGTGGACCCAGTTATATCTCAGCCCATCTGCAACAAGTTCAGGGTACCATCTTCATCCATGAAAAGGTACAATTTGGAAATGGAGTGCATTGAAAAAGCCAAAAAGCACTGCTACAGACCAGGGAGAGTCATATCTCTGGTGAGCCAGGTCCACTCATGAGTCTGATGGGAACTTTGCAGATGTATGTTGTAGGAGATACATTTTGATGACCACCTATTGATCAGATCGAGAAAATGCAGTGGAAAATTTTAAAGGCAATATGCTAAACAGGCAGCTAGTAGGTCTGGGTGCCAAATTCTTTTTGGTTTTTGTTTCATTTCCATTCACTAATGTGCATGGAAAGTGCTGCCGTCTGTCAATGTGATTAGAATTATTTTTTAATACTTCAGCTGGTTTCTGCCAGCATCACAGGATTTGCATCTGATTTTATGTTGATTTAAATTGTTTCATAATAAAACAGAAAGGGGAAAAGTCCATACGCAAGTTCAGCTTGATTGGGATGTTAAAAAAAGTTACTAAGTACCATCAATTAAAACTTTACTGAAATGTGATGTGACTGTGCAGCCTCAAAAGCTGTATGTCCATTGCCAGTAGCAGGTCCTAAGTGTTGTGCTAAGATGGACAGGCCTCAAGACTGAAGTTTGTCAGGTTTGTTTTGTCTGAAATTTTCTCAATCAGTAACTTGACTTATCTGTGCCAGCACTTTCTTTAATTGGACAGGGTCTGTGGTTAATTTGTTTTACTTTTGTTTACTTGTGCATGGTATGCTGCTTTCTACACCTAACAGGAATTTGCAGTTATTTTAGGCAGCGTGAGATATTTATGGTTCTTATTACAATGACAATGTAGAGAAAAACAGTCCTGTTGTACAGCAGAGGACTTGAGGAGCAGAGACATAGGATGTGGTGCAGAGATGTACTCATGGGATGGCAGGTGAGGAGTCCCAGTTTGCACTGCAGACCTCAAAAACAGCTCACCTACTGTCTACAGAGGAAATACTGACCTGCACCTGGAAAAAAGTTTACTTTTAGGGCTAGGAGAGAAAGTAAAGAAATACAATTTCAGACAAGTAAAATGTAATATATACAGCAAATTTAAGATATCACCTGTATGTTACAGAAAAATGAAGATAAAGCAAAGGTGTAAAGGGGTGGTAGCTAGCAAGAGGATTGACACCAAGAGGATTATAGAGGGAGGAATAATCAGCATCATCACATTCTTCCCACTGAGGTAGGCCAGGTGTTGACAACCATGCCACCACAGCCATGAAGACAGAAACCTAGAAAGCTTCAATACAACACTGGGAAAAGGGATAAGAACCACATCTGTGCAAAAAAATTTAAACTGCATTGCTCTTCTTTTTCTGTAACACTCTTGATTTAAACTCTAAATGTTTAGATACTAACATTTCGGTTATATTCATAAATTATTTGGTTTAATTATAAAGGTGTGCTTCTTCTTTGCCTTTAAATAAGGTTTTATTGTAACAGTGTTAAAACATTACTTTATAACACAAATTCTGAAAAACAAAAAGTAAAATTAAGCATTACATAGGTAAGAAAATATATTGCTGCTAAATCTAAAACTGGAAAACCAAACAAGATTATGAGAAGAACACCAAGAAATATGCAACTGTTCCATACTTATGAACCAAAACAGAATGTTTGTTAAGATTTACTTGAAAAAATGACATATAAACTGCTTCTTATCCATTCCAAGTTTGTCTATTCACACATTTCTTTCCCCCAGTACTCTCTATCTGTTAAAGATTTGTTCAGCTTCTAAAGACCATTTAAGAGACTGGCAGATGTGGAAATGCTAAAACATTTGTTCACACTTACACTCCAATTTTCAGGAAAACTCATTTTAATATTTAATATTTGGCTCTTTCTGCAAAACTGTCTGTGCTTTCCTCTAATGTTTATTGTGCTCAAACGTTTAAATATGAGGGTGTTTTTGCAAAAAATAAATGTTGCAAATCAATATTAAACATTTCAGATATGTTTCTCTAAAAATTATCTCAACCAAAGAGAAATCGGGCTACATGGAAGTAAGAAACCTTTTCAGTCTTTTTCAACCAATTTTATATTGCACAACATGAGAACAAGGATATATTTGGCTTTGTATTTTGTGCCTCTATACAAGGCATGTGATGGTAAGTGCAATTCTAAAATGTCAGCACTGTGACAAAAGGTTTGAAACACACAAATCAGGAATTAATGAGGACTAAAAATTTAATGAAATTGAGATGATGTTATTTAAATAGTTCATAACTCTATCAAAAGTATTTAAGTTGCTATGTTTAGATATGATTCATTGATTGAATTAACTTACATGCAACAAAGTAACCCTTAATAAAATACAGTAACTTAAGATCACAGGTTGAAAGAAGAGTTGCAAATGGCCTTTTCTCTTTTAAGTCCTGTAGGAGAAAATTAAAATCAAAGCACCATCATGAATTCAAGACTACAGATCTTTACCACAAATAGATTTTATTCTGGAGATTCAGCATGCCACATTATCATAGTCTGGCAAATTTTATCTGTTTTATCCTCATTCATTCTCACAATACACCCAGGGCATCAGCTGAAGGGGAGAGGGAGAAGGAAGGTCAAACAGAAGGTAAATGACCAGCTCTGAGAAATACAGATTCTCTCAAAGACCTGGATTGATCTGGATTTATTCCACAGGCTTTCCTGGATTCATCTGGAATCATTAGATAGCTTTAAATACTTAAACTGAGAAGTGAGGAGTTCTGGTTATAATTTTTACACTCTAGCTAATTACAGTTGTTATCATAATCATAACGAATCTTGTAGCCCTGGCTAGTCACAGGCCACAGTCTAAATATTGTGTTGCAAGGTCTTGCAACTGAGTTTTGCCAAGTTTGCTCCCTCTGAACTGCTCCTGACCTGTTTAGAGATTGACTTTACTCGGTTTAGCTATGATTGGAGGGGGACTATGACTGTTGTTTTCTTCTTATTTTCATAGGGATGTATGGTGGCACCATGGTTTCAGTCTTAAAATCTTGTGACCTTAAAAACCTTGGGACCATAGGGTGCACATAACATCAGAATAAGGGGTAGAAAATGATTGTGAGTAATAATTGTAATCGTATTGTTATTATTGTTATTGTATTTTATCATTGAAACTGTTTTCCATATTCACATTCATTCTTTTTTTTCTATAATAAAAATTCTTCAGACTATTAAGATTTCAATAATACTAAAAATAATATCTTTTTCCTCCTTGTCCATAAAAAGATTCTGAGTTTAGCAGCAACAATGCTGTGTAGTAAAATTCTTATACAGGTTAATTTAATGCATCTACTTTGAAAAGAAAACGTGATGGATAAAGAAGTACCTCACATACCTCTGATGCCTGCAAGGTATTATGCTATTTCCATGTTATATCTGGTAAATTTTAAGGTTCATGTAAGTTCAGATGGTTATTCAAGTTTACATAAAACTTTTATAGTTTAACATAGAAATATAAGCAAAAACTCATTCTGAAACTAAAATTTTGTATCTCAAACTTAGAAATATTAGGGAACCTAGTTACTCAAGTTAAATGGACTTAAAATAAGTGTCCCAGGTGTACATTTATTGCATAGAAGACAAAAAATATATGTGGCAACAAAGAAAAATAGCTAAAATTAGTCATAAAAAACGAAAATATCAGACTAGAGGAAGAGCAGTAACAGAATTTCTCAAGGTCTCATCTAGCATACCTTTAAATTAATGAACACAAAAACAAAGCCTTGATGAAAAATGTTTATCATACAAAATTAAGAGGCAAATAAATATGAAGGGCAATTTGCATATAATGCAGAAAGTATATTATGATTTTGAGAACTACAATAATAGAAATGGGTTGGAATTTAACTGAAACATGAAGCCTTATAAAGAGGAAGTAATAAAAATATTTTTCACCATTACCTGGCAACTTATTAATTGGAAATCGTTTAGAAATAAAAAAGTCTAATAGAGTAACAGCTTCTGTGATATTAAAAACTGACATTATGATGGACTAATGAAAAAGTAGATGTGATTTTAGGTGTTTTATGTGGGAAACTATGTGCTGTTGGACAAAACACCAGTTAGAGAATTTTGGCTTTACCAACTTGATTACCTGTATTAAACAAAAATGTACTGAAATAGAAAGAGTTGTGAAATAAAATGGGCAGATAATCCAGATCATGAGGACTCATTGAGAGAAGGCTTACAAAGTTTTTCTGCACTAAACAATTCCAAGTCCTAAGGATACAACTAGAAGAGGAGGGAGGAATCACAAAGCATTTGAATAAAATGGGTATCTGCTGGCCAGGTACAGAAAAGTTCCCTATGATGGGAAGTTTTCAACCATCAGGGTAGTGAGGTTGTGGACTAGATTCCTATAATGAGTCATTTTCTTGAAGATATGACTGGTTTAAGGCATGACATAGTATCTTATTGAAGTGGTTTTCTGATGTTGTTTCCTTAGATCATACATTAAATGATCTGCTCTGTTATTTTTGCTTTTAGTTTTATACCTTTTTCAGGTTTCCCTGTTTGTAGCATTAAAAGGAAATTGTATTTAAAAGAAGAAATGTGTCCCACACACATCCCTCCCCTGCCAATAATATGGTGTGTATTAGCAGCGTTAGGTACATGTTGGTATTATTAAGAATGATAAGGGTTTTTCTCCATATTTTCCATATCCATTGCAAGTTCAAACCTGTAACCTGCACCACAGCTGAACTCAGACTAGGATCTGTTCCTTCTAAGTGTTTTATGTGGAAATTTTTTTCTCCTTTAAACTATGCCTCCAGAAAGTGTTTGGAATATCTCTTAGTACCATCACTCTCCTTGCACATGCAAATAGTCAGCTCAGTATTTCCTTATTAGAGTGAAGAAGGATAATGTGAAAATTGATGGATGACTAAGAAATATTCTTAGATCTAGTAACCTTTATTTAATGTGTCCTTGGGAGCTGCAATTTGCATTATCTTACAAGTTTTACCTATTCTGTCAATGATATCTTCTTACTCATGCTTATAGGGACCCCATTATTCTATCAAACAGACTTTGAGGGTTAATGCTAATAAAATAATTTAAAGACATATGCACTTTTCATATGTATAAAAGAGATTCACTCTCAAATATCATATAAAGCTTGGTATAAACTTCCTCTTTCAGCACCTCTCTAGCTCTAAAGTCAACATACATATCACCTCTTAAGTAAGTTTGCTCGTTTTAAAATATTTGTCTTGGTTTCAGGATAACTGCTGCTATCACAGAAACTCAACTTACCCTGTCCAGAAGTAATCTCCCAGTTGTCTGTCAGAAAAGGCATACACTTCTATGGATACTAAAATTTATTCAAGCTCCCATTAAAACTGAAGTAAGCTATGGAAGTATGAAAGTGTGATTAGTCAAAACCTATGCAGAAAAACAGATATTGTTCTCAGAGCTGTTCAAATATAATTTTCAGATCATCAAGAGAGTAACATCTTAAAAATTTTTAACTTCATTAAATTTTTAACTTAAAATTTAGAATATTTTTTCAATTTATGCTAAATAATGACCTTCCTTAGGTTGATTGTTGTTGTTAATATCAGTAATAATAATTTTAAGACATTATTGCTAATAATTTATTTAGATATTTTTGATATTGTAGTAATTATTTAACATAATTTTCATTCATAAAGGCAATAATATTCAATTTCACTACTTTTCACTGTCACATTATAAAGATTTAAATTGAGTAATTTTTTTTGATCAGGGAATGCTGCTTGTTTTCTCTGGGAAAAAGTTTCTCATAAGTATCTGTTTAGTAGCAGTGCTCTGGGAAAAAATCCAAAGGCGACTCTAAGATCAGGCAAATTAAAGAGATAGGATATGGTTCTACTGGTTCTGTGGCTCGGATTTGGTTCAACTGGTCAGCAAGGGAAATTAAAGGCAAAAAATATATACAAACTTCAAGATGCCTTTCCTCTGTCATACCTAGACACTACTGACTACAGCTATTAAGATCATTTAGTGTTTTCTGTCTGTGCTAGTAACATGAAGCCTCACCCTTCTCCAATAACTGTAAAAGCGTAGAAGCTCCTTCCCAAAAGTATCTTAACTTGGACTTTGAACCTAAAATCTGCTGGTGCTTTATCAAGCAGAAATCGATCTTGTGCCTTTCAGGCTCAACTCTAACTACAGGACTACAAAAAATTTGGCTGCAGAAGGCCAGGAAGCTAAAATATTGTGTAATGTGCTCCCATTGTCTTAAGACCTGCATATGCATGGTTGAACGATTTAAAGTCAAGCTCTAGAGATGTGAATGTAACATACCTAGATCCCAATCTATTCTCCATTTATAGTTTCCACCATTTCCTGTGGTCTTCCAGCTGCTGAGTGAATTCTGTGGGTTTGGGAGAGACACGAAGACAATGAAACTCAAAGCCTGGAGTTTAGATGTAGAAATGGTTAGCCCAACTAGCTTAAGGGAAAAGCGCTAATAATTTTTTTTTTTTTACTAGCTGAGTTTTAAAGAAACAGGAGACCTCTAGTTGGGAAAAGTATGGCAAATTTTTCCGTTCTTTCATCCTTTTCTTAACATGATCATTCTCTAATCCATTTTTTGCTGAACCTTACAATGTGGATTACATTTTTGTCTTGTTCTTATTGATTTTGTCCTGTATTATCTAAGCTGCTGAGTTACTGCATTTAGAATGGATTATGGTTTGGCTCTATCTGATTTATTTCACATAAAATGTGTTGGATAACAGACAGATCAATTTTCAATTTGCTGTATAAGATTCAGATCATGTCTTCAGAGCATTTTCTCTTACATACATATACAAATGCATGGACTGCCTCAAAGCAGAGAAACTTAAACTAATGAGATCCACACTGAAATTTTAAAAGTTTCTCTTACAACTTGATGGTAAGGAAGGATGGGTAAAATAGCATGAGTAAGAAACTAAGACTTTATGCAACATATAGCAGCAAAAGTGCATTTCCAAGAGGAACAGTTATTTTAAGTATACCCAGGAATTATTCCTCGTCTGATTTTATAGAAAACATAAAATTCTGAGTCCAGACAAGTTAATGGAAGAAGTTCAAATCCCTTTCAAAGAGCAGGATTTCATCTAGAGGGTCACACAGTCTTTCTTCAGGTAGGTAGGCAGACCCTTGTAGACCTATTTAAGTCAATACAGAGCACTGAGCTATGCAGTCTGGCTCTCCCTTGACTTTGATCATAGGAACATATATCAGCTAAAATGTAGATTAATAACATAGTCACACTATGATGCTTCTGTAACCAGTAAAGCAAGACAGGGAAAGAGACTTATCTTCAGAGAATAATTCTTGTTTTCCTTGTAGAGTATCTATTTCTTTCAACTGACCACAGCAGAAAACTGAAGGCAATTATTTTATTGATATATCATATGCACTCCAGTACCTAAAGATAAAACCATCAACACTTCTGACCACGGACCACATGTTCCATTTTCCTTTGTCTGTTAGCATAAAGAAAAGGTCTCTCTAATCAGTTTTCTAAGTTTAGGTACAGTTATCCAGGCAACATGACACCCTTTTAAATGACTAAAAACCCAAAAGGTTTCAAAAGATCCCTGCTTGAATTTGGAAAGGCATTCAAAAATGATTACAATTTTGATGGAGATCTGCATTCATGGATAATATAATGGAAAGATCCTGAACATATTATTTCATTTTACATCCACTGGCTCAAGTTGTAATAGTAACTGGGCTTTCATTTTGGAATTTTGATACAACTGCTGCCTGGAATAAATGTGAAATTAGTCACAGCAGATGGTCTCTGCCTATTCCTGGTGGGTGGATTTCTTTCTCATATATTGTACAGAAAAAATAACTCTAGGAAAGAAGCATGTCATAACAACCAACAGCTGTCAAGTGAGAGCAAAATAGCTGCTACACTCCACTCTGGGATGACTGTGCTTCAGAAGTATAGCACTGGGAAAGCTAGGTTGTATTTATAAAGCACAGTAAGAGCCTGGAATGAGAGACTCTAATAAATGTTAGATTTCTACATACCCAGTCATAGTAGTAAAATACTCATTGTAGGCTGGTAGTTACCATTGCATTTTATTCTGGTCTCTGGTTTTTAAAATAATGCTCCTTTATAGAGCACATTAACAATAGCTCTGTTACATACTTCCAGAAGGAAGACAAGGATTATGTAAGGAACTCAATTCATAGTTACAATATAGACTGGAAAAGAAAAATATGTGATTTCTAAACAAAATGGGTAGCATCCATCTCCAGCTATCAGTGTGCATTCATGATCTCAATTTGATTATTGTTTTCTTCAGAAATGCCCCAGTCCCACAAAAGACATACTTTCGTGTTCAAAGTGCATGATTTCTCATTTCAAAATCAAAATGTGTCAATAATAGCTGATACTATTTGGTAATGGGCTTATAAAACATACTCGGACTTTATAGAGTTTATTCCCACAGTCCAGATTATTTATTACAAATAATTGTTTCCAGTTTGGGTTGGGAAGAAAATGCTACTCTGGATAAGCTTCTACCACTGAGATTTTAAAACCAGCCCTAAAAAAGCATACTTGTTTGGTATTTATGAATTAGTCAGATTTTGTTAGAAAGGCACCATTGACCTTTAAATACATAAACAGTTGGAAAATAGCCATAATGATTTAAGAACTTGACAAACAGCTTTTTCACAATAAGAATGGAGCATCTCAGCTACATGGAAAGTCTGAGGGAACTGTGATTATTCAGCCTGGAGAAGAGAAGGCTTTAGGGTGACCTGACTGCAGCCTCCCAGTATCTGAAGGGAGCCCACAAGAAAGGAGCAGAGGGATTATTTACAGGGCCATGTAGGGACAGGGCAAGGGGGAATGGTTTCAAACTGAAAAACAGTAAGTTTAGATAAGATATGAGGAAGAAATTAATTACTTTGAAGCTGGTGAAACAGCAAAACAGGTTGCTCAGAGAAGTTGTGAGTCCTCCATCTCTGGGAGTGTTCAAGGCCAGGTTGGATGGGGCTTACAGCACCTGGTCTAGTTGAAGGTGCTCTTGCCCATGGCAGGGGGCTGAAACTACACGAGCTTTAAGGATTCTTCCAACCCAAACCCTTCTGTGATTCTATGATATAGGTAGGAGGTTAATAAATAAAACTGTTTACATGTCCATAATAAGTTTCATCTTTTCATCTGTGATTGGCAAATTAGTATCTGACAATATGTAACACTGATTCACATCTGTTTTGATACTTTCATAAAATAGATCTAATACAAGGGCTCTTTATTTTCATTGTGATTCAAAGACTCCAATTTATGCTATTTTATTAGCTTATCACAGCAGTTGCCTGAATGTGTAAACATGTTCTGAATGTTTAACATATCTGGTGATTTTCAATTGGTCAAAAATTATTTAACAAGATCTGGACAGAAGTCCAATCTTGAATCACTCAACTCAATGGCATGAGTGACTGAAGGCTTTCATACATCTCAAACTGCATTCTGGGAAAAGTTTAGTTTTTATATTCAGCTCATTTTGGCAGACGGGTACTACTGGTTCAGTTTGAATCTAGCCATCAGTTGCATCAGGTATGAAGAACTTTTTTTCAAAGTAGCAAATGCACTGTTTATAATTCACAGAAATCTTCCACATACCATTCAACCTCCTGTTCACATATATGTAAAATTACTTCTAGGGGCTATTTCACTCATCTACATAGTTTCTCTTCACAAAGATGTAGAACTTATTGAGCTTTCCATTGTAAATTTTCTGTTCAATTGAACATAACTTTTAAATTACAAATTAGCTATTTCTGTCCACAATACTGAATAATACTTATGGTAATATTTTAAAATAAAGATGAAAAAGCAATTGAGGCTTTGGAGTTGGAGACTCATAGCTAGTATTTTCTAATGTACAAGGAGATTCAATAAGGTAGTGGGTATAAAACAATAGTGAAGGCAAAGGGAAAGCTGACTTGAAGCTGATAACCCTGAAGACTGAGTAGTTCTGTGGCAGCTTCTCTATGCTGCACAGCTGTGTGAAAATAGCAAAGATAATTGTATAAGGGAAATAAACACATACAGCACATGACAGTATAACTTATTCTTTTGCGTAAGGGGGAAGCAAAACATTGTGAATTATACAGTCATCACAAACCTTGACATATTCCAGAACAACTGTCAGCCATTGTGTGAGAATGTTATGTGACTCCAGAGAGAGGGTTAATTCAGGCTAGGGCAACAGTTCATAAACAAATAATCACAGTCACCTAGGTAAGATTTCTACTTCTTCTTTAACATCT
The DNA here is from genome assembly GCA_037013685.1 of Acridotheres tristis. Lineage (NCBI taxonomy): Eukaryota > Metazoa > Chordata > Aves > Passeriformes > Sturnidae > Acridotheres > Acridotheres tristis. The sequence continues at coordinate 32,512,646 of CM072885.1, read as the reverse complement.
TGATTTTTTTCCCACATCATTAGAGTAGTTTTAAGGATTATTTTTTTAGGACAAAATCCTCAGGTTTTTCCTGCAATACTACAGTAATCACCAAGGAATCAAAGTGATATTTAATTTTTATAATTCCCACAGTATTTAGGTTTTTCATATGAGAATACATTGCCCAGAATTATAATTTAGTGTTCCAGACCAATATTTTCATCTTATTCCTGCAGTCATTTGCACTTCTGGATTTGTAAATTATCCTTGCAGAATACTAAACTTTTGGGGTTGATAGAAATCAAAGGTGAAGCGAAGCATACTTAAAGACTTAAATTTTGAGTATTATCATACTGTATACACAGCTCCAAAGGCACAGAAATAATTAACAGTAGTGCAGAAAAATGTCAGAAGTATAATTATTTGAATTAATTTTTAATTAATGTCTTTCTAACCTAGTTAAGGCTTAGACAGTCATACATAGTAATAAACTCACATTCTGTTGCTCTTTTCTGTGCTTCCTGAATAAAATTTTTTACAGTATGAAGACCTTTAAGATTCACTTAAGCAATTCACTACAAATCACACTTTTTCCTCAGTTTGTTGCAGTTTATTGGTGTTTCTCATTATCTTTGCCCCAAGAAAGTTAGGTAAAAGTAAACACAACTATTCTGGAATAGCTGGTTTCTCAGCTTTTTACATTGACCTAATAGTGGTCTTTCCTACTTTTCCTGCACACTAATTTCAAAATTTTCAGGGTCCTCAGAATAATCTCCTTTGTTTTTTCTCGTCTCTATTTTGCTCTTGTGTGGACAAGAACTATGTTTTTAAAGATGGACTGACTAGGCTTTTACCAGTCACTGTCCAGAAATCAGTCATTCATGAGGTCTTTGATCCTACAAAAAAAACCCTGAAGTGCAAGCTCATTATTAACTGAGAATATATTTATGGAGTCTGTTCTAGAACCTAAATGCTGCTGTCTGCAGTATTACTGTTCTGAAATTCTGATTTGTATCCATGTCTTTTACAAGCCCAGGGAAAAACCTCAGATTTCATATGACCTACTATTACTATTTTTCTGGCAGGGAGACTTTACAAGCATTTGGTTCATCTAAAGTGATCCATTTATGATAGAAAAAGGTTCATTTTTTTGTCACAGTCCGAGCTGGCTTGTACTGGGCAGTTAATCTGACCACTGATAAGAGAAGTGGCCTGGCCTAATAGACAGGCCCCCAGAGAACAGAGATAAGACAGAATTGGAGACAGACAAGGATGTGACCCAATGAGTCCCAGCCCAAGCTGCAGAGGCTCTTGGTCAGAGAGATGAGCAGCCTGAATTTGGAACCAATCACAGGCGCTTACCCGGGAACATTAAAAAGGATATTTAAGGTGAAGTGGGAGGGAAATAAAGGCTTTTTGTCACATGGATTACAGAGTGCAGTGCCTTCTGTCTCGGGCACTGCGCCAGTCAACGTTGCAGTTTTTCATTTTGCTTTGTGATATAAGGTGCTACAACTTCTTGATAGGCTGAATGAGCAAGAAGAGCTAATCAGTGCTTCTGCCCTTCTGTCCTCACAAAAACACACTGTTACTGGTATAGCAATTATACTGGGTAAGTCCAGGAGAGTAACACTTTTTTTCTTTTTCTTTTTATTTTACTCTGCTTTTAGTTATTCTAAAAAGTTAAAAAAGAAAACAAACATCACAACTCCAATTTATAAAGAAAAAATATTTTAGAAACTTTATTTCCCTTATTCTTTAATCATTATTTAAGTAGAAAGGACTTACAGCCTTGGTGGAACTTGCTACAGGCTGAAGTCTAAAAGACCCTCATTGCTGAGCCCCAACCATTTACTGAATCGTTTAAAAAAAGGGTATAATCACAAACAAAGACCCTCTAATTAAAGTTAGAAAGTGGTATGTTTATTCACCAGTGGGTGGCACAGGAGTCACCTCTGAAAGGCGTGACCACCCCGAACAAGGTTCTTTGCCATCTATTTATTCCCCACGATCTTACATACAATACATCTGCATAACCCCAGCACCTCCCATCCCCACCCCATATTAAAATGAGCCCATTAGTCCTTCACGTGTGCTCAGCTCTTCTCTTGAATTGGGTCAGTGCTCTCGAAATGGGTCAGTGGTCTCGAAGGATGAAGTCAGGAGAGTCTTCATCAGGTCTCAGTGACCCTCTGGCACGATCCAAGGCTTCATGCTTCGTGATTAATGGTTTACTTATTTTACGTTCTGTACGTAAATTTATAATAGCAGATAATTATACCAATTAGCTCTAGCCTAAGCATCTAGTAATTATTAACCTACCATTTACCTACCTAGCTTACATCTTGGTCATGGAAACTACTTCTACTCTTAGCAATAATCCCAACTTTTTAAAACCATGATTCATTACACTTCTTTATGATTTGTAGTATACCTGTTTCTTTCTTCAGATCAGTTTCTGCTCACTCTGATCAATCAAATCAACACAAAAATGCCAGCATTCTGCACTCCAGCTAGCTCAGTCCTATCCACGTTCAATGGTAAGTAAATGGCCCCTCTTTAAGCAGTTATCAGTTTAATTCAAAGCAAAGTTTTTCTCATAAATTGGAAGCCACAGATAGCAGATGAACAATCAAACAATTTTTTTCCCCATCCTGGACTTGTTTTAGCTTTTCTCTCACCTGCAAGAAGGGAAAAAAAACAAACAGTAATATAACAAAATATACTAATTTTCCATGTGGTCACATTTTGCTGGTGTTTAACAATTCAAAAGAGTACAATGTTCAACTTTTCTATTCAATGCTCCTAAGTTCATTGCCAAATTCATTTGGCAATGTCCGTGCTGTATGCCCTTTAGTAACAGAAAGTAGAATATATAATAGTATACTATGATTCAAAGAGATAAAAGTATCAATTATCACAACTGTTAGAACAGATTCAGCTACCCACCCTCTCCTGCTTGTTTAAGTGCACATACAATCGTTCTTATTTTGACTTCAGTTTTAGGCATCAGCCAGATATTTGGGTACTCAGATAACCAGGTAATTTCCCTCAAACGGGTGCTGAAACAAAACTGCACCCCAAACTGTCTGTGGTGACAATTTTTTATCATGAAAAAAGCAAGGGAGAAGAAGGTTTTAGAAAACCTGTCTGGTACCACACATGAATATTCACAAGCAAGGACAATGCATCCTGTATCTCTTGTCCATGATTACAGCTTGTAAGCAGGAGCTTCATCTACAGCACAAATATTCTTGTAACACCTTTAATTTAAATTTCAAATGTAATGATATTTTTTTTTAAATCGTGCTCAGTTGTGAGCAGTTCTCTGTCAGAAGAAAATGCTTCATTGATTAAATTTCTTGAAATAACGAGCTGAAGCATGTGAGTTGTTAGCATCACCAATCTTTCTGACCTGTTTCAATTTCTTTACCTTTTATTTACTTTTTTATATGTTTTCTTTCATTTAAGAGAGACATTGTACAGATATTTGATTACACCCTGGAATGTTGAAAAGAAGTGTGTTGATTATGAAATATTTTTCAAGTGAAAAGTTCTGTGCCAGCAAGTGGAATGTAAAGAGGAATAGACACTGTAAACATGCATAGTAAATAAATCTATTAATAGGATAACAAATTAAAATATCAAAATACAGTTTTCACTGAGGTGAGATCCCCAAGTATGATCATGGATATGTGTGCTTTACTATGCTTGTTTTACTCCCTTGACACCAAATTAAGCTTTCAGATAAGGATATGTTTGGGTGTATTTAATTCAATAAACCTGTGTGTTGTACGTACAGAAAGCAAGGATGTAACATAATTGTTAAAACTGTTACAGGTGAACTTCAGATATCAAGAATATAGAGAAAGAACAATGGAAACTTCAGGACACCATTGGGGGTTTTTTTTAGAAATCTGGCCTGATGTCTTCAGCAGTTTTGTTTTCCCTTACAGATAATACAGCATATTGGTCTAGACTGTCCTGCTGCAGTATGTTTCAGATAGGATGCATCTGTTTTGCTGTCTCTTTCTACTCTGAGCCAGTAATGCAGCACAGAAAAATAGAAAAGCTTTCTTTCTCAATCAAACAAAAAAATTTCTTTTATCATTTCTCTGTGATGTGTACATACATAATGGCCATCTCAGTAGGAAGGAAAAACATTCTGAACTACAATAAAAGAAAAGAAAATCAGCTGTCTGCATCAGCTTGTGCAACTAGATCAAATTGATTTGCTTTTGTCTTTTTTTTGTTTACAATCATCGTTTTTCTTCAAACTCTGTATATCAATGTCTATATAATGTAATTTTTGTGTAGATTGCAAACACTGTTATACCTGAATTACTTGCTGCAAAATGCACCAAAGTAATTGTTTGTATTTCTAGAACAACAATTCTTTTTCATTCCTTGTACAATTTCTTTTCAGTGTAATGATATGAAATGTTGACCAGAGCTGTCTCCTGATACCTTTTGAATATGAAACATCCCTAAACAAATGCTTTGTTGTGTACATGTACAGTGCACCATTTTCTAGTAGAACTGCATCCTGAGGGAGAGCCTGCCTCTGGAGGATGTTCTAACTAAATTGGATCCTGCTGGAGGGACTTTTTTATTTTGCTATTAAGTGTAATGGGAAGTAATTTCTTTTAAGAGATATGTTTGGAAAGGCTGCATATCTTGCCACAGCCAAAGTTGATGTTCCACAGAGAGCATGGGTGTGCAGAGGCAAAGAGAGGCTGCCGTGGCAGGAGTTGAATAAAGGATGAAAGGCTTGCAAAGGTGGTTGATATTCTCTCATAGAATAGAGCTAGTGCTGCAAGGTGGCACGCTAGAATTGCTATGGGGTAGAGATTATGATGATCTGTTGGCCAGACACCCACACTGACACACGAATCCCTCTCATCTTTTTAAGACCTTGAAAGTTCCTAGACACATAAATAGGTTTTCTACGGTATTTTTTGTGTTTCCATTTTGGAGCAGGTCATCAGACTAGGGATAGCAAACTTTGTCAGAAAATTAACTCTGCTTCTTACCTTCATTTGATAAAACCTCCATGCAAATGCAATCAAAGATTTATTCAGACTTGAAAACACAGCACATCAGTGTCCAGACCAAGAGAAATCCATGGACATAGAAATGTTATTCATAAAGCGTGGTTTTTTCACTTTAAGTTTGCTGAATCCCATTTTAAAACTAGAAGAAGGATTCTATGAACATAAAATATTGTCTTCTTTCAAGGTCTTTTTGTTATTCCAAAATAACTGTTTTTAGATGACAAATATTCAGCAAAAAAGTTTTTCCCAGACTGCTATCAGAGCCCAATTAAGATATTTTTCAGTATGTTCAAGTGTGTCTTTATTATAATTACATATTTTTTTATAACTGTGCTTTAAGAATAGATGTAGATTTTTTCCAGTCTTCCCTGGCACATATTAATGTATACACATGAACACAAATACATGCCTATATATGTAGGTATATATTTTTTCCCTGTGTATTTGTATCCTAATTCTTCTGTCAGCTGGAGTTCTGACAGTGATCTCAAGTGGATCAGAACATCATCTGTATTTTCAGCTCCTTTTGTGCAATTCTTGTTTTCCTATAATCCTGTAATGACAGGACATCGTCTGCTTTCTGCCCAAAGCTTGCTTATTCTTTGCTTATCTGCAGTTCTGCTGTACTGTATATCAATCTACCCTTTTGTTCATGTCCTACATTTCCTTTGCCTTTTTTTTTGTCCTTGCCTTTTTCTATTTTTATCTTCTGTTTTTAATCCCACTTCATGTTTCCTTCAGAGATTTTCAAAATGTTTCACTGACTTACCAGAAAATCCCTGCAGGGTTTCATTTTCTCACAACAGCTTGGGAAACTCTTCATGCTAAATTCATGTCACTTGAGAATTTCTGGCTAAATAGACAAGATGTTGAAGGACTGAATGTGGAAAAATTGCAGGTAATGACTAATTTTAATCTGATTCTGTCAGATATCATCTAATTACATACTAGTGGATAAGTGGATAAGAACAGTGGATAAGAACAGAACCCCCAGCATGAAATCCCCAACAACTTTCAGATAAATGAGGAAGCTCTGATTGCAGTTAACTCACATATCTATACTACCAAAACTGACATGAAGAGATATTTTCTTTTTCTTTGGGAAATTTCTTTGGGAGCTTCATCTCCCTATGTTATTTCCCACAGAAAATTCAAAAGTCTGACATTGTAACAGCCAGTCTCTCTGGCAGAGTAATTGTGCATTGGTCCGTCAGGAATACAAGGAACATCACCTTGAATTGCACACAGAGAGTGGTTAGGTGGAAGTCCTTCACTCCTATAATGACAATCTGTTGTGTTTCTTTAGAGTTCTAGGTTTGCCTCTGAGTGTTTGGTTCAAGGTTGCTTTTTAGAAAATATCTAGAAAGATCCATATGTATAAAAACACCTATTTATATGTGTAAGAAATCAAGAGTTTAATTTTCTTTTGGAGCCACCTTATGACTGTGTTTACAAATACAGTTGAAAACAGCCTAAGGGAAAAAAGAGAGGTATTTCAGAGATGAAGGATGTAATGTTTTTGTACATGGCCATGAAAAATAAAACTGTCATTTTATTTGCCCTCTCAAAAATACATACTTACATAGTTTCTTCAAATGTTTGTAATCTCAAAGTAACAATTTTATTATATCAAAGGAGTCTTAGGGGTTTTGGAAAGAAACATCTTTCTCACTTGGAAGTAAAATCTGCAAACACTTAGAATATGACTTCAACATTAGGCTGAATATTCTGGATGAGACTCCTATACAACAAATTATCAATAACTGTCATTCATGAGCTCCCGTGATTTGGTGCTTCCTGAATATCCTTTTATCTGACATCTAAGCAGTGATTTATTTCACTGACAAGAAATGTGACAAGCAAAATTTTGTGCATGTATTTGTCATTGTGATTATAGGGTTTTTTTCTTAGCACTAACAATATAGCTAAAATTTTTCTTATAACTTCTGGTTATGTATTTTATTAAGTTTATGAAGCTATGGATTTGAAACTTACTTCTTCACTTCAGTCTAGTGGTGTATTTATGAGAAAACTCTCAGACAATTAATTCAGATTTTCCTGACTAAAAGAATAAAAGCATGTAATGATTAGCATCTTAAAATACTAATGAGCAGTATTAACAGAACAGAAAACCAACTGAGGTGAAAAGGGGATTACACATTTTGCATACAAAAAGTTATTACTTCTACTGAACTGACCTGAGTTATAGGTTTGGTCTTATACAGCAATATGTGAGGATTTGAGGAAAAATTGAATCCATCTAAAAGCTATGAAAAAGACTGTTAGGTAGATTCTTTGAAATAGAGATTTCCTAAAGGCTATATGCTAAGCAAGAATAACAGCAGTTAAAGGGACAAAATTGTTTTTGACTAAGTAGAATCACAGAATAAGCCGAGTTGGAAGAGACCCATCAGGATCACCAAATCCAGCTCCCGGCCCTAAACAGGATATCCCCAAGAATCACACCATGGTGCCTGACAGTGTTGTCCAAACGCTTCTTGAACTCTCTTAGGCTTGGTGCTGTGACCACTTCCCTGGGGAGCCTGTTCCAGTGCCCAACCACTGACAGGTTGAAATGGGTCAATCTTTTGAATTGAAATGATTGAAGTGATTGATTCAATCAGTCACTGAAAAGGGTGAAGAACCTTTTCCTAATTTCCAATCTAAACCTCTCCTGACACAACTTCAGGTCATTTCCTCAGGTCCTGTCACTGGTCACCACAGAGCCTATTCCTTGTTTTCCCCTCACAAGGAAGCTCTAACTGCAGTGAGGTCTCCCCTCAGTCTCCTCAGGCTGAACAGACCAAGTGACCACAGCCACTCCTCATAGGGCCTCATCTCAAGGCTCTTCAACTTATTTGCTGCCCACCTTTGGACACTCTTGCATAGCTTTATATCTTTTGTATACTGTGGCACCCAAAACTGCCCCAGCACTCGAGGTGAGGCTGCCCCAACCCTGAGCAGGACAATCTCTTCCCTTGCCTGGCTGGTGATGCTGTCCCTGATGCACCCCAGGACAGAACTGGTGCTCCTGGCTGCCAGGGCACTGCTGGCTCAAACTCAATTTGCCATAGACCAGGACACTCAGGTCCCTTTCTATGTTGCAACTCTCCAGCCTCTCATTCCCCACTCTGTACATCCAGGGCTGCCTCATCCCAGGTGCAGAATTCAGTACTTTCCTTTGTTAAAATTCACAGAACTGGTGATTGCCCAGTCCTCTAGCTTAAGGTCTCTCTGCAGGGCCTCCCTGCCCTCACAGGAGTCAACAGCTCCTCCCAGTTTTGTATTGTCTGAGAACTTGCTCAGTATCCTTTCCTGTCCTGCTTCCAAGTCATTTATGAGGATGATGAAGAGCACAGGGCCAAGGATGGAGCCCAGTGGAACCCCACTAGTGACAGGTCCCAGTCTGGTGTCACCCCATTCCCTGTAACCCTTTGTGCCTGACTCATGCTCACCCATCCCATGATGTGTTTATCCAGCTGAGTGCTGGATGCTTTGTCCAGAAGGATCCTGTGACAGACTGTATCAAGAGCTGTGCTGAAATCCAAAGGGATCACATCAACTGGCTTCCCTAGGTCAGCTGGGGGGAGTTATCTTGTCATAAAAAGGAATCAGGTCTGAATAAAAAACTAGATCAAAAATATCATCACTCTGATGGCAGATATATATGTATATATTGTATATATGTATATATTGTAATATTTGGCTTGCATACACACTGTGTGGGTAAAAGTCAACTGAGATGATTTTTAGAGAACTGGGTTTGGGGGATTCTCAGCTGGTGAGGGGCTCACCATTCTTGGGATGGTGATCTTATGGGATCTGCTGCCTTTGCTGCAATGTGACATTATTATCCCATCTGTCCTGATAATTATATTTTTACATTGACAAAATAATTTGAATTGTAGGTAATCCAATTTCGTCAGGCTGCCTAAAGACTGCTTGACATCTCTAGTCAGAGATTAAAATATTGTGAGGTGCACAGTCTCTTGGTAGTAAGCTACAGCTACTGTGCACCTGGTCATTAGCCAAAGTCTTGAATCAAATGGATGTATGGGACCTCATACAGTCATATATGGGATCCATCAGAGAAATGCAGGCACCTTTTACTGGTAGTCATCTACACTGAAAGAGTCATCCAACGCTCTTTTCAGAGCTAGAGAGAAATAGCCACTACCAGGACACAGTGACTCTCATCCTAAAGTGGATGTCTAAAAGAGGTCTGATAAATCACTCTTCAAAAATGCTCAGTTCTCTCCCAGCTGTGAGAGGAGCTCAGCTTGGTCATAAAGCTTCTAAAGTTAAGTAAAATGCATCCTACCTCTGGCATCCAATTTATTATGGTCTTTTTTATGGGATATGGTTATATTACAGATTTACAGAATACTTCCTAAGGGGTTTTTTTTTATGACTTTACATATTTTATTTATACACCTTAGCAGAGAACAAGCCTACTCTTACTTACAGAAGACCATGACTGGCCTTTTCCCATCAGCAGCAAAGAGCAGAAGCATTTAAAAGCACCCAGTAGATGTTATCTAGTACTTTCTAACAGGTTAGAACTTATAGATAAATGCCAGAGCCATGAGTTATAGTAAGTTTCAGTTCTATAAAGTAGTAAAAAAATATTTTATGGTATTCTTCATATTGTCTTTTCCCTAGCTAAATGCATTCCAAGTTTTTGGCTTACATACAGGAGCCAAAAAGAAATTGAGGATAAGAGCAAACAAACACATGATGCATGTCTTAAAGAAAAGGTCACAAAATTATTTGCAGCTTTGTTGTCTACAGAAAACTTAAATTCACTAATATTTATACTTTGACTCGACATCTGAGAAATTTTCTGGCAGGCAGTTCTGCTTGCATAAAGACAAGACTATTATCACAGGAATTAGTAGAGAAGTTGGAATTAGTTTTCTGCATAAACTCTCCTTCAAAAATTAAAGGTTTGGGTTTTATTTTAAATCTGGCTACAGAGAGGTTAGTGATTCAGATGCCAAAAAGAGAAAGTCTCACCAGAACACCTAGGATTTATTTATCTCAAAATTTTAATTAACGCTTCTCAGAAAGAACAAATCACAAAGCAAAACAGGTGACAACTCTGGCTTATTCTGCAAGAATAAAATCTCCTTTTATAAAATCAGAAATTTGTTTATTGTATTCCAAGCTTGACTGTACCAATGATCTGAACCTGAGACAACTTTCTTCCCCTACATCAAGTGCAAAGTTAGATTCAATGATTTCACCTGTGTATTTTAAGTGAAAAACAAACATTGGAGGGTTTGGAAAAATATCCAAACCATGGAGGGGTTCCCATCTTAGCAGATGAGTTTTTAGATGGCATGGGTACAGATCAGGAGTAGAATATACAAAAACCAGTTATTGTACCTTGCACACTAGTGTGTCAAACGTTTATCTGCTGGTCTGGGACTTTGGCTTAGGTACATGGGGGTTTTTCAAGGGTGTGGTTAGGGCGTAGGGGCCAACAGGGAACCAGGGTGGGAGTGACCAAAAGGCTGACAGACAGAGAGAGGGCAGGGGGCTGTCCTAAGGAACAGAACAAGGGTTGTCTTGACCTGACAGAACAGGATTTGTTATCAAAAGGAGATAACTGAGAGGCTTCTCCTGTCTTCTAACTGGGCGTGCCTTTCAAGGTCTCCACATTTATCCTTTACCTTTCATTTTCTATAAAGCTAGATCCTTTTTTAAGAAAGAAATGTCAATAACCTACATTACATTAAAAGTTTTGTTGTATTTTTTCTTTAAATTTTGCAAACTTTTAAAATTTTTTATTACCTCTAAAGATTGATGTCTCAGTAACAGAGATTCAAGCTGATCTTTCCTGACTCCCAGTGACTGCATCAGAGTTTCTCCAGCTAAGCAATGCCTTTAAATGTTATTGATTTTACATCTTTTATGTTTCTGTTTTCTAAGCAGTCTTGCTTGTAAAAAAGAAGTCAAATATTTCCTCTTTGGCTCTAATAAAAATGACATTAAGTGATGAAATACACTGAAATATGTCCAGGCTCTGAATCCAAAATGTAAGTCACAGTATCTGTCAGTTGCTGCAGTTACTATGTATACAGGTTACTTTAAATTAACTCTATAAACTTATTCGGAGCTATAATGACATACCCAGCAAAGGAAAACTGTTTACAAATTCACTCAAATTAAGTATGTTTTGCTTCTAAGTGTTTGAAGTACCATTCATATCATCTTTGCAGAAAATAATTTATCCGTTAATTCTTGATATCTTTTACAACTCTATTCCAGATTAATATATTTTCAAATATTAAGAAGTACAGTTAAACTCATGACAAAACTTTCAATATTTTCCACTAATATGCTTCCAGGTACTGCTCAATGCTGCAAAAACCTGTTCTAAGGTTTGTCCAAGATCGTGACTTGTAGGTCTCTTGACATTGACACCCTCCAGCACATGGATCTCACAGTGTCTTTGTGGAGACTGTAGAATGAATTTATAGAAGTCTCTGTGAGGTGCAGGGTCTGCATGGTGTGATATAGGAGACATTGGATGAGAAAATATATTCCAAGATATCCTTACTTTAAGGAGTTGTCAAGAACAGCTTGTATACTTTCTAGGTATCTCTGTTTTGTGGGAGAAGTTTTTTTATTTTTATAAAGTGTTGTGTTGAACTGGGAAAACTTATTTTGTATTTTCTTCCTTTTCAGTGATGATCTTTTCCCAGGACTTTTACCAGCCTAACTCTTCAGTGGCTTTTCTCCTAAAATATTTTAAGTCTTTTCAAAACAGGACAAGCAGAAAAAACCCACAGCAGTTTGTAGCTGAAATTTATAAATTATAGGATAGGGATTTTGATAAATCAGTAATCAGCAGAGATTCTCTTGCTGGTCCAGACACAGGCAAGAAATATGTGAAAAGTTAGAAAATATGTGTTCAATCAGATCTTTCATTATTACATAGGGGAAAATATAGGCAAGCTTTAGACACACATTTTCTAAACTGGACAATTATCAATTGCTCCTACATTATCTTTAATAGCACAAACAGAAGTGTGTTCTGTGAAAGACTCCACTATTTACATGTTAAAAGGACGACTGGAATAAAATGAGCTGTTCTCTACACTTCATTAATGTCTCAATAAAATGGGAAGTACAGTCTTTGAATGGCTGGCTGATTCAAAAGAGCATGCAATTATTTTAAAAATAAGAGTCCATAGAGAGAGTGTAGTAGCACAATCTAACCAAACAGAACAATATGCCGTTGATTTTTGACCTTCTAATGTTCCAGGTTGTCAGAAATTTTTGAAGTGACCTTTTATGCTGCAATATATTTGCCGGTTTTTGTGTCAGCCTCTGATTTTCCCACCATGAGAGTCACACAACTGCTGCTAATGTAAACTTTTCACCTGAGCAATTGATTTAGGCACATGCCTGCATACACACACAGAGAATAGCAATGCTTTGCCAATATTGAGAGAATGAGAAGTGTATTGTGTTACAGATTACAAGTCTCTGTTCCTCTTCATCATTCAGACCCACATTTGAAAAATATTTTGCATTTCAGACAAAAAGAGAAAGCATTCCTCAAAGTTCAAAACCAAGACTCTAATACTTCCGTACTACATTTTTAATGTACTTAGAAGACATGAATTCCCTTTTCAAATTGAATAAAATCCTATGATAAATGTCAGTTGTCTCTAGAAATGTGTATTATTTACCTTGATTTCTTCACTATACAAATAAAAATTTCAGTCTTTCAATTTCTGGCTTCTAGAGACTTTTCAATCGTTAATAAATTGCTTTCAGAGGCCTATCACATTAATTCTTTGAGGCGAAAGATGTTAGAAGGGTATGGGATAAAGAATTTAAATTAGGCCTCTGGCAGATTTGCAGAGGCAATTTAAAACCAAATTGTGAGGCTCTAGCTTCACATGTCCACTCCTGTGAGAGGTATTCAATCTAATTGAGCTAGGCTGAAAGTATTCTAAATTCATAGAAAATCTTATTTTGCTATGTAACAGCCTAAAATCTTACTCTAACCCCTTCTCTCTGCAACCTTCCCACACCCCTTCTCTACGTAAACTTCCCCTCTCAACAGAGGTTTAGCTGCTTGAGACCAAGGGTTCAAAGCTCAAACTGATATGATTCAATTGAATAACTTTGGCTTGGACTGATGAGGAATTTGTAAAGTTGTGAGACAGTGTTGCAGAAAGATCACTGGAGTCATGCAAGGTCAGAACTGTAAATAATAAAAAAAATCACATCAGAGATAAGTTTATTTTCATTTCCTGTGCCCGTATGAGTGTTACTGGCATTATCCAGGAAGAAATAAGACCGTTTTAGAGGTGGTTGCTGAGTAAGAAATCAGGTAAAGGCTATGTTAATTCTAAATTTAGACTGCAAAGTTGTGATGAGCTACTATCCATGAATATGTTAAATGCTGCACAACTTCTCCTTACCTACTGGGCTGCATGCACCAAGATCCTGGTCTTTTTTATTCTGTAAATATGGTCCTTTTTGGAAAATAACAACTATTCCTCGTACTATCTTTATACTTCATGAAAATATGTTTACTGAGGAAGAAGTCTGCTGCAAAGTAGAGGAGTGGGGCTGGTGGGCTGCTCAGTGTTGTTTCCCCAAGATTCTAGACAGAACAGACAGTGGAATCACAAAGGAGTTCTGGATTTCAGAGTCCACAGTCATTAGAGGTGAGAGACAGAAGACTGAGGAAAACAAAATTGTCCCCATCCTAGATGGCAAAACTGGGAAAACCAGGTCTCTTCTGGCTGTGGCAGAAATCAGAGCCTGGGGGTTGGGGTGGGGGAGCAGGAAGGTGGGAGGGGTGGGAATAGATAGGGGTATGCCAGGACCTGAATAAATACAACTGAAAGGATTGGGGAAAAAGTGAGGCAAAAGGTCAGAATAAATTAAGGAAGATTTTACACATGATTGAAGAAATATGTTATTTATGTTAGCACATGGATGTGCTAACATACCATGCTGGACTTCTATACATGGGTCAAATTACATATGATCCCTTAATGCTTTAAAAAGCTTTTTTAATACATATGAGACAAAATGGCAAGGTCTATCCAAACTGTTTGTTCCTGCTATAAGTGTCTCAATGATGGAGGCTGAGAACCCGAGAGAACCCAAGCACAAGAATTCACCAAATAAAACACTAACGACTAAACATAAAAAGCCAAAGTAACCCAAGCATCGTAAATTAACTATCTTCTACTAAAAATTTTATTTTCAAATTTTTGACTAAAAAAAAAATCTTCTCATCTGTCAATCAGAAATTCTACAGAAAGAGTATAGCAACATGAAAGGCGCATTATAACAACACTTGTAGCCCTCTTGAAGAGGGTAAGTCAAGGGTAGTGGCAGAGGACTGTGCGTATTTTATGATGCTGGAACTGAAGAGAGAAAAAATCATGAATAAAAGTTACATACAAAGGCCAGAGGATTTGTTTTTCATCATGCATTATTGCTGGCTGTGCTGACAGACGTGTTTGTGCATATGCCACTGTACAAAAAAATACAAAATTCCAAAAGGGTAGTTTAAATATATGTCCACTTCCACAGAAAAGTAATAGGAAGACTTCAATTGGTTTCTTAGTTAGTTAGTTCTAGACAAAGGTAGGATCAGTGCTCCATAAGCCATTTCTGACAGAAGTTTATTCAAGTTGTTCCTAAAAATTTCAGTTTCCACATTTCCTGGCACTTATCATATTCTATTCCAGAAAGTTTTCCAGATGTCTACTATAAATCTCACTTGTTACAGATGAAGCCCTTTACTTTCACAGCTGGATTTTCACTTTTACCACACAGCTTTTTTCCTCAAGATGAAACTGTCTCTTCTCTCTAAATTACAACTTCTTCAGTCTATCATATAGTTCAGACCAGTGTTGCTTCTTGTCATCTTTTCCATGCTCTCTCAATGGCTCATTTCTTGCTTAGAGCACAGCACCAAAATCTGTACAAAATATTCTTAGTGAAGCCTTATCTGTCACTAGTGCCCCGAGCAGAAAGCCTGCTTGACACATTGACAGTACCTCTGTGCCTCTTTACTACACTGTAACGCTATTCAGTCATGATCAGTTTGGATCCATTTTAATGTCCAGACCTACTTTTACAGTTTTGTTTTCCAGATGTATAATTCTTATTCTACAATACTGGACCTGGTTGTTCCTACCTGTGTGTAAATCCTGGTGTTTCTCCTTGATGAAATATTTTTTTCTTTCTCATGTAGATTTGAAGTTCGTCCTAGTTAGATGCCAGCTCAGATTTAAAAAGCAATGTTTTCTTCCCTGTGTATATATATTTTTTTCCTTGCTTATATATGCAATACTGTGTATCAGTTAAGTGCTCATTTATCTTAATTATGTATAAAATTACAATGTTTAATGTATTACCTAGGAATCAAATCAAGCATTTTTTGTCACAACAAAAAAATCAAACTGAAAAGTAATTATGCACTATTGCCTAATCCAGAAAAATTTAAATGAACTGTTTGTATGAGGACTACCTAAACAAGGATCCTGCCAAATCAGGACTTTGATTTGGGTATCTTTTAATTCCAAATTCCTCAAAATGTTTTCACCCCTATTTTAGAGAGCAGAGGCAAGGTATTGCATACATTACTGATTCACAATACTACTTTCCCAAGATTTTTTCATTTTATTTAGGATTAAACCACCCATGCATTTCAAACCACAAGAGTGTACAAAGCATAAGAATGTTTCAGCTGTAATGAAAGTAAGAAAAATTACATGTGTTTATGGATTAGCATTAATTTCTAAATTATCCAGGAGCTGGGACTGAACATGCATATTGAGAGAACAGAATAATTTTTAATCATATATCTGCTGCACCTGGAAGGAATTTTTTTCTCCTCATCTACAGGACTAGCAGGCATTTCCGGATAAGAACTCCTTGCAATATTTACAAATTAGAACATGAATAATTGAAAGTGTTTGGACGTGACTATTCATTGGAGAAATGGTATAGAACTTACTCAATCATCTGCAGTGAAATATATTTCCTTCGTGTGCTGCATAAATATTTGATTAACCACTGTGCAAAACATTAGTAAAGGATCTGCTCAGCATGAGACTGAAACCTGCTTGACACCAGTAAACAGAAGGAATAAACTCTGCCTGGTGGGAAATGTTCAAAAATTTCAGTCTTTGTTATTCTGATCTATTGAGTTGACAAGAATAATGAAATAAGCATTTAGGATGATGGAACTGAAACAAAAAGGTGTAGGCACCAGCTTTTACTCTAGGTGACGTGTGAAGTCTGGTGTTTGGTCATGGTATAGTTAATCTGGAATTCACATTTCCTTGCCAAGTTTCTGAATCACCAGTTTACCCGAAAAAAGCCCCAACCATAAACAACTCAACAAAACAAAACCCCATAACAAAACAAATAAACAAAACCAGCCTTGTATTTTTTGTGGGAGGGGATGCGGGTAGTCTCTATTCACATGTATTGTTCTTAAAGACATTTAAGTGGCAAGGGCACTTCTTAAAGTATGGATTACTTCTTCTCTTACTTACCAATACTTTAAGTATGGGTAATTTTATGGGTACATAGGGGGAAAATCATCAAACCTTTGACCATTTCTAATACTGAAGTAAAGATTTCAGTTTTTGGTTAAAAGTGCAAAGTGACTCCAGCTTTTCCAGTTTAATTTCCAGAAATAAGAAACACAAAGAATAGTTCTGAGAGATATGCTGTAGTGTTACCTGCAAAAAAAAAAAAATTGAAACAGAAAAAAACCACCAAAGCTATTTCTTAGAGACTTTCACCCCAGTATTTCAGACTAAAGATTCTGAGAAGTGATGTGGCTCAGGGAAGTCGTGAAGGTCAGAAAAAACTAAGCAATACTGTGAGCACATGGAGATTTCCTCCTGACTGTTGTCACAGCTTTGAGAGTCCTGTTATCTCCATGGTGTTCCACTATAAACCCAGAAGACTAAGTTCATACCTTTGTCAAAATGGAGCTCCTGAACTTGGAAATACAGGACAACAGAGGGGAGCGATTTTTGTGCTAAAAAGCAATTATTTAAGAAGCACACAATATTCACATTAGTGCTATTAGGATTTTGATGATTAACAGATATGGTGAGAATATGGCACTACATATGTGCCAGTGGGACATCATAGTATTGCGACATTCTTATTGCAGTCCAACTCAAATCAATGTGCAAAACTCATATAAAATACATCTTTAAATGTTCCTCCTCCCTGTATTAAATGGAAAAGATAAAAAAAGCCAATATTGCCTAATACAAACTAGGTTCTTTGTCATATGAAATTTCACCTCTTCATGAAAATGGCAAAGTAAAAGCCCATCATTTTTCAGTATTTGTCTTTATTCTGACATTATTATCGAGCTATATTCACTTAATTATCTAATGAAGCATAATCCAGTTGAATGCAGTGTTTAATATATTTTGTTATATTGCCAAAAATATTAAATTTATGGAATAAATTAAACTAGTTGAATTACCTCATTTGTTTTAAGAAAAGGTTATATGTTTGAATATGGTATTCTGTTTAATTTATTACATTGAATTCTTCACTCATCAATTAAGTCACAGTGAAAGTAAAAATGAGAATCAAAGGGTGAAAAAAGACTAAATTATCTTCCCATGGTTTTTCTCCAGTGCTTACAGAGTCCCAAAAGAGCTGAGAATGAAGAATTACAGCTGAAGCAAGGACACTTTCCTTTCTGATTTTTGTTCACCCAAAGCACGATTATTTGGTAGGCCTATTCCAATTGTATTTTGTATTTTTTATCCCAAGTAGCCCGAGTCATTTTGTATAATGTAGTATTGCACCTCTAACTTGATGTCATATGAATAAATGTCAAAATACCTAGGATGGCAAAAAAATTAAAGACTTTTAGACTATGTTCGGCTATGAAATCTCTTCTGATATTTATGGGATATGCTTAATAAGAAATTGTTTTCTACAGCTTCTAGCCCATTAAAAGCTCATGACAACAATGCATAGTATAATTCAAGACACACAAAAAAAAATTTTGAAAATCTCTGCTTGGCAGTTAGCAGCTAAGAAGCACTGTAACAGAGACTCTGCACCATAGACTTCTTGACTGGATGTCTCAGTTCCCACAAAACATGTTGCCAAGTGTGACATATTCTAACTCTTGCAGACAGGGGCACATCCACCCACACCTGCTCTAAGCAAGGTGAATCTGAGCACATTCTGTTATTGTGTTTGCCATAATAAAAGAGATGGTCTTGCACTGTCTGTGCATTAATATCTCCACTTCTCAGCCACATTCAGTTTATCTCAAGCATTGTGTCATCGCACTTCCCCCAGGGAACAGAAAACTGAAGAAAAGAAGTAACAAAAGAGAAACCTAAGTGTCCTGTCTATGTCACTTTATTTAATAATTTTAAAATATTGTAATCTTTGCTACTCATAAAGATCCTGAGCACTTGCCTAATTTTCTTCTCCAGTATATTATATTGTGATATCAAACAAGGGGCATCTTCAAAAAGGAAGTAAAACAAGCATAATGTTAAAAAAATATTGTGTCCAGAATAAAAGCTAGTTTAATCCACTGCAAAATGAAAAATAAATTTAAAACTATGCAGATGCAACTTACTAAAAAAACAAACATGAAATGTGAACAAAACTATACTAAGATGAGGATATTTAAAAATATTTTGAAGAATTTTGAAGAAATTAAGAGAAGCTGTGGTTTCAAATACAGTCATTTCCTAATCTATTTTGAAATCCTATTTTCTACTAAAATGTTTAGATTCTGTCCCCCAAAATACATTTTAAATACATCTTGTATATATATAGTTTGAACATTCTACATTTTGTTTCAAAGTTAAAAGAAAAACATACCCTATAATCTTAATTAAAGAAAAATTCTGAATTTGAAGTAGCTTATCTGGTACATAAATTCATGTGGTCTTTTTGGTAGCCTTCTGGCAACATAATTGAATTCATTGGTTTATTCAATCACTTTTATACTCCCTTGTTAAAAGACTCATGTCTTTAATTTCTTTTTCTTTCAGTACATTATTTTTCTGTGTCATCTCTTCAACTCATTTCAGATCTCCCTGTGTTCCCACTTATGAGAATCTTTTTCCCTTCCTGTACAATAGCAATAACATACTTAATTTTAGGTTTCTAAGCTGGCAAATTAAGGTTCCATATCAGGGAATACAAACGCCAGTGTACCATAGGCACCAATGTTGTTTATGTCTGGGTAATGTGAGTTGGCTGCAAGCAAAAATGTGGCAAAATGCTTATGGGAGCCTGAATAGTTGATCAAAGGATGAATGGATTTTATGGTAGCAGGTAGGCTTTGCTGGGAACCTGCCTGTGCTTTTCCATGGGTTGCCCTGCCTTCATCATCCTTCCCTCCCTCCCCAGGTTCTCACTGCTTCTGTGGCTGAGGATTTCTGATCTACTGCTCAACAGGCTCTGGCTACTCTCTTTTATCTCTCACTATTATCTATTGCTCTGCCTAAAACTCTGCAATGCACCCAGCAGAGTTTCTGCAATTGCTTTCCTGAGAAAGCTTCTCTTTGCTCTTAGCCTTTGAAACTCTCATTTCACTAATTTTCATTCCTATCACCTCAGGTGGTCTTGATGTAACTTTCCCACCTGCTTGTACATCACTTGCCACACTCTTTAATTTCACCTCACTTTGCCATGTTATTTTACCTATATGGCAGAATGATCTCAGTGGATGCCATTTTGCTTTTGCTATTTGCTCTGATCCATATAATAACAATAATAATAATAAAAAAATAATAATGATTATAATAATTTTTAAAACTTTACACATTTTGTATTGGAAAACACATAAACAAATAAGCAACATTCACTCTACCTCAAATACATTCCTCAACAGATAAAATAAATCCCCTTCTTGTGAAAGTCTTTAATGTAGCCATATTTAACATATTTTGCAATTATAGGTCTTCTATAATACTTACAGAAGCAAGTTAACAATCAACCTTCAATTAAAATCTAGAAAGTACAGCACTTGTAAAAATATTACCAGGAAATGCAACATTGTACAGAACAGAGCTCAAAGTCAACATTTTTTGTGTGTGCTCTATAAAAAGTACCATATTTAATGATTCAGTCCTCTGCTGTGCAGAGTGTCTCCTGCAGGGTGCCAAGTGCCTTCAACTCTTAAGTCTGTCTCTCTCCAGAAGCATTGCAAAATTGAGCTATAAAGCAGTAAGGTACTTCTTTATAAAATAATGCTCTCCATTTGACTTGAAAAGAAACCTTTTACAGAAGGAATGAAAGCTACTGCTGAGACATTCTTGACAGAAAAGCAAGTTGATTCAAGTGGCCAGTTCTTATGTTTTTGCGATCACAATTCATCAAATCTTGGTGATCAAAAATGATGGAAAAGGAAATAAAAGGGAAAAATACATGTCATCTAAATGGAGCCTTGAGCAAACCCTAGACTTCATGAAGTTTGACAAGATTCAAAAGTTTGATGTTTCAAAGTTCTTAAAAATATATTTCTTTATATATTGAGAGGCACTGTTTCCATAAAGTTATTTTTTTAGAAGGCCATTTCATTTCTTGGTTTTCAGGTAACATTCCATGGTGATCTATCACTCCCAATTTGATCATTTATGTCATGTTATGTTATCTTTCAAATTACATAATAGAAATTGTTGAACAGGAAATAACAGAGAGAACTTCAAACAAAAACCTTCAGGCGCATAAGGGGCTGGGTCTCTGACATAGTGAAGGCACTTGCCACCCACTTCTTGGGAGCCACTATTCTGTCATGCCATTGAATCTCCAAAACATTGGAAAACAAGGTCTGATCCAAGACAAAAGTTGTAACGTCCACCACCACTGCATCAATTCTGTGTGTAGGAGACCAGAACAGAGTGATGGCTTTATGGACCCTAAAATGGGTTTTTCACCCTTCCTCCGGGCTAGCTCAGGTGTTAGGGTGAATTTTTCCCGGGTCCAAGCTTCATGGACATAGATATCAAAAGAGGCCCTTTTTCCAGATAAGGTTACAGGAGTTATTTCTTGTGGGTAGTAAGGGAATGGAAGGGAGAAGAGGGGCAAAGAGAGGGGGAAGAAGAGCAGGGAAAGAGCGGGGAAAAAGGGGAAAAAGGAGAGCAGGGAAAAAGAGCAGGAAAAAGGGGAAAAAGAGGAAAAAGAGACAGAGGCCAGGGCGTACTGACCTTTTCTAGGGTCTGGAAAGGGGGGTGGGGAGAAATTGGATCCCAGCCAGCCCTGTATGGCCAGGAGGGGAAAGGGGACAAGACACAGGGCACAGCAGGGGTTACAGAATGTACCATTTACAATGTATCTAGGAAATGCAACAACAGAGAGAAAGGGGATTAGCAGGTGGAATGCACTGCTTAGGATAGGCCAACATGTCCAAAGTCCTACACATCATAGTGCTCTTTAGGGCATTTTATATACACACATCTTCACAGACAACAAGATCCTAGCTGCAAAGCCTTACTTCTGAAAGCCGAGCCATTTATTTTTTCATCTTACATGCCATCTCCACCCAAGCACTTGCAATCCAGAGAACAGACAAGGAAGACATTTCATCAAGAAACTTGAAAAAAAATTCTCAGAATCCCAAAAAAAGCAGAAGCTTCCCAGTGTGCTTTGAAATCGATCAGATGGTATATGATGGTGCTGAAAACACCTAAGTTTTAAAAGTATTTAAAGTTAAAAGCTCAATCAATGCATAAACACTTCTCTGTTCTTGGATAATTTGTTTTGCTGCATCTAGCTATGTTTGACTTCTGGTAATTCTTATCTTATTTGATTACTTTCTCATCTGTAAAATTTTGTTTGTCAAGCAGAGTTCTCCTTCCATTCTTTTTTTGTGTGCATAGCTTAATCCTAACATAATTTTACCATGAATAAGCACCAGAATGCTTCTGTGTGATTTCCATCATCTTCCTACTCAGGTCTGGGTGTAGATTCCAGATAATATTGCATCTTCAGCTTCACAGGCATTTGGAAAATAAGGATAGTTCACAATTTCCCACTATTCCAAGGGATATTTGGCTTCAGTTATATAAAAATTATTTATATCTATAATGAATTGGTAAAATATAAGAATTAAGTTACAGATTTCAGCCTTGTTGAAGTAGAACATCCATAATTGTCCATTGTGATTTTTAATGTAATTAATTTCTTCTTATCTAGGATATCATTTAAATCTCTAGCATAATCCAAAGTGGAGACCTTATAAGATGGTTTAATGGATGGTCAGATTCAAGTCAGAAGACACAGTACGATGAGAGAATCTAGTTAGGCACAGCTACATTCCAATTATTTAAAAAAGAAAAGAATTTACTATAACCAGGAGACCTAATTCTGCATAAAAATAACATCTGGAGGATTTTTTTTCCTAATCTCTATTTTCATCTCTTGCTATTCATGTCAGCATCAGAAAAAATATATTGAATATGACATCTCACTTGCAAATATTCTCTTTTTCCAGATACTTTTGGCCAATGGCTTATACTCATTATTAAACTTCAGTCAGTTGTCTAGGTCTGGTTTTCTTTTGTATATTCTTTTCTAAATGGTCACCACCACACTTTCAGTCTCAGCAGGAGCCTGAAAATTTTGAAAAACTAATGACATATTAAGCAGAAATCCTGAGTTGACCAAAGTTTCTATGTGGGAAAGGTGACTTATATTTTAACAAACTATATTTAAAACATATGTATAATTTTGGAGAAGAAGAAGAGTGCAATGCTGAATGTTTTTGATTCTGACTGAGAGGAGGGCACAAGGGGATGCCTTAGCAGGCATTAGGTTTCAGGCTATACTTCCGTATCTGGAATGGATAGTGGATGTGGGCATTAGTTTAAATGAAAACTTCCTACTGGCATACCAAATTTGTAACTACTTTCTTAGAAAGTATACATAATGGAGATTATCTGTTTTAAGCTTGTCAACCTTTATTCGATAAGCAACTAAAATTAAATAATAGGTCATTTAAAAGTCACAGGAACAACTCATAATAAAAGACTTTTAATATATGATTGGCTGATATAATTTAATATTTCAAAATTCATAAAATATATTATACACAGTTGCTTTCTCCAGCAGTGCTTTGAGTAGATTTACCTTGATAAATTATATAATATCCTAAATTAGGGTTGAAAATAACAAAACCGTTATCATATAATAGCAAGTTAGCTTTGTAGATAAATCATTCCTAATGATTTTCCAATATATGTCACTTCTATGATTCTAATAAGGAAAAATAGCATATATACACTAAAATTTTGATTTGCATCTGTTATTAGAATGAGAAACTAGTATGTAATATGCCATGATTGTTCTAGGACTTATAGATCAAAAAATATTCTTGAGATAATTGTTGATTATTGCCAACTACTAACTGAATAAATAATGATCCAAGGACTTTGCAGAATTTAGGTCTCAAAGAGAGGGGATTATGAACAAAACATAGTGCATAAAACTAAATGTTTGAGGGTTCTCTTTCTTTCTCTTTTAACCAAATCCAAATCTTGTGTACTTCTCTGCATTCAAACAAAACTTTGAATTATAAAAGGAGATATTTTAGAAAGGGATTTGAAAGCAAAGATACAAAAAAAGGAAGGAATCATCAAAAGCCAAAATATACTTGTAGAGATTCCGCATTTTATTGATAGGCAAGCTGCCTCTGTAGAAGGAGTGACTAGATTGTTCAGGCTAAGAAAGAAGGTATGATAGAGATCAATAAAACTGCTGTCCCTTTCATGTCTGGCCCAGGGGCTTTCTGTGCCACACATCACAGAAGGTTCTGAGAAAATTCTGCGGGGAAAAGATCACTCTCAGCTACCTGATCTTCACTGAGCATGTCCAGCTGGCCACTGTCAGTGCTCGGAGGCTGTATTGACCATCTGACCACTAAGTGCCCTCTTCTACAGATGCTTCTTGAAAGCATAGGAGCACCAGTATATTGTGTAGTAAAAATCACAGCAGGAATATAACCTCTGAGTTATGAATCTCAGCTGTGGAGGAATAGCATGGGAAGGGAGGCAATGTATCATATAACTAATTCTGCATCTATACTGAATTCTCCAATAAAAAAGTTTTTACTCTTATCCTCTGGTCCTTAACATTTTATGTACAATCTTCTTTATTACCAATACGTTTATGAATTTAAAATGTCTGGTTTTCCTCTGAGGAATCTGTGAAGAATAAATAATAATTACTAAAAATCATCATTATGTCCTATTCATACCCATCTGGAGTATAGGTGTATATACCCTCATGGTGGCTGGATGCAATAAAGTATTTGGTATATAAAAAACATGATCCATACCAAAATAGTCTACTCATACCCAGCAAGAACAGATGGCTGTAAGGAGTTATGACTGGTCACACACTGCTTTAGACGACATTAGCCAATAAGATTAGTATTCCTCATAATGACTAAGATGCTTCTAAATTTGCTTGCTCATCACCATCTGCCAGGACTAGGGTTGACCAAGTAAGTGCAAAACAATAAGAAATTTAGTGCATCTTTTCTTATAAGTCCAGTTATAGGTACATACAATATCTGTATCCATTGCATTGTGTAGGCAACAAATCCAACAAATCACCATTGATCATCATTGGTGAAGTTTCCCTCCCCAGAACAAAATTTTTTTCCTGATTTCCCTTCTTTTAATTGGTTCAAGGAAGATGATTTTCGGGATCATGAAAGACTCTCTAATACTCTGTGTCACTGGTTCAAACTATCAGGAAAAATATATGTGAACAGCTGGTATTGCAGTATTATTATGTGACCTCTTTCTTTCCCAAGCATAATTCAGATTTTTAAAAAAAAACAATTAATGAAGTGGCACAGTAATGTATGTAGAGAAATTTCTTATGTCAAAATATGTTTAGAAAGGACAGTTAAAGTGTGTTTTTATCTTATATCAAACAATAATATAACACCTGGAAGAACATTTTGCAAATGGAGCTTAAAAAAACCCCAATCTTTTTCCACACTAGGCAGGTATACTTCTTATTTAAAGCTTTAGAATTCCTTGAGAATGACTGCTGTAGAGAAGAAGGGGAAAAAAAGTAGACAGAAGAAATCACAGAGATGTTAACTTGAAATATATGTAGTTTTCTTTTCCAACATCTGGGTTTAATTTCAAACTCCACAAAGTGCTTTAATCTTGAAATCAGCATGACTTGTGGGACAGTGAGAGCAAAATAAATATGAAAAGAACATGCTCCTGGAAATGACTGCGCAGCAAATTTATTTTAGTGTTTAGAAATTTATCTCAATATTCAGACAAAATTTTCTTACCCTTAGTTTCATCCTGATACTCCTATCAAGAATTCAACTTATATAACTACAGATGATATTGTATTACTCAGCTCTAAAAAAATTATTCCCAGATCTTTTTGTCTCCAGGAAGCAGTAGTAGATGGTCAAGTATCATTTTAAGATTATAATTATTAGTATTTTTTTGTTCATTATTAGTCATAAATTTGTGAGTATGAAATGTCACCTTTTTTCTGAACAAGAATTTTTCATTTAAAGAGATTTGTCTTCAGTTGCACTAATCACCTTTGGCATCATTTTATAATGAATTGTATTTTTGGAGGAGAAAGAAAAAAGGTGAAAATATTAGAAGGAAATAACTGAATGAGTCCATGCTGTTAATTAATTATTAATCAGAAGCTGATGAGGTGACTTTCTCATATAAATCTCCACAATAGGGCTTCTATTCAGAAAGAGTAACTTTGTCTTTTATTACTTTGGGTCTATAAATGTACTGATACTGTCTCTACAGTTAGCATAAATCTGCTCTAATGAAGATGGTGAAGTGTTAAATAAAAAGCTCTTTTTGTTCAAAAATACTGCTCATTTTCCTTATTAGCTATTGTCAGTATTTATGGTGCTGCAAGACATCAACACTGAGGGCAGTTAGCATTAACATTCTACATCTGGTGAAGTGTTTTTTCATTAACTCAGATTAAAGCTCAATTGAAAAGCTGGGCAAACAAGGATGCAAATATCTGGCATAGCTGAAACTTACAGCAGAACTCGCATGCTCATTTCCACCCTCTGACAAGAATCCTCTTGGTCATAAGTCTACCCCATTCCTAATTTTGAACTACTGGTATTACCTTCTTGCTTCTTGTCAGTATGCCCTTGACTAATGCAGATATGCTGCATTTTCCTTTTTTTCTTTTTTTTCTTTTTTTTTTTTTTTTTTATGCTGTTTTGTTCAGGGCAAACTGAATATACTTGTTTTTTGTGAGACCCAGGAACTACTCTAGATTTATGCATTCTACCACCTACCACCTTGGAAATATTTTCATATTACACTGAAATTAAGCATTAATTACTGAGTCACTTCAAAAAGGAAAATCTCTATTTCCTCTATTTCCAAACTGCATTCCATTATCTATACACTCACTTTATATTAAGACATTGATTATACATTAGTTTATGTCTGCAGACCTCATGAATATGAAAAAATGCTTAGCTATTACTGTTAAGGCATGTCATAGCAGGACATTTTTGCTGGCAAAGGTAAAATATTTTGTAATGCCACTGAATCCAGTAGCAGATGTCTTTTATTAATTATCTATATGAGTTGGCATTTTGCTCCACTGCCTCATAGCTGATCCTTAAATTTCGTGGGATTTAAAACATTGTTTACACAATACTTGTAAACTGGAGAAATTCTGCCCTGTGTTTTTTATAAAACTCCTTAGAATTGAAGCATTTCATAGAAAATAAAATTACTGGATCATAAAACTCTATAACTTCAGGCATTTAAATTCCTAAATGTAGGCCAAAACATCATGGTAAGGCTTAACGTAACTGAAGTCCATTGGGATGTAAATTTCCAACATTAAATTTCCAACATTAAATTTCCTTAGGTGCATAGAGACCTCCTGGTTACTTCTAAATCTGTTTCAGACGTGTCTGCCTTGAGTCCTTTGACAAGTACACTAAGTACTTGTCTGGAGAGCTTAAGCAAAATATCCTCCAAGAACATTGTGCAGATTAGGTCACAGAGAGAACAAAATTAAACAGTTGAGAATGATGTTTTAACAATCTTTCAGATAACAAGTAAACAGTGTTTTCAGGATACAGACTATCTTGGTTTTTTTCCATTCTCATTCTGTGATTTTTGATATTTCATCGAGAAACGCAAAATACTAAGAACTTGTAGGTGCAAGTATGATAAAAATTTGGGTATTCCCATTTTTCTTTTTCTTTTGATGTTATTCCACTTACAGGGTGTAATTAAATATTGACTCAGCCAAAGACCATAAGCAAATTATTATAAACTGGTCAGTTTACATGTCGAGTTGCAGGGAAACATGGATTTTCCTTTCCAACACAAATTAATAAAATATTGGTGAAGAAAGAACTGGAACCTTGATTCTCTTCTCAAGAATGAGTGCTCTAGTAAGTGTAATTAAATCAATCTTTTTGGAAGATACATATTTTCTTAGGCAAAGTGGAACAATACCAAGCAGGCAGATTGAGGGTCCCTCAGCTCATCTACCTGATGATTAAAAGACCCTTCTGGGAGATACAGCTTCCAATCTTCATGGAGGGATGAAACATTTAGCATGGGTCTCCCTGGGCTGAAAGGAATTCAATTACAAATTTGTGTTTAGAAGTACAGTCTTCAAGGTAGGCCGGTACTTAAATTGTAGGGAACTAAATTATTTACTCCCCGTCCTCAGCATCTTAAATTTTCTTAAACAATCCTTTAGTCAGTGTGCTTGATTTCATGAACTTGACAGAGGGCTATGAATCCCTTCTTTCAGTTCAAAATAAAATTTGATTTCTTGACTTGGTCATAAAATATTTGCACAAGCTCCTAGAGTCAGTGAAAGATCAGGTACTCATCATTCACACAGTTACTGTCCTTATGTCAAGGCTGTCTTTCATTTTGCTCTCTCCAAGAAAGATGAAAGTAACACAGATGTGAGAGTCTAGGTAGAAAACTTCCTCATATTTAAGGAAAAAAGATTGAGTTCCCAATCCATGATTATTTGACTTTGAATGATTCTAAGAAATTTCACTCTAAGACAGCATATGTTAATATATTTTCAGCAGTATGAAACTGAAATCCACTTAAAATTATCTTTGCAGGATAAGTGGGTGAGAAAAAGAGGGTTTAATGCCAATGTTTTCTTAAACATCATACTAAATTTATAGTATACCACATTCTTTCATCTAAAAAGGAAACCACTGTTTCTTGTTTCTTGTTTCAATAAACTGCTAGGAAATCTCTTCTATTTCCTATGTATTTCATTGTTTTGAAAAAAAAAGATAAGCTGTTTTCTTTCAATAGTCAGGTATAATGCATGCCCTTTCTACTTGTCTTAAATACACAAACGAATTTCCATCTGTATATAAAACACCTCTTTAGACTGCCTAGGACACAAGTCTGCAGCCACTGAAGAACTCTGCTTCATTGGTCAGAAGAGTCACGGGCTAAACAGCAAGGTTTTTAACTTTTGTTTCCTTGCTTTTCTTAATTCATTCTGGGCTTCAAAAATATCTTGACAAGATTGAACTAAATACACCTGTGACTGTAAAATAACAGTCCTGAGTTGCTTAGTGTGAGAGACTGGATATTATATTGAATCACTGAGTACAGTAGTTACTTTTATCAGAAAAATTAATGACCATGAAGTCATAGAAATTATTATATAGGTTTATTGCAGATAGTAAGCTTGGGATGGAGAAAAAAGCTAAGAACAACTATTTTCAAAATATTATTTTACTTTGCCTTTCTGTCCTCCCACCTGCCCCATCTGCAAGCCGAACTTTTCCCCAATGATAAGCACATTGCACAACAAAAACTTTTTGTATCAGCAATGAACTCTTGGGAAGTACAAAACTCTTGGAGAGCCCAAGACTTTTAAAATATTTAGCTTTGCTCCCTCACAACATATTATTTTTAAAACCTATGATAACAATGTCAGTATTACTAAACACGCAATGACTTTAATAGGATTTGTATTTAAGTAATATAGAACTCTCCTCTACAGAAGAAATATTCTGGAGGTTAAAGATTTGTTTTGAGTGAGCTTGTCAGTTTGCTTAATTTTGGATTCAAATACAATAATACAAAGTAAATTAGAGCTGCTGTACTTCAGGATTAGGGTGTCACTAAAATTAGCTGAAAGTCTTCTTTGAGGCAAAGGGAAACACTAATCTAAAATATTTTGAAATAGTGACAATGGTGTATATCTTTAAAATTATTATTTCACATCTCAAATAACAAAGAGCCTCAAATAACTAAGAGGCTGACAAAGGTAAAAAAATCAAAGAAATATGTAAATGGAAGTATGAGTATAAATAAAATGGCAGTGTGGAGAAAAGTAGGACCCATAAATGTAATTGAACCTTTGACTCCAACAAATAGATATTATTTGAAATACAAGGAATGTAGCTCAAAGAAGTTGCACTATACCTGGACTTTGTGATCTCTCCTGATACAATTTTTTATGGTCTACTATAAATCAGAGCATTCTTCTTCTGCTCAGCTTCTGGACCTAAAAGTCTGCCCTGAAACTACATGTTGGTGTAAGACAGATGGGATTTTGGATGAAGGCAGTATTTGGGGAAAATTGAATCCTGGTACCAGCCATAATCAGAATAAGTCTGACTTCCTTACTTCAGGTAAGATTTCTTGCCTACTTGCTTGCTTGAATCTTGCTTTATTCCCTTTGAATAATGTCAGATTTATTTCAGCAAAAGGAAGAAGAAATGCTGCCAAATACTATCAGAGTATAGTTCTCTCAAAATCAAGAGTTCGTTTTGTATTTTCAAGTATAATGGTGGTCCAAACTAGCATAAACTTGTATACTCAGCTAAAAATTTGAAATTTCTTTTTAATTTTTTAAAATAATTCCTTTAGATCAGTAGAAATATTTGTTTTAAATTTTTAAAGTATTCATTAATTATATACTAAATACAGAGAGTAGCTTTTTGAAGGAAAAAAATATTGATGAACAGAATTTCTTCCTCAGTAGAATTTCTACTGAGTTGTCATATTTCTATATAATGTTTTGATCTTTATGAATGTGTTCCAGATACTTGGTCAGAAACATATTATAAAAATCTTTAAATATTTAATGCCTTTTTCAAGCCCTAGTCCTTCAAATTCTTTAATCGGATGTAAATTTTAGCTGTAAAAGAGAGAAACTTTACATTCCTACCGTTGGGAAATAAATTTCAGTTGTGTCATTAAATTTCACCCTGAAGGACAAAAATCCAGAAGACAAACACAACATCCTCATTAATGATCTGGATCTTTTTAGGTCTAATCTGTTTGTAAATGATCACATTTTTGTGAGTCAGCTTTTCACAGGGTCAGAAACAATGCACAAGCAAACTGCCCAACCAATATTAGCAAGGAACCCTGAGCAGGTGCTCCATCTGCAAGGGTGGTGGGGAACAGGGAAACTCTTGCAGCCCGTGTGGTAGGAGGTTACAAGTGGATTTTTATCTGTGAGAAAGGAACAAAAACATGTCCTGTTGAGTTCATTGAGTAAGGTGGGGTGTGGGAAGGGCGCCCTTGTTGATCTAATCTACAGAGTCCTCACTTTGAGGAGCTGAAAGAGGAAAAATATGTTGTAAAAATGTTCATTTTGAATCATCAAACAGATAATTTGAGTTTGCACCTGTCTGATGTAAAGACGTTGAAATTTTAGAAGCAGTGTCACTTCAGGGGATGTTTTGGACATTATATATTATGTCCATGAAGAATTTCTTGTACAAGAATAATTGAAGCTGAATTGAACTTGAAACAGGGATTTTTTAGAGTTGAATATACTTGAGTCTGAAAGGAAATAAATATTCAATATTATAGGTGTCCTACTTTCTAAATAAATTATTGGCAATGAAACTGAACCTGAATGCTGACTAATTCAATTGATTCCTGCTCTCTAGATGCATCAGCTAAATACAATTATTATACTTTAAAATTACTTTAAAATTGTTTTCTTTCCCTGGCAATGCTGTTTACATCTGTATTTATTATATGTAACACATTTAAACTTGCAGTAATATTATATTTTATTTTATACATAAACAGTATGCAAAAAATCTGAGTTTAAAAACAATTTAAAACACTTAAAGGTTGTCAGTGTGAGATAGTTAAAGCATCAGCTGAATCTGTATGGGGTAAATTGTCCTTGAAAGACACCAAGACAGTTTAAAGGGGAATTTATAATCCCTCTCTTGGGTTTGACAATATTAATTTGTCTCAACTATTTCAGAAGTGCCCTGGCCACGGTGACACTTTCCTAGGTGCATTGTAATAAGGTGATACTGTGTCATTTAATGAGATGGCACTCAGCAGAGAACAGTAACTCAAAAGCAATTGTCATAGAATATAAGGTGATCTGTTACTAATAAATGAAAATTGCATGTTCTTTATGAGACAAGAGTAGTTATGTTGCAAACAAACCATAACACATTGTGAGTAGAGGCAATGCCATTGAAAAACCTGATATATAAAGCTGTACAGCATTGTTTTCTCAGCTACACTAGCGTATTTTTACTATCTGTGAATTGCTGAGAGGTCATGTCTGTCATCAGATTTCCAATGTTGTGGCTGTTTGGTGTTGCTCTTACATGTAGGCAAGTATTACCAGATTGTCATATTCTTAGAATATATCATTTTAGGAAGCACTGCCCTTGTTTTCTAAAGGTGTATATCCCTTAAACAGATCTTGGCAGCAAGCAGCAAGGATGCTTGGGGTGCTGGAGGAAAATGATTCCTAAGCAGGCTGAGGGTTTCAGTTATTAAGCAGAAAAAAGACCAAGAAAGCACAAATTACTGTCTACCCATATGGTAGAAAGAACCAAAAGCAGCCAAGAGACACTTTGCATCAAAGTGAAAGGAGGGCTGAGTAATTTGGTTACAGTGACTTTTTGTTCAGCAAGGATATTAGCTGCCACATATTGAGAATATTTTTCATCTGCCATAATGCCAATGTTCATATCTTCATGTATTAAAGTTTTCTCAAGGCTATTTCCATGGGATTGTTTCAGGCCTAGAATAAGTGACAGCATTTACTGCACAGAAAATAATTAATTACAAAACAGCCAAGCTGCTGAGTATATATATTATCCATGTATTCTTTTTAAGAAACCCAATAGTGCTTCCACTGGACTGGCTTTTGATCTATGCTTTTCTGGTAAGATATTTATACTTATTAGGCCACTTTTACTCTAGCATAAGATTGACAAGTCCAATGGCACTTATTCTTACTTAGACTGTGGTACTGCAAGGAAAAAGGCAATTACTCCCAGCTAGACAAAAGAAATTTTGGAACAGTATTTGGGGCAGTAATTATTTTAAATGTTTTAAACTACTAAAGTCATTCAGAGACAATACTCTTTTTTCTGATTTTTACATTAGATCAAATTGACCACGTACAGGTGCTAAAGAACTCACAAAGCCTTCGTTGTATCACTGAACCAGATCTGTCCTCTTCAAGAACTGTGAGGCATCCTATGTGCTAGATTAGCATCCACTATTCAAGGTAGCAGAAAACTTCACATGCACTGTGCTCATAAGATGTCAAATACATACAAATTATGGTAACCATATATTTTTCAATCCATTGCAACCCGAGATATTAAAACTTTTATTTTATCAGGAAAAATTGACAACAGGCAATGACAGAGAATGACAATAGATTAAGTAGAACACTATTAGAATTGATCTAACAATGTCAAGGTAGTTAATTCTGTTTTGGGTACAGATTCTTGGTAGTAGTTCATGCAGGGAATAAAAGAATTTGTATCTCCTATGTAGTTGCAGGAAGTTCAGGACACCTGCAGCAGGCAGACATACAGATGTGGAGTTCACAGATATGTCCTTACTCCACTTGAAAGGAACAAACCAGTATCAATTACCATTTTGGTCTCCTCTCTTCAACAGTCACTTCTGTTCAAATGCTCCTACTTGAAAACTGACAGCGATCTGAATTATGGCAGTACAGTCTCTGAAAAAAGAATTTCTTTTAGGAAATCAAAATCACTTTGGCACTTCTGGGTCAAAACCCAAGTGTTATTTTCTGTTGGAAAAGTTATCATAATTTCACACACTACTTGCAATATCAGTGTCAGAGACCTCTTACCAAGAAGCCAGATTCACTCCACACTAACCTGATATTCCAAACAGCTTTAGTCTTTGTGGTATGAACATAACCTGTTTCTGTAGAAGGTATGAATAAATTTTAAATGTTAAAGATAAACATTATTTTTGTAAATAATATATTATGCAAAAATTAATTATCATGCTATAGTAACTCCTATTTTAGCATGAATAGCTGCCAGTGAATAAAACTCTTCCTTTCAAAGCATATTTTGTTTTAATTTCCATATTTTCTTTCTGATAGAGACTGCTGTATACACTTTCAGAAAGTTGTTCCTTCTTTAAAATCTGAATGTGTCTTCTAACTTAATAGGATGCACCCATGATGAGGAGCTGGTATGTCATTGCTAGGCCACTCTCAATTGTCTTTGAAAGTTCATGGGAGTTGGAGGAGGTTCCTGAGGATCTGAAGGCTTCTGTCTTCATAAAGGGCAAGAAAGGAGACCCAGGGAACTACTGTGTGGTCAGCCTGACCATGATCCCTCGAAAGGTGATGGGCCAAATAATCCTGGAAGCTATTTCCAAATCTATTAAAAAGGTTTAACCACCAAGCCACCTGTGAACAGTCAGCACGGACTATCCTGACCAGCCTGATAAATCAGCCACTGCTGGTATACTCCAGGGGGTCATTCCAGAAAAGTACTGACTTAACTCTTCATTAATGACCTGGGCAATGAGACAGACTGCACTCTCAGCAGGAGGGATGATACACACTTGGGAGGAATGGCTGATACACCTGATAGATGTTTTCCCATTCAGAGGAGCTTCAACAGGCTGACAGGGAACTTGTGGAGGTCAACAAGGTAAAACAGCAAGTCCTGCACCTAAGTAGGAATAGCCTGGTGCATTAATACACATAGTATAGGCTAACCAGCTGGAAAGCTACTTTACAGAAAAGATCCTGGGAATCCCTGTAGACAACAAGCTAGTCAGAAGCCAGCAATGGAGAAAAGAAGGCTCTTGAGAGGTATTAGGAAGAGTATCACCAGCTCTTTGAGGGAGGTGACCCTTCCCCTCTACTGAACACCAGCAAGACATGTCCCAGTACAAGAGTCATGGACACTGAGTTCAGAGACAATAGGGGGCTTGGAGCATCTGACATACCAGGTACAGAAAAGAGAGCTTGCAATGTTCAGCCTGAGGAGTGAATGTTCAAGGAGCTCCTATACATGTACATAAATATGTGATGGGGAACTAAATAAGATGGAGACAAACTCCTCTCTATGGTGCTAGTAAGGCAGCAGGCAGAAACTGAAAAAGTAAATTTCACTTAAACATGAGAAATACCAGTCATCAGTCCTGGAGATATTCAAAATCCCACTGGATACCTTTCTTATCAATCTGGCTGTGCTGTGAGCACAGGAGTTAGACTAGAGGAAAGCCAGGGTGCCATCCCACCCCAGTAATTCTATAATTCACTGATTTGGTCACTTATAATAAACCATTGTTGCAGACTTGTTTTTTTAATTTATTTGGGCCTAAAGTTTCTACTTTTTGAACTCTTATATGATAAAGCCATCCTCATTCTTTTGCAAGGGAAGTCTGAATAAAGATAATTTCCATATA
Organism: Acridotheres tristis; assembly: GCA_037013685.1. NCBI lineage: Eukaryota > Metazoa > Chordata > Aves > Passeriformes > Sturnidae > Acridotheres > Acridotheres tristis. The sequence continues at coordinate 32,477,878 of CM072885.1, read as the reverse complement.
GATAGTTAAATGCAACCTCATTGCACAGCAAGACTGATGTTAGTTCTGTTGCTGTTCAGATGCAATAGGAATATACTAACAATGAGGAAAACATTTGAAGATGAAAAACATGAACCACAAATTTAATTTTATTTCAAATTTAAATTAATTTAAGCTAGTTCTTAGTTAGATAAGCTGGAATCATATTTATTATAGAATGGAAATGAAAACAAATATTTGTTGTGGTTGAAAAATTATATATTTATGCCACCGGTGCACAATGTTGGAACTGGAAGTCATATAACAACCAGTGCGACACCATTCTTAAAACAAACATGACATTGCCATTGGTTTTTCAAATTGACTTTTGTGAATTATTTTTGTGAATAGAAAAAAATTACACCAAATTCAAAACACCCTGCCCTGATACAGTGAGTAACAGAGTTAAAAAAGAGAAATAAGAACTTGGGAAGAAACAGCATATTTGTCTTTCTTTGATGAGTCTGTTCCCACAGGTTGCTTCTTGTGCAGTCATTTCTGGCTTCAATTATCAAGAACTTTTAGCTCTGAAACATCAAGATCTCTATAATGTACATTTTTCACTTGTTCCTAGTAGCTATGAATATAAAACCAGTCTGAAAATATCCCTATATGACTATGGGTTACTTTCATTAAGACCTGAGTCTTTTATTTACAGTATGACTTGTCAAAAGGGTATGAACCAGCTCGAAGCCACCAGCTGGAAGTAGATGTGGTTTTGGCCGTAACTAGTCAGCCACGATAACAATAATGCAGCTGCATGGCTTCTGATGCAATGCCTGCCAACTGAGATCCTGCACAGCTGCATAGCTGACTCCTACCTGGCCATCCAGGTACATCTTTCTGCAAGAGACCGAGTAGATCTACTGCTCCCTAGGCAAGTACAGGCAGTAAAAGACAAATGATATAGCATACAATTCCTGCACAGCAGCAATGTCTAGGGAAACAAGATTTCATTGTGTTTGCAAAATCTAGTGAACTTTAATATGGCCCAAAGCACTCACATGGAAACACCAAAGAGCTGCTGTAAAATACTGCCATTTATTTTTGCATCTTTCAGGTGGTGCCCACCTGCAATATAGTTAGGGTGGGAGATGAAACTCCCTGCAGTTGTTTGTTTATGTCAAGCAGATCTCCTACTGCACCCTGTGGATAGCAGCAGGTAACAAAGGGCAGAGTCTTTGGTCCAGGAGGGTATTGGTTGCATTGTAAGTCAGTTAAGGAAAGAGTTTGAGCTGATGTATGTTCCCTGTGAGCACAAGTCCCCAAGAAAATTCGGGAGAGCGGCATCCACTTGGAAGATACAGGAAAGGAGCCAGTGCACGAAGCAGCAACAGATCCCCTTTCCCACTACATAAAACCCCAGTAAGATAGCAAAAGAATTGAGGAGAGAAAAGCAAATTTAGGCAAATAAGTCACTACATAAGCCTTCCCCAAAGTATATGGCTTGGCACAAGCCACAGTGAGACTGTGCTGCTCCTAGGAAGTCAGGGTTACAACCAATGGTCGGGCTGCTCAGAAAGCAAGGAAGTGATGGTGCTACAGACACACTTTTAAAAATGAAACCTTAAAAGATTAAAAGAGATATACAGAAAGCTAGTAATTAAACTAGCAAATTAATAATTAAGAAAATTATAAATTAAAATTCTAAAATTAAAATAATTATTATTAAAATTGAAATTCTAAGTTAATAATAAAGAAAATTATTTAAATGCAAAGATTCGTGCTTTCTAACAGTTTATCTAAATATCAGTGCTGAGGTGGTTCAGATAATTTTGAATGACCCACACAGTCTGTAAGTGTCACATTAGTACATTTATGCCACAAGAAATTGTTGTGGTTCAAGCTGAAATGCATCTTTCTAGAAACTCTAGAAACCCTCCAGCTTTAACTCTCTTTATGTTACTAACCTATTAAACAAAATCATTTTGCCACTCTTTTGGGAGCACAAAGAAATTGAAAACAATGTGCATGCTTTATTTGGCAAGTAAATTACCATAAATTATAGCACAGCTCTGAGCACTATGATAAATCAGTAGATAATGGTCTCTGTATTTATTGACAAGGTAAAATAGACTAATATAGTCAGCTCTAAATGGCCACCTATTTTTGTTAAACTGAGTACAAGTGCCTGTACATAATATCACATCCAAATAATTATAAACATACCTAATTCACAAGTTCTCTGTGAATGCTGGGGGTGACAGAGTGCACCAGATGTTTATTTCCAGAGCTAGAAGCCAAACTTATTTTTAAAAACTCTCATAACTCTAAATCTTAAATTTGCTTGTTTCATGACCTGACTTATCTGGGAACCCATCTTAATTTTCAAAAGAGGTCTGTATTTTGGCTGGTTTGGGGCAGCAAGAAACATTAATATTTCTGACTTCTGAACTTCCAGCTCTTCTGGGAAAAAGTGAGCAACATTACTGAGGCATGATATTCAATCCCAGCATATTTTATCTTCAACTTGAGCCCAGCTGACTGATCAAGAATGGCAAAGAATTCCTGACTCCACAAATAAATATAAATTGCAGAGTCAAGAAAAATGTTTCTACTCAGGGACTATTTTAGAAGGAGAGTCACACAAACACTTTCAAGGCATCCCTTATTCCCTTTCCTTAAATTGCTTTTCTCTCAAACACCCCTTGACTAGGATTCATTTTTAGTTGGAATGAGGAGAACTAGAAAGAGGCAAAGGATAGACAATAAGCCAGATGTCCAGAAACAGATACAAAATATTGCAGGGTATTTCATCACTGGTGAGAATACTTTGTTATTGAGGAAACTATATGGACTGATTCTCTGACAGTATACGACATACATGTCTTCATGTCATTATACGTCATTTTAAAAAAAGAAAAAATATCTTAAATAAGACTGTGAAACAATGGATGCTTGCTAATCTGACAGCACAAAAAGCAGTCAAATAATGCCTGTGAAACTGAGCAGCATCATTAGGTACAATGATGAGATACAGGTTTAGACAAGTCTCACAAAAAACCTTGCTTTTACAAAGTATTTGCAATCTCTTTAATGTGTAAAACATTCTGCTCATGCTCTGTTCTCTTTCAGAGCACAGAAGCATTTTGATTTTAAAGAGATTAAGTATAATTTTTGAAAACTCTAAATCATTTGACCAGTTCTGACATATTAACTTTATTGCTAAATTGAAAAAAGTCAACTTGAAAGAACATTGAGATGTAATGAGGAATGTCCTTGGTGTGTTATGCAAAGGAAATAAATATTCAAAAGAAAGAGTGTTCATTTAAGTTCATCACTTACCAGCATTAAGCAGTAGGTACAATAAAATGGTATTTAACACTGTCCATTTTTTCATTGTCTATAAGGAGAAGCCCCATCTGAGATAAACTATCTGTAGTGACTCTATGTTTAATGGAAATCTCTATATAGAGAGAGGCTATGTAAGAGCATGAGGTAGTCAAGGAGAAAAGAGAGCCAGCATAAGAAAATAATATGAAATAGTCATACCCTCAGATGAAGGATCTGTCCTATTTTCCTGCCTCTGATGGTGCCCTACCTCTGCCAGCAAACACCTTGAAAAGATGTTAAAGAAAGGATAAGCATTTTATACATTCACAGTGGTCATGGAAGTGCAGGGAGGTTGGCCAGAGGATGGTATGGAAGGCAGAAACACACTAGATGACACTTAATCCCAGCTACTTTTTATTTGTGCAGTACTAGTGTGGACACACACATTTAGAGAGCTAGGGAATTGCAGCTTGGAAATCCTTTTCAGGCCTGGATTTCTCCTGACTCTCAGGTCCATTCCCAGGCTGACAAGCTGACTACAGCTTCAGTTAGGGAGGCAGTCTCCCAAGGTGATAATATGGTGAAAAACAGAGTGGAATTCATAATAAAGATTAACACCTGGTGTCTTTCCCGTGGGATACAGCCTGAGGTACTCTCCCAAGGATATTTTTCCCAATTGTCCAATGAACTACTGTCCTGTCCTAGCTGCACATAACATACTTTAAATGTGGGCTGTCCATACAATAAAGTTGGCCTTTTTCCCTTAAAAAAGTCTCTGTGTGTTACTGTCCTTTCTCTCTCTTTTTAGCACAGTAACCACATACTAGTATCCTCAAAATCCTCATTTAACTTTTGCTTCACCCCATAAGCATGCAGTTGGTGGTTCTAGCAACCAGTTAATAGATCTAAAACCAGTAGAACCCTATCAAGAATTCAGAGTCCAGAAACACATACCATGAGTGCCCCATCAAGGCACATCTGTAATGGAGAAGTATGGACCTTTTAGGCTTGAATAAGTAGAATTCCACAGGAGTTTTATGACTGAAATTTTATTCCATTAAAATGATCTGCAATTGTTTGAAAGCAGAGTAAACAGGAATTCAAAACAGATACTGCAAACTTGTAATTTCCCAATGTATGGATGATATTTATTGTATTCTCTCTTTAATTCATTTATAGAAAGAAAAATAAATAAATACTTATATTTTTAATTTACTTTTTTTCCTGTGAACATGTGATTTGGTTGGGCCTCATCTTTATTCCCATAACTGAGTTCACTGGAACTGAATAGATACCTTTAAAAATTAGTCTATCTGCATCATCAGCAGTAATATCTTAAACTGAGACATCCTAAGCTGCATGGGTCCTTAACTAAATGTCTTGCCACAAGGGGCTTTCATTAGTATTCTGTATTTCAAAAACCCTTAATGAGGCCTCTGTGGCAGAAGGTGTCCTTAAAATTGTATCCTTGACAAACATCTTCTTAATGTTAATTGCATTAGGAGACAGTAGAAGAATGGAAAAAAATCTAAAATGGCAACAATGAAAATGATGTACTAAAGTATGTTCCAAATAATGTAAAACAATTAACGTTTACTGAGCATTAACGACCAACATTGTCTTCAGCCAAGTCATTAGCAATACCAGTTTTAATGGAAAAGAATGCAGTTTCACCCCTACAGATTCAGTAATACTATTGAAATATAAGCATGAAGTTTCTAGCTTAGGCACATTTGAACACTTACTGACTACTTTTGTTGCATGGTTTAGAAAATTGTAATTTCTTTCATGCATCAGAACACCTACCTTCCAAACAATTTTGCATAAGAATTTAAATAGAGGTGTTAAGAAGGGAAAAGTTTTCTACAATCAACAAAACAAGGAGAAGGAAGGCGTAGTGATGGAGGGAGAGAGTTAAGTATTAAATCTAGTTACATTTTAAAGTGTTTGTGGTTTGCATTTTACTGTCTGGGTTTGTAATACCCTATTCAGTACACATGAGCATTTAAACTTAAGGGACCAGAGCAAGAATATAAACCACAATGGCAACACAAGTTCAAAATGTCCTTTGAAAGACTGGAAAGAAAATATTTTCATTTGAACAGAATATACAGAAATGTAAAATGCATGAACGCTGTAATAAATGGCTGGAAAGGGAATATATGAATTAGATTGCTCTGAAGATGATACATTTACAGTGTCATTACTGAGCTTAGCTGCTTAAATTGCCACTGAGGTGATGCCTAGAAGTGTAATTCATTTTGTGGTTTTAGGCACTGCAATGTAAGTTTACAGCGTATGAAGGTAAAATTTTATCTTTATTTGCCAATAAAGTTCAACTGGAATGAATCTTTGACTGACAGTAGGTAGTGTTCTACCTCCAGTCTCTTTAAAGTATTATTATAGGAAACAACAACTTTGATTCTATCCAGAACTCCTGATAAATCCCACTTAGAGAGATAAATCCTTTTTAGTCTCTCTCTTACTATGTAAGATAAATTAACCTTATTTACCTATATTTATTCTTACTCTTCTATGCAATTTCAAGAAACAACTTAATTTGGGGACTAAAATAATATTTTGTGTATAATAATGTTTTGTATTGAGTACAGGCCTTCAGTAAATAGGTCTTTTCTTTATGTTAGAAGTTTTTCTAAAGGACTAGAGGGTAGCACTGCTACTCAATATTTCTTTAGCTTCAGAATCCTTCTTCAGAAAGAGTGAGCACTGTTTGTATGCTTTGAGATTGGAAAACTGGGTTTAACATTGGATTGGGATGAGATTTATTGCTAAATAGCAAGCAGATAAAATGAGGTTTTCACCTCAGGTCTAGTAAGTGAAAGGAAAGATAAACCTATCAGGCAAGCCATAAGGTTTTTCTAGAGCTCACCAGTGCTCTAAACAAAATTGGTTTTTGATGAGAGAAAAAGAACAAAATATAAGGCAGTAATAATAGCTTTATTTTATTTTCATTACCATTATGTTGCAAGTGGTGTTCCTGTCAGTTCTGTAATATGCCTCAGTTGGTAGTTCAGTGCAGAAGAGAAAAAAATTTATGCAATTTTCAAATAATTAATGTGACCCATTTTTTTATTGCAGGAAATCTCTACTAGTGACATCAAAAAAATGAAAAACAAAGTGCATTACCTATCCAGTTCTTTTTACATGACTGTGAATTCTCAGAAACAAAAAGAAGTGGTATTTATACAGATTTCCTTGCTGAGACTCCTTCTTTTCTCAAAGCTCGCGACCTTACAAACCTCGCCACTTACAGTTATTGCAAGAGAACATGTATGTCTACACATATATAAGCTGGTTTATTTATGCCTGCCTATGCCTAAAGCATAAATATTTATTTTTAAGCAATACACCAGGAAAAGAAAGTAATAGGCAATAAAAATACCTGTGATATCAATATGCATATATATTCAATTTACAGTTGACAATTGAAGAAATGTAAAAGCTATTCAAAAATCAGTAGGAAGCAAAATTATGAGAAGAACAGAGTAGTGGTAAATAACATTCTTCATGCTGTAACACAATACACACTGACAACTCAATTTTATGTATATATTTTAAGATGGTTACTGTGATATAAACAATTATTCAAGACGGGTTTAGAAATTTATTCATTTTGAAATACTTCGAGAAAATCTAGTAGAATGAAGAAACTGGAGCAGATTATGCTTCATGTGGGTCGGATGTGCTCAACAATCTTAGAAAAGCACAAGACATATATGAACACTTAGAAATTTTGCTGCTGCTTTTAGCTAGAAGTTACAGAGATGAGGAGCAAAATATGAACTGTCCTGGTGTTTTGTGGGCATTTTAGGCCATAGGTAGGCTTGCAACATCATCCAGCACCACAGTACTCTGGTGTCTGTTCAAGAATTTTGCTATCAGAATTCCTATCCAGGTGAAGGAAAAGCCCACCCAAATGTTACCTAATAAAGGTACAGGAAAATAGATCCATACTGGGGACCCCGGTTTTTATAATATATTAAGATCTCAAACTTTGAGTTTAAAGAAAAAAACACTTCTTTAGAGATTTTGAAATAAAATACGAAAATTCAACCCAGCTGTATCTTGTGCAGCACAATCTATCTGAACCTACAAACAGTATAATCACTGCAGAGAGGTTTCAGCAGCATCACCTGTCTCTCCTAAGGTTCCATTGCAAACGTTCAAAGTTTCAAGAGGATCCTTAGTGCCCCTGTAGCAACTGACTATGGAAGTGTGCCTGAAAGAGAGCAGTGCTATGGATCCACTTGACTTTACTTAGGTAACAGTTTTAAGTACAGGGAGGTCTTGCTGACATTCCTGTCTTTCTGAGGAGGCTTTATGGATACTTAAAATAGAAGAGCCAGGACATTTATACTGCTATTCTCCACACCAAAGGATGAGAAGTGAATATAACTACTATGCGTCCAAGCTGAGAGAATGAGCCTGAGAGGAAACCCGCACAACGCCGTGTTTATGCTTAAAGACAGAATTATTCCTTCCTCCTTCTGAATCCTTCCTGGAAGAAACTCTGGCGACATTCACAGAAAAAAATGTTTATAGAAGACAAGGTGCCCTATTGTCTAGTGCCTTTCAGCTGTCTATCAGCAGCACCTATTCAATAGCATTTGCCATCACATTATGATTTAATGATCAGAAGGTTGTCTTTTCCTTTATTTCCTATAAATGAGATCGCAATAGACAGAGTTCTAGTGTAAATCTGTTAATTTTTCAGTCACCTCAGTAATCAAGACTATTAAAATAATTCAAGCACTGTATATGTGACCCTACTGAGAGAGTTACCTTCAATTTTTCAAGACATGGCTAATGTAGACTGTATTCTGGGATTCAGCACAAGTACTTTGCTTTTTGAGGTTCAGTATTATGAATGGACAGAGACGCTAGTAAAGGGTTACTACCTGGAAACTGCCTACAGTTTTGGGAGAGTTTTGATGAGATTCAGTCTGTAAGGAAGAGACAAGGTGCAAGTTCTGAGCAATAGGAGAACTTGGCAGTACAATTGGGTGAAACTAACTGATAGCACAACAGTTGAGAAAGAAGTTTCTTACTCTCAGCATATGAATTATGAAAGCCATTAATCTTCCAGGCACTTTATGTAACAACTTAAAAGCATTCAAAAAACTGAAAGATTCTTTAAGATTTCCAGGTCTATTTGCTGCTAAAGAAAATACATGCTGAGCAGTTAAAATTTATTGGTTGGGGCAGGAATGCAACATCCATCCCACAACTAAAGTCAGCTTCTCTGGGCCTCTACAGTGCAGAATATCTACAGGGGCCTGACAGGTAGAAAGTGGTCTTAGGGAATTTTGCACTTCTGGTGTGGTAGCAGTAGACCAAAATTATATTGTATTATATTATATTGCATTGTATTACACTATATTGTATTATATTATTATATTATATTTATTATATTTATTATATTTTATTATGTTATATTATATTTATTATATTATTTTAAATACCGAGACCCTGCTCCATGATGCCCTGCACTTTATCCAGCCTCAGGATGAATAAGATGACCCCATCATTGTGTCTCTGACACCCAACAGAGCTATAGCATCACAGACAGTCCCATGATTGCTGTCAGTGATCCACTAAGTCACTGTGTGTGTGCATTGTTCCTCATCTTCCTCACTGCCTTAATAAAATTTGAATTATAATGTGTTGCCGAACAACATTGCCATTCAAACCACATCACCCTTCCTATGATACTGCTCATAAAGTCACATCTGGCCTGATAGTGACAAATATTGCTCTGGTATGACCAAGGAAGTTGTTAAGGTGCAATCTGACCATGTAACCGGTTGTGTCAGGGGAGAACAATCTGGAGGATGGCTTTTTTTCTCATGAGGATTTTCACATAAGAGGAATCTGAGTACAGACTCTTTTGCTCTCTGAAGAATGTGGGAAATTTTACTAGCTCTGCAGAGTCAAACACACAAGTTACCATCCTCAGGACAGGATCTTTACATAGCCTGCTATTTCAACTGTATCTGCTACCATCACTTTATTCCCTACAATTACAGATTATAGAGATAATTTTTGCTTGAAAGCTTTTTGTATCCACCTTTACCAAATCTTTGCTGATTTTTCACTATTCATGGGCCATAGTATTCGTTAATTTATAATGACAAAACAGAAATAACCCTTTGAATTGCTTTCTAAATAAAAGTGTCTACAGAATAAATCTAAGAATACTAGCCAGTGAATTAATTTTTAAAGATCAGCCATATTTGGAACTGTATGGGGCTAGAAACTTTTTCTACACAAATATCATAAAACCCTACAGGTATTAATTAATCCTGATGTTTAGATGTAACAGTAAGTTGCTTGACCAAAATCTTCTTTCTGGTTCAAGAACACACACACTTTTTATCCATGCTTCCTAACTTAACATGCTCCCCCATTCCTCAAGCCACTTTTAGCAGTAGCATATAGTCATGTTTGAAGCCTCTGTGAGTTTCAGAAGCAGAAAGTGCTCCAAAATTCATGGGATATTAATCTCATAAAATGACATTCCAATATTCAGATTTCTTAGCTTTTTCCCCTCCCTAAGCTTCTGAGAAGATGTTACTGTATGAACTTGCAAAGTACTGAAAGTCACAGTTGTAACTGTATTTTATTAAACTTTATATTTGCAAAATGAATAATTCTTGTAGGTGCCATGTTTTAATATGACTAACACATAGGTTATCTGTCAAAAAAAAAAATTAGTTTGGAAGCACTGAAACTTATACATATGGATGGGTAATACGAGGCAAATTTTATTGAACTGAATGTTTTCCCTGACATAAAGTAGAATTCATTCCTCTCTTCTTCCCTGGCACAGAGCAGAGTTCCTTGTCCCTCTGCAGCTGTCTCAGGAATGAAAACTTGTCACTGCTGAGCTGCAGGAGCATCCACTATCTTGTTTTTGTCTCAGAGGCCACATGGAACAAAGTCAAACTGGGGAACACCTTTTGCATGTAAAGCACCTTCTCTTTTTGTATACTTTTATTGTTAACCCATTACAGTCTCTGCCCTTGTCACTCTCTTACTGTAGGGAGGTGGGCAGAAGGGAAATGGCTTACTTGGGGTTTAATTTAGGGTAAAATGACTGAAAGTGATCAGGACCATATTTTGTTGCTTATACTTATGTTGGAATCTAGACAAATATGCAGCTGGTTTGGGTGTGCAAATCATACAAATGTCCTTATGTTTAGCTTTCCAGTCTCTAGATAATAACTAATAAGCCCACAGCCACTTAGATGGCTTAAAATCATCAGTTGTTTGATCCATCAACTGAGAAATCATTTTAAAATGGATTTTAAATCACGTTTTTTCTCCCTGTATTGTCCCTCATATACTACTTTTGCAGTGTTCAGCTATATTTATGCAAACTAAGATTTCTTGCATGAAAAATAGTGATTCTGAGCTTCCTCTTGGCATTCCAGAGTGAATATTTTCTTTGAATTAACTATTTTAATTTAGTCAGTACAATCAAATTCAACAGACTATCATAATTTATTTTAAGGATTATTCTGTCCAATGTATTCCTTAGCACAGCAAGTAACCCTTGTGGGTAGGTCTTAAAAGTTTCAAATGTCAGAAGATTTTTAAATGTTCTAAGACACTACTTTGAAAGTTTAATAACAATCCACAAATTCCCTCTGCTCTTATTCAGACTTCTAAACACCAGAGGGATTTTTTAAAGATTCTCCAAATGTTTTACCACAGAATTGTTTAATTAACTTTCAGACTTGTTGCTCAAATACTTTATTTAAATAAAATTAACAAACATTTTATGTTTGTCTTTCAGTTCTATTTCAAAAAGTCTACAGAGATGTCTCTTTAAAGGAAAATATTATTGGCAAAGGATTCTCTAATAAATCACTTCAGAAACAAGACAAAAAAAGCCCAAAAACCTTATATTGCAACTTTTGTTTTGAATACAGCCAATTTTACCAACTTCCAAATACACTGTGTAGAGAAGTGACTGTCCATAGCTAGGAAGAGAATATTATTATATTAGCTGAACATAAAACCTTGAGAAAATTATTGCAATTTAATAATTATTAATTAATAATTTAAAAATAATTTTAATAGCAAAGTTAGAAATCTTAGGTGTGGTATTAAGCCTACGTAACAAATTTGCATCCAAACAAAATTAATTCAAATACGGTTTCGAATCTTTGCATCTTTAGGAACCATTGAGGTTTCTTAAAGGCCTTTAGGAAAACTATTCTATATATTGGCCAATTCTTATATATGGAAGGACTCAACAGAAGAGACTTATTGAAGTTTCTGTGAGTCTAGATTTACTTCTCCAATGTCTACTCTTAAAAGATTCAAGATTCTCCTGAGTCACACAGTTTAGAATAGTCCGTACTAGAGTCCAGGTCAAATAACTTCAGGGAAACGAGGTTCCAAATGTTTTATTTTTATATAGGACGTCACATAAGAGTGAAGAATCTTTCTAATTAATTCTTACCTGTGGATATGGAAGGCAACCTTATCTCTTTGCCATAGATAAGATAAGAGGCAAGATTAGGGACCATGATATTTCCAATAATTCCTTGCAGTATCAGATAAATATATGACTAAAATACAACATGCTGGACAGACTCCCTCTTGTTAACAGGTGAAGGACACTCAAGTGGGAACACTGAGGAAAGACTAAGATGATGTGCTAGAAGAAGAGAGAGCAAGTTGAGCAGTGTGTCAGATTCCAGTCTATTACCTTTAGGGTTTGTATTTTTCTTCAAATATGTTGAAGAAATCCCTCAATCCAGCAGTGTCCTGCTGTCAGTAATCTCTTCTGAGCTCTTTATTTCACCTCCTCCTTCTACAGACTAGTGCCTCTGGAAAGTACCAAGCCACTAATGAGATTAATCCTACATAGTTTATCCCTGTCATTTGACTGTGTAAGAAATCATTATGATGCCACATATGTATACTTTTAAATTTTATTTAAAAATTCCAACATCAGAAATTAGGCTACATTAAGCTACTGAAAAAGCAGTACTTTTATAGTTGAAAAAAAATATTTCTGTTTTAAAGTCAGATGCTCATTAAAGTCAGATTCCTCAGTCAAGAAATTCCAAATTCAATGGCCAGAGGTGACTATTTTGAGTAATTTTTCTCTTTTCTGGCAAAATTTACTCATCACATGTCAGATAATCATAGTCTGCACTAAATCCGTTAAGACTGTAGGAGATGGGGTAGTATGTCTGTCTTCAAAGGAGAATCTTTAAGTCATGTGTAATGAATGAGAGATGCTTCTATTTGGCCTTATTATTCTCAAATGCTGAGACCTTTTGTAAGCAGTGTATACTATATCAGACTAGTAGTTAACTGATGTTTTTTCTTGCCTTAGTCAGAAAATCTTTTGAAATACTCCTTTCACAAATTCTACATTAAGTCTCAAGGGTCTGTGAGTTCTCTGCTGAGAATTTACATGTTAGGATGCAAATTTATACTGATACAAAAATACAGAAATTACATATGTTCCTTTTGGAGGCATTATTATACCATTATACACGACTTAAGTGAACTTGTACCCTTCTGAATAGCTAGAAGGCTGTAGCAACCACAGTGAAAATTTTTTAGAATGTAGATAGATAAATCATGGAATTTCAATTTCAGACCAGTGTAAATTTATGTAATATAATTTAAAATTTCCATTTACCATTTATTTGAATATTACTTTCATTGAAGTATCCTCAGTATTTCCAGCTGGCATTGTCAAAGTATTCTACAAAACACAGCAGAGTAAGAGTAAATAGAGTAAGTCAAAGTTGTCCCTGAAAAGTTAATCAGACACACAGAATCCCAACTGATTTTTCATATTATGCAAAGCTCTGCTTTCAGGTGAGAACTTTGTAAATTTTTTTTAAAGCCTTGAAATGTAGAAAGTAATTAAGAGATAGAAGTATTTGCTATTTGTAATCCCTAAACCACAGTCAAAATTAGTGATGGGTAGTTGTTCTTCAGGTTGTTTTCTCAGGGTCAAAACTTGGTTTAGGCAACCAAGTTCTGTCTTTTTATCTGTATATTCCTCCTAATTTCTTTAAAAATTTTTCCAGTCTTTATCTCTCTCAACAAAGGAACAGAGTATTCCAAAACATGTTATGTTCCTGCAAGTTTGACCACTTTTGGTATAACAGAGCCTTCTGTAGTGTAGACAAAGGCTGTAGGACCAGTTCCCATCTGTTTAGATTATTTTGCACCCGGCAGAACACTTCTTGTCTCAAATTCACCAGTAATTTCTATGAGCAGGAAGGAAATGAAGTCTCATTTTTTCTGCTGCTCCCTGTCTTATTAATCCACTTTTTGGAGAGCAAAGGCAGACAAACCAAATGGAAGGAATCAGTGAAGATTTTGAATCCCCAGATCACAGATCTAGATCAAATAAGAGAAAAAACAGAAAAAAGCTACTCATGAAAACAATCATAATTACCTTTTCTACAGCATTGTTGTAAGCATAACTGATGTATGAAGATAATATAAGAAAATAATTTTTGATGTTCTTTGCTGAATCTGCCCAGTAGCTGTAGCCAAAACAAACCACATGGGAATTGATCTGCTGATACCCAGCACCAGAACACCTTAATGAAATGTTGGTCCATATCCCAGTTGATTCCAAACAAAATAAATAATAAAGCCACTGATTTCTGTTGCTGACTAACTCAGAACTAGAGTCATTAACCATAATGAAAAATTTGGCCCAGTGAATTCAGAAGACGTTTAAATAACCACTATATAACTCTCTGAAGCAAATCACTTTTTGACTTGTAGACCATTTCCTATCACAGATGAGATGCTTTTTCTGCTTTTGCATCCTTAAATACTTTATTTACATTTGTAAGAAGCATTGTTTGAGCTCGTACTTCTATTCATACATTTTCTATAAATATACTGAATATTAATATGTTAATTGGCATATGCTGTAAATTATAAATTAGCAGCTTTGTATGTAACTACAGCAACATATTGGAAACACAACTAAAGCATTTCTACTCCACTTGATTAAAATTAATTTTGAGTCCACTAACAGTATAATAAAATTTAGTGTCAATCATTTTAAAATATTCTGTGTTGTAGGGAAAGAAAGCTATTATCAAGTCTAGGAATTAGAGGAAGTGCAAAGCAAAAAAAAAGTAGCCAGTCACACTGCTGCTAATACTGATTAAAATCTAAACCACCTTCTGCTTTCTCATACAGTTTTACAGCAGATAGGAACTGAATCGTGTGTATTTGGGACCAATGAAAGCTGCAGTCTTTGATGCCAAAGGATCATGCAACTGGATACTGTATTTGTATCCTTTCATTTTGCCCCATTTTTTGCCTTATCTCTACTATACTCTCATGTATCTTTTCTTCTCTCTAGGAAGTTCATAGATATAGTCCCTCTGCTTTATGTTCCAGGTTCAAGTGAGTTCTCTAAAGACATAAATATCTCAGCAAGCTGTTCTCTCCTCCACTTTGTTAACACCTCATGAAGGCATTGTTATCCTGAATATTTTCTGTCTACTGCTTCTTTCCTTATTGCCTATGTGGAACTTGAGCCAGTTTCCTTATACTCATATGCTTCTCTCTTTGCCATGACATCTGTGCTGCAGCACTGTCTGGCTGCTGGGATAATAAAAGGCTGAGTTTCAGCACATCCGAGTACTGGCAGCCTTCTGAAACAATCTCAAATTCTTTTTAAAATGATCTTTGGCTATTTCCCGTGAGGCTTTTGAAGACAACGGGCAATTACAAAAACAGATTTCTGTGAATCTTGTGAGGAATAAAGTTTTTCCTGTGGTTCCTACTGATTTCTCAAAATTCAACCTTGATAATATGTAGGGTTTTTTGCTATACACCATATTCCCCTCTCTCTCACATGTCTTATCCAAGATGCAGCAGAAAGAAAATATCTTTAGAGATTTTTCTAGTTCATTTACACTAGAGTAATTTTTACTACTCCTTACCAAATATTATTTTGTTATAGAGGGACATGGTAATGGTGGTGGTGTGTGTATGTATAAGTCCAGCATGGAGAAAATTATGACATTTCTCATTCATAATGGAAAGGCTTATACAAGACTAGATGTATAACAAAAACATACCTCATAATAAACGAACACAGTTCTTTTATCACGAATCATGTTCTGTCATAGCCTTTTTCTTCTCTCTGGAGACTGATGCTAGACCTAAACAACCAGGTGAAATCCTTTAAGCAGACAGAGTAATATTATAACGAGAACATTTACAATCCTCCACATCTTACTCCTTATCCTCTGGATTTCCAATCTTATATTTAATTTTTCCAAGCCAAGATTTATTTAAAAGATTAAACCACTCTGTCTACTTTATTTTTTCTTTACCTCCAAAGCCAAAATTTGTGTAAGAGAAAGATAAATTGTGAGGGCTAAAGACTGTACAGAATTTTTGAGTGATTGGGTAAACATTGATTTTGATTTACATGACATAGAGAAGAAAGCTGAGTGAATGTTTTCAACTAGCAGCTAAGTCCTCCAAATGGTATTTCATGGTGAACTTATTTATAAAATTACATTTTCTAAACTGTTCTCAGATTTAAGGAGCAGAAGTTTTAGTAGAACACTTCCTAAGATGATGAACCACCAGAAGCCTTGAAAACAAGTTCATATGGAAAACTATGTGCATAAATACTTCTGCATGCCACACCAAAAGGCTTGGGGTCTTATATAATTCTTTTCAACAGTTTCAGGAATTCCTACTTTTTAGATTTTCAAATTTTTCATATTTCAGATTCTAGATTTTATATTTTCAGCTGAAGTGGAAGCAGTGATGAGTGGCTTTCCTCGGGATTCAGTATTGGGACTGGCATTTTTTAACACTTTTGGCAGTGACATGGTGTGCTGGTTTCACCTGGGGGAGGGCAGACTCAGAGTGGTTTTTCTCTATGAGAACTTCCTCTGTGAGTTGATGGGACCAGTCGGAGGTTGGTTTGGTTATTGATAGCCTGAAGAACCAATTGGAGAAAGTTAGTTTGCTCCATGAACACACATTTTGAAGGAGGTAACCCGGGAAAAGGCTCTCTTTCTCTTCCAGCGGCAGTGCAGGTAACAGGGCCCAGCCTGGTCCCACTGCAGGCCTGCGGGCCTGGCACGGGGCAGGGCCGGGCCCCTGTCTGGGGGCTGGCATGGCCTGGCAGGAACGAGGGGTGGCCATGGACAGCGGGTGCTGTAGCTGAGACCCAGGGAGGCTGATTGAGATCCCAGCCGTTCCCCCTCCTTCCCCTTTCCAGTGTGGCCTGAGTTTCCAAGATCTTGGCACAGCATTGCAGCCTTTTAAATTTTAAATTTTTTTAAAATACTTTTTACTCTTCTAAATTTTATGCCTGCCTTGCTTTTGCTCCTGGTTCTGTCTCACAACAGAAAATAAGTATATTTAAATGGGCAAATCGAAACTATAACATTATTTAATGCATTGGCCAAGAAATTCAAATTAAACTAAGACACGGGATTAAACATGGACATTGGGATTGAGAGAACTTCAATAGGGTTGCTGACAACACCAAGCTGTGTGGTGTGGTTGACAAGCTGTTGGAAAGGGATGACATTAAGAGGGATCTTCGCAGGATTGAGGTGTGGGCCTGTGCAAACCTCATGATATTGAATTAGACAAAATGCAAAGTCCTGCACCCGGGTCAGGGCAATCTCAAGCACAAGCAGAGAGGAAAATGGATCAAGACTAGCCCTGGGAAGAAAGACTTGGGTGTGTTTGTAGATGAAAAGCTCAAAATAACCCAGAAATGTGAGCCTGCAGCCCAGAAGACCAACTGCATCCTGGGCTGCATCAAAAGACGAGTGAGCAGCAGGTCAAGGGCTGCCCCTCTAGTCTGCTCTAAGACCCCACCTGGAGCACTGTGTCCAGCTCTGGGGTCCCCAGTACAAGAAGGACAGAGACCTGTCAGAATGAGTCCAGAGGAGAGCCACAAAGCTGATCACAGAGCTGGAGCACACTCCTATGAAGACACGCTGAGAGCTGGGGCTGTTAACCTGGCAGATAAAAGAACCTTTGGAGACCCTAGAACAGCCTACCTGAGGCATACCTTACGGGGCATTAAAAGAAGGCTGGAGAGGGACTTTTCACAAGGGTGTATAGTGGTAGAAAAAGGGGAATGGCTTTAAGCTGAAGGCAGACAGGTTTATATTAAATATGAGGAAGAAACCTTTACTGTGAGGGTGGCGAGGCACTGGCACAGGCTGCCCAGAGAGGTTGTAGACTCCCCATCCCTGGAAGTGTTCAAAGCCAAGTTGAATGGGGCTCTGAGTAACCTGGTTCCCTGCCCATGGCAGGGGTGTTGGAACTAGATGATTTTAAAGTTCCTTCCAAACCAAACTCTTCTATGATTCTATTACTTAGTTGAAACTTTAAAAAAATAAGTTATGTAAGGACCTTAATAGAATTTTTTTATTGTATCCTATTTTAAAAGAAATTTTAAGGCTGTTAATTTTAGTATGATTCAATCTTCTCTTTCATGGTTAAAGTTTAATTTGCTTTTAAGTCCATGAAGTTTTAATTCTATTTTATATCAAAAAAAGAGAAACTGCTCATTGTGAATCCCACACTTAGAATTTGATGTTACCAGGGTTACTTCTAATGCTAGATCATTGTTGGTTGTTCATTTTTAGTACAATAATATTTATCATGGACAAATATCTCTGGTTTAAAAGGTGCTCCTATGTACTTACTCCTTTGCTTTATAGTCCCACAACATTTTCTCCATCTTTATTCACTCCTCCCTTCCTTCCTCTCCCACAATTCTTCAGTGGTGTTGAAATATTCTGAAACAGAAGAAGCTTTCATGAAGACCCCAAGTTTTGATGCCTTTTAAAAAAAATTTGTGATTTTCAAAAATATCTGACTCCAAAGGAAGTCAAGTGAATTCAATAGATTCGGGTATGTTATTCTCCTGCTTTAAAAACTCTCGTTTTAGGTAATAGGAATTCCAAAGCTCAGTGAATTAAAAGACATATTTGTATTGCTCAAATGATAATATAAAAAGCCTCAAACAGCTAGTTGAAAAGGATCTCATATTCAGCTCATATTGAGATTCTGTCATTATATTTAAACATCCTAACATTGTTTATTAATCAAGCTTTCCTCTGAGAGAACTCTCTGCATTGCAATGTTGCCATTTTGCAACATAGAAAACTAGAAAAGAAACCACTAAAACCCAAGCAAACAACAGATTTCCATTTTCTTTAAAATAGATCTTTCTCTTTGCCTTTCTTTCTCTTAATCCAAAGGAAAACCTATACATCTCTTCTTTCCTGGAGCTACACTCTGATATTATTACAAGAGCTGGCCCTGAGTGATCTTATTATTTTCACTGAATTTCACACTGAAATGGAGAAGGTTTTTAGCGGTGGTCAGCCTCATCTCTGAACCTGTAACAAATGTAGAAAGGTTATACAGAGTTTATAGAAGAAGAAAGGAATTCTGAGTCAAGATATAAAAATATCAGTTAATATCAGTTCAGTCCAACTGAAGTATGTGTGTCACAAGTGTGAAGATCACTCAGCCTCAGTGTTAAAACCCACCAGGCAAGAGGCTGACCAGGGTGAGGATCACTCAGCAGTGGGAATAAGGTGGGCCAAGGCTGGTATCTGACAAAAAAATTAGAAGCTATAAAGTGAGCATTGAAAGTTGCATTTCAAAGTAAAGGAATCAGTTAGAAAGTCTCATCTCTCTTTGGTCAATAAAAGCAGAAAGGTAAGAAGCTAATATGTAGAATACAGAATCTACATTGCTTCAGTGTCAAGATGCTCCTGTGAACATTGGGTCAAGTTATTAATCCAGAATTATAAAAGTGATCCGAATAAAAAGTCAACCAACATCACAAAGAACTGGTTATTCTGCATTCTTTGAAGGAAGAACATTCACAGGAGGTGGACTGAATACATGCTGTAGGCAGTCATTGAGTTTAACAATGAAATGAGGACTAAGGACCCTTCTCAGTAAGAACAGCAAGAGACATCTTGCTGAAAGACACTAAAAAAGAGCATACTACCTGTCAAAGAAAGAAACAAGAAAGATGAAGCTACCTTTGCACTAGCTCATTGGAGATTATTTTTTATCATGCAATAAATGTGGCTATTTAAAACATCTGGAACATTCTTTAGTTTTGTGTTTGCTGAACAGAATTGTTTGTGCAAACAAATATATACAAGGAAACATTCTTGTGATGACAGGGAAATGAATGGCAGAAGTGATGATACACCGTATGATGTCGGACAAACGAATGGAGAGCAAAGGCACATTGCTTGATTTAATAACTAAAAAAATCAAAGCGTGGATACTGAGTAAATATTTTCAGTGGCACATTGTCACTTGTTTTAACCATCCAGTATTTCCACCATAATCCTAAAGTCATCATGGCATCATAACCACCATCATCCGAGCAGACATGTTCAGATTTCCTTTCTAGCTGATGAAATAGCATAAGTAATTCAAAGAACAAGTCTATTGATTTATTCTATAGTCTACCTTAGGATGAGATGAAATCTGAAAGTTGCCTATTTCAATTGATAACACAGGTAAAATTGTCTAAGCTTACTGTAATGTCTGACTTTATAGTGTCTCATGTTACATGGAGGCAACTCTTTTGTTTTGCATAACATCATTTGTACCCTTTCAGTGAACAGTACCCTTCCTATGTCCATTTGAGAATGTACTTTGGTGCACAATTTAAACTCTGCTATTCTTGTATTTAAAAGTTCCTTTTTTTAATAAATAGTTTATTGATTTGACATTCATAAAGATCCATGTCAGAAGTTATTAAGCCTTACAGTACTACAAAGGAATGCATACAAACTGATATATCTTTTTGTGTGTGTGTGCATAGCACATATTTTATAAAGAAAACTGGATATCTGTATGTGGAAGAGAACATATGCTAGCATATCCATTCCCATTAACTGTTATCAACTTTATATGCAAAAATTGGCTCTGGATTATATGGAAGTGGGTGAATTAATTGAAGCATAAAAATTCACCCTCAGAGACTTACCAGAATTTAAATCCACTTAAAATATATTTATTGGACTGATTTAAATTTCACTTCCTTTCACTTTCTTTATGTTTTAATTATCCATGTGAACAGTGAATTGAAGTTGTGATTGATTACTTATATAGACTAACCACTTAAAGAACTATAAAATAGGAAAAGGGCTTTGTAATTACAAGGTTTCAACTACAGGTATTAGTAGAAATGTGAAATTTCAAGGGAAGATCAAGTCTCACAGCCATGAATTAGGAGTCCTTCTCAACATAACTGACAAGGTAACTGTCAGGACCAGTCTGAAAACCACAACACTTGTGATATACCCTAGCTGTAACTGGGTTAGTGACTCAGTTGTTCTATGGCTATATCTAGCTTTAGTTCTAGATTATGTTTATTTTTTGTTAGAAAAGCATTACAAAGCTTGACAGTTATAAGGTGCAAATTTACTTATTTCCATTTATTTCTTAACTGTCTGAGGTAGAAACCAATTTCTTTCAACATGCTTGAATAGTACCTTTTAAAGAGGACCTAGATCACCCCTGGAAACATTTTATATTGTCTGAAGAAATTACAAGCAACTATATTGTTGCCATTGTATTTAATTTCCTATGACCCTATGACATACATCCGATAGCACACCTGAAAGCTTGTAATAGGAAGTGTAAACAGACTTTCATCCCAGGATGAAAGCCATGGATACATAGATACAGAGTTCAGATACAGAGAGATCATCAGTATGTTGATGACCCCTAAAACTATGACCATTTCCAATTCTTCATGTAAATATATCTCCAGAAGCTGTTCATAGTCACCTGTCCATGACAATGTTAAGACCTGGCTAAGGCAGAGGGCAGAGGGAAGAGATATTTTGCAGTAATCAGAGTTACCCCAGAAAGGTTTTTCTGTTAGTACTTGAAAAGCAGAATATGAGAAAGAAACAGTACACTCTCTAATAAACCTGTACACACTGATAGGATCTCATAACAGAAAAGTAGGGCCAAACTAATCATCTTCAAGCACATGAATGGAAAACTGCAAACATGAGGCATTATATGTGGCATTATCATCTGATTAGGCTTTGCTTACCTAGACCAAACTTGGGAAATCCAGACACACAAATTTGTTATCTCAGAAATTTTATCTGAAGCCTGCAAAGAAATATCAGAGGAAAATAGCTCTGCTCGTATAAAGGGTTTATTCTGAACTTGTAAAGCCTTTTTGCCCTGGGCACAGCCTCTGAACAACTGAATGTCCCATACTGTAACTCTTAGGTTGGCTTTTCAGCTTGAATAATCTTTCTTTCAGAAGAGGTAATAATTTTCTTTTTTTTGTTTGGTTTTCTAAAAATTGTGACACTCTTTTGATTCACTATTGGCCTTGTACACAGAAGATCAAAGGGAAGGACAGGACAAGCTCTATAAATCACAAACCAATGGTATAAGATCTTGTACCCCATGTACACAAGAAATTACAATAAAATGGAAAGATCAAATTCCCGGCTCTTTCTCTGCTTGTTTTGTCTTTTGGTAGCTAAAACAAACTATTCTTGATTATTTGTTTTATTTTGTTTTGATATACTGTTATTCCAGTGACTTTCTGCTGAAAATACATTACTGTGGAACAGCTGCTGTATACAAATACAAATTTATTAGTTTAAAGGTATTCTGATACAGAAATTGAGTATTAATTCACCTCAATTTGTCCATGATGCTCTGCCCCATAACAGGAAGATGTTAAGTTTATATTCAACAACATTTCTTCCTTTCTGTTTTCACATCTGCAGCTTTTCAGAGGTTTGGGATTTCAGGTTTTTTGGTGGGTTTTGTTTGCCTGCTAGTTTGTTTATTGCACAATGCTTTAGTCCAGTTTCACATTCCTATGAGCACAATTCACGATTCTTTCCTCTGAAAAGCAATTTAGAAAGTTAAACTCTCCGAACAAAATCCCATGATTCTCAGAGATGAAAAAGCCATGTGGTTTGCTTCAATTCCAGTAATCAAAGGAGGTCAAGAGGGTTCCTTTTAACTCTGCAAGGAGAGTCTCACTGGCTGCTGTGCTGCAGCATTGAGCCAGTTCTGTTCTTGATAAAGTTTTAGTATAAGCTCTCAAGCAAAATACTTCTTCCTTGATTTTCACCCACATGATCATTAACATACAGAACTAGACATTATATCAGCAATGAGACACAACATAAAATATAATGTAGATTTTGCTGAAAGATATTTGAAGACAATCAAAAATCTGGCTTATTTTTAATGGACAGTGATAGGGAAATAGACTTTTCTTAGTTTAGTCCATTATTATAGTGGTATATATCTATTGTTTCATTATTAATGTACACAAGAGCACCACTACTTTTACAGACATTTTCGTTTTATGAACTGCTCTCTCAGACATAAATCTTAACAAGAAATCACTGTTCTATTAATATTCACAATGGACAAAACTCAGTCTACTTTGCAATTAGAGTCAATACATTGATGACTTTTAACTTGAGGCAGTTGAAATTTTTCTTAAAGCTAATCTGACAATGTTTGATACAAATTTATAAGACATTCTGTAACAGAATCATAGAACAGTTGAGGTTTTAAGGGACCTTTGGAGATCTCTCAAGCAAGGCTACTTAAAGCAGGTTGCCCAGAACCATGTTCAGATGTCTTTTCAATATCTCCAAGAATGGAGACTCTACAACCCTCCTGGACAACCCTCCTGGGCAACCCGCACCACTATTTCTTTGTGTCCAAATGAAATATTTTGTCTTTCAGTCTGTGCCCATTGCCTCTTGATAACGTGTTTAAAGTCAAAGTATGTTTAAAGTCTTTGTGTCGTTTGAAGTTCAAAATAAACAACATCAAATTTGAAATACATACCTCAAACAATAAAACAGAAGAAAAATATTACCTATAAAACTTACCAAGGTATCCATGCACTCAGAATTTAAGTTCCTAAAATGTAGATGATATAAAACCCAGTCTTTTCTTCTTTTCATCTACAATTTGGTTTGTTTGATACAGCATATAGGCTCAAACCCGGCTAATTATCTCTCTTCTCATTCTTACAAGAAACCTTTAGTTGCACTAGAAATTAAGAGAACACATGATAATGGAGGAAATAATATGTGGTATGTATTAAAAACGTACCAACAACTACATACAAAATAAAACAGCTTTATACATTTCAAGTGCCATTCCACAATCAGACATTTCTGAAAACAGAGGTTATAAAGTTAACAGACTGACAATTGCTCAGCATGTACATCCTTTGATTGACTATTTTTGTCAGATATAACTTAAACAAAACTATCTCATGCTAAATAAGAGGATTATTGGTTTTGTACATCCAAGGCATTTAGCCAGAAGTATAGAATATAAGAAATGGTTCCATTTTATTATTTCCAGCAATCAAGACATCTTTTTTTTCTTCCTCAGAAAAGGACTTACAGGATTTTGGACTTCCTTGAATGAGTGAGAGAATGAGATGAAGCAGGCAAAGCACTGATAAGCTCTACTTTAAGCTTTTCAGGAATCAGATCTTAATACAGAGTCAATGAATAAATATTTAAGTGTTTATATGGAGATTAGAAATCTAAATTTAGATTTCCATTTTTAAAAAAATATATACCTGTTAAAAAGATTTGTATATTAGCAGTGTTTATAAAATATCAAAGCAGTTTCCAAATCCCCTACAAAACTACCAAAAAAAGGCACATTTCATAGCAAATCAAGAAAAAGTGATTGAACATCTTTAAAAACATATAAAATTAATAACATATCTTTTCATTAAGGAAGTATGAAACCAAACCGCGATTGAGAGCAACTATTTTCATGGCTCAGTTATAAAAATTGGCATGTAATAAAGAAAAGCTCTAGCCTTTTTTCTCATTAAATATGCTTTCTGAAATTAGTTCTCATGGAGATCTTCCGATTATATTCCCTGAAATTCAAGTATCTGTTAATATGAAAGTGTATTAATGCCTTCTGACAAGTCTGCTAACCATGCAAATTTAGTTGCATACTTTGATAGGATCTCTTTAAATGGGAGACTAAAAATGAGGTAGAATCAACCAATCTATAGCAGATGTATGTTTTCTGCAGATTAATTTTTCCTATTTACTCTTTTGAAAAAGACCCCAAAGTTAATTTAAAACAATTACTTTCACTGACAAGCAACTACCATAAATCCTTAGCAAAGGCAGCCAGCAGCAGGAAAATCAATTTATTCAAATATGTGGACAGATTTGTGTGATAAAAAGGATAAACCCAATACTAAAATTTCAGCAGTAGATTTTTCCTGAGGACAATTTTACTACTGCTCACTGTTAACAGAAGTATCTACTAGGTACTATACTGAAAGACTTCAGCTTATTTTTCAGTGATTAAACCCACAGTGTGGTATATGGAAGTAAACCTTTAAGTCTTTCTGGACTCCTAGTCAGGTCCAAGAGACTCCAAATGTACAAGCACCTTCTCTTGTGCCAATCTCAGTGGAGTTTGTGCAGGCACAGGGCTGCAGTCCTAGGCCTCACCCTTCAGGTCAGGCTGGTCTCACTGTGACATCTCTGAACCTACTCCAGACTGAAATTAAATTTGTCTCCAGGGACCTTTCAGAAAATGGATGTAACAGAGACAGGAAATACGCTGCCGGGGAGATGATCCGTGAACATGCAGAAGCTCACACATTCAAGAGAAAGGGAAGGCATAATCATACCTTAGGGTATGATTATTAAATTAGGGTCAATGAGGTATGAGGAAGAAAATCCAGAAGGTTTCTGGATATTTTCTCTTATAGCAAATTTTCTGTGCTTTGTGCTGAAAATTTTGAATTAGGAAAGACAGTTTCAGTGGCAGTCAATGATCTTTGAGGTTTTTTGCTGTTCGTTTTCATCACAGCTAGATGCTAGATAAGGCTTTCAGCAGAGATATGTGGGATTATCATCACTTTTTTTATCAGGAAAGTAAGATTTGTGATATAAATTTGGTAGGAATAGTAAAGGGATTTATAACTTGGCATATGCAATGACTGCATTTCATTCTCCCTAACAAAGCCATCTTTAGCTGAGAGTGCTGTACTAAAAATAAATCTGTGTGTTAACATTAAGCATAGCACATACTCAAGGATGAACTGGCTGTGTGATTCAGTGTGTAAAGGGTGTTTTTCGATTTTCTGCTTGATTAAAGTATCTTTTCTCTGGTTTTACTCTCCTGCCACTCTATGTTCATTACACTAATGTAGCAGCTACAGATTCTGAGTCAGTGTTGCTCTGCTGTACTTAACCAGATGCTTTTGGTGTCAGCAATTTTCCAGAAACCAGTTCATCAATTACTGGTGTAAATTAGTTCCAACAAAAATTTACTAATTAATTTTGGCTATGAGTGGAATATATCCTATTATCAGGGTAGAATCTAAAAATCTCTTAATGGTTATATAGTTACGTTAATAAAATTATTTATTTTCCTATTTATTAATTTTCTTTTTTTTAAGTTTAATCATTGGCCCAGGGACTTCATCTGTAAAAATAACCTTTCTAAAAATAAGTTTATAGCAAACATTTAGAAATATACTCAGAAAACAGCTAAATGCAAATCATACCTTTCAGAGTAATGACTGAAAATTACTGCAAAATGCAACTAATAGTGCACTTTGAAGAAAGAATTCTACAGTAATTTTAAAGATGAATCCCAGTCCTCACATCAGGATAGTCACAATATAAACTTATTATCTAACTCAGAGATAGCTTCACCATTTAGATGAATAAATTCTCACAGATTTTAACATTACTAGACCTCATACTTACTGCAATTGAACATGACATTGTAAAATGGAATAATATTGCAGACTGTAAGTCTGTAAATGGGCCTTCTGACAGTTCTGGTCAATGCAAACGGGATAATCACAAATTAAAGTGGTGCCCTGATTTTCACCTAAATCTCCAGGAACATCCACTGTCATCATTCACTTGCTCTGTTACAAACACTTTAGTGCCACCAGTGTAGGTACAGGAACTCAGAGTTTACAGATACCATTTTCCTACCCTTTCTGAAACTCATCTTGAGTGTCCTCTGGGAGCACAATCTCTGCACCTCCTGAAATTACTCTTTACAGATTGAATCTATAGTCAATGTTATAAGTATCACAATAACATTTCCTCTTCTCATATATCATTAATTCAAGGATCCTGCAATAATCAATTAACCCCAAAATTCTTTTGCTGAAATAGTGTATATCTTCCTTAATTTGCTGAAGTAAGCATTTTGCTCAAGAGAATTAACCTCTTCAGTTCTCTGGCTAAAAACAAACTGTCTGAACTTCTAAAGTAAATTCTTCTTCAATTCCTTATCATGATTCAAAGTTTGTCAAAAGTAATTTTTCCTCCATTCAATCTGCTGAGTTTTGGATCTGGAATACACTCTTTGTACTCAGGCAGGTACATTCAACTTTCAACTGAGATCAAATATCTAAGTAAGAGAGACTTTATACCTCATATAATAATTTTTAAAAATCATTAACTCTTCTCCAGCCTTTCATTCAATCAGATGAATCTGACCTTGGCATATCAGTGAAGGTTTTTGAACAACAGGTAGCAGTTACTGAATGCATATTGTCCAGTGAGTCCAGCAAGGTATCATTCTTCATTCTGCCAGTGAATTTCCCTTTAATAGGCAGAAAAGATTTATGATTGACAGATGATACATCCAAGTTATGAAATATTATTTTGTCATTGCAAACCACATAATGGATCTACTGGGAAACAAAGAAATGAAAAAAAAACACAACAAAAAATTCCCAGTCTAGCCCAGATAATACGGCATCATTATAGATGAGAAAATGTAATTTATTACTCTTTTTTCCCCCACAACAATGATTTTATCAGTAATATCAAATAATCATTTGTTCTCTCATTTGCATATAGACATCATTAGTGTACATAGATATCCTAATAAGATAGGGACGACTACACCCCATTTACACAAGTTATTGAACTGCAAACCTTGCCTAGGAGGGATTACCAGGAAGGTGGGAAATCAGGGGATATTTTTCACCTAATCACTTAGTTATGCATAGGTTAAAAGAGGAGTCAGTTTACAGGGAAAATAAAATTATATTCTCGAATAAGGTGCCAGCATTATTTTCAGTGATAATAATTTCTGGCCTTTGGAGATGTAGCTCTTAATTAATTCATTTAAAAGATATCCTGAAAAAAAAACTTAATTAGATTAAATCATTATTTCAGGAAGTAATATGCCAAATTATGCAAAACTAATTGGGGTAGTGAAGAAATCAGCCAATCCACTGATTTACAGGCAACGTGGGCAGTCTTTTATCTGTAACTGTTTCTGCCAGCAGAAACAGCATTTTTGTGGAATTTATCAAAGACTCTGACAAACAACAAGGGGAATAGTCTCCCTAGTATAGTGAGAACTGTTTATTTACAATAGGAAATCATTCAAAAATACTTACTAAGTATGTAAGCAATAGTGACATCTCAAAAAAAAAGTTTGATTTTAAATATCATTTTGCCCTTTTAACCCAGTGAAATGACTAAAGACATCTTCTTTGTCCTATTAAATATGATTTTAATGCTAATGGTAGCCATTAACTTGGAAGATAGGCTGGAAAGTTTTCAAATTCTGATTTGTATAGACATATTTTAACAACTTGAAATTAATTTTCTGAATTTTAGCTTCTCAGTAGACTAGAGCTGTTCTTTTAAAAGAACAGCACCAGTTCATTATTAAACAATAATTGGTTAAATGTGTGTTATCAGAAGTCATGTAGTTAAATGAAATTTACTAATATATTTTCATCTCGTTTATAAAACACCAAAGGAAAAACAGTTTATCAGCAGACATTAAAAATTAATTAAACATTTTAACACCCAGACAATGACAGTATCTTGCCCACAATTGTGTAATGATGGTCTCATCACAAGTAATTCACAAATCATCAACTCGAGAATTTTGACAAACTTAATATTTGTTACTCAGCAATGAGCTGAAAAAACCCACCCTTCCGAAAAGGAATATATGAAGCTCATTTCTTGTGGGTTAACCCTGGTAAGTAGCTAAGCACCACATGGCTTCTCACCCATTTTCCCCAGCTGGGATGGGAAAAGAATCAGAAGGGTAGAAGTGTGACAACTCATGGGTTGACAAAAAGGCAGTTTAATAGGTAAAGCAAAAATAAAATAAGTTATTAATTTAATCTTTTACATCAGCAGCAGGATGATGTTGAGCCAATTCTGGGCAAACAGGGTTTCATCATAAATTACAGTTACTTGGGAAGACAAAGTTAATGACTCCAAACATCTCCCCTTTTTCCTTCTTCCCCAGTTTTATGTTCAGTTGGGGTCAGCAGCATGAGAAGGTGAAAAGACCTTGATGCTGTGTGCACACTGCTCAGCAATATCTAAAACATTCCTTCGCTATCAACAATTACAAATCCAAAACACTTTCTGGTTCCGTAAGATTATAGTTTTTATTGCTCTAATGCTAGTACTAAATCAGATAAATCATTAAGGCAAAAAAGCTCTTATTGGGGCATTTTACTGGTATTTAGGCAAAGGAAAATTAATTTTTCAATTTAATTTGAATATTTGTAATTCATTCCTAAAAATACAAGAAAACCAGGGCTTAAGTAAACAGAGCTCCTGAAAATTTGTCACTATAATTTTTCCCACTCAATGCCTGGGTCATGAGTCAAACAGTTTCTCTACGCCCTTCATGTCTCTACTCCACTTACATGACGGTAG
The DNA here is from genome assembly GCA_037013685.1 of Acridotheres tristis. Taxonomy (NCBI): domain Eukaryota; kingdom Metazoa; phylum Chordata; class Aves; order Passeriformes; family Sturnidae; genus Acridotheres; species Acridotheres tristis. Next base: position 32,448,797 of record CM072885.1, on the reverse strand, counting down.
ATGCCAAATGACTTTTTGTTTTCATATAGTGATTTTCAGTCATGCTAATTTGTTTGCTAGCTGTTCAGTATGGTGGTTTCCTGGAACTTTCCTCAAACCTTCCCTTATAAACCCCATTAGCTGCTTAAGATAAAAGTGTAATAACTCTAGAGAGTTGATATTTGACCAAAGTGCATTCGGGTGTAATATAGAATCAGCAGAATCTCACTGATTAGTAACATGTAGCAAAGGATGAATAATTTCTAGTGTAGGAATGTGCTTGCTGTAAATCACACCAAAATAGGAGATAAGGCAGCCAAAATGGATATGAATCTTGGATAGTTTGGGGTATCTTGAAAGAAACACCTTTTAGTTCAAAGAAAGGTTGTATTTCATGTGTTTTATCTTTCAACAAAAGCAATGAAAACAATGGGATAATTTATAGAAACTTCAATATTCATTCCCTACTGCACATACACTGGTCTTCAGTTTATACAAATAGCACTCATGTAGGTGTTCAGTAATGAAAAAAGAAATGTGAAACAGCAAAATCAGATATGGCCAACAAATCAGAATGTAGAAGCCTGCACTCATTATAAAAGATACAGCAGCCATAAAACAAGTATGCATCATGCACTGGACCTTCTAGAGTGAACAAAAACCTTGCATGATTAGCCATTGATAGGTATGCATTGTGTCTGTAAAATGTTATAGCTATTAATAATATAGTTACCTCACTATGCATCAGTTAAAAGGTGGCCGTATGGAATAAGCTTGAAAACAAAGTCTTCTTATTAAGGATGACACATTCTGTATTTATAATACATTCATCTCTCCTGTGTTTACACTTGATTTCTTGAAAAAAAGCTCTGTCATGGTGAAGTCTCTTGTTTTTTTCTTTCTTTTGCTTGTAAGTACTAGGAATCTGTGTAACTAACTAAAGGACTTTGGTCTTCCAATTACATATCATAGCAATAGCTGTGACTTGCCCAATAGAGTTGATTAGTGCATAGTTCCTTTCCCATGGGCACTCTTCAATGTACAGCAAACTCTTACAATGTCATTTCACAAAGTTCAGACACCGGCAGCAAGTGTCAGCTTTACCACTTCATTTTATATCAGTTTACATTGTAGCTGGTATAGAATGGTGCTCAAATTCAAAGTCTGGTGGTCAGCAAAATTTAGCCATGAGCATCATGAACATTGACAGATAAATTCCACTCACGGGCTCAATGGTAGCACACAAAGTCCCTGCTTTTCAAGAGCTAAGCAAAATATGCAAAACTGAAGAAATTTCTTTCATCGAGGGTTCATTTTCATGAAGTGGGTGATTTCCGGGAAAGGCTTAATATTCTCAATCAAGCATTCCCCAAATGATCATTTTTCCAAATAGCTTTACTCTTTTTCATGCTGGGGTGAAGGAACTCAGCTGCTAATCCAGGTACATAACTCTAAGTGAGTGCAGTCAAAACTGTCGGGTTATTTATCTGTTCTTTAGCCCATTCTAGCTGCCCTAGAACAAGCATTGGAGGCCCACAATCAAGCACACTGAAAATCTACATTGCAACAAACTAGTTAATACTGTTTTTTCTCATTATTGTTCTGATATATTTATTCTCCTGCACTTAGATTCTCCCACCTAGTTGTCTCAAGTAGATTATTTCTCTGTGTGTTCACTCAGTGAGTTATGTTAAATAAGACCTCCAGGGACAGTTTTATAGAGTTAGGAAGGGCTGATCATTAATTATATCAATTATAGGACATTTCAGCATGGTCAGTATTCTCAGACTTCTGGAGATATTTAGTAAATATTTAAATAGAGTACGTTCACTATTGGCATTAACACTTCCACAACAGCACTCCTGCATTTGTCTAAAGTAGTCAGACTTGCTGCCTACCCTTTTAGAACCATATTATTGAGGATACATTTGGGTAATGAAGAAAACATTATGCATGTCTCAACCTACTTGATCTGTTCTGGTAAGCAATCACAAATCAGAAGACATACCAAATTCTTTTACTGTGCAATGGGACTCTCGTGATTAAGTTCACTGAGCATTAACTAGAGAGTCTAGGAACCCAGGCTTCTCACTGCTGTTGTGTATTTGCCACATTTGACCTTGAATCTTTTACCCTTACTTTGTACTTTGAGATTAGTAAAGAAATAACGCCCACTAAGCACAGTTATTAATTATAAATTCAAAGGCTATTCAGTGTTTTGTTGAGGCTTTTCAATGGTGAAGTGCACATTTAACCAATTTCTCATATGCAGTACCTTTTTAGTAGTCCCAGAAGTTCCTTTGTTAGAGTGCATTATGACATTAAATGTAATTTCAGAGAATTGAAGTTATCCTATGTGTAATTGACTCCAGGATAAAAAATTAATCATTTCACAGTCCATGTTCATTTTATTTCTATCTCTCTTGGGTATAATTATGTCTTTATAGTGGATAGACATGCAATCTACAAATGAAATTAAGAGATTAATTACTTTCTCTGATTTCTTTGAGATCAGATATGGCACTTACCATAGGACAACCTAATATGATCAGGGCAGATAATTATGAAGCTTTAAACTGCATTGTTTGCCGGTTTCCCTTTCAGATTATCAGTTGACAGACAATTGTGTCATAAGCCTTTAAAAAAATCAGAGCTCCATGTTAAGGAGCATCTTTGGTCAGTGTCAACCATACCCTTTACTCTGGGATATACAATACACTTGGTTCCAGGCAATAGATAAGTGACAGATGATAGGCACTATCTCATGAAGTATTAAGACTTCTGACTATGTGCATAAAAGGGATTATTATGTTAGAAGAAAGCAAATTTTTTTGCTAAATTATAATTTTTCAAATATATTCTGTTAATAATATTTTAACCTAATTGCAATATTGATGCTATTTTTTTAATTAACCCTAGACTTTTCATTAACCCTAGACTGTTTGACACAATAAAATGTTTGGGATGCTCTGCATTGTAACAGCCATTAATTCAGTCCAGAATTTTTTGGTTTAAGTTAGAAGTGTTCATTTAAAGAAGTGTGTGTCACTCCTTGCAGTGCTAATCCAAACCGGCTAGAAAACTCTTATTTCTCCTGGTAGGGAACAGTGCCACAAAGTCTGGAGGAAAGGAAAACACCAAAAAAACATAAAACAAAAAAAACCAACCAAACCAAATAAAATAAAAAACAAACCAAAACAAAAACAAAAAAACAAACCAAACAAAAAAAACCAAACAAAAAACCAAAAACCAAAACAAACAAACAAACAAAAAAAACCAAAAAAAAGGTTGATACACCTTACTCCCCATAAAGAAGGTAATTCAAAGAAAAGAGAAGTTTGGACAGGTCTACATGCTCTGCCTTTCTTTTCAAGTCCTCACCTTCCAGGCTGCTACAAATACAGAAGGAAGGGGTAGGGTCATCTCAATTCTCAGTGCCTCTAGAACCTTCTTATTCAGTAGAGCAGAAATAAGCTATTTTACAAGATGTCAGAATATACAGTTTATGAATAAAAATGAGATAAGTAGAGTCAGCTAATAAAATTTACTTTTTTCAGAAAGTGACAGTGATGCTCATTTGGGATGAACAACTTTATCTCACTTTGTATCTGTGGGTCAATAAGAATCCATTTGTGAGACTGTGAATCCTCTTTCATGAATTCAGAATAATTCAGAAAGTGTTCTTCCAGGTGAATTTCATAAATATAAAAATAGCTGCAGCAATCTTCAGAATGTTATTGGATGGTTACTGGGCAGTCATTAAATAATACATTATACAGTAATAATACTAATTTCTCCATAGCTTTGAAATGGATCTGCTGTAGTTTGCTTGCATCGCCAAATCTAAGGTTGAGCCTGAAGAAATACTTAGTTTCAAAATATCTAATTTGCTGTTTCTGAGGTCTTCAAAATAGGATACCAGGAAGTGGCCAGGAGATGATTGACTTCAAAGAACCCACTGCTGTCAAACAAATCAACTGTAAGTCTGCTTGGTGCCTATTTTTGTTCAACTTTGGTTGCTTCCTGTGAAGATCCAACTCTCTTGATTGAAATGGCTGCTCCCATTTCGTTATTGTTTATCATCACTACGACAGTTCAATTCAGTTTAGGGCTGCACTATGGCTTGTTTCGCACATTTGATTTAGCAGAAATGAAATCCAAAATTAAGGGAAAATATTGATGTTGCTTCAAACTTTTTATCTAGGTGAAATATTGTCCAGGACCAGGGTGTTTGAAATTGGGCTAAGGTGTGAAATGTAAAATGAAGAAGGTACGATTTACAGCATATAGTTTTTATAAAATGCAGCAATTTTAACAGATTTCATACTATTTGGAGTTAAGATTTCACATCCATCTCTCTGTGAACCTCTGTTATGTATGTCTGAAGAGTCCAATATCCATCAGAGTAATTACAAATGCCTTAAGCACTCAGAAAATCTCTGCTGCTTTGACTTTCAAAATTATTCAAATTACTTGAAAAACATTTTGAACAGAAGCTGTAAGTACTTTCTGAACATTCTTATCAAAATAGAATCGAAGAAATAACTGCTGGGGAAGGAAAAAACCTTGGTGGCCTTTAGCATCAGAAGAAACTTGTTTTACTTCAGGCTGCCTTATACTGACAGGGGTTCTGTGACAGTGGTTCAAAACAAACCAAAAGAAAAGTCTTATTCCTCTGCATAATGTTGCTAGTGAACTGTTACATTTATTTTAGTGCATAGAATTCCTTTGAAGACAAATATAACTATTTAATGAAAATCTTCTGCTTGTAGACAGCTATGTCTATTTCAAAATATAATATACCTTTGATTTTTTTCTGGTGCCAGAGAAATAATAAAATCTTGACAGCTAATTTTCAAGCCTGTATTTCATTTCTTAAAAATATATACCTCAGTTTCAAGTTGGTGTAGGGATTGGGGTTGTGCTTTAATTTGAGAAGGGTTTTGTGCATTTCCAGGTGGGGATATGTGTATGAATTATTTCCTATTTTATAGTATGACTTTTGGTTTAAGCAGGAGAGCTATTTTTTTTTCTCTTTAAAATATAAAAAAAAAGATATTTGAAAACATCACAGTAGTGAAACTGTTTCTGGAGAGTTTTTCTTGTCACTGCTTTGGTGACGTGAGAATGCAGGTCAGTTTAATAGCTCAATAGCTTACTAGAATAGTAGATAATTATCAGTTGTGTGCAGATATAAATTGTCTAATTTTTTCATAACAGGAAAGGATGGCTTCAGTGTAGGAACTAAGCCACTTCTAAAAAAAATATCCTTGGAAACAAGAGGGTTTATGACCATTTTGCACAAAAGGAAAACCAATGCAGAGAGGCAAAACAGTTCCCAAGAGCAATAGTATCTTGTCTGAAATTGAATATCTGAGAAATATGGTCATGGAACAGATCCTCCTAGAAGCTATTGATGCCAAAACGATGTGCTAAGCCACGTGGAAGATGGGGACATGATTCTAGACACCTAGCACTTGAACAGGCTTCAACAAGGGCATGTTCTGCCTGACCAAACTACTGACCTTCTACAACAGAGTGAGTACATCAGTGGAGAAGGGAAAAGCCACAGGCACCAGCTGTTTAAATTTCTGTAGAGGCCTTCACATGGCCTGCCCACAACTGGATTTGACGGATAGACTGTATGGTGGATAGGAATTGCTTAGATGTTTGCAGACAGAGGGAAGCTGTCAATGACTCAGCATCCAGGTAGAGATTAGTGATGAGTGGTGTCTCTCAGGAGTCCATATCAGGATCAGGGCTATTCAATGCCTTTATCAAAGAATAGACAAAAGGACCCTCAGCAAATCTGCAGATGACATCGAGCTGAGCAGTGCAGTTGACACACTGGGTGCCATCCAGAGGCACCTGGACAAGCTCAAGAAGTGGGCTGGTGGAAATGCCATGAGTTTTAACAGGACCAAATGCAAGGTGCTGCTGCTGGGTCAGGGCAGCCCCTGTATCACCACAGGCTGGGGGAGGAACAGATCCAGAGCAGCCCTGCCAAGAAGGACTTGGGGTGCATGAGAGGCTGGACATGGGCAGGCAAAGTGCCCTCCCAGCCCAGAAAGCCAATTGTATCCTGGGCTGCATCAGGAGCAGCATGGCCAGCTGCTCAAGGGAGGGGATTCTGCCCCACTGCTCCACTCTGCTGAGACCCCACCTGGAGTGCTGCATCCAGCTCTGGGGCCCCATCACAGGAAGGACAGGGACCTGTTGGAGCAGATCCAAGAGGATAATCAGAAGAATGGAACCCGTCTGCTATGAGGAAAGGCTGATAGTGCTGGATTTGTTCAGCCTGGACAAAGGAAGGCTGCAGAGTACCTCAGGGTGGCTTTTCAATACTTAAAGGGAACTTATAAGAAGGATGAGGACAGATGTTTTAGTAAAGTCTGTTGCAATAAGACAAAAGTAATATTTTCAAATTAAAAGAGGGTAGATCTGGATTAGATATAAGGAAGATATTCAAGGCTTATTGCAAGGGGGTTGGACTAGATGACCTTTACAAGTGCCATCCAACCCAGTTCTATAATTCTATGATTTTCTGCATTTTACCTTGACTGGTGAGATGAAGCATGAGCTCTGTGCTGCACATGGGGTAGGCAGGATAGGATTTTGCTCACCTGTATAAGCAGAGACTCTGACCTGCCTGCTCCATGCAAGAATTGATGGCCCATGGCTAAGGTGAAATAAAGTAGCATTGAGCCAGGGGCAGGAGTAGGGGGAAGCCCTGATAAAAAATTTTTATAACCAGGAATTAATAGTCTTTGGACCCTGGAACTTTAGGGCAAATTCTGTTTGCCTTCTTTTACACCTGTAACCATGACCACAGTAGTCTGAGTACAAACAGCCTATGAAATCATTACCAATCTCTAGGCTTGGGTCAACAATATAAATAAATATAAATAAATATAAATATAAGTATAAATATAAAAATATAAGTAAATATAAATATAAATATAAATATAAATATAAATATAAATATAAATATAAATATAAATATAAATATTGCATTAACAGATCCAACTGACTTCAGGTGGATGTCAGAACCTGAGAGCTGGTTCTACAGTAGCAGTAGGAGTACAGTAGGAGTTTACTTTCTCATTATTTTTATGGTTTTTTCCCCCTGTTGAACATGCTCATTTTCTGTGTTTTTAAAGCCTACTGCTTATACCTTCTAAAGGAATGTACTTTTTACACAAAAATGTCTTAATTTTACCATTTTCAGTTGTTATTAATAATAAGTTAACATGTGCTGTTTAGTTACTTTTTGGTTAATTGGGTGTTTAAGTCAGCAATTTGTAAGTCAGTGATGGCCTAGTGAAGAACTCATGTTTCATATTCACTACACAGTTAAATATGCCTCAAAGTTTCTTTTCAAGTTTCTTCATTTTTATTTGCATACGCTTAATTTTTGAATATTTAAAAACCTCAGCAGAATGAATAAATATATCACTTGACATCAACAGCATAGGAAAGCCTATTAAGGTTATATGAATAATGAGTATGACTTAGTCAATTGGGAAAAAGTGGCCTTTGCAGTTTCTCACACTATGAGAATAGCAGTGATGTGATTGTTCCTGGGACCAGAAAAGAGAATTCTCTCCCTTCCAAACACCACTTGCCAGGTGATCCTTAAAGCTGTATTTGGAGTCAGATGGTTTTCTTCCTGAATCTAGCAGAAATTGCTTTTCTCTCTGTTAATGATGTAGAGCAGGCTTCAGCTGTGGTAGATGACAAAAAAGGTTGGATCCTGAGGTGTGTCCTCACATTGCCTAAAACTTGCCAAGCATTCTCTCCTTTTGGGGTTTGGAACCTTCTGTTCAAATATCAGTGTCTGAAATACCCTTCAGCAGTAGTGTTTCCACTGATAGTGTCATTTCCTAGTGATAGGCAAAAACAGCCTTGTGAAAGATGCAAGGATGCATGGGCAAAATTGTAAAATTATTATTTTTAGCAGATAAATATAAATGAAGAAGCTAAAATTTATTTAATTTTATTTCTTTGATGGTGATCTTGCTGAACACAGAATAGTTAATTCTGAAAATCTGCTGATGGAATATGATATGTAATACATGAGAGACCAATTTGGCCTTTAGAGGAATGATTTAAACTAAGTGTATTAAACTCAGGAGAGCATAGAGGAATTGGTCTATACTACTCCTGAAAGCATGTACTAACAGAAAAAGACAGTGTAGGAAGCCAGGGAAAATTGCTGGGAGAACTGCTTCAGGTCTTAGATAAATTCCATTGCTGAAGACGAACAGCAGTTTGGTAAATTCCAAATTTGAAAGACATACATTTTTCAGTCAGGTTTCTCTTGAGGAAATGTCAGGCTTGAGGGCTGAATGGCATTACTGGTTGCAGTAAGTTTGTAGGCTTATTGTCAATACTAACGAGGTTTTGGATTGTAGTGGGTTGACTTTGACTGGATTCCAGGTACTCATCAAAACCTCTCTTCTACACTTCCCTCTTCTACACTCCCTTCTACAACTGGCCAGGGGAGAGAAAATATAATGAAGGGTTCATGATTTGAGAGAAGGACTGGAGAGATTGTTCACCATATTGTCATGGGCAAAACCAGTCAGAATTAGACATGTTACTTGAATTTACTATAAGCAGATTTGGAGCAAGATAATGAGAAGCAAAATAAGACCTTAAGAACACCTTCCCCCCATCTCTCCCTCCTTCCCAGCTCTACCTCCTCCCCTCCTGCAGCAGTGCAGGGAGACAGGGAATGGGGGTTATGCTCAGATCACCACCCATTGTTCCTGCCTCTGCTGCAGCGTGGGCTCCTCTCTCCAGGGGTCTGCCGGTCCCTGCCAGGAGCCTGGTCCAGCCCAGGCCTCCCAGAGATTCACAGTCTCCTCTCAGGAATCCACCTGCTCAGGCATGGGGCTCTCCACAGTCTGCAGGTGGATCTCTGCATCCCCATAGTCCCATATGGGCTGCAGGGGAACAGCTGCTTCACCATGGTCTGCACCACATGGGAATCAGTTCCAGCTCCTCCTCCTCCTTCTCTAATGACCTTGGTGTCTGCAGAGTTTTTCCTCTCACATATTCTCACCATTTCTTTTTCTTCTTCTTAAATATGTTATCATTACCATAATTTCTAATTGGCCCAGCCTTGGCCAGTCACATGTCTGTCATTGGCATTGGCCCTGCTGGACATGAGGGAACCTTCTGACAGCTTCTCACAGAAGAAATCCCTGTAGTCCTCCCCGCTACCAAAGCTTGGTCATGCTTATCCAGTGCAAGAATAACAACAATACAGTAAATATAACAATTTAGAGTCAGAGCCCATTTCCCAGCTTGCATTCCATATAGTGAAAGTTGGAATCACATGTAAGTTTAACCTCATATGTCTGGCCCTAAAAGCTAGGCAGAAAGCTGCTGCACCTGGTTGCAGCGTGTCTGTATGCAGTTCATGTAGCCCGTGCAGGTGCATATCCAAAGGTTAGCACTCCTCTTTTCCTGTTGGCACACAGCTTTTCTTTCTCTCAAATTCTGAGGCAGACATTCCCTTTCTTTACAAATGTCTGGGGATGCTAATTAGTTTCAGAGACAACATGACAAGACAGAACTGATATGTTGGAAAGACAGCATGAAGCACAGACAGGTACAATTCTTCTAATTTCTGCTTCTGCCCATGATCTGTAGTTATCACTAAGAAAATCAATGCCTTTTAAGTCTCAAGTGATATACAAATATATATTTGTATGGAGCCATACGTCCAAAATGGACCTCAGCATAGTGATCCATGACTGTAATTCCAGTGAGTCAAAGTTGCTTCACTAGGATTCTGTCAAGTCAAAAAGTTTCAATTCATGGATAATACTGCTACCTGCTCTCTAGCAAGTTATTTCGGTGGTACCCCACAGTTTCTACTGCTCCTACAATTACTGAAAACCTGCAAAATACATTAAATTTAGAAGAGGAACCAAGAATAGATTGTCTTTGTCAGTGACTAAACTGTCTCAGGCAATTATTTACAATTCTTCCACATAAAATTAATGATAACTAGGGCACACTGGGGTTTATTTGTATTTTAAATACAAAACAATTTCCAAATGATCATATATACTTTTTCTTCTTAGCCAAGATAATAATGAATTTTCAGATACAGTTAAATAGCTTCAACTTACTGTTACTTGGAAGCCCACACCAGCATGCCTCTCTATGCCCTGGTGAGTTTCCTAGACATGTATCACTGCATTTCAGACTGCACTTATGATCATATACCTGATACTGAACTGTAGAAACGCTCTGCTTTACAACAACTTGGTTGTACAGGTACTTACCTGTCTGGATCTCTCACTTTGGCCTTATCATTGATGAGGGGAGCAAAGCCTATATGGATATTGAATAGTCTGACAAGTTTAAATAATCAGTTAATCAAAGTTTCTGTTTGACTCTTCTTTGCTACCTTCAGTAATGAAATAGCAGGTGACAGTCATGAGGGAAATAACATATTCACAGAGTGTGATCATGTCACAGTAAACACTACCTGTGATTGAGCACTCAAGTAATTGCAGTGTGTAGCACAATTTGTACTGGCAATCCAAAAGCCTGATTATCTCAGTACAGTCCTGGTGATGTGCTTGTTGCTTAAATAATCTCAAAAGGAACTTAAGGTGATATTTATTTATACAAAAATCATAGAGGGATGAAAGAGATAAATACATTATTTTAGAACATAAGTGAAAATAGATAAAATAAATTAAATAAAACAAAGCCCTATCACTCCTTAATTTGGATTCAGAGTCAAAGCATAAACACAAAATATTTTTAAAAATTATTAAAAATTTATTAAAAAAGAAAGCTTGCCATCTAGCATTAACAGAACTGCTTCTCTTAATAAATTTGATCCCCTAGACACCATATTCTTTTGCAGAACCTGGGCCTTTTTTTAGCTTTTTCTAGACCTAAATGAGTCCCTTTCTTAGGATGTATTTTTGGAAAGTTAAGCTTGAATCACTCAAACACTCAGAAATAGTAAATAAAATATATGACAAGATCTTCCACCTCAAATTCGAATCCTCTCATGTAACCTATAAGGCTTTTAGCACAACAGAGGGACAACAGAGTAATTTTCATTGGAGGTGGTTCTTCTGAAAGAGAATTCCCAATCTAATTCCACAGAAGGAAGATGGTGGTTTAATGGATCAGCACAGGTACTTCATTCATCACATACATATGGAATATGGTGGCTAGTTTTTGTATTTAGGATGGACACATGAACAGTATGGAGGAATGTGCCTTTCTCTTAGGGAAAAAAAAAAGCCAACTAAGCAAGATATTTGGCTAGTGAAGATTTTCTGTTCAGACTTTCAGGAGAACTGAACGATTGACCTGGAAACCTGTCATACTGATGCAACCTTGAACTACAGTTTGCAGAGTCAAAATGACAGTCTTTCCATTCTTTCTTTGTTAAAGCCACTTGATATTAAAACTTTTAGTATGTGGGAAATTATGAATGTGAAGGCACGGCCAGTAGCATTCACATTCTTACAGGTTTGTAATTTATCACTTCAGATATCAGAAACTGAATAGAATATTTTGCAATCACAAGTTTACAACTGTGATCTGATCAACAATTCTGTGATGTTCAACATGAAATAAAAGTTCCAGTTCAGCACAGCTATTATTTTAAATATTTTTATCATTTTTCCCCCAAAGCCCTTGCTGAAAGTATACAGACCTCTATCAGCAGGCAGGAGAACTGATTGTGCTCTCAACCTTTGCTTCTAGTTACATATCAGCTACATGACTCTGCATATGTGGTAGCTAAAGTTTTTTTCATTTTAAACTCACACACTATTCATGTTAATAGGAAATTTAAAAAAATGTTCTGATACTATAAATGTACAGGCTTGATAATTCAACTATATTTCTTCCCCTGCCTTTGTTTCCATTAACAATTCATTCCCTTCCACAAAGAGAAAGGCACAATTTGAAATAGTTAGAATTACACTAGGGTTTAAATCACTAGTTTGATTACAGTACCTTTATAACAGAGGTGAGTTTTAAGCAGCCCATGTTCCCCATGGGTCACATCCAAATAATGCTGGTATTCTAAGTCCCAAAGTTGATAGCATTCATCCACTGAAAGAAGTTATTTCCCAGAATGAATCTCATTGTTGTGTTTTAGCCTTTTGCTTAGTTAAATGCTTGATAATACTTTTAAAAATTGATCCTTTAGGATTGGTTTGGATCACAAAAAGAACATTAGTTCATTTTTATCTTTTCTTGGCTATGTAGGGCAATTAGCTCAAAGTCTTGGCAGACAGTTCTTCCATTCAGAGTGATTGTTAAAAAGGTATCATGGGAATATAACTAAGCTTTTACAATACACATATGATGCAAAAAGGCAATTCACCACATACAGCAGCAAAAAAGCATTTATCACCAAAGCTGTCTGGAATACGTTCAGCAGCCATCTGCCAATTAAAGAATAATCTACTGCTCATCTGCAGCAGACAACACCTATTTAGCTGGCAAGCAGGCATAGAGCAGAGGCAGCTGAAAGGTGCTTTGGTAGTTAGGAGGGCAGTTAGCTCAGCTGGGAGTGTGAAAGAGATCCAGAAACTCTATTCTTTACAACAGGGGACTATATGACTGTGGTGGTGACAAGCTACAGGGCTCTGTCGACTGTCTGGAAGAACCTTTCCAGGGAGTCAGAGCCTTTGGCCATGGCCCACTCCAAAGGAGTGCCATGCAGTGCTGGGGCCACAGGGTGTGCAGGTGCTGCTCCCTGGGGATGGAGCTGCTGGTGGCCTCACCTACAGGAGCAGTGCTGTGGCTGAGGCACTAAGTGACCAGGTACCAGAGCTGTGGGAGGAGATAAACAGACTGGATAGCATTGGGAAGGTGGGTTCTTCTCTGCCCTCAGATGTGAATTTGCAGAATCAGTACAATGCCCTAATAGCCAAGGAAGGAGAACTAATTCTCTGGGGACAATTCAAAGTCATCTGAGCCTGGAGCACTCATTAACACCAAGGCCAAATGATGGGTGTTCCCATCTGCTGGGCAGGAAGGTGTTGATCAGAATTGCTGTCATGGGATTCTTATCAGTTGCTGGCAGCCCAGATGAAGCACATTGCAGAGAGGCTCCCAATGTCTACACCCCAAATTGTTCACTCTCACTGTTCATGGGTGTAAACACAAATGACCACAAATGGAGACGTGGAACAAAGTCAATGAGGGACTGCAGATATCTGTGGCCAAAGGTGGAAGACAGGAGAGCCCAAATGCCCTTCTCCTCAATTGTACAGGTGTCTGAGAAGGGTTTGGGTAGAGGCTGATGTGTTCTGCAGGTTAACAGCTGGCTGCATAACTGTTGCTGTAGTTGATGCTTTGGCTTTTATAACTATGGTCACCTCTATGGGACTGTTAGCAAAGATGGGATGCCAAGAATAGAAACAGTGAGGGTTTTCTGGACAAATTTTTGATCAAATTCCAGCTCAGAACTCTAGACCCCAGAAGAGCTTAGCCCTGACAGTACGTATCATCATGCCCTGATCCATAGAATGCCCAGTTTCAAATCACTCCTCACATACCTACATTCTCTAAAAGTGCCTCTGGCTGCAGAGTTAGCATCTGCTCCCACAGTATTATTTGTTAACTTATATAAAATGGAACAATTTAAGCTGGAGAAATCAAGAAAGCAACAAATATTGAATATAATCTTGTGGTTACTGCCCACACCAAGGACAACAGGGAACAATTCTCAGGACAACAATTATTTATACAAAATGGAGCAGCTCAAATAGGAACACTTGAAAAATATTGGATATTTTGTATTCCCCCCTCTCTCACTCTGAATATTAGAATATTATCCTCCCCTTATCCCTAGTCCATTTTCTTTTTTCTCCCTAAATTATATAGCTGCCCCAAAAGTTTCTGATATGTGCAAATGTAGCTCGTGGGAATTTTGGGTATTTAAAACAATTTCCATGTCAGGAGTTTCATGCAATATACCTTATATAGCCTGATATAACCAAAAAATGCAGAACTCTCTCTTATATTGTAAAATATGGAAATATGACTGAGGAGTTTAACTATGAAAACAGAAAGTCTTAGAAAATGATGAATGCTGATCTAGGTAATTGGATGTAAATGCTAAAATGCCTTCTGCAAAGCACAGGTGAAAACAAATGTAGGTAGTTATTATATTTTGGTTCTCATCCCTGTAGCTATAAAATGCATGCCATCAGGATCATGAAATTGGAAAACAAACTTATGTTCTAAATCAAAGAAACAGGCCTTGGTCTGAACTCCACAATTTAGAAGACATGGTATCACAAACAACGTTAATGTTCTTTGACAATGTTCACAAGCATTAGAAAATTGAAGTCATAATGAAACTGCAGCTAACTCACAATCTCTGGCCCTAGGATGTACATTGTTGATGTGTGTATTTTGGAAGCCCCATCTGTTACGATCTAGGCTTTATATACTGAATAATTGCTAAATTCCAAGGAGACCAGGTGGCAAGGCAAATTAATTTGGAAAGAAATAGAAAAGTCATGGGGGAGGGAGCCGAAAAATTGTAGGAGAAAGTTAATTCAGCGTTTTCTGAATGTACTGAATGAGGACAGGAATAAAGAGAGAAAGAAAATATACAACAAAAAACATAGAAAGGAACGCAAAAGGCAAGAAAAGAAGAGACATTTTCACATCAAGACCTGTTTATAGACATATTTCTTGGACCCTGAGAAATGAGAATGTAAGAGCATGAAAAACCCTGAGAAATTGTCAAGAAATTTTTTCTTCAATAATATTCATGCTCCCAATAATTATTCATATATTTGAAGCATCAATCCACAATGCCATGTGTAAACCAAAACAAGTTTAATCTTCCTTTTTGTGAATGGTTGAAAGCAGCTCTAATGTGGAAAGGAGAAGAGAGGAGGGTAAAGGAAGAAAGACAGATCTATTTTAGGTTCCCAGTCTGAGTGGCACATTGCCAGTTTTTCATGTGAGAGGCACTCACAGAAAACTAACCAGGGAGATACAAATACCGAAATTTCTACTATAAACCCAGGGAGCTCTCTGTGCAAGAAATCTCTGGCAAGAACACAGGGCACCATAAAGCTGGATTAGGTTTCTTTAAAGAGCAGCTGGTGTCAAATAGAGTTCTAGCTGTACTAGCCCTCATTTGCTCCTAGTACCAGCAGTAGATGAGACAGAGGAGCTAGGTTAAACTGATTTATTAAATTTTGATTATTGTACTAGTCTTTTGGATGTATATAAAATCTAGATCTAAAAGTAGATTGCCTAGGTACAGAGGTAAATCTGTAACCTGGCAGTAAAGCCAGTGCAGAGGCCTATGACACCTATAAACTACACGTGCACTACTCAGATTAGAACTATTATTATCTTGCTTTGAATCCAAACATAGTCATTTAAAAACTGCGAAATCAACCACAGCATAAAAGAATTTATCAGCACTGTGATATCACAGCAAAATTCAATATATATTTAGGTCATATTATTTTACAGAGGTATGTGCTCAGTGTGACCACCAAAAGGGCAAACTGGAATGAGGTGACACTCAAGCAAGAGAAAGTTACCAAGACAGAAGCAAGATAATCACACAAGCAAAACTGACTCTAGGTAGGTAAGATATGCTGCTGAATGCACAAGGCTTATTGACAAGATCCAAAAACTCCAGAAAAACCCAACCCAAAAATCCCCAGATATCAAATATAGCAGGAACACTTGTGTAATGTTTTAATTAAAGGTTCAATTTCTATTCAGATGTGAAATGCTGAATTCTGATATGCAGACCAGACGAGAAATAAAGATATCAAACAGCAGATAAATATCTGATTTGTAAGGTGTAACTGGGAGTAGATAAAAATACATGAAAGACTACACTATTACAAATCAAGGGCCTATCTAGCTCATTATTCTGTCTCCTACAGCGGCTGCAAGTGGGCCCTGGGGAAGAAGAAAACCAGAGAAAGCCTAAACACATAAGTATAATTTTCCTAGATTTTTATTATTTTCAGTTCGTATTTCCTGCGTGTCTTCTTGTCCATTTACTATCTCCCTAAAGATGCCTTTTCCAAGTGCTTGTCAGATCTGCCCTTGAACACAAAGATACTTTAAGTATAGGCAACATCCTTTAAAAAGGAGTTTCACAGAATTTGTGCTAATGTTATGAACAACTTCCTCATTTGTTTAGGAGGATCCTAAGGCCCTGCTTCCTCTTTTAGGAAGGACAGTGAATAATCAGACCTCCTTAAGTCTCATGTTTTCATGCACAGGAGTCCCAGGCTGCTTGGTTGCTTTGCCTATTTGTCATCAGCCACGTTGCCCACTCTGAACTGTTTGCAGTTCTCTTATATCTCCTTTGAGACTGAGGATCCAGAACTAGCTGTACTCAGGGGGAAAGGGAACCATGGATTTTATATGACAGCACGTGTATCTTCTGTGTGTTGTCTTCTGTTTTCCCACTAAGTCTTAGGAATAAATTCTGAACAGGTGCCATCTTCAGGGAGGAAAATAACGCAAAGAGAGAAGAAAGGATTGTCATAGAGTAACTAAGCCATGCTACACTGTAGCATAAATCAAGTACATACCCTGTACTTCAGGTATTTTTTTTTAATGTCAACAGTTCATAACTAACCACTGCTTATCTATGTATTCTTCCAGTGCCCAAATTATTCCATCCAATTCTTTAGGCTCTTTTTTTGCATCTTTGGCAAATGTCTCCAGAACTGGTACCCTGATATAGGATGCCAGAATAGATGGACAGGAAGTCAATTAAGATGTGACATCTCATAAATGGATTTGCAGGTGCTGCAGGATGATGCATTTACTTATGCCTTCAACATCTTCAGTTAATTAAAAAGACTTAAAAAAAAATCTGTACTAACCAAAATTTGCATTCCTTCACCTCAAAGTTAATTTTCAACTGCAAATTATTTTTTATCACTTTTATTCAAAGTTGATGGAATATGTAAAAAATATCTTAGAAAATATGGAAAATAACCTACTGTTGGAGGTTAATTTATATCACAGTTTGGGTAGCTTTCCTATCACAGCCTGAAGATTAGTCAAATTAATTTTTTTAAGGACAGAATAAGAATGACTTTATAGGGCAAAATTTCAGGCACATTTTATCTCCTAGGAAAATATGAAAAGCTGATGATCGAAGA
Source organism: Acridotheres tristis (assembly GCA_037013685.1). Taxonomy (NCBI): domain Eukaryota; kingdom Metazoa; phylum Chordata; class Aves; order Passeriformes; family Sturnidae; genus Acridotheres; species Acridotheres tristis. The sequence continues at coordinate 32,431,650 of CM072885.1, read as the reverse complement.
AACAACCAATGGAGAGGCATACAAAGGTAATTGTTTCAACTTATGCTTTCAGCAAAACTTCTGAAAACATTTATGACATTTTTGACCAGACAGTCCACCTATGACATCAAGAATTTGAGCAATATTTGGACTACTTAAAATTCCCTACTTTATTAGCTAACATTAGTATTGCCACACTTGGATGTTGAAGTTAATGTCAAAAACTGCAGCCCTTCAAGCTTCCATACTTAACTGAAGTCTGCTTGCCCTTTTGAGGCAAAACCAGACTTGCAATTGAAGTTCAGGATATATTTTTCATACTTTTATAGGGACACATAGTCATGCAGCAATAAAAAAAAAGATAGGGCTTCTAAAATGATACAAATTTTAACTGACCATGTAGCGAAGCACAGTGTTTATAAATTTTCTGATATTCTTGTAAATCACAGTCTGTATTCAAATCAAGGATTCTGCAAAGTGCCTAACACAGCTTTTACTTTAAAAAACTGGAAATATTATTTTTCATAACAGTCAAAACTTTGTTGTACACAGAACAAAAATTTCTGAGATGGGAAATGTACACTGAAGAAAACAAATGATATGGCATATTAATTTAAGAATTTTCCTTACCAATATAAGAATTTTAAAGGAAAAAAAATTCCAGACAAAACTGAAGCAAGTAAGTGATTTTTCAAAATTAAGAACCCAAACATATTTCCTCTGAGTTTCAAGTAATTCCCGTTTTAGAAAGCAATCCACATTTTTATATAGCTATACATTAATGTGTGTATACAGGTAGTTAGGCATGTATATGGCACACATAGACACATATTTCAAAAACAGATCGAACACCAATTCAGGCTCTTGCTGACAAATGACTGCTATATTAATTTTGCTATATGTCATATTCCCTTTGCCCATAAGTATTAAATATTTTTTCATTAAAGGAGGTGACAGTCTGTTAAAGCATTTTCTGTAGCAGTATTCCTGAAACAGTACAGTGTTTTCATGTTTTGTCATAGGACAATTTTTCCATAATATTTGCAATGTTTCAATTGACACACATTCAGTGAAAAAAAAACAAGAAAAACCAAAAAAAATTAATTAATGTGAACATGTCACATTGCTGACTCAGGACCAAAGCATTCAGAACAAGCATTCTCATTCTTTTCATTTAAAGAAGCATGAAAGTTCTGAGGAATTCAACAAGAAGGTGTTTCTAATAATAATGGTAGTAAAAGTGTAGCAAAGAAGGGAATAAGAAAGAGGAGATATATTTGTATTTGAAACAAAATCAATGTCCTTCATTTCCACTATTATGTGTCATACTCAAAAGCACCAAGAATTCAGACACAAAAATGTGTATACCAAGGAAATCAAAGAGGATTCCAGGTTTTAGGATGCCTTTTAGTTTTGGATACCCTGAAAAGCACTGATTTATTGTGATCTTCATAACCTGTTAATCTGGATGCCAACACCACCTGCCATTCTTACAGCCCTTCTGCCATTCATACTGCTATCTCTGACAGAGTGACAGATTGTTCAGTCTGTCATTCAGTGTCTGACATTCATACCACTCTGAACATTTCACTGTGTATTATCTGTGACCAAAGCATCTCCAATGGCTAGCCAGGAAATCTAGCCCACAGCTCTAGAATGGCAGCTCCCTGTTTGCCCAGGTATTAGAGCATGGATGCATAAAGCTAACAGAAAACCACACATTAGGTTCATACGGATCCACTGCCTAACTATCTAACTGGATTATGGGTTATACACTGAAGCAAGATCCCTGGTGGCCAGAGTTTTGAAATCGATGTGCCTAGACTTTTGTATTCTAAGAACACGTTTCAAAAGGTCAGGGGGATTTAAAAGTCAGCAGTGCAAGGTTGTATTATAATAGGAACTGGCTTATTTAGTATTTCAAATAGAAAAACCTTAAAGCAATTAGGTAAAAAAGAGTGACACCGAGGACATGAATACCTCTCCCTCAGCATCCTCTCTCTTTGCTTGATAATAGTCCAGTGGGTCTTTGAGTCACCATTAACAATGTACACTCTTTTCAGCTCCTGCAAAGGTTTCTTATGCCTCATAAGGCCAGGTTCTCTATTCCCTGCACCACTTCAGAGTCGCACAGGGCAAGCCTGATCTGCAGGGTCTCGTGTCATTACTCTTGCTCTCACTTTCTGCCTGGCTTTTGTAACTCATATGCCTGGAACCTTTCCCTTAGCCTGTGTCCATTTCACAAGCAAAGGAGGCCCCCACGATTCACCTGATCCAGGGAGATGTGCAAACTAAAAAAAACCGAATAAACAGCTACACACTGCCACTGCCACTGTACTACTTACCTAAAGAAATGCATGGATCCTAAGGACCGACATTAAGTGCAACCTCTCCTTTCTAAGTCACAGCTGGCTTCAGAGGAAGGCTGTTGTGATAATCAGGTCTGGGACTATACAAACACGGTAAAGAGCAACAAGACCAGATCTCCTGTTATCTCCATGGCTGGGGAGCTCAGAGAAGAGCTTAATTACAGAGACAAGCAAAGACACACACTTCTTTAACGATTCATTTGATTTTACCTACTGTGCAGTTTTCTCCTACTATGCCTGGCTCCCAGGAACCTTACTTTTAAATGTGCTTGTAAACTCCAGGAGCAACAGAGAGATGAAAGGCAATAGCAGAGGAGGAGAGATGACCAGAGAGAAAAAAGAACAGTTTGGCAATTTAAGTACCAGTATTTTTCCATACCAATTAAGTATGGAAAGCTTATTACCAACTGGAATTATTTCTGAATAAAGCATAAGGTGACATGTTCATTGATAATAATGAGGAGATTCAGACCATCACATGGAATATTTATAAACATTTATGCAGAAATCTTTTATGACTGACTATAGTGCTGATGAGAAAAATTTGAGCAGTTTTCCTGATCTTAACCTATCAGGGAAAAAAACACCCCATATATATTCACAGCTCTCTCTTTGTCACAATATTACTGTATCTACCAGTCCTGTATCTACCATCACAATCCATTATTTTAAATCTTCCTCATGGCTGGAACAACTTCAGTATGATTCTTTCCTCCACTTGGCAGATGAGAGCTGCTATTACAGAGCAAGGTGAGAATCACAAAAGCACAGTATCTTGTCACCATGGTTTGTAATCCTTTTGCAAGACCCGGTACAGGAAAGAGGTCAGAGCAGAGCTGAAAATGAAAGAGGGACATTGTACTGCATAGTCTTTTAGAGAAGCCCCACATTCAAAAGCAGAAAGGCAGTAAGAATCCTTTTATCTTTTCCCCCTCCCAACCAGAATGAGCTTTCTACATCATACCTACAAGTTCAACGTAGAAATGGGATCAGGGATTTCTTTTTACATCTCAGCTTCCTGTGTGCAGCTGCAATGAACAAAGCTAAGGAATGCTGAAAACCTACTCAGTCTACAGTCAGCTTATTTCAGAAGGCCAAGAAATAGGATTGGCTAGAAATTTAGCTTCTAACAAGTCCACAAAACTCTTCATTTTCAGATCATCTTGGTGCAACAAGAGCAATGAAAAAACTAGTAATAATTCAACAGTCTAATATTTCATGTGTTTTGACCTGACCATTAATTCTCATTAATGGACCTACTTTTATTGCTCTGTTAACATCACACCTTATTGGGTTCTCAACATTATTTTGTAAGCTAGCCTATTTACAGTTTGTGATAAAGACAATGATCCTGTAACAGTGATTTGAGAAAATTTGGCTTGTATATCACTACAAATTGCCAATCAAGTCAAAAGCTCTTGTTCTCTACAACTCATAAATATAGATGGCACTCCAGGATATAATAGAAAATGTGCTCTCCACATCATGATTACATTAGTTCAACTTCACATTTTTATGTTTTTTCAAAGTAGAAGTATTAACCTGAATGCACAAATTAGTACTCAAAGTAATATTTAGCAACCTGTTTTACTTAGAGAAAATTTATACTACTTTAATGTGTATCCTAATTTTTCAACATATTCTAAAACATAGAACGAAATGAAGTATAAATTGCATAATGTTGAAAAAGATGCTGAAATTGCCAGCTAAAACAAGAGAACTAAAAATCCCACAATAGATAAATGGGAGATGAAATGTGCAGTGATTCCGTTTTCCTTAATACAAGTGTATTAAGGTTCTAAAATACTTTAGCAATCCAAAAGAGCAAGAACACTGTGAGAAAAATCAGAATATTTCTGACAATAACGAAAAACAAAGTTAACTTTTTTCCCTTATGAATTCTAGGTTTTTTATTTGGTAAGGAACTTGAACTACTTGAAATTTTTCTCTACTGTGTTCCAGAAATGCTGCTTAGAAAACTGATGGTAAAAAAATTTACTGGTATCATAATTTGGTATGACACAATCTTTGGTCATTCCAAAGTACTAGAGTGTGTTGGAAAACAATATATAAGAAGAAATTATGGAAAGCCATACTTCCTCTCCTTACTCTGCCATGGTTTTATCAATATATGTCCTGTGCTATTCTCACTGCAGGTCCCTCTAAACTTGATATTCAGCTTTTCAAACATCAGGAATAAGGACCTAGATCATTCAGAAATGACCAAATGACTTGTTGGCCACTAGCATATTGTGATTGTAACACTAATTCATCAAGAATCAATTTTCTTAACCTCTGATTGCAATCAATTTTTTATCTATTGATGACATGTATATTTTAGAGCAACTCTGAAGTTCCCCCACAGTTTTCTCTCTTACCCCCCTGATTTCTATATATATATATATATATATCTCATAATCAAAATGCGAGACTTTCTAACAAATCAAAATTTAACATAGATATATTTGGCACGAATGAAGACAGAAAGACCATCTCAAGTAATTTAACAATTGTAATTTACTTCTTTCGTATATTCAGCTTGCAGTCTAGATGTAGCAATTTCTAGTTGACAAGACTTTTTTTACTGCCAGCTCAGTATATTCCAGATTTTAATTATGCTTTAAGAACAGTCTTTAACGAATAACAGGTTTTAGAGCATCAGATGCAATTTCTGCATTTTCTGATATTAGTATGCAAATCAATCTAAAACAGAGCCAACAATTTATTTTTTTTTTTTTTGCATTTTCTATATCACTTAACATCAGACTACTTACTGTTTGAAAAGATGGACAGAAGAACACTGTGTTCCATATCACTACATGTTATAAATGAGCTAGGTGTAAACCACACTATGAGATGATAATTCTCAAAACTCCTCTCATGCTATCCATTACTTGGATAGACTCCCCAAAACCTGTTTGCCTGAATGGAAAACAGAAGGAAAACCCACTGGATATCTCTGTCTTAATTTCAGGCTTTCATTACTCTCACATATAAAATGAACCTAACCTTTATTAGTGCATGGCTCAGAATGTTAAATTGCTAGAGGCATGCTCTCACCTTAAGTCAGGGAAACAGACATGTCTAGCCACAGAAAATGTTATAGGCTATGCAGCATGTTTCTGGAATAAAGATCATTGTGCTGCAAAAATTAATTCCTTACAATTAATGGTAAGAAATTGGTGTTCACAGGACAAGATTAACTTGACCAAATATAAAGAGCAACAGCTGATCAGATACATACATCCTTTGTATCTAGACAAGCCAAGGAATTCTTGCAATAACAGTGTTATTGATTTAAATTTCAGTCTCACAAAACTACCCTGACAATGGATGTTATGCAACTCTATTTAATTATCTTCTGGCTAATTTTTCCTTATTTCTGCTGTTAAACCTGAGCATTTTTAATTATCAAGAATGGCTCCTGCTAAGTATTTGTTTTCTTTTACTTGTTAAGACTCCAAAATATATGTAATCAATTAACATTTAAAATTCCTCCTGAGTAACACAAATCAAACCAATTCACAACATTTATCTATACTTCTCAGTTCAAAAATCATCTCTAGTTTGAGAAAGCACCCATAGCTCCTCAACATTGTTGCATTGGACAAGGATTTTAAAGAGAAATGTTTGTGATTGCAAGAATGTAAAAACTGGAGTAGAAGTAACCAATTATATGAATCTTTGGTGATCAGAAGCAAGCAAGTACTTTAATTCAATCATTCAGTCACTGGGACTTTTCTTCTAGATCCTAAATTTCCAACCTTTATCAAGAGGAAGACTAACAAATTTATTGCCATTGATATTTGAAAGTTACATCTAAAAAACAGAAGATAGACATTTCTGTGTTTTTAGTTTCATTTGCTAAATCCTAAATAACTAGTGTTGTATATTAACATAAGAATTTTCATTACAGCTGAAACTAAAGAGCTTCATAGCCCAATATCTTATCTCTGAAAACTGGAGGCAGACATTTAAGGAAAAGACATAGTAACACTACCATTTTCTATTCCTTTGGCAAACTGAGCAATATATTACATATCTCAGCTAAAATTTGGTGATCTCCTATCTGAGTTCCTTCAGAGATACTGTGCAAATACCATTTGGTTTCAGACTTTGTTATCTGGTTTTGGCAATTGTTATTACCAATTTTATTAATTTGCTTGAAAATGTTTTGTTCTGACACTTTTATTTGACAGTTTGTCCAACTTTTCCAGAGTAAAGGAATACTCTACTCTGAAACTCAGTAGCACACTGTAGTGAATGAACTTTAATCTTCTGTGTGTGCTTCCTCAGTAACATCCCTGTTGCCATGAAAGTAAAGAAAGTAAAGAAAGTAAAGAAAGTAAAGAAAGTAATGAAAGTAAAGAAAGCCATGAACCCTGCGTAGTCTCCACCTTGCTTCTGTTTCTGTTGTGCTCAAAGAGCCTTATAGCTTTAACACCTCTGGCAAATCGTATTGAAAAATATTCCTGGATGATTTGTTATTACTTTAAGTTGCCACAGTTTGCATTCTTTCCTATTTTATTCGCTTGGTCACAAAATGCTGCTATGTACACATAGGTAATATATGTAATATAATAATAGCCTTGGTACAATGCCAGTACTCCTGCAGATGAAATAGAATGTTTTGATTTTTTGTTTAACACGTTTTTAATCCAAGAATAGCACATTTGTCTTGGGTTTGAAACAAACTGTATTTTTTCAATTTCCTCTTTAGTTTCTGTGTTTATTAGTGGGGACAGAATCCCTACTCTAAGACAAAAATTTTGCCCTTTTCTATTGTGGTTGTTGATGATTTCTTTAGGAAAATACATGTAATGGAAAGTACATCCCATTTCATGCTATCCACTGGTTTGAAAGGAAAGGCCTTTCTGTGAAGTTATTTTAAAGATAGATAATCAAATAGTAAACGGAAGCCAGATAGTAGACCTGGGATACAAAAAGATACAGAAAAATACTGTTCGAAGAAGGCAATACCAAGAATTAATTTATTCTGTTTCATTTTCACTAGTAAAAGCAGGGCTTGTGTTTGTTTGTGTCAGGACCAAGCACGTTATCAATTGCAAAACACTATAATTTCATTTGTGGGTATCTCATGGCAGACCTGGCAGATTTTCATTATCCATGATTCTATGCAGGAATCTTCACTTGAGGAGTTCATTGCTCTTCTTCCACCTCTTGGATATATGCATATACTCTGACTTAATCTAACAATAAAATTTTTCTGCTACATTGAATTCTGTAAATGCTAAACTAATTTCAGTTCAAGAATGCTGTTCTTGCTTTGTTCAAGTTCTGCTTTATGCATTTTGAAGCTAATTTCCCTACTGTAAGTGGAAAGGGTAACCAAACCTTTCAACACTCACTAAGCCTTTGTCTTGCCCATCGTTAGTAACAGTGGTGTAGAACTCCTCATTAGGGCAGGAAGCATTCAGTGCATCATGCTGAACTTTCATTTGCAGTGATCTTTGCTTAAAAAAAGATCAGTTATTATTTGCCTATAGTTCATCTTTGCATTGCAACGGGAGGACTACTGCCACTGTAAAGATAACTTCAAAAATTACGTCCTCACTTTGTTAGATCCTGCCATATCCCACTGCTCTCTTAAAAGATAAATTTGGCTGGTGGTTAGCAGACTTGCTTAAAGAGCAAGAAAACCAAGCACAGCTCATCATTCATCTGTATATTTACTGTGTAACCCAATCTGTTCTTCTGTCTATAAAAATCATAATAATAGTATTCACTCCTGTAAAGAACTTGAAAGCTTCAGATAAAAATGCTATAAAAGTTAAATGCTCTTATTAAAGCTTCCTCAATAAGCTGGGTATCAGCCAGAGGAACAGAAGGCTAGACACAATCCTTTCCCATCAGAAAGGCTACACTAAAGTGGAGGCTACTGTAAATGACAAAACATCTCACTTCTCACACCAACTTTTAACAAATTCCATCAGCACTTTGACATGCATGTCACAGTATTTTTCATAAATAGACGCTGTCAGAATCTGTCAGTCTTCAGAGACACTTTCTATTTTGGAAAAGAAAAGTCTATTCAATACATCTCCAGGGTTTGCAGAAGTCTTCCTGGGCACCAGCACCTCAGTATTAGAGTAGAATTTCCTTGTGAAGCATCCCACAGGGTATAAATTAAAAGCTGAATTGTTGGTATGGAAGGATACAGAGTTGGTAATCTTATACAGGCTCTACATTACCTAAACTGTGACCAGCTGAATCTCCGAGATCACCCTGAAAAGAAGGTGAACCTTTCTCCAGTGTATACTTTATTGCACTCTGGGAGATCTCTGGGCTGGTATCTGAGAGCTTGCCTAATAAATGTTCACAACGTTATGACAGCTTTCTCTTTGCAAAACTTAAAGAAGAATGGGCAGCTCTTTCACTCTGTATGACAGAATACAGAATACACTCAAAAAAATGGTTGACCTGAATTCAAGGAAAGCAAAAGGAAGTGACTTTTTACATGGTGGACAGTTATGCTGTAGCACTACTTGCCATACAACATTCTGAATGACAAAAGTTTCCATAAATAAAATGGAAATTTGGATGATTTAACATAAAACAATGTGCTGAGGCTTTCTAAGCACGCAGAAATCACCACTGGAACATAAGGCTCCTGTAGTGCAGACTGCTGGAGGCTGACACAATGTCTAAGGAATATACCACACTATGTGTCCTCTGCATTAGCCATCCATTAATAATTGCTATTGAAGACAGGCCACTGAACTACACATATCTTTGGTTTTGGCTACAGCTCTGCTCATGAGCTGTGTGCTGAATGTCCTGGAAAGAGTCTGGATTTTATAATAATTATTGTTCAAGTTGTTTCCCCCATTCCAGACAGAGCATCCTGCTGCCCACAGGTACAATACTTCAAATTTCTTTTTGTTAAACTTCGTGCAATTCTTGTTGACTCAGCCTTACAACCTTCTGACTTCTGTTCATAAGGCAGTTTTTCATTCTGTAGTATCAACCTCTCCTTCCAGGATGGCATGATCTGCAAACTTGATGAGTATACATTCAATCCCATCATGAAGATTTTTTTGTGAAGATTTTGGATAATATCAGAGCTAGTATCAACCTGTCAGGAACTTAATTTGTGACAACTCACTCTTTAAACAAAGGAAAGGCTCTAAAGTCTCCTCTAAAGCCTGCTCCTGCAGTGATTGTTGAAGTCTTCTGGTCCCAGATATAAAGATATTTCATGGGAAATGCAAAGCACATTGAAACAGTCCTAAACCTTGCTGTGTATCTACACTTGCAGGAGAGACAGAAAAAAAGGGGATTAATAAGAATGGAGGTGAATAAGAAAGGGGATAATTAACAAGGGAAACGGTGACAGTGACAGCTGTGGAGTTAGTATTTACCATTGTGGTGTTGGTGTGCTCTTACTTGGTGTTGGCACCGTTCTTACTGCCATGCTAGCTGAAGAGAAAGAGATCTTTGGCTCCTTAATCTCTGTCAGTCCCAGAGTTGCAGCATTCCTTTATGGGAAATACTTGCTTTCCAGGTCAATTTTCTGAGACCTCATAATAGCAAGAGTCAGCAGCCACAGATCAAATATCTAGGCATTCTAGTTCACTTGAAAAGATCAGTATCTGTTATGGTGAATGCGTGATTGGCTAGACAAGGCATATGTAGGCAGGGGAAATAATGAATTGGTATATTTTGAGAGCAACTTGCACACCATTTTCAGCCCTTGTGATACTGAGAAAAACAGACCACAAGGGGTAAAGAATCTTTCTAAATAATTTAAAGCCACAGATATATATATCAATTGACAGTCTGACCTAGGAGAGTTAAAGTTCAAGAACATTCATCAAAATTACTGGAGAACCATTTGAGTGCAGTTTATCTAAAATCAAAGGAAAAAGAAGAAGTGAAAAAACAAGATCTCTGTGGCCTTTTTATTCTCTTTTTTTTCCTGAGTAAGCCTCCTAAAGCATCCATTAGTGTCTGCAAGCTCAAGCTGGTGTATGTGTCAATATGAACTCTCTTCATATGATATTTATATGAAATTTCTAAAATACATGCCAGAATTTGTGCATTCACTACCAGGGAAACAAGAGAGATTCTATATGGGTCAAAAATATTTAAATGACGCCCTGCAGAAAGGCAGTTGTCTCTAGAAAGCCAAAGGTAAAGAACTAGTAAGGAACAAGTGGTAACCCTTAGGTGTTGCTAGGCTAATGGAGAGCTGCATCCTACAAACACCAGTCTTTAATCCAAACACTCATAAAGAGTTTCAAAATAGACTGACTTTATGTCCATCATGTTGCACAGATACACAAAGTTAGAGGAAGAGATATCTCAGTATGGTTTACATTAATATTTTCCTGGGTTTGTCTAAATCATCAGGAATTAGGCTTTCATTTAAAATATTTTCCCCTTCTAGCAAACAGACTTTATGGAGATAAAAAGGGAATTACAACCCCGAAAAGAAAGGATTACTGGAGTCCAGAATGACAAGCAACAACTAGAAATAATAACTTACCTACAACTTGTCTTGTTTCTTGTGGGCAGTACATAAAGGGTGAGACAAATTTAACAGTCCAGGTATTATGAGCTGATCACTTTTGACTGACCAGACAGGCATTTTTAGTTCAGGGCAAAGGTAATGTAGGGCAAATCAGTGACAAATCTTGATGTTAAACACGTTAGCTCAAATTTGCAATGAGTTTTCATGGCTCAGTTGACATGTGGGAATTTACTGTATTTTGATTGTTTCATCACATTGTTGAAACATTTTTCATTGATATTTGAAAGGAAGAAGTGCTAGTTCTACAGATAATTCCGTACTAAGATGAAAGAAGACAAAGATGACAACAGCTTTTTAAAGAAGTCTTTGTATTCTTCAGATCCAGAATCCATGAAAAGTTTGACTTTCCCGTTTTTAAAGATGCCAGACATATTGTGTGAGAGTTTATAGCTCAGAGCTCTGAATAAAAATTACTGAGAGAGTAATAATACATTATAATAGAAAACGGGCATAGAAATTACTTTGGAGAAGGACCCTATACATTTTTAATATATTAAAAGTACCTCAGTAGCAGCAGTGAACTTCTGTGATATTTGTCAGACTTGGTTTTGACATTTTTCTCAGTGGTTTTTTAGAGCACTTTCTTACCTGCATATTTCACAAGAGAGATTATTTTACACACAGGTAATAAGCTTTATAATCTCCTTGTCAGGTAATGTAATGAGATTTAGGTTTATGCAACTTCTGACCCTCAATTATGCTTTAGTCCTTTTACACCTAAACTCAAGTATCCATGAATGCATCACAAGATGTTGATCCTCCAGCTGATTGTGCTTAAGTTTTCTATGATATTCATCCAGAAACCATTTTCAATTATAGCATCAAGTCAAATATCCTGCAAGGAGGATTTTGGTTTATATTATGAAAGAAATTGAAAAAAAATCTAATGCTTGACACTTTGCATTATGATTTATACATTAGGATAAAAAGATTTACATTAGAGTGGAAGGAATTTGCCAGTCAAATAAAAATAATTTTCAGTCCCTCACCAGTGGTATATAGATACTGTTATTCCATAAAATAGATCATCTTATGGTAGTACTTTGAGACATGCAGGTTACAACATCGTATGTCTTTGCTCATTATATTTTTGTATCCTGCTGGGAGGAAAATTCTATCCATACATCACTCCTTCATTGCTCTTTTCAAACTACAGCTGCAAAATCTTCAGGAAAATTAACCAAAAAGATATGATTGAGTTGCTACTACATTCAGTTATTTTATTCAAAAATGACCTTTTATAACCACCACCTGCTTTTAAATTTTATGTGGCTTCATTCATTAGTTCTAACATGACATTGATATTGTGACTGGTTGCCAAGCCATGGTAATGTGAATTCCGGACCTCTTGATAAAAATATTTTGGCATCATAGAGGAAAGAGCAAGTCTTCATTTAAGTACCACTCAGAAAGGTTCAGTGCTGCTTGTAACATCAAAATTAGTTGATGAGCACAAGTACATTTTTGTTTAATAAACAAGGGGGGAAAGCAGTTAAAATGAGAATAGTTGAAACAGTTCTGCAGTGCTTAATGGCAGTAGTGGCTTTTCATTCTAATTAAATGCAAACATAATTAAATACTGTGAGGTGGATTAGATAAACTGGATTTAGATAATATCTAAAAATTAATCATTAGCAAGTACTCGCTGTGTACTTTTCATTCGTCATGGAAACTTTTCCTTCTTTAATCTCTCATTCACCTGAGATATGCCAGTATCCTACAAAAAGGCTACTGTAACTTTTTATTCCTTTTGACATTGACAAAGGGATTATGGAAAGAGAGAAGATTAATGTATGGCAATATTTTTTCATTTTTCTTTTACTGGAGCCAAAGGGTAGGTTAGGGTAAAATATTCAATTGACTCAAATGGAAGTGTAAGAGAGGTGAGGCATGCTAGAAAAATCAAATATGAACATAAAGAATTGTATATCTTAGTTGAGAGTTAGCAGAAGTGTAATTCCATCCTATTATCTGTAAAGTATTTGGTTCTGCCGAAATCCTTACCTGTATAACCATAACTTAGAGCAGATGTTAACTTTGAGAAAGTTACCCTGCAGAAGCTGTTATTTCAGAAAGGAGGAAGTTCCCTGCAAACGTGTTATTCCTTGCCATTTTCCCAGTAACACATGAACAGAAGCCAGTTAGAAAATAATACTCTAACTTTATAAACACCAACATAAGTATGTATTTTATTCTGAAGCTCACATAGTTAAGCTGAAGAGTATGATGCACACAGAGCTCACTGAAGCTGAGGGAAGTTTTTCATTGGCTTTGCCTATGACAGGCTCATTTTGTCGTACAGTTTCACTACCAAGTACAAGTGAAAAAAGAATCAGAGCTGTCTGTTCTTCCTCAAAATTTATACTCTTGATGCCTTGCAATGTTAAACAGGACTAATGGCTGTTTTAGAAATTGCAAGATGCATCTGTAGTAGGAACTTCATTTTGTATTTTTTGCTAACACCTAACTTGCACTGGAGGCTTATTGAATTGCACTTCAGACAGTGACTGTGACCAATAAAATAGTTTAAAGCCTCAATAAAAACTATTGTTGAGAAATGGTCAGTGCTACAGTCAAGGACAATTGGCTGTTTATCTTTCAGGTGCCTGTGTATTTCCATGAAGCAACGAATTGTTGGCTCAAAGACCCTTTACAGAGAAAAGGGCATACTTGCCACACAAAAGAAAGGGATGAAAAAGTGGGAACCAATTTAAATGTGTATGGCTAGTACGAGAGGTGCAAATATGCATAGAAGACAACAAAAGTCATATCTTGCAGGAGGAATGAGGACAAGTTGAGCTGTCCAGCCTGATGTGTTGAGACACATCCAATTTACAAAAGTGAAACCAGAACGGGGCAGGGAATACATTACAGAAAGCCTGACATTTGGTAGTGAGTTCCTAACTTCTGAGATAAAATGCCATAAAATAAGCATTATAAGAACATTCTTTGCTAGGCATATTTCCCCACACCACCATCCTTCCCTTCCCCCTAGAAAATACTCAGAAGAGAGTTTAAATTAGAGGATCAGATCACCAGCAGGCTTATCTGAAGAATAATGGGGAAGTGACCATGGCAGTCTGAACTTTCAGGCATTGAACTCAAGACATAAAGCAGCTGGATGGCAGCATGCTTTGTATATTCAAAACTACTCACCACCTGGGCTGAACCACAGGAACACATCCTAGAGCATAAAAGTAGACTGTGTGGAGCATGATATGTTAGCAACGTGTTATGCCCAACATCTGACCTCTTGTGAAAGAAAGGTGGGTCATGCACGGAGATATGTTGTCAAGTGGGAACAAAACAATACAAAACTCTAAAGCCTAAGGTTATGCAATGTCTGCTACTCAGACACAGACTGAACCCAAGAAGTTACCTTGCAAGAAACGCTTCTTAGGGGGAAATTTTATTTAAGGTTAAGTATTTATCTAAATATCTTCATCTATTTTCTTCTGCTAAAAAATGAGAAAGTATTTTTCATGGATGAAATATTATTATACTTACTTATTCCAACAAGTGACGCCTTTCCTTCTCTTCATATTTAAAAATCAGTGGTGAACTGAAATTTAAGGAACCAAGCAAAACTTTCAAAGGGTAAGTTGTTGTTCCAATAGAATATTTATTGTACTATCCATTTGGTATTCAATCAAACTGTTTTGAATATGTCAGGGCAAATATTGTGAAGCTGGAATTATCTGCAAGAACAACAGACTTGTAATATAAGTGCCATTAGCCCACAGCTCATTGCAGGTTTAAAGCCAATGCCTGCATCTAAGCTTGGTCTTAAGTCCCACTTAAAGCAATAGTATTCTAAAACACATCTTCAGAGATATAAGTAAGTGTTTAGTTGTAAATAAAGATGTGTGCTGAGGCTACTCAGGACCTTGTTTGATCAGACTTTAATTGTAATTGTAGTAGATATAAAGGCTTTGATGTTCCTGGTTGAAAAGATGAAAATGATCCATAATGTGCTTTTAAAATATAGACAGTGAACATCTGGAAGAGTTAAGATGGAATCAGGTAGCTGAATATGATGAATCTTCTGATTTATGATGATCATATCCGCCAGAGAGTCTGGCACTCTAGGTACTATATATAGGTAAAATGAAAAAATGCTAATCCCCATGTTATGTGAATACATCAATTTGTGCATAATTTTTCAATTTTATTACTCTTTAGGTTAACTTCCAGATTTAAGGAGTTCTCCATTTACTTTGATAAACTCAAAGATTTGTCAGAATAAATAAACATATCACATTCAGCAATATTTTGTCCCTAATACATTATTTGAACTATATTTATTGTTTCAATGCATCTTTCACAGGGCCTTAAATTTTATCATACTCTCTGCATAGCAGTAAAGCCATTTCCATTGCAAACTTTTAACAGTAATGGATAGCAGCCTTCCGGGGATAGACTTCTGAGAAATTTATTTCACCTCATGTTGCTCAGACACTCAGCGAATGAATTTGTTTCCATGACAGATAAGGATTGCAAGATCACTTTTAAAATTATCATGGTACACCACAAAACAGCAGTAGAGAAAAAAAAGGGAAGTGTAGGACCTCACCATTTTAAAAATTTTCTTTAATCATCCCAGTTCATGATGTAGAAGTGTGAAATGTGTAATTTTTCATTAGCAGTCATTAAGAAACCTGAGAAATACAGGTCTAGATAACCTTTTAGTTCTCCAGAGGCTGAGTGGGTTTCTATTTATTATTTTTAAGATGCAAGTTGAGCCTGTTCTTCTAGCTGATGTACACTGAAATCAATAAACCTGGATTTCTACAAAATATATTTCAACATCAATGTTGTTAATAGAGGAAGAGTTATAACTCAAAGCCTGATTTGAGTGCATGCACCTCTACTGCAAAGATTTACAAAATAGGTTTATTTTGACACAATATGACCATCTATTGACTTGAATCATCTACTCAGAATGCATTAAATGAAGAATAGATGTATTCTTGGATTCAGTTTACACTATATACAGGTTGTATCATTAATACAAATACAAAAGACCACAAAGATGAAAACATTTCTATACCTGCAGAGGCTGTCAATTGGTTAGCCTACATTAAGAGATTTTTACACAGATATGGCTTTCCTAACACTGCATGTGGGCCTTTTCTGTCTTTCTGAGTTGGTAGTTGTGCTCAAAGCCTATTTTGGCAGCCACATCTTAATGGCTTTCTGATGCTATGTTGAATCATTGATCCTGTAAAGTGTGCAAGCTCTGTGACAATGAAAAAGGCATCATGTCGCTTCTTTCACACTTTTTCTTTTAGAAAGCAGGCAAGAAAAATCTTTAAGAAAATATTTTCAGTATTTTTCATTGAAGTACTTTTGAAAAGAAACCTTGAAAATAGCCCCAGAAAGCACTGGAGAGGTGAAAATCAAGTTAATTTCTTATTACTACTGATATTTAGGATATTTTAAACATCTACATTCCAAAATGCATGTTCATTAATTTAAACTGGAGTTTTTAATTATTATAGCAATCATCAGCTTCCAAGGAAATAGAGTGCGAGGTGACGTAATGAAGCAGTTTGTTATTAATACTTGGATCCAGGAGAAAGGAAGACTAGATTCTATCTAAATTTAAGTAATGGATGAATCACACACAGCTGCTCTCTTTGCTCACATAGTCAATGGGTCAGCAGGAGGGATTAGCTCCCCACAGTCAATTTGAACACTGGCTCCAAATGAGCATCAGTAAAAATTTTCCTGATGTTGATTCCTGCCATAAAACCAAAGACCCAAGAACAGAAGTATCATGTAGATAAGCTTGACCTATTTCTAGCCCTATTTCTAGAATTTTGCCACAGACTACAGTGAGGTGTATATGTGCATGTGTGTCAGAGAAAAATATCATCTTCATTTCTTCAGCTATTCAGGTTCTGCAGGCCTACACTGGTATTGCTTTGAATGGTTAGCCTTAGCTGTTCTACAACATTTCTAGTAGCACAGAAAATCCTTAGCTTAAATAAAAAGATGGACTCCATTCTAGTGTTTGTATAAGTGCATGCCACTTCAGTGATTCCAGGGAAACAGGATTTGCTTATATGTACGTAGGCAAGCAGTGCTCAAAATCTCTCATTATTGCTATTCCCATAAATCATACTTTGTAGCATAATTTCACACTGTTTTCAGTTCCAAACTAACAAGATTATGTTAAATATTATTTTTTGTATGACTTTATGGTGCTCACCTTAACTAATGAGCTCCTTGCAAACTTGAAGGCATGGGGAATTAAACTTACAGATCTTCAGGACATGAATGGCTTTTACACGGGAAATGATGGAAGAAGGAGCACCTGTTAAAAATCATATCCAGGACTCTGCCCTGACAAAAACAAGGGCTGAAACCTCTTGAACTGCAGTCCCAGCTTTTATTCACAGACTGACCTTTGATTTTGAACCAGCAGCACTTTATATTCTTTCAAAAGGATTATTCCATTCTACTTTCTAATAATATTTAATTGTGCTATTTTATAAAGAATGTATTTTCAACACTTTTTTTCGAGGCAGAAATAGTTCTTTCAATAACTTCTCGTAGCATTTGTATCACTACTAAACTACCTGCACTTCTGGATACGCAACATGGGAGAGGTCTCACGATACGGAAATAGAAAATAACATTAATTAGTTGCAAAGGCAACTAAGAAGTTATTCAGCATAATATCCAGAGAACATGTTTGCAGTGCATTCCTGTAACAGTGTTTCATCCCTTGCCAGCTGGACTGCAGAAATCGCCTTTGCATTTAAATAGAGTCCTTTGCAGAAATGAAGTAAAATGAATTCAACTCTGTAAACTACTGTGGTTCTTATTCTCTGCCATAGCTAAAAGCATTTGCAGTTACTTCATAGCCTTCATTAAGACTGATCAGTTCAGGCTGTTATTTGAATCTTAAACCAAAGTCTAACTGTAATGCTAATGTCTTTCCTTTGCAGACCTGGCCAGATATTCAAGGAGTTTTCTTCACACTTTAGTACATTTATCTTCAGTACTGGCTCTTTTGCTGCAGTTTTCCACTGCTTTGGTCCATTAAAAGTCTATTATATGATATTCATCTATTCTAATAATCACCATTTCCCAATTTTCTGAAAACTGCCAGAGTATGTAAAACCCTCTTGCTCTTCAAGAAATCCAAGTGAATTATTTAGATAGGAGATGGCACAGTGACTACAGCATTGTTCTGTAGTTTCTTAATGCACCTGATCATTAAGCATTGTTCTACGTTTTCTCTATTTTGCCAACAAAAATCTTAAGCACTAGGTATAAGGTTTGGAATGCCTGATTTTTAAAATCTCTCTTCACTGATCTATACTTCCAGGAAATGGTGTTTATTCTCTTTAGATTCTGGTTAAAATTGTAAACACCAGCATCAGCAAGACCTGTGAACAATTTTGATAAGTTCAATTACAAAATGCTGATATAAAATTTATAAAATGTTAATATAAAATTGATATTTCAGCTTCAGCAAATACCTTTGTCATTTTACATATCACATCTTCAAAGTTTTGTGGAGGCCAAGACAATTATCCTAACACTTATATTCTGCAGACACATTTTCATACCATTTTTTCCTCACTGTGCAGTTGTAGTTTCTCCTGTGACCTTAGCTTAACCCCTTATCCTTTGCTTGCAGGGATCTTCTTCACCCTGCATACTTCATGTAATTTAATTTAGGACCAATTATTCTGTGAATTTCTGTTCTAATACAGTTATCAGGATTTTAAGCTCTTTAAGCCGCTTTTCTTTTCCTTTTCAGTATAAGGACAGAATCTTAGAAGTTTCAAGACTTAGATGACAAGTCTTTATCAGAGAAATGTGAAAACCACACTGAATTTAGAGATTCTCCACATTTTGAAATGAAGAGATGCCAATATCTCATGTTTATCAAAATATTTCCGTAAAATACATCCTAGATTATATTTTCAGTGAAGTATATCTCTCTGGCTATTTTGAATGAACTCAAAAATATATGATTCAGCACTCTGTGAACAGCATGATATTGCTGGAATTTGTCCTGGTTTAATTTATTACCTTTTGAACTTTTTATCATTTTACCTTATTCACTGTGTGATACTGCATTCAAAAATAATTATTTTTCCTACAGATTCAAAATACTAGACTAGCCTTTTTTTTCTATAAATGACAATAATGGTGTTTAATTTTCATAGATCCAGGCAATTTTCTAAGAAAAAAAAATTCTAGGCTTCTCAATTTCAGTTAAGTATTCCTGATTCTTCGTTTTAGATAAACACCCACTCCTGCTATTCTGCTGGACAAAAACTTATCTTGATATCAGTCTTTCAAAGGTTTTTGACTTCTATAAGGCCATGAGCATTATTAACCTTCATTTTGCATGACCAGCATCTTAGCATATGGAAACATCATCCTCATCATCAAAGCAATTTCACTTTCTGTTTTTCTAAATTCACATCTAAATTAGCTCAAGACAGTCTGGAAATAAAGGATTGTGTAGAGAAATAACTGGAAGATTCTCATGGCATTTAGCAAAAGCTTTGCAATGAAAATTCAAATTAGAGCTGTAAAAACTAAAGACTTGAAGATAGACAATATGCAGCTAAAGTAGTGCTGCAATTGAGTCGCAATTAATTGGAGAAGTAAAGATCTCTGTGCAAGAAGAGTTTTGAAAGCTCACAGACTAGTTCTATTTTTGAGATATAATCTTTGTTAAATATTCATTCACATATCACAAAAGTGGTCAGTTCTTATGCAATACTAAGCATCTTCACTATGCTAGCTCTTAACACTGCTAACCAAAGCAGGTATGAGTATACAATACCACAGAAATGATACCACAAACAAACAAATAAACAAAAAACTAAAAACAAAAAACAAACAAAAACAAACAAACAACAAAAAAAAAACCTGACTATTTGAGGGAGTTTTGTTGCAAAACAAGAGCAAACAATTAGAGAATAAAAGAGAAATAATGAAACAAGCCAAATTCTATTCTTATTTGAATTCACAGATTTATCTTAGTTTACATGGGAGTAGATTGTTCCCCAGTGTGTAGCACTGAATCTTAATCAGGTGGATTAGTAGACATAAACATGCAGCTGCATCATTCTGGCATCTGTGGTTTTTGTATTTTTTGTGTTGGCCAATACAGCAAAAAATGGTATAATTTTGTTTATACTTGAAAGGTAGCCAAACATTAGACTAGAACACTTACGTTTGTTCCAGAGACGCCGTTTTCCTTTGATCCTAGTGATCTTAGCCTACAGACATCAATGGCTACCTTGATATTTATTCCATCACAAACTATCTACCATGCTTAGCAGATGGAACACAAAAAAAGGGACAGTTTTCTGAAGTTAAAAAGAAACAATTGTATGTAACAGGGACACCAGTTTTAATATTTCAGAATCCTCTTTTAAGAAGTTGTGTCAAGTTATCTATATATTACAACAAAACTGTTTCCAATGCAATACTCATAAACTAAATATTTACCTTGGTTTTTAGTAATGCAATAGATCAGCAGCCAATTTCAAATATAGCTTGCATATTAAATAAATTTTAAAATGGTGTTCACATACGCAGTGGGAAATTAAATAGAAATTCTTTATGGATTTGGTGCTATCTCTTATAATACTAAAAACTCAGGAACGGAAGAAGAAGGAGAGACAAGAGAAAAGAACTGAAATTGTTACAGAAACACTGTATTTTGATATCAATGCAGCAGATTGTCCACAATTGTTTGTAAATCTCTGCAGTAGAAGATCCCTTAAAATGATAAATAGAACACTCAGTAATGAACAGATAATCTGAGAGCAAAGAGTTTAGTATTTTTAGCAACTCTGAGCAACACAAAAGTTCATGTAAATTTTTTGAAATGGCGAGGATATAGAAAAAGAACTGAATCTTAAAAAGCATTTTGTTAAAGTTCTAACTTGTCCTAATATTCACTGGGGAGAAAATGAAAGAGTTCCAGATTCTTTGGGAAGTATGTAGGATTTATTTTACCCAAATATGTGAAAGCACCTCTACTGGTTTGGGCTGGGATAGAGTCAACTTTCTTCATAGTAGCTGGTATAGGGTTATGTTTTGGATTTGTGACCAAAACCATGTGGATAACAGATATTTTAGCTATTGCTGAGCAGAGTCAAGGTCTTTTCTCCTTTCCTCCTCATTCTGCCCAACCAGCAAGGAGGGTGGGGCTTGTTGAGAGCTTTGCAAGGGACACAGCCAAGACAGCTGACCTCAAGTGACCAGAGGAATACCACAGACTACATTGATGTGCTCAGCAATAAAATCTGGAGGAATTAGAAGGAAGCAGACACCTTTGGAGTAATGGTGTTCCACTTTCCCAGTCACCACTACCAGTGATGGAGCTCTGTTTTCCTGGAAGTGGCTGAACACCTGCCTGCCCATGGAAGTGGTGAATGAATTCCCTGTCTTGCTTTGCTCAAGTCTTCAGCTTTAGCTTTACCTGTCCAACTGTCTTTACCAAAGTCCATGAGTTCTTTCACCTTCACACTTCTGATTCTTTCCCCCATTCCTTCTTTAAGGCAATCCACTGACCAGCTGTGTGTTGCTTAGGTGCCTACTGATGGTGAACCATAGCAATACCATATCCTGAAGGGACAAAAGTATGAAAAATATACATCTGTGAAGTGCCTGCAAGCCATGGTCATGAGAAACAAGTGAGAATTATTTTAAATTATACTGTTAGAATGTGAAGTTGTTTCACCATTTTGAGAACTGAAATGTTATGATTAATGGCTTAAACTTTGTTATGAAGGACTTTTTGCCCATTATGGCAAAACAGTATAAAGAGGCTGAAATCACCGAAGCTCTCCCCTCCCTGAATATGTCCTGAGAGGAACTTTCCACTGTGAGTTAACCTGCCTAAGGGAACTTGAGATAAGATAAAGGTGACACTATTTTCCAATTATGTTTCAGGTTTTGGGAGAAGTAAACAAGGCTGAGAGAGAAGAATGTATCCAGAAGAAAGCCAAACCAAGCAGCTGTCCTGAAAATCATCTCTGGCTGGGTTCAGGGTGGGGAGGCCACAGTCCACAGGCTCATCTGCTGAGGCTAGGTTTGTGCACACTCTCCCAAAACCAAGGGGAGAGGAGGAGAGTTTTTGGGTGTCTGGAGTAGCCTCTGGTCAGAGAGAATGAACACCCATCCTACCTTACCCAAACTGGATCAGCTGTAACCACACACCCACACCCCCCAGGAAGGCCACATCCATTGGGACATTTCCAAGAGACATAGCTGAGGAGGTATCATAATTCATCAAAGACCCCTGAAGCATCCCCCAGGCTCATCCTCGAGGCCTTGCACCAGAGCACAGCATGTGATACAAAGAGATGCACCAGATTCAGGGTCTGCTGCAAGAGACAAACTGCCCCTCCCCATGGGAGGTACCTGGGTGTTCCCACCTGGACCAAATGAGTATTAATCCATTGAACTCTATGTTTTCCAAGACCCTCACTACCAAGAAGACCAGAGGAGGATTAACTGAATGCTGCTGAGACTCATGGAGTGGTGATGTTTTCCATTTAATCTCTCTCTCTCTCTTTCTCTCCCCACACATCTTTTCCTATTTCTCTCTCTCTCTCTCTCTTTCTCTCTCTCTCTCTCTCACACACACACACATGCATACACAGTTAAATAAAATCCATACTTTTGACTTCGGCATATGGGCACATTTTCACCTTAATTCAGGCAGAGGCATCTCTCTAAAAATTTTAATAATTGGATCGCAACAGCCATCAGCAATAAAGCTGCCATTGCCTGCTGCTAATTTGGATTTAGCTCGTGAAATACTTTGGTTTAATGGTCCTGGAGTTGGAGTCTATTCACAGAACAAACACAAAATGGGAAATCGCAGTGCATAGTTTCCCCCGGCATGTCTTGGCCAAGATTTACATTAGTTACCTTTCAGTTATGGGAGGGTTGCTCTCCCTACCCTTTTGTTCAGTCTGATAGTGTGCAGTGAATAAATACCAAGATGACTGCAAAGGATGGTTTTGTTTTTGGAATTAGGTGGTGAACTGCAATTGAACACCTGCTTTCAGTGGTACATACACATAAATAATATGTATATATATAAAATATACATATGCATATTAATTATAATAATAAATGAATATAAATATGCACAATATATATAATATAAATGAATATGTATATGCACACATGTACATAAACATACATATACAGATATATATGTACATTTCAGGCAAATGCATACACACAGGTATGCACACATGCACACACACTCACACACTCATATGTTTATGGAATCACAAGGAATATAAGAAACATAATATACATCATCCTAGTGGGGTTGTTAGATAACCCCATAACCATATCCATAACCTCATTGGATACCAGGGATAGTCAAAAATAACTATGTGAGACTGCTACGGAGGTTATTTGTCAAAAAATTATTTGAGATCTGTTTAGGTGAACTTTGCTAGTGTTCAGTGGCTAAAGTCACTTTACATCTTTGTGTAAAAACAGCTTTGATTTGAAATGCTGTGAAATGTTGTACTCCGAAACTTACTTTAGTTATCTATCACATTATTTATCTTTATTGCTATGCCAAGAGTCATTAATTGAAAACAAACTAAAAGCCCCAGAGGAGATGAGGTTTAGGCTATATAAGCTTTCTATTGAATTACACTCCCAGTGCAGACCAACTAATATCTTTCACATTACATGACCAAATGTGATGGCCAGTACTTACCGTACCTTAAGTTGTGCTCCCGTGATATCCTCCTAAGATGCAACATCTGACTTTTAAGAGGGCCTTGAGGACAGCAGATAAACACATGGGAATAGCC
The DNA here is from genome assembly GCA_037013685.1 of Acridotheres tristis. Lineage (NCBI taxonomy): Eukaryota > Metazoa > Chordata > Aves > Passeriformes > Sturnidae > Acridotheres > Acridotheres tristis. The sequence goes on along the minus strand of CM072885.1, from coordinate 32,407,912 downwards.
TGAATAAAGAAATACGTGCTCATAAAAGGTATTCACTGTCAGTGTCCATAAGGACTGGAACATTATTCATACAAGAATCATGGTAAACGTTTGGTGCTGCTTATGATGGTTGATTTCAATGAATCGAGTTTGAAACTTGATTTGTTGTTGGTTTTGACTAATGCTAAATAAAATCCAGTCTAAAACTAAATTATTTGCCTTCTTGACTCAGGTTTCACTAAACAAGTATATTAATGACATGAATGACCAAAATGGAAAGAAATTAAACTTCTTTAGCAACCATTTATGCAGTAATGTAAACATTCAGTTATTTTTCCTTAACAAGAAGAGTAAGCAGGTCAGAAATATATAGGTCAAACACATAGAAATCAACCTGTATTTGTTATTACACAGATCTAGAAGGCTAATTTTTCTTAAAAATAATGATTTTATTATGTTCCATTATTTATTTGGCTGTCTGAATATGTAAAATTGGATTTCCTTATAGAATTGTTGATTTATTTAGAGATTAAGTTCAAATATTTCGTTAAAATTAAACCTGGAGCATAAACATTATTTTTCATTTCAGAATACAGCACTGCTTGGGTTTTTGTTATCGTAATTTATTTAGAAAAACTGTCTTATTGCTTCATAATTTCCATGCATTTTCACTTTAGAGAAGGATGCCAAAATTTTACAGTGAGTTATATTATTGAGTCTGAAGCCTTTTTATGTACTCAAATACCACTTTTACATGAACAATGCTCATTATTCCTTTATCATGCTGTTGAAGAATGCCCACATTGCTGTATTTTGCTGATACCCACCTCAAAGGAGGGAAACCAGAGTTGTTGTCTGGCTTCCACACTTCTGCTTACCAGGCTTGACTTTTCTCAGTTTCTTTTTTCTGCTAGGTAATAAAATAGCTTAAATGTGAAGTGACAACCTTTCTGTTATTACTCAAAAATGGATTTATTGGAGAAAAATTTCAAAAATCATGTTTAGAAATAAGAAATTCTTTTAATCCTCTTAAAATTATAATTTAAGGGGGTATATATACCCTAGAAAAAAAGGCGAAGATGAATTCAACTTACCAACACCTTTTTTCTCGCCTAAAATGCTTTCTTGATCACAGTTCCCATGAGGGATCAAGCCAAAGAACAGTCTAGCCCAAAATTCCCCAGTAGTTAATAGCAGATATTTAGGAAAAAAAAATATAAGGAACAGGGCAAGTATAGAATGCTTTTCCATCTGGTAACAGCTCCCATGAATCAGTAGGTCAGTTTTAGCAGTCAAACTCCAGGGTTTTGTTCCAAAAAATGATCTATTACATTTTTAAGCCATTTAGACCTTTGACTTTCTTGTTACTCCGAGGCAAATAGGTCCACAGTGTAATAATAGCTTATGTACAAACAGTATTTCCCTTTCCTCTCACGAAAAGTTCTCCCTCCTATTTGTGTTGGCTGAGCCTCATATCCTTTATGTGTTACAAGTTAAGTAGTGAGTAATCATTCCCAATACCCCTGACACTCACCAGAGATAGATTTCCTGGTACCATATCAGCTTCCTGAAGCTACTGGTTGTATGAAATGAGGTCATATCTTTTCTGCAGGTCTCTGTTTGCCTCTTCTCATTAAATTGTGACTGAGAAGATTTTTTTCTTTTCCTTTTAAAGCCTATTATCTTTATCTGTGTTGATCATATATATCCTGCAGTCATCCTGCTGCTTTACTTCATTGTTCTCCCAAGTGTTTTACCACGTATCTCATGTTAGTTATTTCTGCAATACTTTTTCTATCATTTATATATATAATTCTGTGCTTGCTACTTCTATATCTCCTTTTATCACTATATGCTTCTTGATTAGCATATCTATAGAACTGATCACCATGTGATCCAAAGTTTTACAGACTTTCCACATATTACTGGCTCGTAAACTTGAATATATTCCCCTGATTCTAATACTGACAGATTTCAGATGGTTTAGTTTATTATTTACCACATTGCTTGGCTCTCTTCCTCCTTCCTGATATTTCCATCTGAGTAATGACAAATTGAAATTTCCACTCTCTAGTTTCAGATGTGCTATCTTTTGGAAGCTGTTCATCCAACCAAAAAAGAGCTTTTAAAGTGCATTTTCTTTGCAACATCCTGCCCTAGAACAGACACTAGCAGAAATATCATATAAATTCATGCCTTGATTTTTAAGAAAACAGAAGTAGTCCAAAAGAGTCCATTCAACTAGCTATGCTATTTCTTCTTCTTCAATTCATATCTTAAAGAACTTCTTTGCATATTCTTGAAATTAACAATTAAAAATGGAGTAAGTGTATCTGTTTAAAAGCATACAAACTACTAACAAACCTTTTTTATTTCTTGTAATTTTGCCAGACAAATTGCTTTTGTTGTTTATTTAGTTTGAATGCAAAAAACCCAAAAAAACCCCTACAGTATGGTGTGAGCATAGGTGGTCAATAAAAAAAACTAATTCTCCAAATGTATTCGGAATTCCAGAACTATGAAAGCCTACTGTAAGTACCATAAATCAGCAAGCATTGTGCACACAACCCCCCAAAGAGCAATTTTTGTGTCCTAAACCTGCACTGCATGGTGCAGAGCTGGACTCCCAATATGCACACAGGTTTCTGAGCTGGGCCAAAACTCCCTGTCCCTCCACCTTTGGATTGGCCTGTCTGCACTTCTGCTCTGCCTGTAGAAGCATTGCACCAAAAAGAAAATGTAGCACCACTTCTGTAGCAAAGGCACAAACTGTTGTGCACTTTTCTTTGCTTTAGGCTTCATACATGTTGAGCATAAAACAAAGTGAAGGACTCTGCAAGAGCAAGTGAAACCTCTAAGAGCTCTTCCACTTGACAGGGTTATACACTGCACAAGCGTAGATAAGAAAAAAAGCTGTACATTCACACATCTTTTCTTGTAAATGTGTCACATATAGGGAAACTGATAAGAGCTTGATTTGATCTCCTAGGTCCTATTTGCATGATATATGTATACATATACATTTATAATCTCTTCTGGCAGGGTTTGATATATCCTGGCTTTGATTCTTTTTTTACACTATTCACAGTGTGAAACACATGTCCCTTTTCTCTGTGTGTGTGGAAAAGTGAGACAACTGACAGTCCTTGTTTAGTGTCTTACAGCTATGATAGCTGTGAGGAACTAATGACTTCTCACCTGGAGCACTGATGTTTACAAGTCCCAGTGTGTTACCCAGACAAATAACCAAGAATGACAGGACAAGCTTTGTTGGGCAGTTTACTCCTTGCACTGTGTGAATATAACCCTTTTACCCATTATTCCCCTAGGATTCCTAACCAAAACTCACTTCTTTCACTAAATGCCCTGTAAAATAATCCTAAGGATTTGTCTCCCAATATACTAGAGATAGTTCACAGCATTAATGAAAGACACACATACTGCAACTTTATCAGCAGATAATTTTAGATTAACATGCTCTGTTACTTTCCTAACAGTGGTACAGGATGAACCTTTTCTCTGCTGCATTTCTCCATTTGCAAACCAGGGTTGCACCTTTCCAAGTCTATTCCACTCTCTGTCCCAGCACTGCTTAAAGAGGGAGCACCCTGGGCAGTCGGGCTCTGCAGCTCACAGTGATCCCTGGGTTCCATGGGCTTTCCAGGAATGGACTATTGCCAACAAGGAAGCGAATCAAGGAGAGTTTAGAAGTGGCCTTTAATGCAAGATATCCCCATGTGCCTCTGCATTTTAAACAGTGTGTACCAGAACCCTTACAGCCAAAAATATTCATGTGTTTGAGGTCAAATTGTTCACATATGGAACTCTAACATAGTTTTTGTTTTGTTGAATTTCTTACTGTTTTAGCAGTAGTGGTCTCAGAATGAAAATGAATTGCCTTTTTTGCCTAATTACTGAGGAACAGCTTACATATAAACACAATTCAATAAACAAAATTAATTAATTACACTTGGAAAACTGGGATGTATGACCTGAAATTCAGGTTGAGATGCTAACAGTCAAAACATCAGCAGAAGACATTAAGCTCCCTACTGTCATAAATGTGCATCATTTCTCATTTTATTGCAACAAATATGGCTCTGAGAGAGTCACTGAGACTTTAGAAGTTTTTTTAGGAATCCTTTCACTTTAAATCAGGTGGATTGATAATCAGTTGAAGTAGTGCCAAATGGTACTAATGAACAAAGTAGTTTTTAATATTTCATTGCTATTCTCTGTTTCCATCTTTATTTTCTTCATTCTGAGTCAAGTGATTCATTTACCCATTTAAGAATTGCAAAGAGAAATAAACCTATGAAATACAGTCATAAATTATTAGAATTTACTTCCTTGATAACAAGAAAGTATAAATAATTTTATACATGATACATAATTTGTTTTCTTTTTTATATCACTGATTATTTTTAGAACATTAGTTCACTTTATACTGCCTACCATAAGATGTAGAAATACAACACTTAATCCTGAATATCTTCTTTATGCAGAACATTTATTAATATTAAAATTAAACCAGTGTACAGAAACCCTGCTTCAAATTAATGATTGCTGTTTACAAGAAGCCCTTTCCGTATCTGAAAAAATTATTTACCTGGCTTCTCTAAGTATACTCAATTTCCATATGAACTGTGTGGGTTCTTTGCTGTGTGGGTTCACAGATTTCCTTCGTGTAGATTTTCTGGTGAATTGATAAGTGTTAAATATGTAAGCCACCTCTTAATGTTAATAGGATATCTTTTCTTTACCTGTAAATCTGTCTTTTAAAAAGACTAAATTGGTTGAGGCTATGAAATATCTTCAAACAGTAGAAGGGAAGACAGAGACATGTAAACCATGCTTTCATGTACTCTGCACTTGCTTTGAAAGTCAAGATAAAATATTACTTCATGAGAATTCTCAGTAAAATTGAGTATAACATTCACCTGTACTTTTGTTGCAGCATTACAGTTACTCACAGATTTGAATAAAGATAAATGCATATACATTATTTTACTGATAGACAACAGAATTGTGTCATGCAAAGCTTTAGTGTTTAAGATTAAAGCAATTCTCCACTTAAAGGAAATAATGAAGACAAAATCTTTTGAAGTGGGATCCATGTATTTTTCTAAATATGTCAAGGAATTGAGAATTACTTCAGCACACCAGAAAAATGCATACAAATGGGAAGCCACAAAGAGTTTGCATGACAAAATATTTGTCAGCAAATATTGTTGTTCTATAGACCTACCGATCCTACATAAAAAATTGCCTTTATTTGTGTCCATTGATGATTACTTTGCAGTTACCGGTTTTGGTTTTTATGCTACCAGAAGGATTATATGATGGAAAGAAATGTTCTGCAAGAATAACACTTCTAAAACTGTTTTTTTACTAATCTGATTTGCAGAAGGAGGAATAAATATAAAATATTAAATATTAAATTAATTAAATTAAATTAATTAAATTTAAAACTTGTCCTCTTGATTTATATGTCTTTCCTTTAGCTTTGTCTGCAACATGTATTCCTGCTCAGTCACATTTCCTAGCAACCCAGTGTGGATATATTACAAAAAAAGCAGACACTTTGGAACACAGGAAGAGATTGTTACCATGGCAGGCAGACTTTCCAAAAGCTATGCCTTGGTTGCTAATGTATAACTATGTCACAAAATTTCCTTGAATTAAAAAGTGAAAAGAAGAAACTCAGGACCTCTTCCTTCCAAAACAATTAGGAGGCCTTATTTGGGCAGATTCATGGTGCATAATTGAAAAACAAGTAGAAGGAAGAAATGTATAGAAATGTATAGTGCAAGTCGTCATCTCATATATATATTGCTGTTTATTTAATCTAGACATCTGAATCTCCTATTTGTTCATTACCCAGTAAGTTAATATTAGGAAGATATTAAAAAGGTCTTATTTCCAAATATTTGGGAAATTACTCCAGTGTGTAAAATTTCAGCAATTTTTACATTCTTCAGGTCTTATGCCACATAAATGCTGGGTACTAAAAGCATATGATCAATTGCTTTTTTTATCTCAAACAAAGCAAACAAACAAAAAACAAATCACATAAGTCTACTTTTGAGTTCTTACTGTCAATGCAGTAAGAAGAAATGGTTTCTGTCAGCCATTTTCAAAATTCTTAAGGTACTTGTGTTAATGCCTCATGGTATCCAGGACTCATTGGATATCCGACAGGAAGGAGATTTGAACGGGGTAGTTGCCACTTATGTATCTTTTCTTTCTTCACATTATGAAGAAATACACAGGTAGTTAGCAGAAGATGAAATAACAGCAAAGGAAAAGAATCCAGAGCTGTTCTCTCCCTGTATCATAGAATTGCACTGTGGCTCATGCTGAGAAAATTACTGTATCTTTCCTCTGTACACATTCTTCCTATTACGCTATGGGGAGAAAACCAAGTATGTGTCAAGTTTAACCTTCTAATCTATATAATATGCTGTTACTCCTACAGCCTAACTCCTAGTTTTTAAAAATAGTCATCTAGGATTTTCTTTCATTAAAAACTTTATAATCAATTTGGTTTTACCAAAGAAAACCCAATGCTTCTCAAGGAAGGGAAGAGATTCTTTTCTAGGTTATGGTGCTCACACAGGCTCAAACCTTCTGAATCGTGGACAATTTTCTTTTCTTTCCTTTTTTCTTTTCTTTTCTTCATACATCATCAGGGCTTTGCAACAAGGTAACTTGACAAAAGTTGACTTACAAAAAGGAAACTTGAGTTAGAAAAAATACAAAAATACAGAGTCCTGGAGTCTTTTGGGACAGCCCATAGATTTGAGCAATACCTTCTCCTCAAAAGCAGTTCACAGCAACCTAATAGAGATTTTGCTTCAAGTCAGCCTTTTCCTGAGCTCAAAAAGGGTAGGAGGGGAGATCTGACCTTTGATGAAGTTACTCTCTCTTTTATTCCTTTAGTTCAAACAAAAGACTTCAGGCCTTTGAGCTGCACTGGCTTCATTTTTTGTTTGCAGAAAATGAAGATATGAGGCAAGTTAAAGGCATGCAGAATGAAATTTCTGTCACTTCTTGAAACTGTAGGGCCTTAATAATGAAAGAGTTGTGATTGAAGATAGCTTTTGAATATATAAAATGTGCGTATAGCATTAATGAATAAAAATTGAAAATAAACAGATACAGAACTGCAGACACTGCACAATTTTATTCTGAAAAACGCTGGAGATCTCAGCAACACACACTTTAGAATGGCTACTGCTCTTAAGTAACTAATAGGCAATTAGATGACTCTAATGAAACAAAAAAACTGAGCAAATGATTCTGTACATTAACTTACACTTGAATTTAGGGGTTTTTTGTGAAGCACATTGTCAATATGGAAAAAAGCATTTAACTTTCCAATGACCTTGCCATTCAGATTTGATTAAGTCTGTACTGCAGTTTTATTTCCTGTGGTGCCCATTACTGCTAGGGAAGACACATTATAATTATCTGACAGTACCAGAATCATTTAAAAAAGGTAAATTCTTGTAGATTAATCTAAAATACACCCTTTAACTCATCATGTACAACTCTGCACGGTTGCAGAAATTAAGCAGAAAAATCCAGCCTCTATATTCAACCAACAGCCTAAATTAAGAATGCCTTTATTAAGAATGCATATGGCTACATTAACTTTGCCTACATTAACTTAGTTTCTCAATTATTTGTGTATACAAATGTGTATACAAATACTACTGAAAATGAAGAAAGGTATTTACATCAGAAGCTTCAGAGGATTGTTAAACAAAGCACAGTCACTTGGCTGAAATCTCTCAATATCAAGAAACACAGCTTTTGTGCAACTCCTTCTCCATCAGCCAAAGAAAACAGAGAAACATCCCTCTTTAACAGAGGAGGCTGCTAACAGAAACTCATTGCAAGTAGGTCTGGCTCTTAATATGCCCACAGCCCCAAATCCTTTGCAAATGAGGGCTGAAAAGTTAGAAATCATGTTCCAGGGTTGTAAATAAGAAACAGTGAATCACAGAGGAATAGTGCCTTACCAAAATGAGGTCGCTGAGTCTTAAGAGAGCCACAATCAGGCTCCTTGCTTCTGCTGCCTTCATGTTTACATGGATTTGGACTACAGAAGAAATGCATCCAAAATGAATAATGATGCTGAAATATCTGTGTCATCATAGCACTAAAAATGAGGCGTCAAAGTGGCCTTGAACAGTGCTTCAGTAAAAGGAAGTTCATGGTGAAAGAAACAAAAGGAGAACTCTCATGTTTTACATGCTGAGCCAAGGTTGTATTCTGGAGCAGTTAAAGATTTTTGCTGTTAAGAGTTGAAGTAAATCCCTTTTTCCCCTCCAGTCCTCTGGCTAGCTCTGGACTAGAGAGGGGTGGGAAATCCTCATAGACAAAGGCAAAAAACCAAAGAAGGTTCTTTTCTCCTATGGAAGGTGATCCATAGTTTATTCTGTCCACATGGCAAAAGGAGAAAGAGAGAGAGGGAAGATGGCGGGCACTTTTAAACTCAGGAAAAGGAAAGGGGAGGAACAGACTCACGACCAATGGGACACTGCCAACAGAGAGGGGCTAAGGGAGAGCTGAACCAACTTCACAAGCTCCAGGTAGATACAGGGCAAACCATCTTCTCAATGCAACATATAAACATAACAGTGCAATATAAAACCATGAACAGTGCAACTTACGAAACAAACAGTGCAATGCAACAAAGAGTGACCTAGAACTGTATTTTGCTGGTTTGGGTGGGGGATTTTTTGTCTTGCAACCTTCTTTTCAATTTCATAGTCAAGAAGAAATGAAGCCTTTAGTTTGCCAAAATATAGATATTTTCTTTTTTAACCATGCTTGTGTTTAAAAGGACCTCAGGTACTCTGGCTAGCAGGAAGCAAATTATTTCTTCAGAAGTAGCAGCAATCTTTTACATAAAATGTACAGTGATAAAGAGAAAAATAAAAAGTTGGAGCCTTGATTTAGCATAGAAACTCTGTACATGAAGACTCTCTTCTGTGAGAAATTCTGACCAGATTTCTGCTCTAGAGCAATACCTAGTGGAAACTTTTTATGGAATTATAGTAGAAAAAACAAGAATTTGATGTTGATCAGACATGATATCTGTCCTATATTCATGTCAAATATGAAATTTTGCTGAAGAAATTGAAATATGTGCATTTGTCCTTTTCTCTCTGCAGACCAGACATCACTGTCCTATCTATAAAAATGGTAATCTTCAGGGGACTATAAACTTTAATGTCATCTAGATTCAACTTCAGATTTAAATTCAGTTGCACTATCATGTCATTTCCGATAGCAATTGCAAACAGATACGATTTTGTATAGATTTTTTTGAGGATTTCAGTAATTTTAAGTAATATCAGACTAGTATTTTCTCATGCTTATTTTTCATATTAAATACTATTCGTATCTATTAAGCTGTTGGCTTGCAAGATCAGACTTATTCTGGAAAATTTATACACATTGTTTAGACTGTTTAATGCTCTTGAAATTTCTAGAAATAGAAAAGCATTTAGTCATGCATACCCGCAAATAATTTAGGGAATATAGTGAATACTATAACCTTAAGGCCAACCATGCAAACTGACAAGAGGTCAAGCTGAATGCAGATATCCATAATGGGATCTCATCAGGAAAAGCACAGTCCCACTCCTCATCAGGGAAAAACCAAATGTGTGTAATGTCCTCCAGCCCAATCAATTATAGAAACATAGAATTATTTGCATTGGAAAAGATCTCTACAATCATTGAGTCCAACTGGTAACTGAGCATCCCTATGTTGGCCTCTGAACCATGTCCCCAGGAGCCACATCCACATGCCTTTCAAACCCTTCCAGGGATGATAATTTCACAACTTTCCTAGGCAGCCTGTTCCTCTGTTTCTGATATAGGCCAGGATGTCATTGGCCTTCTTGGCCACCTGGGTACTCTGCTGGCTCATGTTCAGTTGGCTGTTAACCAGCACCTCCAGGTCCTATTCCACCAGGTAGCTTTCCAGCAACTCTTCCCCAAGCCTGCTGCATGGGGTTGCTGTGACCCAAGTGTAGGACCTGACAGGCAAGTGAAAGACTTGTTGAATCCCATAGAATTGGCCTCGACCCATTAATTCAGCCTGTCCAGATCCCTCTGCAGAGCCTTCACACCCTCCTGCAGATCCACACTCCTGCCCAGCTTGGAATTGCCTGCCAACTCCCTGAGGATGCATTCCATCCCATCAGGTAAGAGATAAAGATATTAAACAGAACTGGCCCCAGTGCTGAGCCTTGGGGGAACCCCACTAATGACCACCTGGCAGCTGGTTGTAGCTCACAACCATTCCCCAGGCCCAGCCATCCCACCTGGTTTACACCCATTGAGGAGTGCACCCGTCCTAAATCCTCCTTGCCTAGTTGGGTGCAGCACTGTCTTGGTCATTCTTGTTCAACAGCTGTAAAGGGGGTTATTAATATCAGAGATCAGCCAGCCTGTGCAAGGAAAAGTGCATCCCTTTCAAGCACTGTCAGCTGGATCTCATCAAGCTCACTTTCAAGAGTGAGGTCTGCCTTTGTTTTGTCAGCCTAGCAACACTCATTCGTAGTGGAGGTAACCACTGGCAGACCTACAAAGGCTGCAGGAGGCAGCCAATTGCCTCATGTTCTCAATGGACCAGTGTAGCAAAACCAACCAAATAAATAAATAAAACTTGAAAATTAGCATTCAGTCACTGTCACTTTTCCATCACTGTTTCTCCATTGACATCATTAGCACTGATTCTGCCCAGAACCATGCTGCACATTTTTCAGTTAACTGTGTACCTCTGGGTGGAATGAGAAAAAGTTTTAAACAGTGGAAACACTAAAACAATGGTCAATATTTTGGCAACTCTATAATTTATTGGTGTCTCTGACTTAATGTGTATTTATCCTAAATAAAGCTGGTGAACAGTTATAGTTTATCTTCAAGTTGTTCAATCACTTTACACACCACCTTACACAAAAGTAAAGCAATAAGTGTCAGCCCCAGTATTTAGTCAATTAATGACAATTTAGGGGAACCAAAGATCCAGTGTTTGAGCTGTAAGATGCAGTCTTTAACTGCTTTAAAATTCCCTATCTAAGGTTATTACTACAAACTATGTGAAATTAATGAATGAAGGTAAAATAATTATATAATTATATTTTTGTTGATAGTTTAATACATATTAAATAGTATCATGGATAAATCAGGTTGAATGCACCCCTGGAGGTCATATAGTCCATACAGATAGAACGTATATTTAGCATTTTACAACACAATTCTTTCCTTAGTATTTAAACACTATTGCAGGCAGGACAACCTTCAAAGCAACCTCGTAAATTTATCACACGTTATTCTTCACTGAAGTCTGGTCTCAGTTCCTCAGCCCTTCTTATGGTACCAAGGACCATCAAAACTCCTGAGTGCATTTTTAGAACTGAGGGACAAAGTGGAATGTTAGCACTTAACAGGAAGGAAAATGTGCTGTTCTGTGCAAACTTGAAAGATATGAGACTGATATCCTGAAATATGGAATAATAGTTTAGAAGTATTCATAGTCTTTCTGTACCTTTTACTAAAATGACCAAAGAAGTATCTCTTCTAAGTTGACTGGTAATAACCATACTTTCATTTATAGGGAAGTGCAAGTATGTGATATTAAGATTTTAAAGTGTGCAGAAGATTTTACAGGTTTTGAAATAGATCTTCCTATGTGGAAAAGGATGAATCATCTTCATTTGCTTTACCAACTATAAAGTCAGTAAAAAAAAATTGTAGAAACACCACTATATTTTTCCTCAGGGTTACAAAACATTAGTTACTCTGGTACAATGTAATTCTCTCAATTTTTTTCTTATCCAGTCTAATTACTGCAATTTAATTTTATTCTTAGAATGATCTCATAGTGAAAAAATATATTTCCTCTGTGCATGAAGACAATTATTATCATAATTGAGCAAAGGTAAAACATATAATCTTAATTTCTGTATTTTTAATGTCTTCTTGTTTGTACAAAATAATTTCTCTCGCAGCTTCCCAGTAACTGTAAAATTTGACACAATTAAAAATAAATCTTTGTTGTATAAATTTTTTACCACTATGAAAATGACAATATTTTTATAAGAATGCTTATCTTATTTAAATGCAAACTATGGGCATATAATTCCAAGCATATTTTGCTATTTCTGCCACAACCAAATAAGTGATAATACAACTCATCTAGTCTGCTCATATGTCTGTCCTGCTGTGTGAAGGGTCATTTTACTATCCTATCATTTGACTGTAATATTTTTTGTAATGCAATTCCTACCACAATCCTGGAAAAATGTTGGACAAGTTTTCATTTCAACAATGTATAACATGCTTTAATGCTCCCACTTGTTGACTATGTGATTCAATATCAATAATTCTATGTACTACCTAGAAAATATGGAGGAAAAAGAAAAGGAATTTTTCAATACAAAAATCCCCCAACATTTTACTATATATATATATATATATAATATACATAAGAGAATATGGAGGCAGTTCTAATCCCACATGATAAAATAAAAGAAAATTTATAATCAGGAGGGGATAAAACAAAAAAGTTCTTGAAAGGAAAAAGAGGGCAGAGTAAGAAGAGACTATTGTAGATTAATCCTGTGATTGTTAAAACTTTAAAAACGAGAAGAGATTATCAACTGTTGACTAGAAGGAGATAAATACTAAAAGTGGAAATAACAAATTTGATTGTCTGACATATACCAGGCATTTCAAAAAGAAAATACATTACTTTTAGTATTCTCAAACATAAAGAAAGTTGACTTTGTTTACTTTATGCAGCAAGTTATTTAAATACGCACTTAGATATTGCAGGACATTAGCACAGACTTTAAAAATAAACACAGCTCTATTGATAAAGTGTTGAAATCTCATACTCACTTCACATCATTAAGTATAAAGCATTTCTTCAATATGCATCCTCATTGCTCTGCATTCACATGAGAGATAATAAATGCCAACTAGCACTTTTTTTGGGCAACGTTGCTACAAATTAATCAGCATCATTAAAAATATATTTTTATTCACAAGTTATACTTAAGTAAGACAAATGATGTGGCAGACCGTAACTGTGACCATGGTGCTAATCACACTAATACTTTAAGCTTGTTTTTGTATACAGTTTTCAAAGCCACCTACAACAAATGACATTATTGTTGGCTTCCATTTCAGCAGTGAAATCTTCTTCCATACAAACATAGAAGAGGAATGCATGTAGTCATTTTACTTGGAAGACTCATGCTTTCCACAAAAGACATAGCTGTTGGGGTACTTGTTCTATGGCCTCGAGGGATGGGTATTATATCAAGTCTTTACATTCCTTTTTCTGTTAATTTCAGTTTTCATCATAGCCATTCTAGTAATATTTCATTCACGCAATGAAAGATAAAGAAGTTACTTCACATTACATTAATTTTATGTTAAGGGTCTAACGAGAACTGACAATAGAAAAAAATTCTCGTTTCAACTGTCAGTGTGCTCACTTGAAGTGACAACCTACACTAGAGATGTCCTTGCTGTGGTTTAAATTCGTATCTCTAATATTATTTTAATGTATTGGTTGCAACTGTGTTATTTCAGAGCAATAAAAAAAGTGACTTCTATAGGCATTTAAATAATAAGATATATGTTTAAAATGTCAAGCAGAAAGTAAAAGCACCATAGCTTTTATTTTCTTGATGAGTTTGATAAGTGATATATCAATGCTTTCAAAATTACGACAGAATCAAATAATCATGTGCTATTAACTTTGAGAACACCTTAGTGCAACTTTCTCTCCCATTAATTGACTGAATCATACAACTAGACTTGGAAATTATAGAGATGTTTTAATTTCATATTGATATTTCCCTTTGGGAATAAATGTATATGAATTACATTGAAAGAATATGCATAAAACTTGGTTTTGAATTGGGATGAGAAAATAACTTTGCCAGTTAACAGAAAATATAAGTGGCACAGGTCAGGTTCTTTGATGATGAGTGACAGTTTGGTAGAAATTTTATATCTTAATTAGGCAACCTACAAAATATCTGTAAAAAATGTAATTGCTGCAACAATTTACTGGGATTATTTACAATAAACACAGTTTGTTAACAAACTTTGCTAAAACAGGATAACTGGCCTTGGGACTTCTCACCCAGACACTGAGCAACACTGAGAAGGAGAACAGTTCTTGTGAAACCCTGACACAGACTCCAGCTCATCAGATGAGAGCAGCTAAAATGATTGATCTTGCCCTTTAGACTCTGTAATAGTAGAGTGTACTTAAAAGGCATGCAGAGTACAGTCCTTTAAATATGTGTGAGTCCTGTTTCTATTCAAATGTTGAATTGACAGCCCTGAGGATGGCATTTCTCTATTGCCAGATCATACGCACAGAACTGGCAACAGCCTGGCTGTCAGTCTGGAAACTCAGCTCTAAGTTCACATATACAATACAGTCAATAAAGAAGACATTGATTATTTGAATTATTCAAATCCATATCTTTGTTCTCCATTTCAAGCAGGACTAAGCCCAGGAAATGTTACAACATTACTTATTTCTCTAAACAAAAAGCAAAATCAATAAAAATCACACTGAATTTTTGATAAACTTCTGAAATCAGCACAATCAGTTTGTCAGTAAAGTCAAAGCACGCTTCAGCTGACACTGACTCTTCTGTCATTCACTCCTGTTCCTCCAGGACCATAATCCCCTTTCCATGTTTTTAGGGACTATTACGGAAAATGAAAGACCCATGGCAGATCTCAGAAACATCTCTGTTGCCAAGAAGTGCATGCAAACAACAAAGGTTGGGAAGGCAAGTCTTAAATCGTCTTGAAGAGAATTTTACTCATAGAGCAAGAACAGGTAACTTTGCTGCAGTATCTCAGCTGTGGTTTTAAAAATGTTGAATTTATATTCCAACATTTTATGCTTCAAGTGGAAAATAATTTCACCAGTGTTTAGAAGACATTTGTTTTAAATGACAGTAATCAATGAAAATGAAATATTGGGATCAACAATAATCAAGTACATTGATGATAGATGCACAGAAATGTATAACTGAAGAGCCTTTAGCTATATTTGTATGGAAATTGCTACTTAAAATATACTCTGAGCTCCTTCTAGTCCATTCTATTTTAAACACTATTAAGGAATTTTTCCAAGGGGGAAAAGGAGAATTTCTTTCTCAAATGAGTTATCTTCTTCTATGGTAGAACAATTAACATTTTTAAACGCTTGCTATATTCAGTTCATGCTTTGCATACACTATGTCAGATATTGCTTTGTAATACTACGTTTTCTGCTTGATTTTTTTTCTTTTAGAAACCATGGAAAGTGTCTATTATACGGCTTTGGATGTATTTATGATTGAATGTATTGCTATATGTTATTTATTGTTTATGTCATTACTTTTATTTTTTAAAAATTATATTAAAAGTTAAAAGGCAGAAAAAATTATTCTATTACCCTGTTGCTGCACCAGCCGTATTCCTGCCACACAAGATACTGAATCCAACAATTCATAAAGTAAAATAAAAATTAAAATTGAAGAGTTCACGTTTTCCCACAAGAAATGTCTAGCATTTGCCATAAAAAAACAAACAACACAATTGCATTCTTCAGCAGAAGAGTCTAGGACAATCAAGCCAAGCACCACGGGATCACTGCATCTCTCCTTGGCAGGTAGGCAGCCTCCACTGAATCCTGGAAGTCAGTCACCTTTGAACTCAGTTTATTGTTTCATTACTGCTTGCTTTCTTTTCCTTCTTCACTAACTCCCTTTCCAGCCCATGTACTGTACCTTACATCACCTACTTGTTTCTCAGGATGTTAAAAAAAAAAAAAAAAAAAGAAGAAGAAACGTTTTTAGTCAGCTAGAGAATGGCTCATCACAGACTCAAAGGTGCCCTGGAGAGATTTCCATCTGGTTTGGTAGAGGTTCATAACTGGTTCCCAAACCAGCTGTTATCCATCACTCACAAGGTGTATGTCATGTCCTCTGCTGCCCTTCAAGTTTTCCCAAGGCCAAGGGATTCACAGATGCATTCCAGTTTCTGCAGGCTCTTAAAAGGACATCTGCTGCTGACAGAAGCTGATAAATCAGCCTGAGGACACAAAGTCCCACATAGCACTCACAGAATCACAAGGCTTCGGGCACCCACTAAGGTGTCCTACTACCTTGCTTACCTCTAGTCAAGGGGGATGAATTTCTCTCCTGCTACTTGTTCAGATTCGTGTCATTCATTCATTTTGTTTCCCTCCCCACACTTGTAACACGTGGAGCTGGTTGTTAGCATGGAAGTAAACTCCAGATACATCTTTCTGAAGAACTGAGAGATTAAAGAGAAAGTTGTTTGGGGACTTTCTCTGTTTGCAGAGGATAGTTATGGCAGGCTCCCATCTAAGTAAACAGCTGCTGCAGAGTCTGATGGGCTCTGAGGACAGTCTAATACTTCAGACCTCATGTAACCTTTTTGGCCTCATGTCTGACTTCCCAGACACAAACGGTATGAACTGCTTCTGCTTAAGCTGGTGAATGAAGTTCCCAAAGTCAGCCAGCCAAATTATTCTCTGCAGGCACCTTTTTGGCATTATTGACTGTAGAGGCTGTTATATGTAGCTGGTACAGAGATATCTTTGTTTGGTCATATGAGCTGCATCCATTATGTCTGTGTACATGTTTCTGAGACATCAGCAATATCAACTATTTTTAAAGTCATGTGAAGACCCTTTGGTCCAGACCCATGTCCAGACCCTCATACTAGAACCTACTGGATCTAGCTGCGTTGGAATTAATTTTCTTTTTATGGATGAAACAGCATCACTTGGAGAGTCTGACCGAGAGAATGCATCTATGAAACCTTTAATAAGCTGAGAGGGGACACAGCCAAGACAGATGATTCAAAATGGCCAGGGGAATGTTCCACACTATGTAATGTTACGCCCAGTGTTAAAAAAAAAAAGAAATAGACGATGGTTGTAGTGGCTTTTGTGGTGACTACTCTTTAGAGGCTCGTTGTCTGGCCAAGGCGGGAGTGAGTCGTTTGGGGTTTTTCCCCCCATCTCTTTATCTTACTTTTCTTTATTCAACTGTTTCGTTTTTTTACCTTTGAGTGTTTTTCTCTTATTCTTTCTATTTTTTCTTCTCTGCTGCTGGGGATGGAAGAGCATCTGTATTGGTGCTGATCTGCTCTCAGGGCCAAACCTCCACACCAAGACAGTGCAAACCATTAGATGTTCCAGTTCAAAAGTTTGAGTATGTGTTTGCCTGAGAGGAAAGAAGCAGCAGTCACTAGGTTCATTTCCTCTAACCTTAATGTTCTTTTTTTTTGCCTGAACTGCCTTGTTATCCTAATTTACATCGTTGTGCTGTGAGATAGAGCTTTTAGTAACTAGAAATGTTTGTTCACATATATTTTCAGCCTCTCTAAGTAAAGAAATTCATACTCATAATAGCTAACACTCAAGTGTGAATAAGCTGTTGAGTTACTTATTTACTGAGAAAAAACACAGTTGTGAAAAGAAGTTGTAACAAATCTCTGGCATAATGGCAACTCCTGGATCCTAGCTCGTTTAAACCATCCAGAGCTGTAGTGATTTTTGTCAGTGAGCTTGAAAGATAAATAGAGAAAAATTCAAAATTTTGGTCAAGTGGCATACCATGTCCCAAACATTCAGTCCTATCTGAATTTTACAATTTGTGTCCACACCTGTTGCCATTTCACCAGTATTTACTTCTATTCTATTCTCTCTTAGCTGCATTTGGTGTGCAATGCTATTTTTTCATGGAGCTCTTCCATAGAAAAGAAGAATGTTTGCTTGTGCAAGGCAGACAACTGAAAATGGTGTGAGTAGTTCAAGGTAGTTGGTTTTTAGGAATGAATAACGTGAAATAGAATTGCTACTACTTAATTTTTATCCATGCAATCAACACACAACAAGAGTAGGATGTGTTCATTGTGCCATATGAAGCAATTCCCAGTTGCACCAGGACAGTGATTTCCATCATGTGATTGTCCAGCTGCGAGAGCTCAGCTTCTCCACTACATGCACTTTGGAGCTGAATCAAGGTCAGCTTAGATGTTTAGTTTGTCAAAACATGAAGAGTCACTTTAAATAGCAAAAAATCTAAGGCTGGAAATGAGGTCTCAGTATCATATTTTACATTCATACAAATTATATAATGCCAACAAAGCAGATGTTTGTTATGTTTTTATGATAGCTTATCTTGTTCCAATGGCAATTACACTCAGGCGAGCAGGTCTCTCAGTTGCATGTAATCTTCTATCTTTTCACCCTCGAGAATCGACTTGAAAATCTTGGCTCATGCTGTGATATAATATCTTACCTACTTTCTCTTTAATTGCACCAGCTTATCTCCTTAACCTGTCAACCTCGACAAGAAATTTCTGTTTAAGTTTATATCTCTGCTCTTCTTCCTACGCTGAAGTATAGGAAGTATATCGGCTAAACATAATAGGAATGCTACAGATACTTTATCATTACTTGTTTTACAAATAGAATCAAAAATAAATTACAAACTAATTGGAAAGTAGATTTTACTGTTCAAAAGAAAATGCTTCTACAAAATCTAGGACACATTTCCTTGAGCTAAACTAAAACACTGTGAAATTAAGAGTGAGCAAAGTTTTGAATTGTATTCGTCATAACTAGCTTGTTTCTTGCTATCTGTATTAAGGTGTCTTTGAAATTACTCAGGTAAGTAAGATTCAATAGCTTCATAGATTTAAGATAAGACAATTTCAGACTTAGTCATTACATTATAGCACAAATGTTGCTATTATTTGTTAAATTTCCCTGCAAATTAGGTCTTGATCAAAATAGGGTACAAGTCAATGATTAAGATAAAAGGTTATTTGAAATACCTCTCTTTTTTATTATGATAGCAATTCAACCCAAGAGTTTCATAAATGGCATGTATTTTATATCATAACACTGAAGGAAGAAAGCCAGATTAACCTGCTGTAGCAAGGCTTCTGTGAAAGCAGAATTTCATTCTGTAAGAAGTGATCATACATCACCTAGCCACAAGAGTGTTTCTGCAGAAAAATTAAACACTTTGAGTGTTCACCTGCCACTGTCTGAGGCGAAGATAATGTGGTCCTTCTGCAAGGGTCCCTGGGACATGGGACAGGGGGGGAAAGTGCTCTCTTCTACATAACCTACTGTCTACCAAAGGTGTATATGAACATTGGGATTCATCTGACCACATGTCTGTACAGGCTATTTAGATTCCTTCTATATGAATGCACTGAAATAACCCTGTTAAGATTAATTTACCCTAAAGTTCACCTTAACCTACACCTATGTCTATGAAACCCATATCTCAGACTAGCCTTGAAGAGTCTTTACATGAACTTTGATCAGATCTGGATCTTCAAGAAACTCATATTGTTAACCTCTCTTCTTTGCAGTTATTTTGAGGCTTTGCCTGTCAACAAAATTTATCATTTCTTTGCTGTATGCTGACATAGCTCCTTTGGATTAGTTTGTGTTATTTCTTTTTACATATATTTAATATGCTTGGGGGGGTGGGGGATAAAAAATCTAGGGAAAATATGTTTTTTAAATACAGCTATCCTAAGCAAAATTCTTTCCTATACCAAGTATGTATGTGGACTCTAGAATCGCTCTGCATATTCTCAGCCCTGTGTAGTCATTTACAAAATTCTATCCTTAACTTTTCTGAAATACCCTAGAGGATTCAAAGCCTGTTTATGGGATATGTTCAGGAAAAGTACACAGATTCCTAATCTTATCATCTCAATACACAACCCAGCACTAGCCTAGAGATCTACAGCTATCTTTTACAAAGATAAATACCTTGATGATTCCCTCAGATAATTTTGAGTTTTGATGGGACGTGTGCTTATCTTTGCTTCTTTTTGCTTGAGAAGGTTTTCTTTTTCCTCAACTTCACCAGAAAGCATAAACTGCATAGTAGAAGTCTTCTCTTGTTCTGATTGAGGAAAAACCTGTTCTGTGAGCTTAATATCTTTATGGCTAGAGCAGGAAAAAGTGTCCCTTCTTAAATTCAGATAGCTCAAGATGATCCTTCAGGCATTAAATAAAGAGCTTTATCTACTTAAATTCCTGAGTTTAAAGTAAAGCAAGACACAGATGGAGCAAGCAACAGGACCAAAGTTGGGAGAGGAGAGAGTGGCAAAAGACTGTTGTAGACAGAGGAAAAGAAGAAGCGTCTGGGGAGCTTCATCTTCTTGTTAAAAGGTACTAAGACCTCAAAACACTTCTTTTGCCTTACCTTTCCAACTCTCACCTCCTTGCATCACTGAAGAAAAAGGAGTTCTCAAATGGACTCGTCTACCCCTAATCATATCACAGAATGCCCTGATTTGGAAGGGACAGGATCATGAAGTTCAACTCCTGGCCCTGTACAGGATAACCTCAGGAATCTCACCATGTGCCATTGTCCAAACACTTAGTGAAATCTGTCAGGCTTGGTGCTGTGACAACTTCTGTAAAGAGTCTCTTCCATTGCCAACCGCATCATCAGAATGTCTAAGAAATGGCCCTTTTTTTTGCAAGGTGATAAAGGGTAGCCTAAATGTATAGCAACCTAATGTTATATTTAAGTGACAAATACCTGGGTCATCCTGTTGGAACTACAAAACATCAGAACAACCCCATCTGAGACCACATGCCCACTTGACACAGAACATTGTGTCTGAAAGAGAGACTAACAAATGCTTCAGAAGCCGTTTTAAAACAAGGCAAGGTACAAGTCAAACTTCCCTAGACTATTTCCCCAGACACCAGCAAACTGCAGTCATCTCAGATAAGGCTAACAACACCAGTGCAAGTACACTGGAACTACAAACAACGTTTTATCCTCAGGAAAGTGTTATAAGCACAGAAAAACTCATCTCCAAAGAAAACCAGAGGTGAATGGTAGTGTGAAGAGGGAAGCATTACCTTATTTCAGGATCATGAAAATAAATTATTTAAAAGGCTGAATAAAATACAACTTTGAGTCATGAGGAGGAATTAAGGACTAACTTTTAGCCAGTACCCTGCTGTCCATCCTTCCCATAAAAAAAGTAAAACAAGAACAGGTTGAATGTTTGTGGATAAGTGCTTTCCACAGCAGAAAGGGCAGATTCGATGGGAGTAGAGATGATTGTCTCATCCTTCTTAAGCACAACCAGAGTTTCAGTTTTAAACAGCTACTTAGTTTTACCTATACTTCATTGCAGGTTCTGTATTAATCTGATTTCTAACAGCTAGGTTAGAAACCATGTCGTCAAATGTTCAAAATCTTTCAACTTTCCCTTTATAATTACAGATCTAGTGAACCTGGCTCAATACAATTCCAAAAACATATGTAGAAATACAAGTTTCTTTAAAAACACTGTAACTTTGAACTCACACTGGTATTTAGGCAGAAGTAGAACATTATCCTCTAAGAATAATTAAGACACCACTGAAGAAATACAGGAACTGTAGCTAATGAAAAAAATGTAAATGTGGTTCATTACATATTAGTGCTGTTACACTGAATAACTTTCCTTATAAGTGTACTACAAATTTGGCAAATATTATAATTTGCTTGTGATGGCAATAGGGAAAAATTTGTTCTTAAATGTAATACCTTTGGCTAGGAGGGCTAAGCAACAAACAACCATCTCGTAAAGGTTTTTAGTGAAGAATAAATAACCTCAATCTTATTGTATTTGCTTGTTCCTGCTCATGAAAGCGTAAATGTTTTTGTGTGTGTATGTGAATAATCCACACAATGTTTCCTGAATGAACCTCCTAGAGCAATATTATTTAAATATAAGAAGAAGGAGATTTAAGTGATTATATCACCTGACCCATCAACTCTATAGAAGAGGGAACTGTGAATTCCCATTTTTACAAATACACAGCCCAGTGCTGAATACTGGAGCTAGAGATCATGGTTCAAATAAACAAGGCTACTTGTATTCGTATGGGGCTTGATAATGCAGCATAGAATTCTTAAACATCTTCCTGCCAACACTGTAAACCAATACATCTCATTCACTTCACTGATGTTGGAGGACTTGGAGATTGAAATAAAAGATCTGATTCCTGTTAGGATATGTGCTATAAAAACAGCTATAAAAATGAAGATTGCCTTTCATGTCCGAGCACAATAGGTCAAAGTTTTGCTCAGCCCATGATATTTGTAACATGGTTCTACTATTTTCAGTACAGGACTCAGCCTTGGGATAGATAGGGATTTTCACCAGGGCTACTCTGAACTGCTTTTGTAAACAGGATCTTTGTCTCCTCAAATTGGCCTAGAATTTCAGTTTCACTCTCACCAATATGTTGGTATGTAGAAGCATATGCAGAATCAGGGAGGTGTAAGCTTCCCTCAGTTACTGGCTTTGGGGAAAGAATATATCTATGTTATACAAACAAATCCGTGAAGAATCAAGCTGTTTCATGAGCTTGTCTGGGTTCAGTGGTGTGAAACTGCTCTAGAAATGTTTCCCCACGAGACGTGGATTGTGGTGGTGGCAGAAGAGATCCATCTGATACACTGAGTAAAAGAGATGTGGCATTGGGATGCATAGGAGAGAAGCTACAGACAAAAGAAATACAAGTGAGAACAGAAAAGTAAGAAAGGCTTTTTCTATCCATATTAATTTCCCTTTCATGAAAAGCAACATGTAGGGAATAGTCTTGAGGTGAATCCTGAGTCCCAGCTTGGGAGAAGCAGAAATTTTCCAGGGGGTTACAGAAACTTTGTAATACTATTTTTAAGGCAAGCTTAGGGGTATTATTTCCTTTCCCTCTACTTCCTGATTATAGTATGATAAACTCAAGTTTCCTTTGACCTTGTAAAATGCCCAGCATTAAAAGTAGTTTCAGGGTTGATAACACCAGCATCCCTGACCCCAGGAAGACAAGAGTTTCTGCAAGAATACTGATTTCTTTCATATCCTGTCATTCAATTGTTGGAGATCCCTGGAACTGCAGGCACTTCACCTTCCTTCAACTGCAAAGTGCTGTGGAAAAGGTGGAAAGTCAGAGCTTGAGCCACGTTTTCCTAAGGCAGTGCAAAAGATGGAAGATTTCAAATTGTTTTCTCTTTCAGATTATAACAGAAGGAATTTTGGCCAAATGGGAATTAAAACACAAAATTGTGAATTAAATTAAAACTTAATTGCAAGTTGATCAAAATCAGTCTTCTTTGGACCAACACAAGTTTACATTTTGTTCACTTTGGGGTTTATTCTGTTCTTTTTCCATTAGTATAAAATATCTGCGATTTAAATAAACACTCTAAAAGCACTTACAAGCAACTTTCTGATATCAGATAGTTTTCATCCTTTCATGATTGGCAGGATCATTTATGTCTCTCTCTTCTACTCCTCCATAAATCCTCCACTGTTAATGAATTAGCATTCAATTCTACTGCTTTTTCAAACTATTCTACAGAATAGTAGAAGTCAGTATTCTCAAAACCTGTAATTAAAGCATTAAATAAATTAAAAACCACAAAAACATCTAATTGATTGATGCTCGTTTTTCTTCGGTTAATTGTTTTAAGGACACATAGCCAGATCTGATCTTCACTGGAACAAACTGAACTTTATAAAGGCTCTGAGAGCCACAGAAATCCAATATATTATTTGAATTAGATCATTGAAGTTCAAAACAAACCTCAAAAGACTTTCTGACATATTTATTCATTTTTTCAAGAAGGCAGAAACAAATTTATATAAACTCAAAATGCAGTCAGAGTAATAGAAAAGTCTCACCAAATCCTGAGCAAGTCATTAATCCTACACATTTAATTTAGAACCCAGTATGGTTCTGCTACTCTCAGCTATCATACAAAAAGCAGTATGATTTTCTAAGAAGTTAAACTTACATGTATCACAGTTACATTCTGATCTGCAGTGAGGCCACAGCACTCAGTATCCCTTAAATGTTTCATTTCCATTATGTAGCACAGTGGTCTAATGTTTTGTACTGGAAAGATAATGAAAAACTCAGGAGAATGAAAAGGAAATCAAAGGGAAAGGATGTGCCAAAGAGAAAAGGCAGACAGCATGATTTAAAAAACCTTTCTGGCTTGCTTGAAATGAAATGTCAAACATACTATTTCTAATGCTGCTGGTCCTCCTGCTGTTTCTGATTCTGATATTTCTTAAAGCCTAGGATATAAAAAAAAAAGGAAAAAGTAAAAGGACAACTTTTAAAAAAAATTAAGCTGAAGATAATTTAAATTTTTTTCTAATAAGGTCATTATATAAGTGTATATATACTTCATTAGGGAAGCATATTAGCTCATACAGTACCTGGACAACAAATTGGCTAGAAGTTTGAAAATCAGTCCTTGTTTGCCTAATGTGGGACCTATTTTCCAAAATCACTGTTACCACTATTACCTATCTCCTAGCAACTGCTAGAAAGCCTAGCAACTGCAAGAGCATTTTTTCTCATTATTTTATATTTTTGAATCACCTTCATGGAGTAGATTCTTATCTGTGATTGCATAAAGAACTAAAGAGCTTCTAGAGCCTCTGGAGGCCATCTTTCTTAGCTCAGTTGTACAAAAGTGTATTATGTTTGGATAACTATATGCATCTAGTTGCTCCAGTACTTTACTGAAACCTAGAAGTACTCAGACAGCTAAAGGGAGTATTCAAAATAGATTTAAGTCTGAAGTTCTGCATGTGCAAATCCCTAGAAAGAAGAGGTACCAGTCTGTCCCACATGGCAAGCCAGGCAAAATTGGCATGAGAAAGAGCCCTCCTTGTTTCAGCAGCTATCAAATGTCCAGGAGAACTGGGTGTGTTTAAGAGATGTAACCCCTATACTTGCAAAGGTGGAAGAACTGAATGAAGTAAAGAGGCCAGAACTAATTTCCCCAGACACAGAATTTCACAGTCACAAAGAGAACAATCTCTTCAGGTCACTTCTCAGATATCCACAGGAAAATGTGCCTACCCAGAAAAGGGTGGTACTTTGAGAAATAAGCAGTATCTTCACTTGAAGCTGTTCTTATCTCAAAAGTCTCAGAATTTTAGAAATGTACATACTTTCACAGGGAAAAAATAAAACAAAAAACCCCCAACCTATGAAATTTCCCAGGGGAAGAAAAAAAAAGGAAATAGAGTGGAAAGACTTTGTTTTCAAAATTACAGCACAGCTAAATGAAAGCTAAAAGTCAGCAAAAGTGAGTACTAAAATACAGTATTTTCTCTGTAAACTATTTACTGAGTAGATTAAACTGAAGGAATATAAAATGAAGATGAGCTTTCTACAGGGGCAAGTGGACCCATTGACTGGATGGGAATTTTTTAAAAACAGATATGAATTCTGACAGTGTTGCAAGAGCTAAAATATAGAAACTTAAAAATAGAGTTTCAGTTAATAACATATACAATTTGACACAAAGGACAGATATCATGTTATGTCTTCACTTCTGTGTGCAATGAAGCAACAAGCTTCCTGGCTTCACAGAATTTGTTCTTTCGTTTAATTATAAAGCAAAGATTCTTAAATAGATGTCCTTCTGTCATTTTGTGTCATTCATACAAAAAATATTCAAATAAGAGAAACATAGTCAGAACTGTAACTTTGGAAGGCTTCACAGGAATTTTCTAAGGAATATATTCTGCCTAACAATTCAACATAGAGTAGAATGTCAATACAAAAGTCCCTCAGGCATCTTTAGTTTTTCCTGTTTTTTTTCTAATAAGAGACACATCTGCTTTTAATTCATCCTGATCTGATTAAGACTTTTTTGCATTATAGGATTTATGAGAAAGGAAATGACTGAATAGTGTCCCAAGTTTTGAATTCAGTCCTCTTAAAAGATACCTACATCTCAAATGGTTCTCTATTCACTTGCAATCCTTGTTTTGAAAAGCCAAATTTACTTCTGCGGTACATAATTAAATATATTTAATTAAAAAAAAAAAATCAACAAAGTGATACTTGAGCCAAAAGGTTCAAAAAGGTTTGCCAAAAAAAAATCTTATCACATGTAAATATATGGGCAGAATACATGCTCAACTGTAAAAGTCTGATAATTTTTGTTTAACAAACACTTTGTGGTTAGGCAGAGATTAAAAACTGGCAAAAAACACAGAGAAGAAAAGATAACATTTGAAAATCACCTAAAGAAGAGAGAAAGACAGGTCAGGACAATTGCAATAGGGTTTTCAAAAAGTGTTATTATATATAGAAAGAATAAATTACTAAAACCCTATTGTCCATTAACTCAGAAAAAGTGGGTTTAGGTCTCATATTCTGACACTACTGCAGTAGTTTTTACCACAGTAAAAATAAAACTATTCAATGAAATTTCCTGAGCAGTGTCACTATTTTGACCACTGCTGTCACAAAGAATGTGCTGGCAAGTTTAATTCTGAGTATTTGTTTTTCATCACAAAACAGAACGGGATACAGATGCTTTATCTTGTCCTCATTAATTCTCTGGAACAGAAGCACTGGCAGGTTCGAGAACATACCCTACAGTTCTTGAAGGGATCATGAGTAGAAGGGAGATTTTGAGCAGCCTCATAAGCCGCTGTATTGCTGTCTCTAATTGCGTCTGTCTTTGCTGAGTCTTTGCCATTTTGAGAGACTGTTGATGCAATCATGGGGTTTTTTAAGGCAGATATTCTGTTCAAGAGAT
Organism: Acridotheres tristis; assembly: GCA_037013685.1. Classification (NCBI taxonomy): domain Eukaryota; kingdom Metazoa; phylum Chordata; class Aves; order Passeriformes; family Sturnidae; genus Acridotheres; species Acridotheres tristis. The sequence continues at coordinate 32,381,234 of CM072885.1, read as the reverse complement.
GTTCTGCCTTCTGCATTTGCATAATCAGTACCTGCCAAAACTTCTACACATTTTTTTCCTCTAAAACCATGGCATATAACTGCAGGAATCATATATCTGCATTAAATTCTGATAACATCTCATTGTTATTCTCTTTGTTTTACACTAGAAGCCTGTAAATACAGAACAGGGGTCAGGAAAAAATGGATGCACAGCAGAGAACATAGAACAGGCTTTATATATCTCTGGAATCAGATTCAGAAAGGGAAATAGATACAGAAAATGTTGTCATGCAGCCTCCTTTCACAGATGTCACTATCCTGCCACCAGACATCAGGCTGGAGTCTGCATCGTACAAGAGCCTCCACGATGCAGAAGCAGTAGACAATCGAGGTCTAGACATGCTTTTCAGCTCCTGCTTCCTGCATTATCCAAAATTAAGGGCTCAGTGGATATTATTTGAAATATCAGTCACAACTTTGCACACCTTGGGATGGTTAGCTTCCTGTAAGTTTTGAGGTTCCAGGAGCCATTAGTGACTAACTGGTTTGTCAGCTTGGGCTCTGAAATTTTGTCTGACAACTCACGGTATCAGAAGGCTTTCATGACTTTCCACTTCCAAAAGTTTATCATCTGTTGCTGGCTGTTACACTTCCCAAGCATGATGCTGTCCTGTCGTGGCGGGCCCTGGGGCTGTGGTAGAGTTCCGTGACAATTCCAGAGAAGTGTCCCTGGAGGACGACTCCGGGGCACTGGCACGTCCTCCGGCTCACTCCCGGGCGGGGAGTGATTTCGCTCTTTTGTAAGTGCTCTGCTTCGGCAGGCGCAGGAGAGAATAGACGGGAGCCATGTGCGGGTTCCAAGGCGAGATTTATTCCTCGTCCTCGAAGGGTCCAGGCACAAACTAGCCCACAGGGTAGGGGTGAGCAGGGCAGATATAGGATAGCCAGAGGGGCAGGGTAGAGCAACAGCGAATGGTCCGAGGGCTCAGGGTCAGTACAAGGGGGGAAAGGGCCAATGGGGTAGAACAAATTAACATGTAACAGAAAAGCATGCCAGGAGCAAATCCATGGTTCAGATAACGAGGAGGGAGTGCCTAAGGTCTTAGCCTCTAGGGGAGAGAGGTAAGATCTTTTGTTGTAGGACTTTCTGCCTCCACACTGTCCCACTAGCCTTAGGTGATCTGGGCACAGAAGCTATGTCTTCCCAGAGGCAAAGCTGTCACAACACTGAAATTTCTCAGAAGTCAGGCTAAAAGAAGCCCAGGAGTCAGACCATTGAGTATTCTCCCAGAGCAGGTGCCTCAGGTGACAAACAGCACATCAGTTGCCCCACACTGAGCCTTTTTTCAGCAAGTGGAAGTTTGGGTAGCAGGCACTGGGAGGTCACCAACAACAAATGTTCAATAGAATGAGCAGAAATAAAAATAGGGCTTGTATCCACATGGGAACATTATATAAGACATGGGGCTGGTAAAAAATGACAAAATACTCATCTCTAGGGTATTTCCATACTCAAAAAGGAAACGGTTCTGGTCAGGTAACTTTTGAACACCAAATGCAGTAACAACATGCAGTCCACATAGGTAGACAACTCTATTCAGAGCAAACTTTCTGAAAAACTGTGAATGTAGAGACTTAAGCAGTATCTGTTTGGATGTACCCTTTTAAAAGTGCATTACTTTCTGTTGTAGCTCCATTGTCATGGAGAGCCAAGAATGAGAAGCACAACTTATTAAAACTATTTGGAATAAAGGTCAAATCTATCACTATGTTTATTAGGAATTGTAACATTAGAGAAGTGTGTTTCACCATTTGTCCCTGATAATACAATGCAAAATATTTATTGCTTTGAAGCAAAAGGAAACTACTAGGCTTTCAAAGAAATTACTGTATGGACTATTTAAATGTATCTCCGATTGAATTATGAATTGGCAAGAAACTTTCAAGATTAAAATGGAAGAATTATCATCTCTATTAGTGGACATTGTTAACGTGCCCATTTATTAGAAAAGACAAGTAGAATTAAATAAAAATGGTTTGCCCTTGGGTGAAAATTAAAGTGGCCATTGAGACGAATGAATTAGAATAAAGGAAGGTGATTTTTTTTTTCTTTCCCAAGATAAATTGAATTTTCTAGTGGTTCCAAGGTGCTAGACAGGTTATGTCGTAAAGATCAACTATTTCTTCAGGAAGGAGAAAATTGATAGATTCATTAATTCACAAAGAAAATTCAAAATCCTCCTAAATAGTCCAAGAGGGGGTAAAATCATCATCACTTCAAAGGCAATATACCTTAAATTAAAATACTTATTCTCAACCACGAAAGTTATTTGATGTATTTTAAAAGCATAACTCACAAAGTACTTTAGAATGTCTCCAGAAGCTTAAGTCATGCAAAATCTCTTCCACATTTTTGAAAAAAAAAAAAAAAAGGAAAGAAAAAAGCATACCATCAAAAGTGAAGTTTAATATAGAGGCAATAAAAGAAGAGTTAATTCAATGCAGATAAATCTTCTCAGAAATAGTGAGATTTATTAATGCAGTAGAAACAACATGATTTTCTAGAAAATTATTACATGGTTAAAGCCAATATTATCTCACTCAGGAAGTACTTATGCCAATTGACTCCAGGGAAATTTGTGATAAGAAAGACTTTCCAAGCACTTGCCCTGAATGAAGTTGTTCAGTTTTTAAGGTTTCCAGAGTAAAGACTTCATGTTTTTAAAGGAAAACTCGTGTAGAAGTTGCATCTAAGCCAACATTCCAATTCCAAATCTTGATTTTCATGGCTACTTGAAAAGGACCCCTGCGTAGACAACAGGTCAGGCAGAGATCTCTGGTTCTAGTCCAATCTCTCTTCTGCCACTGACTTCCAGAAAAGGTGGGAAGGACAGAAATTCTGTAGGCAGTATAGCTGTGCAAATATACCTCTTGTCAAGTAAATGCATGTAACCTGACACTCAGAAATCTGAACATTCCTAACCTGTTAATTCTGTGTCAGGTGAAACAGCAGAAAGGCCCCAGACTAGAATAAGGCATGGTCAAGAATGTTTTGCTCATGTTGGGCCCCAGGTGCAAGATAATCTTTAGATATAAATATACATGTATAAAGAGATGAAAGAAGGTTAAAACTATTTGTTTGTGTGTTTTAATAGAAAAATGTTTGTTCAGTGTTTCCATTGTCAGCTAGGGCTCTGAGATTTGTAAACAGAATGAAAATCCACCAAGATAAGAGTTTTGTAGAGTTAGAGATCACTAAATGTAGTGCCCATTGCAACCACTATAAGAATATTCTTGACAAAGACTTAATATTTGTAATGGTTTATAAAAAGTATTACTTATCTCTCATTATGTGCATTGAAAGCTAGAATGTGGTCATTATTCACACATACCAGATCCATAAACCCAATATTCCTTCCCCCTCCCAAGCAAAGAGAAACTGAAGAGAAAAATCTGTTGGGTTTTACACCTCTGGTCATTACACATTTAGCTCTTATATTTAACAGCATGACAATGCTGAAAAGTTTGGCAGGTGGGCTTCAATTATTCACAAATACAAGGTAATGCACGTTGAAAGGGGATAAAACACCGAGTTTATGCACACTTGAAAGCCATAAAGTAACTGGAGACATACAGAAAGAGTACCTTATCGTCAATATCAATAGTTCAGTGAAAACTTCAAGTCATTGCTAACTTTGGCTAAAGAAAAAATAGTAAGTTATACAAAGTGCAAGGTAAAATATCCTGGAAATATTTGTACATAGAATACTTTTTAAATTTTATGGTGGAATACTTATGTGGCATGCAGCATTTAGTTCTGGTCATGTGTTCTCAACAAAACATATCAAAAAGATGAGGAAAAGGTGAATAGCTATAAAATCCTGAGAAAAACATCTATGTTTTAGGTATCTAGTTGGGAGGTTCTTCCTATACGATCTTGTAAGTTCCTTGTATAGCTGAATGAGAGACAAACTGAAGACTCCAAGTGAATAGCTTAGTCAATGAATCTAAATATGCATATTTTTTCCATGCATCCTCTGTCTGAAAGGTCCTAGAGTACTGCCTCTCTCTCCTCTGTAACAGGAAATGAATGAGAAAGAAATAAGTAATACCATGACTGTTCTTGTCTTTCTCTGCTGTTATTTAGACATGAACACCTCCTCATTATGTTCCATACATGTCAGCTTATGAGCTGTTTGGAGAAAGGAATATTACTTCTTTATATGCTAGAATCACTCCTCTTGGCACAAGGTGAAAACTGTACTGCTTTGCACTGACTTGCCACATGAAGAAACAAACTAACTCTAGTTCAGTCAGAAAAACAGCCTAAATTTCTGTCTTGAGCTATGGACAGAAAGAGTGCCAAAGAGGTATCCTGACTAAGAGCACAATTCTCTTCCCAAGCATACCTATGTTATTGTTACTTTGAGGGGTAATAATTATGCTTCTGTAGAAGTAAGACAGCATCTATTCTCTTTTGAAGTTTCATCATGAAAATAGTACAACAATAAAGTATCTTTTATTTTTGTATTTTTCTTTAGGTATCTGCAAATATTGACAGCATGATCTTTTAGCCTCTGCCTATAAATATACTTGGTGGTGCAATCTGTTCTGCGTACTATAGTTAGGACAAGCATGTGTAGAAAAGCAGGGAAAGAGCAGATGATTAGAAAGAAAATGGACAGAGAAAGTGAGGGGGTTTTCTTAGTCTAACTAGAGTTTTACACAAAGCCCTCTTATAGAAGTATTGCACTTCTCTGCAGCTAACAGTGCAAGATGATAATTGTGTTAAGATAAAAATATTCATAGATTTGAAGGGCTTGCTTTTTGTGGCATCCATAAAGACAACATCCAAAATCCCATCAAAATCTTAACTAGTGTCAAAGAAAGCAGAGAGACTAGAGAAGAAATTTGTAGCGTACAATTAAAACTAAAATTTAAATTCGTTCTACTTTGGATGGATTACAAAAGTCAGATAATCACTATGATTAGATCATATAATATTAATGTAAGCAGCTAAGATCTCTAGCCTCCAAAAGATAAAAACACTGGTTGTATGAGTCTGCATTATAGTATTAAATTTTTATACTCACTAATGAAACACTTAGTCGAAAGTCTGGACAGTAAGTTAGTATTTTTGTTAGACAATTGTCTATTGTCTAGACCATAACCAAAAGTAAACTAAAATACCAGAAACCCTAACAAAAGCCCATATATCTGTGTATGATTGTGGAGCCAATATTATTTGCTGTTATGTGACAGTTATTGTCATTATAACTGTTCCCAGTACCAGGGAAAAGCTTTGTAAGCAAGTTCATAAAACAACTTTCACCAAACAACTGTTTGTCTCCTTATTATGTAGGAACAGAAAACAAAGATATAAAAGACACAAAATATATTTGACAGTTATACTAAGTAACACAATTTTTTGTCTTTATGGTCATTCTCACAGTAAATTTATTTTTTGATGTCATGCTACTAGTGACATCAACACAGAAAAAAAATGTCTTTTTCATTTCATCACGTACATTTTGGCATTTGGGACCAAACTTATTTTGTTGTATACAAATCAGAGGGGAAAGATAAAAGCACAGAAAAGAACAAAAGTAAGACCTAGTGTGTATCTGCTGATCGTGTAGTTGCTCCCCTTGGCCTCATCGATGGCTGAAGGAGTTGTAACACAGAGGAAAATAGCATGCTTTGACAGCAAGTGGAAATATGGTACCAACAAGATGAAGCACAGCCAGAAAAAAGGAATTCTTTGTCTAATGTGTGGCAGCAACATGCTTTCCAGAGTGGCTCTATCTGCCATTGGAAGACTGAAAAGACATACTGTGGGAAACACAAGCTCCTAGAAAATAAAACCTGGTCTCCTAGAGGATGGGAAATAGCTGTATGTTACACTCCAGAAGGTAAGAGTGACCTAGGTTCTTATCAATAGAGGCCATAGGGCTGATTAGAGTGAAGTGACACAGTATGATTAGTGCTTTAAAATAAATATATATATATAGTAGGATTTATTTTAGAACAACTTGCCATGGAAAGCAGGTATGTAGCCATTTTAGGTATTATTATCTGTTGTAATAAGCAATATGAGAGCACAGAAATATTACTTATGAAAATGTATAGGGGCAGAAAAAGGAAGAAAAAGAAAGGGAAAGGATATATAATAGTTGCAGCAGACCTCTCATTAGGGGTAGAAATGAGCCAAGACACAGACTCTCATTTAACAACATGGAAAGGGTCCCAGTTTATTCTTTTTACAGTTAGCCATCCTGACTCCAACCAATCACAGACTTTGACAGCAGCAAACTCCCACCATAGGTTTCCTTTGCAGACTGACAGCAGGTTATTTCTTGCTGGGATATGACTGCAAGTATTTCCTTGCCACCTCTGACTGCACGCACCCACTGGGGGTCTAACTGCAGACCCAGACTGACCTCACAGCAGATTTCTCACCACAGCAAGTCTCTCTCCCATTTGGTCAGTCCACCAGTCCTTTCAAAGCATACCTTCAGTTCCTTCTTCCTCAGGGCTCCTCTACCTCCTCCAGGTCCTCTTTCTTTAAGCTCCCCCTGACGAACCAACCTACCCCTTTCATCACACTTATTTTTATTAGCCACAGCTGCAACCCATTAAGGGCAAGACTATTCCTCTTCTAATTAGTACAACTGTGACTTATCAGGGGCAAAGTCACCTGTAATTTCTTCTACACCTACATATAATCACTACCAGTGGATCTACAATGACACTATTTGTGGAAGTGATGATCTTCATCCAATGGAACTGGGGGAAGAAGCCCATGAAACACAGCCTGATGGGTTAATAAACGCATAGGTTCAGGTGGGAACAGCCTGGTCCCTCTCCTGTGTGGGGGGAATATTTCAGTCCTCTGGTGGAAGGCCTCAGAAATTAGTCTGGGGGCACTTCAAGGGTCTTTGATGGTTTATGACACCTTCTAAGACACAAGAGCTGCCTCCCATTTCAGTGCAGTTGAGCCAGTAATTTGCCATCAGACCTGTCCCTGTGTGTGGAGGGAGGTTTTAAAACTGAGCAGAGGACAATTGCCATGATAAAGAACACCATCCTGTTGTCTTTCTCGTCAGCCTCAAAGCCTGGCTTCACTGAAGAACACTGGTGCCTCCACAAATGGATAAATGCTTTGAGTCATTAACCATTAACAGCCCAGTCTCTCACACTGTATCCATGCCCTAGTACACATATTCTTAAAAATTAAACAGATCCAGTGGTTATGAATTGATTAGGACCAGGGGGTCTGTCTCCCCCATTACATTTCCAGCATATGGAACAGAATATTTGGTTCACAAAGGGCTTGATCCTGCACCTGTTCAAGTGTGAACAGGATCATCATTTCATTTAGTTTGACGTTACCTAAATGTGGGGTTGAAGGAATGCAGCAGTTAGAGCAGGAAGTTACAGCAAAGTTTGTTGTGATTTCTGTTTTTTTAGTTTGAGCCTTGTCCCTGCCTCTTATTATTTGAAATATTATAATTTAGGGCTGAGGCTTCCAACTCCTTAGGAGGTATGATCTGAATTATTGCTCAGAGGAAAAAAAATCATCTGGTGACCTTCATCCCCTCAATTTCGGTGAGCAAATTGAAAATATGTATCACTTCTATTTGTTTCTATTACTTCAAAATTCTTGCCCCTTTCAAGGTAGGGCTTTTGCTGTTGTATACTTTACTTTTCTGAATGTGTACTGCAATTATGATCTAATTAGATATTAAAGCCAGTTATTAAAAGTAGCTTTGAAAGAAAATAATTTAAATATAGTAAATAAGATGTAGGTAATTGCTAGGCAAAGATAAACTTTGATAATTACAAATGTTAAAGTGAATATATCTGATGTTGAAGCAAAGGCCTTAAGCAATGAAGTGAGTCAGCTATCCTTTTGCAGGTAAATTATTTGAAAATTCACCTCTAGGCCAATGAAAATGTCCATGTTATACTAATAATTCATTCAGTAGCTCAATGTTCATTCTATAAAGCCTGAATTCTATAAAGCTTTGTCAGAAAAAAAAATTACATTATCTCATAATTCCATCAAATATATGTACCAAACATAGACACATTTTCATTTCTTCAGTGAAAGTGTAATCCATCAAACTCAGAGGACTCATCATGGGATTTCTATACCAAACCGAATGAATATGGGCCAGTTGGTTGCTTATTGCCTTTAGACATCCAGTCATATTTTATTTCACAAATCTGTAAACCAGAAACTTGTCTCAAATCTGGATATTTTTTATAAAATATTCCTAAAATCAAGGTTCCCAGTTGCAGATAGAATCATCATATATCAGATCACACAAACCATACATATTTATCAGAAAGCAGTATCTGAAGGAGAAAAGCAGAAGGACACAGAAACCTCAAGTGATGCTGGGTCAGAATTCCTCACAGCTCCTTCAGAAAGAGAAAAGAAACCAGTAAAGTGTATTTACTAGCACTCAACAATCTATGTTTTATAAAAAGATGCTTTTAATGGCTTAGGAGGAAAGGTAAATAAGAAGGATGAGTCAGCCACCCACCTCGTTTCTCCAGTCCTTCACTTTAGGAGAATAATGTAAATAGGATTCTAGACACATATATAATTAAATATATACATACAGTTTCCAAAATGAAACTGTGATAAATATGTATTATGGGATTAAAGTACCATACACAGTTTCCATTCTCAAAGCAGAGAACTAGAGTTTAGATTATCTTCTGTGCAAGAGGCATTCAGTGTAGAGCTACTGCATGAGAGAGAAGATCCTCCATCTACAAGCCCACTGACAGTCAGGAATGAGAGATCCCTGGCTGGGATGGGGAGAAGAGGGAGTCTCAGTTTACACCAGCAACTGGAGAACTCCCAAGGAGAGCATAGCTACGGATGCTTTTATCCTTATAAACTTGCTAAGAATTTTACTTTGCCTCATGATGACAGCAATGTGAAATGCATACTCATTATTAGCAGACTCTGAATTCCAGAAGTATTTCCTAGGCAAATAAGTGGCCCAGTCACTAAAAAAATCAAATGTTATTTATCAAAATATTCGACATTGTTATACATGAATTCGCACAAAAAAAGTAAATAAAAAGAAAGTAAAAATTCTGAGAGTGGATTTTCTTGACAGAGATTTATTTCCTTAGTGAAGGTTCCAGGTTACTTATATGAACTCACTGTGTTATATGCCCATTGAGAAGAAAGAATATCTTAACATTTCTAAGCAAGGTCAAAATTCATATTCTCTTTCTAATCAATATCCTGAGGAAAATATAAATTGATGTTCAAAATATCCTTGGTAGTCCAAGTGCTGAAAATCCAAAGAGTTTTCAATCCTCAAATCTTACAGGAAACTCCTTCAGCCTCAATACAGGCTGAATGTTCCAGGCAGGATGAGGTGCAAGTGAATATGTTTGTAGACAAGTTAGAGAAATTAAGGAATTTAGAGGTTAAGAATTACAGGGGGTTTGGAAATTAGAAACCACTGTATTTAGACTTTCTAGAAGAGTAATTCGTCAGGTCAGTTTTTAACTTTAAAACAAAGCTTTGTTATATAATATTTGTTAAAAATGCATGTTACTACAAGTTATTACTTAAATTTTATCAAAACTATTCTTGCCATTCAAGATGACTAAGACTCAGGACCATCATAAAATTTAAAAGCCAGATTTTTAAAATATTTGAACAAATAGCATCATTATAGTGATGAATTAGTCAACTTGTATGTAACTACTTTTAAAGCAGAATGGAAATAAATGTTCAAATAAGCCTTTATAATATAACCAGACAAAAAAAAAACAAAAAAAAAAAACAAAAAACAAAAAAAAAAGAAGACTAGAAACTAAACTATAAACATGCTCAGTGTGAGAAGAAACATGACCCTTTATTGACAGGCAACAGTAACTTCAAGAGAAGAGATACCTTTCAGACAGCATGTTTAAACAAGGCTACAAGTCTCTGGTAAAAAACACTCACCAATTAGCCCTGATCATGTTTTCCTAGATCTATAACCCTTGGCAAGAACCATTTCTCCACCTTTATTATCCAAAATGTCAGCTATTTAAATTGAATAGTTTATAAACTAATTTATATTTAATGACTGGATGTGGCACTTAATGCTATGGTTTAATTGACAATGCGGAGTTTGGTAAAAGGATGAACTAAATATTAGAGGTCTTTTCCAACCTCATGGATGATTCTATGTATCTGTTATGATCATTGACTTTCAAAGACAGATAAAAATGGGTTTTTTTTGTTTCATATTGATTTAAATTTTCTACAGCTGAGGCATTGGAATGCAAAATCAATTTTCAAGTTTTGTTTAATTCAATTTAAGCAATTTTCTGTTAAAGCAATATTCTTTGTGTTGCATCATTGGGATTCAAAGACTGCAGGAAAATCTTTATCTACCAACATGGGACAGTTCAAGTCTTTTTAATTACAAAAGCTTTCCTGCCACTGTTAGATTTAATTAAATCTTTCTTTTTGTTAAATTTAAATCTAAGATCAAATTCAAGCTGACAATGCCTCTTTGATTCTTGATCTCAAAGGGGCAACATTTCATTTGTTGTGAAGCCAAAATCATGAATGAACTACAGCTTAAATAAGGTAAACTAAAATGAAGGAAAATAAATACCTAATAAAGATAGTCCTTTATTTATTTTCACATTTCCTTGGTTTTCTAATTTTCTAACAACTCATCTCACTAAATAAAGTGCTATTTTAAGGCACATAGACAAATGAAAGGACACAAATAATAGCTGTGCACTTTCAATTTGCAATCTTGACTTACTAAAAAAGAGGGACAATCTATCCATATTTAAAGTTAGAATCTACTTCAGCTCCTCTGTTTTTTGTAAAATCATGTCTGTATTCTAGAAAGAAACAATTGCATACACACACTTTCTCTATAAAAATAGCTCAGTCTTAGTGTATCCTTACAAATGTAAGGAAAATCGAAACAGCTGACTATTATCTGAGTGAAGGCCAGAATTATATTCTAATATTCTTACAGCAGATCCATTTCTTTCCCCAGTTCTTTCTCTGTTTCTTTTATTCATGTGGCCTTTGCATCTTCACTAGACGCTAATTCGTCACTGCCATTTCCTCTAAGTTTTTAAACCTTACACCTCCTGCTAAGATACTTCTCTAAAAACATCAGGACTGTTGGGAAGAGTAGCCAACTGAGCTCCTTTAGTTTCCAAATTGATGGAGGGTGATTCTTTTTTCTTAAACCATTAGATACAACTGTAAATGTCTGTTTATATATAAAGAGAGCCTTACTGATTTTGTCAAGATAAAAGGTGGTAGAAAGGAGATAGAGCAAAGGAAACTTTTTCACCATTTCCATTTAAAATATACTGAACTAAGGTATATTTCATGCTTACTGTCTTTAGTGCTTTCTGAAAATAAAAGGCATCTAGAAGGAGTAAATGCTGATTTGCCAGGAGACTGTAAGGTGTAAGTCCAGTCTGTGTCAACCAGATTTCAGTTCTCAGAAGACAACCTGATACCTCTTCTACTCTAATTTAAAAAGTATCTGAGTGAAAGATTTTCCAAGATTTCTGTAGAGGGAGATTAGGACACCATGACCTTCTACTAAAAAAAAAAAAAAAAAAAAAAAAAAAGCAGTTCATAAATGTTAACATGCTGTTTGGACGTTGTTTATGACTAACCACTTCACAACCTTTTGTGGAATTGCAAAGAATTTTCTGATTGTACTGAATTCAATCAACAATAGCTCTTAAATCTGAAATACAGGCTTTTATTTAAGAATTAAAGCAGAAAGGGAAGGAGTCAAGAAAGTACAATACACAGGTTTCATATTTCCTTCCACATATCCTATTCTGTACCATTAAAAGCAGTCTGAAAATAAAAATCTCAAAAAACTTAATGCATATCTAAAAATAATCATACTATAAAGTTAACAAAATGACTTTCAGAAATTTCTCAGTTGAAACAGATATATATCTGACTGAAATCCTTTCTATTTTCCACTTTCAATATTTGCATGGAATGCCAATCAAATGTAACAGAAGATTCAGTATTTGCTGCCAATTTTCTGCTACATCGTGAAAATTCCAGAATCGTTGATTATCTACCAATTCTTTTTATTCTTTGTATTATCGTCATAGCCTTTACATTCACCTCAGCCAACAGAAACTGCAGAAAAATACTGTAGTAATGCTACGTACTGCAGTGGTTCACTACTTAAGCTTCAGTTTTGTCTACTTAATTCTTATTAAACTAAACATTCACAGCTGTTCTTTCAGCTAGAATGAAAAATATTTTTGGCAATAATTTTACTTCAGTAAAAAAAGTGTAGGTTTTTCATAATCAAGAAAATTTGTAAATTACTTGACTCAAAAGGAAACAAACCTCTACAACAGACACATTTTTTTTGCCAAATGGAGCAAGGAAGAAAGTGAGCCATATGGGCCAAGCAGGCTGATAAATGTGGGTAGGGTATTCTCTCCTGTAGATATCATTGATTGTTTATTTGGTACACGATATTTCTTCACAGATAATGTTAGAAACATTTTTGCTAACCCGTTTCCTCCTCTCTATCCCTCCTCACTTCCTTCTAAGCTCAGGTCTACCATCTTGAAAAAGAGCAAGCCCATTATGTTACTCCTACATCTGAGAAATGTTTCAAAGAATCAGCATGTAACACCTTGAAATTCCAAAACCAGGTATCTCAAGGAAAATCAGAAGTTTCCTGCACATGGTAAATTTGTGTTCTTTTGTAACCAGAATTAGATTATGAACAGGACATAATCACAATCTGCTGACAGCATAAGCTAAAGTATTTATCCTTCATATTATAATGCTGTTTCAGGAATTCCTAAATGAGCGCTGTTGAGTTTAAAATGGCATAGGAAAATCTTCAAGAGAAAGTTTAAGCTTTGCTTAGCTTGTAACATGGTTTTAAAAATGCCCTGAAATATTCAGAACCACGTCTTTGCAGGTTTTGGTTAATTTGAAGGGTAATAGAGGCCCTGAATTTCATGAACAGAACAAGCACAAGGCACTATCACCACAAGGTTGACAAAAATCAGCACCAACACGGGGACTTCATTTCACCATATTTTCTAAGAGTTAGAAAAAGGCACATACTCTATAGAAGAGCTGTACGCACCAATACAGACACAAATACTGTTTTTGAAATTTGCTGCGTTTTAGAAACAAATAGGACATTGAATAATATGAATGACTTTTCAGTTTTTTTCTCCCTGCAGTTTGCCTAAGGAAAGAACTTGTGATAATGTAGAAAGGAGCTTGTATCATCACCACAGGAGCATTTGTTTAATGGCATTCATTTACATAGAAATATGCACCCTAGTAGGAAAAATTCAGAAATTCAGCAAACAGCTTGTGATTTCAAAAAACTGTTGACAATGCTAACAATTTGCAGTGGTAAAATACCATCTGAGTAGCTTAGATTATTATTTGTTTGCATAATTGTCATACTAAATCATTCCCTACCCACTGTTCTATTTTCTTCAGTGGTCATTTCCTCATTTTTATTCACTCTCAGGCAGCCTCTCATTTCACAAGTCAAAACTACATTTTCTAAGAAGGCTATTATTAGTTGCTGTAAGAATTCACAATAAATAATTTAATTCTGCAAGTTTATGCAAGAATAGAAGATTAGAAGATTAGAAGATTAGAAGATTAGAAGATTAGAAGTTTAGAAGATTAGAAGATATTTAGGCTCAGATGGAAAAAATCTTGGCACTAATTCTCAGTCACTGTACACCCAGAGACTTTCTCAGTCCTGTGATGGTCAACACTACAGTCCACAAAGGGACTCAGCTCCAGAAGTGCTGAGTCAGGTACTTCTATGCAGATAAAGCCAAAGTTCATTATTATCCCATGGGATTTAGGCATTTACAAAAGGATTTCACAGTCAGCTTTACGAAGGGACACCAAAAATAGCCAGAAAAAATGCCTAAACCATAAAAGAAAAAGCACTCTCTTGCTTCTGGGCCTGGTTACTTGTCTGGAAATGAAGCACCTCCTTGAGAGCTCTGTTCAGGGCAAGGCACCATTTCCCATACCTATGTTCTTAAACACTGTGTTTTATTAATGAAATTTTCACTCTTCCTCTTCTTTCAGATGATTGTGTGGGTGATTTCATCACAATGATGACATCAATTATATTGCCTTCTAGGAAGGCAGATATCTGGGGTTTGCCTTGTCTTGGTTTAATTTGAATTTCCCAGCCAACGCACCAATAATGTTATAGTTTTGATTTGCCAAATTAAATATACTAATTTTCTGTTGTGAGACAGAACTAGGAGCAAAAGCAAGGCAGGCCTAAAACTTAAAAGCGTATAAAAAGAAATTTATTAACTACACAAAAAAAAGAAAACAGTAAATTCAGAATAAGATCTTCAGACCACTCCCCCCTCCCTCTTCCAACCTTCCAACAAACATACAAAAAACTACTTCAGTCAGTTCCCACTTAAATAATCCTATTCAGTTCACTTCAGAGAGAAGAGCTTTTTCTTGTTTGGCTATAGGGATTCCTTTCCCAAGAGGAAAAGGAAACAGTTTTCCTTTGACTTCACTTTCACGAGTAGCAGCCGCCCAGGAATCTGCAACCATGACTCTCCTCCCAACTTCATAGCCTTCCCAGAGCTGTACTTGTGGGCCATGTCAAACTCACGGGATATTACTTTAAATAATGAACTGTTCCAAAAGTTCTCTTCATCTCTTTCCTCTCTGTTCATGCTTCAGAAAACTGAGATCCCCTTCTTTCCTCGGAGCAAAAGATTCTCAACACAGGTGCTTTTTGGTCAAATGATCTATCACATGGAACACTCCAACTCCCCCTGTCTTTCTCGACAGTTTACAGGAATTTTCAGTGACACGGCCCGCCCTCTGTCCACTCTGACAGGACACCCCGACTTGCTCCGGGCGAGCCTGTGCCAAGAGTGGCCCCTCTTTGGGATCTCTATGGAGAACCCAGAGTAGGAGTGTGTAGCTCGCGCTACTGTGCTGGCAGCCGGTCCGGGAGAGAATAAAGAGCGCAGGGGAGTCCTTTCGTTGATCCAGGGAAAGGTTTATTGGGAAGGGATAGGATACAAAACTGGAATCGGGCAGGAGGAACCACAAAAGACCAAAAACACCGGTGTGCAGCAACTTAAATACGGGGGAGGTCCCAAGGGAGGGTACAAATACATCAATGAATCGGGATATTCTGAGGGAGGTTCATAAGGTGGGGAAGAATACATAATTAACCAATGAGGGAGAATGTAGGCAGGGAGACCGGAACACAACCAATGAGGTATTTGGGAAAGGATGACAAGCAGGGAACATTTGGGAATAAAGGGAGGGGCCAAGGAGGATTGGCAGGGCTCTGGGAGGAGATTGGGGAGATGGACAGGGAAAATTCTGGAAGGTGGGTTGGGAATAGGTTTGATAGACAAGGGCCAAGGCAGGAAGGGGGCAAACCATTATATGTAGAACTAGGGGGCACAACATAGGGTTGAACCATTACAACGAAGGGAATAACAAAGTTGTAACAATAGAAAACAATAAACCAAACTACAACATTTCAGTACAGTACAATCCACCCTACAGCTCACAAAAGGATTTTCAGCCATCTTCACAGCATCTCCTCATTCTCCTCCCATCCAAAAAAAACCTTAGCTCTTGCTTCACTGACTTTGTATCTTTTCTGGTTTTCCCTTTTATTCAAAGGAAGATTGGAGGTCTGTAAGTCTTATCCGAGCACTAAAGAGTTAAAGTTTCACACAGAAGCTGCAGGGGCTGGGCCAGGCCCAGGCCGCGCTGGGTGAGGGATGGCTGAGATCTCCATCAGCCTTTCTGGGGCTCGGCTCCAGCCCACCCTGCCCATGGCCACCCCTGCTCCCCACACGGGCCCGGCTGCCTCCCCCAGGCCGTGCGGGGCTGGGCGGGCTCGGCCCCTCCAAAGCTGCTCCGAGGCAGCAGCAGGAGCCGGTCCCCCAGAGCCGCGGGCCCGCGGGGGAGGGAGCAGGGCTGAGGTTTTATCAATGAGCCTTTCCTCCCCACCGCCATCGCGTCCCCTGGTTTGCAAACGGGGCCCAGCGGCCTCTGAGCCCCCCATGGGAGGGAGCCCGGGCCGGGCTGGTGTTACCTGCTCAGCCACCAGAAATAAAAGATAATCTTTATTAGGACATCACCTCCTTCAAAATGTGTGTTCACAGAGTGAACTAACTTCTCCAATTGATTGCTCAGGCTGTCAATAACTAAACCATCCTCCAACTGGTCCCATCAACTCACAGAGTAAGTTCTCATGGAGATAAACTTTTCTGAGTCTATCCTTCCTCAGGTGTAACCAGCACACACCTACATTCCCAGTCAGAGAAGATCCAAAAGTACTTTTCCTGGTTCCTTAAAAGACTCAGTTCCCAAGCCATTAAGTTTTATATCCATGTTGGAATTGGGAGCTTTGCACACTGTATTGGCAGTGGTAACAGTTCTGTTTGGTCCTGAAAGCAAAATTCTCTCTATTTCTTCCACAGCTGGAGAAAAAGGAGGATACACTATTTAGTCATCTTTTTGCAGTTCTTGTGTGTATAAGAAAAGCAGCGACCATAAAGGCCAACATGTATTTCTAGGGAAGAGAACTCATCAGATCTTGCTCCCTGATAAATTTATTGTTTTAAATATTGCAAAAATAAAACATAAATCAGCTAGATCCAGTACAAAAATTATATTTTTTGGTATGATAATAATGAACTATGATTCTTATTGCCCATATTATAGCTACAGCAGGCAGTAGTAACATTGAAAAGAGCTTGTTTGACCTTCTTTAAAGAATAGAAGTGCAGAACAAAATGATTAGACAAGGAAATATTGAGCAGATTACCAAGACAATTTGCAATAGAAATGAAAATGTGATTTTCCTTATAATTGCTCTGGTGTCTAGACACAGTGCACACATAACCATGAGTTCAGTACATTTGTTTCTACAAAATGACACATATCTCCAACTTGTCAAATCAGAATGGCCACAAAAAAATAAGTGAGGGATAATTACAATTTCTTGGACTCTACTTATTTCAAGGCCTTAAAATATACTTGGTGACACTATCATTATGTCTAGGCATTCTACATCAGATCTGTATTAACTATCAGGTTTAGCACTGTCTCTAGTGGAATAATTGTACAGCTAGAATTTTTTTTTGTGGGTTTTGAGCCCAAAACACTGTGATTTAGTGGGATGGGTTCACAGTTCTAAAAGCTTTTGGGTCATTGCTTTCCTATATGAGCTTACAAATTCACTTCTTCTCAAGGTATTTCCCCCTGGAAAATGAAGCTGCTAATCTTTACCTGCCTCACTGAGGTGTCATGAAGATCTGTTAACGTTTACACAAGTGCTTGGAAAATATAAAGCCCTGTAAGCTACACTGAGACTTGGCCTGAAGAGCAAAGCTGAGAATCCTCCTCCCATCATTGTGTGAGCTACACTGAGAACCTGGCCTGGGACAGAGACTGAGTTCAGGAAAATGTTTCCTGGCAATTTCTGCCTAAAACTGTGACATCATTTACTGCTTAAATTATTTAACAGCCTTTTTTCAGATGGGAGAGAAAATATGGGAAGTAACTGCATCATATAAATTCTCATGTCTCCAGTACAACATTCCAGAAAGATGTGGCAATACAGAAGCAGGACTAAAACAAATTATATTTTTTTAGCAAAGAAACACCACAGAATGATGTGAGTTTAATTATCTAGTTTTGAACAATACACACACCATAACCTTTCTATTTTGCTCTTGTTAAGAAAAAACTTGCATATGCACAGAGGATTTTATTTGTTTTTTTTTTAATGTTACGGTGAATCAACATTTGGACTACAACAGATAAAAAGAGAATTTTAGCCCTTTTCAAAATTATAGGAGATTATTCCTAATGCTGCACAGAAAAAGAGTTTGTGAGTCTTCTCTAAAGCTTATTTCATCTGATTCCCTCTAGAGGCCCAATCCTGCTGCTTTTACACATTGAGTAGTTTTAAATAGATCTTTCTGAAACCAGCATGCAAAACTCTTAGAAGAAGTGTCATCTTTCATATTCTTATTCCTTTAAAAACATGATAGGGAGGAAAATATATTTTTACCTTCTAGCCTTAGAAAGTAAGGAGTAAGGAAAGGAAGAAAACCTCCTCTGCTTTTCCCTACATTTTTCAAACCCAAACATAATACTAGATTAAAATGACATCAAAGTATAAATATGTTTTCTTTGACCAAAACTTATAGAAGGTGACATCCAAAAAATTGTACCAAAATGAAGCACTTAAGGAGGTATTACAAAAGTGGATTACTCAGCTCTCAATGCCGCTCCCTAAACAATGGCTATCACATAATTGGGATAAACAGCTACCAATACATAAACCTTGACAGCACTGTGTACCAGCTAACAGCCTTGACAGTAAAGCACCTCTCCTTCCTCCTAGAATCAGTAAATAGTGTAAATACTATGGAAGTCAAAGATTAATATTGCCATAAATTCTAAGCTGGTCTGGTTTATTCTGATGAACCATACATTTCTATATCACCCTTCAAAGTAGGACAACACACAGCTAATTTTTCTGTTTTCTGCAGCACTGTCATCCAATATGAAGAAACAGCACATTTGAATATAACATTTTATGAATTTTCCTCCCAGTACAAATCACTGTGTGATGCTGAAATAGTAGTCTATTGCAATCTTCACAAAACACAATACAGTTATAATGTACATGCAACAAGACATATCAAATATATATGAAAATCCTGATGACACAGTATGTTATTTTTTGGTCTTTATATAAGACCATAATGTCAAATGTGGTATTTCTGAGATATATAATCTATAGGAATGAATGCTCAGAGAAGACAATCATATAAAAAACTCTACTGCACTAGGAAAGCAGATCTATACAGCTGATATTTAAAAGGCTGCTTTCATACATTGTATACCGAGATTTTAATTACTTCAGTGACCACTACTTATCTTAAAAGATGGGCTCTATCCTAGTGCTCTTTGTGCTTGCATATGCATATTTATAGAACTTCCACTGGCTTAATTCTAATATTCTGAGAACCAAGATATCAATACTAACTATTAAAATTAGACCATCTGACAGCTTCTCATGTCATGTAAAGAAAGTCATCTCCTTGAAAAACACTGAAAATAAACCAAAAACATTTAAAATATAGGCCAGAACAAAATGTTTTCTTAATTCCTGCACTTTGGAAGCAATTTTGCAAAAATAAACACTGAAAATGCTTCAGAAAGTGCTATTTTGTGTTTCTCCCACTTTATGTTTCACCCAAATGAATTTCCCTTTGGGCATCAAAAATTATCCCGATTTTAGCACTTAAGAGCCATTGCCTTATATGAATATCAGATATTAGATCAGTGGACTTACAGATACATTATGCTACTTTAGAATCATTGCATTGCATCAGCAGAAAGATTTACTTCCAACAGCTCTGACAAACCACTTGAAAAAGCCACATCTTGATTCCTATTGCTTAAAAGGGCTTACAGGCATTGGTCTTAGGCATTTTTCAAGCTTTCTATTTGTAAAGTTTTTAACTGGATATTATTCGTTCCCAGCCTTTAAACACTGTAATTATTAGTTTGTGAGGCATGTATTATTGGCAAACAAATGCACATAAAATGTTCTAACTAAGAAGAAGAGAAGGAGTAATTTTTATTTCTTTTTTAGACATTTAGCAATGATTGTCCATTGGGAAAGGTATTTTTTCTGGTTTCTTGAGTTTTGTATAGAGAACAAAGCCTCTTCCCATGCATCTGGAGCTCCCTCTAGTGAGTCAGCTAACAATGAAACCTTTTCCTGACAGTTCCTCAGCAGCTAAATGAACACACATATTTCTCAGCAGTCTGCCTCTTCAGAAATTTGAAGTAATTTAAAATGTCAAGCCCAAACTATTATTGAGGAGTATCTATTGGTTTCAGACGGGAATAGATTAAAATGAGTAAATGTAATCAGTCTCAATGGAAGAAAAATACAAGAGAAAAGGCTATAGAGATAAAAATTAATATATAATCAAGAAATCTTCAGATTTATGACAGTTAAGAGTGGAATAATATATTTAATAGCTTTAAGTTTATTTTTTGGAGTTTCATTTGTACTTTAAAGGCGATAATTAGGTACTATAATCATTAGCTGACTAAAGGTTAAATTTTCACACACCAGAAATACCTAACAATATTCTCAGATGTTTTCTGTAACATGAAAAATTTTCTGATTTACTACAGTTATCTTCTCAGTTCTTTTCCTCTTAAATATGTTGGCTTCTTAAACAATCTACATCAGTGCTGCTGCATAACTAGAAGAGCTCCCAGGAGATCCATGGCACTGGGCTTGAAACCCTTGCACAGCCTGCCAGTTCTAATTCACAAACTGGAACTCATGATAATCCTCAACACACCTCAGAGCCACATCAGCCTTGTTTATTTATTACTGCATTTTGTAATATTTAAAATTTCGGCATGTTTACTTCAAACAATGAATTAATCACATTCTAGATTTGGGACCTGATCCAGCTCTTGATTAATCCTTAATCATGCCAAGAATCCCTTCAGAGCAGTGGGAGGAACAAGCACATGGCTGACAGTTGCATGATCAGGCTCTCATTTCCATCTGGAGATGTGGTCCTCCATAAAACACTAATTCTTGCAGCTGAATACACACTAAAAATGCATTTGACAGACATTGTCACAGGTCTTCCCCACAGATACAGAAATCTGACCATGCATAATTACAAAGTCTTATCATAAAAGTTTCTAGGGAAGAACATAATAATCTCAACCTGAGTATTGGGACAACTGAATTATTTGTCCTAGAATTTCAGACTTTCAGAGAAAAAAACATCTTTTCAACACGTAAAAGGCTTCTTCAATGCAGCACATTCCAATAAATAAAGCATTTTTAAAATTTGGAAAAAAAATTGCTTAAGACACCCAAGTGATGAGCAACTTGACATTTTAACTCTAATTTTTAATTTAACTTTAATTTTGTAGTTTCTGTTCAGAAATAAATTACATCTACTGCGAATTATTATGAGATTGAGTCCTAACAATTCAATATAGCCATATGTCGTGGTTTAACCTAGCTTGGTTTTTAGTTAAAGAGAAAATCTATCAGTTACAGAAGTGGTTCCCTGTAAGGACCTTGGCAGCTTTCTTTGGACTTGACAAGCCCATCAATCGACTAGTTTGGATATTGACAACCTGTTAAACCACTTGAAAGAGCTGAATGTGCCTCTGTGGAAAATACATTTAAAACCCAACAAAGCCCGTGAATCTCTCTCTTGTTTCCAGCTTTGAACAGGTGACTGGGCGCTGGCCGGGCCGGGCCCTGTCTCTGCTGCAGCGCTGGCCGGGCCGGGCCTGCTCCGTCACACAGCCCGCAGGCCGGGCCGGGCCGGGCCCTGTCTCTGCTGCAGCGCTGGCCAGGCCGGGCCTCCTCCAGCACGGCCAGGCTGGCCCACGGCTCGGCTGGAATTCTGCCAGAGGCCGCCAGGCACGGGGAGTAGCAGCCTTCGGCCCCTGGAGTGCTGCCACTGAGTCCTAGCCTTGGCTGCTGCGATCCCGGCCACAACCCCCGTACGGCCACCCAAAAATCCTCCACCTCAAACAGCTCTGGCCACCGCCCGGCAGAGATCCATCCGTGCCATCCGGCACGGCCATCCTCAGGCCTTGGGCGAGATATTAACTCTTTTAGTGCACAGATGAAACCTGCAGACATCAATCTGCAGGTGAAGCACGTAGACAGAACAACATGAGACATAAAGGTCAGTAAAGAAGGAGTCAAGTCCCAGATGGGAGGAGAATGAGGAGACGCCTTAGCCTTGGGCTCATATTCTCTTGTGAAGCTATGGTGAAGATATAATTGATACATCAGACTCTTTTCCCTGTAACTTAGGGAATGCAGTGGGGGGATGTAGCGTTCTAGCCACAGCTATGAACTGAGGCACCCATGCTGAAGCGAGCAGATGTTGAAATAGCTGTGAGCCAATGAGAACTTGAACAGAGAGGAATGAGAGACAGATAGATGAAAAACTTTGCCCCAGAAATAGAAGAAGAAAACTTCTGTTTCCCAGAGATGGATGGAAAGAACTTTTGCTTTTATGCTAGAGCAGCTTATCCTTAAAATAGTAACCCATAAAGTTCACATGGCCCATGAAAGCAGCTGAGGGAAGGCTGTAACTCATGGGAGGAACTTTCGCACTGATTTTCCTTTTCCAGACAGCTGATTCACTATGACACTGAAGCCACGAGAGAACTGTTGTGGAAAAGTCTCCATGGCGAGGCAAGAGAGACTCCTCTCCCTAAGAGAACTGAAGAAAGACTATTGTAGAGCTGGTAAACTGACTGAAAGTGCCAGGTTTCGTCTCTTTACATTGTCAGTGGGAAAGAAAAGAGGATGTGGAGGGAGGAGAAGTGTTCTGAAGGTTTATTCTGATTTTTTTTTCTTTTAATTCTGTTAATAAAGTTTTCATTATACTCCTTAAAGCTTGAGCCTGTTTTGCTCTCCTCCTAATCCTGTCTCACAGCAGAAAATGAGTAAATAATTCTAGTGGGTGCATGGGCATTTAGCCAGCATTAGACCCACTACATTAAATTGGTGCATTGGCCAGGAAACTCAAATTGGCAAACCAAAACCACTACACAATGTAATAGAGGGCATTGCATAAATAATGCCTTACAGGACATATAGGATTCTTTAAACTGCACTAGAGGATAATTTCAGGAGAATGGCACTGGCTATTCAGCATACTAAATTGTCTACCTAACTGATCTGCTGCCTTGAAATGGCTTCTTCTGTATTTTGTGTGTTCAATCATTACTGTTCTACACAGCGGAGATTGAATTATTTAAAATCTTACTTAATCCAGGCATATTTCTAAAAGTAAACTAATTTAAGATGAAATGCTTTATAAATCAAAATAGTTCTCCAACATACCAATCTGTGCACATGGCATCCTTGAAAATCTCAGGAAACTGTGCCAGGTATTCAGTGGATCAGAAGTAGATTTGTCATTTGGTAGCTTAAATGATGGTGAATAACTTTCCAATGGTCTTTAGTAATAATAGAGGAAGTGGGAAAAGTTCTGGATTCTGGATAAATCCTAAAATAAAATACCCTGAGTTTTTGAAAGGGTACATTTCGGATGTACTGAAGAAGGGGAGGTATTCAGCATCAGAATGAGAACACTGACGTGTTTCAGCTAGCAGAGCACTCTGTGAGAGGCTGAAATGGCTCATGGCTTACACTTTGTTGAGATCATTGGAGGACTTTTACTGTAGCGAATAGTTGCAAAGAAGCAACTGCTCATCTGTGACCACCACAGGCCACCCCTCCCCAAACATGCCTTCTGAGATAGGTCATACAACACTTGCAGATGCAAAGTAACCTGGGAACTTTGGCTCCTTTAACAGGGAAACCTGCTTGCTTTCACCATGCATCTGGAATTATGATCATAACAGTACCCAAATACTATCCAGATCTGTGAAGGACAGGGCCACCACTCACAGGCCACTCTGGAAGCACTCCAGCAGTCCTGAATTGTCTGCAGTTTCTTTTTTTTTTCTTTTTTCTTTTTTTTTTTTTTTTTTAATCAAAATAGCTTCTCTTTAAGAATAATCATTAGAGTGTGTGGTGCAGAACCAATTTGTGGTTCTCACAAGCCTGGAGCTTTTTTCAGAAAAGTTAGAGTGAGCTGGTTTGTGCCACAAGCACTCAGACTAAACACTACCTGCTTTACTGAGTCCTTGTGGCAAAGCAGTCTTGGATTTGCTCTCAGCTGACCTAAAGGAACCCCATTCTGGCTTATATGAAGGGCAGAGTAACACTCAGAGCTATACACTCTTGTTTCTTGAGAAGCCAAAAGAGAATTTTATGGTATCTTGTCTTTCACAGTAATGCAGAAATGATTGTCCATGGTTTGGAGCAAATTTCAGGTTTCATAGTTTTATTGCATTATATATAATTTCTTTAATATTATTTTTAAAAGCTCCCATGACAATTTGGGCGTTTTATTTTAGGTAATCAAAACAAATGTCTTCATATAGTTCACAATAGAATATTGCCTCATAATTGCATTGTACTATGAAATACAGCAGATATGGAAGCTAAGGGATGACATAAAATCATTGTTTATAAACTTTGCAAATGACACAAAATTTGTTGGAGCATTAAATAATCAGGAAGACAAACCACTTCAGAATACTGTATTTCCTAATTAAATGCTTATAACCCACTGAAAGTTTTAATAAAGTTGGCATCAAGACTAGAAGTTTGTAAACCAGAGGCTGCGAATGTGTGACATCACATCACCAATGTGACATCGGAGTGTAATCAAAAAGCAGCTAGGATGGCCTTTCGGATTGGAAAATAAAAATAATAATAAAGAAAAAAAAAAGGAGGAGCATATCCAGGACTATGCAGGAGATAAATATCCAGTTCATCTGGATGTTGAAATCACAGATTTCTAGGGTTTTTTCACAGATTTTTGTGTTGATCTGGAAGAGCAGTCCTCACTTCCCACCTTTGTCCTTGCACCCATAGGCCTGATTGCCTCTCACTGTTCCTTCCTTCCTCTCACTAGTACTGACTGAGCTGAAACCTGCTTCGCTTGTCAGAAAACTTTTCCTCTGCTATTCCTAAGATTTTTTTCTCCAGGAAAGCATAAGCACTTGCTCAGCTTCTTTGCTGGAAACTCTCTGGTGTTGTTTGACATTGGCCAAATGCCATGCACCCACAAAAACCTCTCTCTCACTCCCCTCTGCAACTAGACAGAGGGGAGAAAATATAATGAAGGGTTCATGAGTTGAGATAAACCAGGAAAAAACACTCCCAAGGTCAAAACAAGCTTGCGTGAAAGATATTAAGTGAATGCATTACTAACAAAAATCAGAGGAGGATAATAAGAAGCAAAATTAGTCCTTAAAAACACCTTCCCCATCCCCAAACTTCTTCCTCCTTTGCATAAATGTACTGGTTTGAATGCAAAACCAGTGAGACACTTCAAGTCAGTAATACAATTTAATAGGAAAAAAAAGAGAAAAAATAAAATACATGCAATAATACAACAGAAAAACCACTGACAGAGTCAGAATACAGCCTGACACCCTGTCAGTCAGGGTGTTGGTAGCAGTCCGTATAAATGGTGGCTGCAGTCCTCCTGGATGACAGATGTGGTTCTGTTGAAGCACTGCTCCTGTAGAAGGTGCAGTTTTCCTCTGAAGGTCCAGCAATGAAAAAGGTGCAACTTTCCTCTGGGATCCAGTGGAAAGGGCTGCCTTGGTGTTCCAAATCTCAGTTTTTATCTAGGTAGGAAAGGCTTGGCCCCTGCCCCTGGCTGGGGCATCTCCCAGTGGGATGATGTAATCTTATCAGTC
Organism: Acridotheres tristis; assembly: GCA_037013685.1. NCBI lineage: Eukaryota > Metazoa > Chordata > Aves > Passeriformes > Sturnidae > Acridotheres > Acridotheres tristis. The sequence continues at coordinate 32,355,833 of CM072885.1, read as the reverse complement.
ACACAATAGGACTGACTGGCCCATTAACGGAATATATCTTCTGGAGGAAGGATGGGTTGTGAAAAGATAACAATGATCATCCCCCTGATTTTATCAGATGGCACATCAGCAGAGGATATCTCCCACAGAGATAAGGATCACCACCCCTCCCACATTTCAACAGATGGTGATAGAATACACATTTTTGGATTATAACCCTGGACAATCAACAGCTCAGGGAGACAGCGAGTGGGACTGTTGGTCAGTTTGACATCCAAGGTTTTCTTGAACTGCTCAAAGAGAGGAGTTCTCTCTTTCTACATCACAGGGGTCCCTCCCACAGGAGACAGTTCTCTGTGAATTTCTCCATTGAGGCTCCAATCTCATAAGCAGCAGTTCTTCCAAAACTGCTGTGGGTCACTCTTCCACAGGATGCAGACCTCCAAGGACAGGCTGCTCTAGCCTGGAAACAGGGTTCCTCTGTCCGAGTCTCCCACTGGATCACAGCTTCCTCCAGGCATCATCTTTTCCAGCATGGGCACCTTCCCCATGGGCTGTGGGTGGATCTCTGCATTCCCCCTGGATCCCCAAGGGCTGTGGGTGGATCTCTGAATCCTTCATGGATCTCCAAGGGCTGCAGGGGCCCTTCTTCAGCTCCCTCACCATGGTCTCACCACATCCTGCAGAGGAATCCCAGCTCAAGCGCTTGTGTCTCCATGTGGTTTCCCTCACATGTTCTCACCTCCTCCTCTTCTCTGGCTGGAATTAACACTGTGCCATTGTGATTTCTTCTTAAATATGTTATCACAGAAGCATTACCACGATCTCTAATTGTCCCAGCCTTGTCCAGTGGCATGTCCATCTTCAAAGCCATCGGAGATTGGCTCTACTGGACACTGTGGAAGCTTCCCACAGCTTCTCACAGAAACCACCTCTGTGGCCCCCCTGCTACCAAAAACCAGGCCCTGCAAAACCAACACACTCTAATATATGAGACAGAGGGGGGAGAAAATACCCCTTTTAATAGCACTCTGCCCACATTTTTTGTCCAGAATAAGGCAATCCAGCACACTCCCAAGAAGACTGCAAAAGTAAAATGTGTAAAAAACCTGATGCAGTACATGAGGAAGGAAGCAGCTGGTCTCACAATGAATTAAAAAGGACATAAAAATACAAACAAGAGTTCGAAAGAAAGACATAAAAATGTCTCAAACAGCAAACAAACCTTTTAAATGTGAGGATTAAAGAATTCAAAGGTTTTAACAAGAGACTGTGAATGTACTTGCATACTGAAAGGCTTGCAGGTATGGGAGATTTTTCCAGCTTGCTAACAAAGCTGTAGGCAACTCTGAAGAATACAGCCTAAAAGTCAGACTATTTCAATCTTGCAGCAAAAAAACAATTTGAGTGATGTGAGGCAATTTAACTTTGTAACAGCTTTACTGAGAGGGTGAGGGCAAGAGAGAGGGAGAGAGACAGAGAATAGACTCTGTGTGCTTGTACCCTTCAGTATTCTTTCCATCTCTATGTCTGGGACTCACTTGGCTCGTCAGAGTGCTCCCCATGGGATGTATGTATACATAGATGTTTCTGTTTCTTTCGTGGCCCACAGGAAGAGCCAGATTCACTGCATCACCTCAGAAAGCTGAGAGTATTGGCAGCTGTACATTAACAGCATGTTCAAAACAGCCCCAGGTCTCTTGGCTCATGTCCTGAAATGGTCAAAGTCTTATGCTACTTCCCTAGTGTATTTTCTGGGTAATTTTTACCTTCAGCTGAAGTGTCAACAACTGTCCAACAAAGGGATATTGACAGAAGCCAGAAGGAGATATTCTAAAAATTACGTTTCTCATCAGAATCTGGATTTCAAATGTATCTGTTAATAAAGTAAAATACTGATCTATGCTTTCCATCTTATACTAAAAAGATTATTTCTGTTATCAAGGAGGTCTCAGTAAGCTGGCATGTTAACTTCAGCTTAGCCTCAAGCATATCCTTAAGATCTTTCCTAAATGAAAACAGATGCAAATTTATTAGCATTGATTAAGTGTGGAGAAAAGGGTGATTTAGCCCTCTGGTATACCACCATTGATGATATATGTCCTGTCCCTTATGTGACATGATTTTTTATTGTAATTTATATCCTCTTTGCAACTGGAGTGCTCAACAGGGGTCCTCTTTCTAAAAACTAGAATTTGCCAGCTGTTCCAATGAAGTTAATTTTATCAGAGACACTGCAGTTATTTTTTATAATAAAAGTGCAGCTAAAAACATATTATCAGAACACTTGCTATTGGACAAGGGCTCTGAGCACATCTGGAGCATCCTTTCAGTTCTAACAACAAAAAATGAACATACTTCCAAAATCACAAAGCCACTCTTAAATAAGAGGAAATTAGTTCTCATTTTTCATCTCCCAGCAGCTTGCTTTAGATGAAACTTCTCCTGCAGTTTCTGAATATGAAACTACTCATTTTTGCCTACTTTTTTGCCTAATTTTAAACATAGAACTTTATTTTTTAAAATTTTTCAAGTCTTATTTTTTAACAATTGAATCCAAAATTAATTGGATAACATTCATCTAGGGATCCAAGAGTCAGCAAGCTTATCTGAAGGAAAATTTTGAATCTCCAGAGGCACATAGGAAACAAGCTGTGTCTTTTTTGTTGTTGCTGCTTAGCAGTAATATTGAAAAATTGATACCTCCCTTAAAACAGGCTGTTGTGGGTCACAGTCATTGGCATTTGGAAGATCAAATTTTGACATAGTTGATAGGTCCAAATGTAACTACTTGCGTAAGGAGGATCCCACATAAATTCTACTGTTTCTTAAAAATACACTGTTTCATAAAAAAATTCAGATAAAACATGTGAGATATGTTTTATTTGGCATACATTATACCAAGTTTCACTCCATAAGGACAAGAATCAGAAGATGTGCTGAAGGGAGGGAATAAATACTGAAAAAAACCTATTAGATATTAACAAAATAAACATAAACATAAACATAACATAACATAACATAACATAACATAACATAACATAACATAACATAACATAACATAAAACACATACTCTACCTCAGGAGCAGTGTTTTTGTACAGCAGCACTTAAATGCTATCAGTTTTATTAAGTACAAGTCAGGTTCTATTAAAATTTACCTGTAAAATCATCAAGAAATATGACGTCCCTAAACATATTGCTGTTACAAAAGTTGGTTTTAGCTAAGGAAAGATGGGATAAGGAGAAGCACCAAGATTCATCAAGGAAAAAAGTAGAAACAGTCCTTGCATTGACTAATATCAAATGGGAGTGTGATTTATTTCCCAACAGGTAAATGTTTAAAAAAAAAAAAAAGTACAAGTAAAAACAAGTAGAAAGAAATATACAAAATACGGCCAAAATAAATTTTAAATATATGAACTTTATATGTAATAAAATCATGCAGTAGCAAGACTACTATAACCTCAGAACGATTCATCTTTCTATGGAAAACTATTCTGAAAAGCTGGCTTTCCTGACAAGAACAATTTTGCCACTAAATTTAACAAGATGAGTATTTCATCATGTAGATGATCTGAGTTTTGAGGTCAGGTTTGTCTGCTCTGAGAGCCAAAGCATCAAATTAGCAACAGATGCATACCCAATGGCTGACAGAATTTTCATGTTTAGTTTTCTGTTAAATCTCTGCACTTTGGCAGATTATGTCTGCCATTGGTACTGATGTTTAAATTATCTTCTGGTGCACAGGCACCTGATCTAATTCATGCAGAGATTATGGACAAATCGCATTTACAAGCTTTTGCCCTAGGTTTTGCTTATAAATTCAGGTAAAAGCATGAAAACTCCATAAACAGTAAAGTGTCAACTTGATAACTCCAAAGGTAAGTAAACTATCTATCAAATTCTGTTTAGCCATGTGCATCTCCACTCTAAAATTTGAAGCAGCCAGGTACCATTAAAGTACAGCATAGAAAATCGTTCATCATCAGTGTTATCTCAAAGCATTAGTGGCACAGTCATATTTGGTTTGCTAATGAAGTGTAAAGGTTTCTTTTAGTTCTGGATCATAGATTTAAATTATAGCAAAAATGAAGTTTCTCAGGAACACAAAAACTTTCTTGAAAAGGTTTTTGTTATGTTTCCCTCTGCTTTAAACCACCAGCTTCCCCATCAGTAGACATTATACTGGAAGAGAAAGATTTTATTTTTACAATACTAGAGCATAATCAGCCTGTACTGTTTTAACTAATAATATCCTTTCTAACCCATTAGTGCACTTGACAAAAAGGTCATCTTGTAAAAAATAAAATAGTGACACGGATGAGGTCATATTTTCACAGATCTTTTCTATTTCATAAAATGAGTTTTAAAGATTTTATAAACTGGTGAAATTGCTAAATGGACATTCTTTAACTTTTTATTCAAGGTTATATAACATATATTCTTACTACCAAAAAAATATAAAGTGGTTAACATGGAGTCACCTACAAACTTTAATCAACTTGTCTGAACCAAGTGAACTTGAGTATTCAAGGCAGAACTTTTTCATATTAATTCAGGTTGCTCACCAGAAAATTCTGCTGAAGGCCTGCTGAACTGTAGGCTGGTAGACTAGCATATAGAAAAAATTATTCCACCCCCTCCATTCCAATGAAAATATTGCAATTTACTGGAGAGCAAATGTCCAGGGAATTCTTGTGCTGGACCATTGGGACCATGGTACTCAAAAAGCCTGGGCAAGTCTGTTATCTCAAATTTTCCTTACCTTTTTATATATGCTTACAACTTGGACAGCACAGCATTTTAGGAAAACTAATCTAAGTTTAATCTTTCACTAGATATATTGTCAGTTTGCTTGAAACATTCCACCCAATAATTTTAGTCAGTGTCCTCTTTTTCTTTCACTGTGGTAATTACTGAACAAATTCTGTCTTTATCTTCTATATGCATTTACATTCAATTGATATTTGGATGAATTTTCTCAAATCTCAAAGCTCTTTATCTAATCAGCTTCTGTAGAGAACTTTTTTCATGTTTCTTGTGACTTTTGTGGCCTCTCTTTGTACTCTTTCTACTTAGCCTCTATCCCCTTGAGATATGATGAACAGAACTGAAAATAATGCTTAAGCAGCACGGACATCCTGGATGTATACAGGTTTTGTGGTTTCTCATTTATTCTGCTCTTTTACAAACCATACCTAAAATTCTGTTTCAATTTTTCTAGCTATTTATTTCACTGATAGTTACCTCTGAAAGTAACAGAATGGGATAAAAGAGGGAGAAGGTGGTTTTGACAGAACATTTCTCAAGCCTGTGTCAGCAAGTAATAATGGCTTGTGATGAGTAGTCCCTGCCAAAAGCTAAGGCCACAATGAAGATTATTAATTTAATAGAACATATGTGTAGCTAATACTTGTTACGATATGTAATTTGCAGATTGAAAAAGGCTTCCAACAGTAATAAAGCAGAAAGTGCTTTAAATAGCAACGTTAATTTTTGCCTCTACTGCTAGATAAGTTATCAGTGCGCACTGAGCTCAGAAGTAAGGAAAGAGAAAGAAAGGAAGAAGTATTTATCATGAACTTAGAAGGTGTAACAAACAATTTAGAGGGGATCAACAGGAAGTTAGTGCCTATGGGGAGAGCATATTCCCATTTCTCTTTAACTGGATGGAGGCCACGGTGGGGGTTAGCTGCTGGTAGGAAAGAGGGAAGGATGGTTATTCTTTGAACCTAAGGTCCCAGATTTTTAATAACATTTAGCATAATGTTACTAAAATATAATGTTTTCTTTTAGGCAGACTTTTCCCAGGTCTTTAATGAAGCATCTGACCTAAAGTTCTACTTAATAAATGCTATACTTTTCATCATTCTGCCTGCTCAGTGATGTTGCAGTATATGTAGTGGTATGAAGATATCAGATTGTGGGTGAACTGTCTTCTCAGAAGACGAGATTTCAGAGACAGCAGTGCAGACTTGTGTCTATGGTGGATTTGGAAGAGGTAGACCTTATGGATGGGTCATGTCAAATTGCAAAGATCTGTGTGATTGCACTTCTGGGTGCTGGGCTTTAGGATAAACCTTCCTCACCAACAACTTTTCTGCAAACCCACACAGCACCACATTTTCATCTGCTTTGGAACCCCTTCACAATCTATCACCTTTTAGGGAGAGTTCCATTCGTAATGTACCTGCAATATTTCGTGTTGTTAAACCTTTAAATCTTCACTATTTTCCCCTTCTTTCCAAGTGTTGCCTTGTTTCTGGAATGAGTAGTCTTTAAATAATCACCAGTCTTGCCTTTCTATAAGCTCATTTTTTGCTTTGCTACACACAAAGGACAACATATGTTGGAGTATTATGATTATTCTTAACTTGAATGCGTGGTCTTATTAATGTCAGCACTGTTTCATTGGTCTTTCTGTATTCATTCAAAGGTGTCTGGTCACATAAAGATTTTTACAATATGCTTATGTGCATATGTAAATACATCATCCTAGTTCCCCTTACTCAGAGGAGCAAATCAGCTACTTCAAAAATAATCCCACTCAAAAAGTGGAACTTTAAAATATGACAAAATGAATCACACTCTGAAAGAGTCTGTTAATTTCAGATACCTGTGCAGGGAGCCAAGAGTCAGAAGTCCAGTGGAAAGAATCTCATCCCTAAATCTATTTTCTCATGGGTGAGCATTCAAGAACAGGAACTATCCTTCTTTTCAGCATGTGTATGCACATGAACACTCATGTATGCACAGCAATATGATAAAAATAATAGAAGAATGCTATCTTGGTTTTAGATTATTTATTTTCTTGTAGTCTTAATAATTGCTTCCCTTCTTATCAATTTCTGTATTGTCTAGTATAAGCCAGCAAGCCCAGTTCCATTGTACTTGTTCTCATAACCAAAAGTGCAACATACTTAACTAACAAAAAATGCATTTCTTGTAAGCTGTTGTATGCTGTTGTTGAAAGCCACTCATACCCTTTGTCACTGCTGCAATCATTGTAATTATGTTGTTAGTACATTAGTTGGCTTCCATCTGGAGCGCAGTGTTTGTTCTCAATAGATGTCGTATGGTTGAAAGGCACCACTTAACTATGAATCACCCTTTATTGATGTAATCATTCTTACTTTATGAACACAGATAATTAATATAAAGCTTCTCTGGATGCAGCATTGGCAATCTCACTTCAGCAATTTTTTTTTTTTAATATCTTTCCAAAACACTCATTTTATGTCTTTTTTTTCCCTGCACTTTTCCAGTACCATTCCATTAAAATTTCTCAGTTGAAACAAGGAAACATAAGAAGTTCTTCATTCTTTTTACCTGTTCATATGAAAAGACTGTGTTCCCTATACTGACCAAGAATTAACATATTTCTCTATGACTGTTAAATGCCCAAGAAAATCCTTGCCTTGAAACCCATAATTACATTCTATTTTTAAGACTATTCCCCTCTTTCTTATCTCAAAATCGGAGCTAGGCATAGTTGCAACTCTCTTAATGTTGGGGACTACATTTAGAACTTAGCACAGCCTATAATCTGTCCTCCATTGAGAACACCTCTTCGTCACCCTAGGGAAGCAAACCTGTCATTATAAAAGAGGTCTGTTGGCATCAGGGTGTAAGTAGAATCTTAGTACTTGGAAATTTATGTCCTGCATTGATTGGAAATACATGAATAACTTCCAAGCATGGTGCAAAAAGCCAGGGCTCTAGAGCATCCATGGCAAAAAAAGAAGATAAATTGCTGAGTGGGCTAGAGACAGTGGCAGCTCCATGTCAAGAAATCACTAATTATGTAACTAAGTTATTTTTCCCAATTCATTATTGAATAGGCCAGTAAAACATTAGCACATTGGTTTTAACATGTATTAGCCAAGTTAGCACTTTTTGGAAGGCTTATATACTCTAGGACATTTTTAAAACATTATAGATAGGAAGGAAATATAGGGGACAGTTTAAACCTGACTGGTTCTGTTTTGAGTCTAGAGCACAGGTGAACTCTTTCTTCTTGCATGTAACTTAAGCTAGCTGACCTTACAGGTGCAGTGCAGCCAAACAACCTGCCTTCTTTGCTGGTTTGCTCTTCTCACATCCCCTTTCTTCTCCCTTTCTCCCTTGCTGCTTCACATCTGAATGAGAGCCACAGGTTCTCAGGGAAGAAACCTTGTACTTTTCATCTGTTTCATAAAGCATTTAGACAGTAGTAATAAAACCATATTTAACAATAAAATATCATGGGTCAATAAATGTAGGTTATGCAAGAATCAGAACATATCCTCATTTTTACCTGTGGAGTTTGTCTCGTCAGGTATTTTGCTGTGAGTTTGGGCTTAGATTTTTCTTTGGGCTCAACTTTGTTATCTTCATTGTAGTAAAGTAAAAGAAGGAGAATTAATTTTCAAAGCTAGCTGGCTTTTTCATTTTAGCAAACAGTCCAATTAATTTTGCAATTGCTACAAAAGAACCAAAAAAAAAAAAAAGAGTAAAAAGAGTAGGGCAGTATTCTAAAACAATCATAATCCACACAGACAAAAATGAGAAAAGAAAGTTCCCCAAATCGTATTTACCACTTGTTTTCCTTGGCTCCAAAGAACACAACAGCAACATATCCTTTAATTTAATATCTTAAGAAACATAGAATATTCTGAGCTGGAAGTGATCCACAAGGAATAATTTTTTTGTCCATTTGACATCAGTATTAACATTTTATCGTCTTCAAATAAGGTAGTATTCATCCCTGGTGACTCATCTTTAAATACAGTGCTGTGACAACAGGTGAAGTCTCACAGTATACGAAACATATTTCCTCCTACATCTCTATGTTCCACAGACTTAATTTAATTTGCAATGTCTTCTGATTTCCCATGGCCTCATTTCTGTCCTTCTTTCCTAGCCTGCAACCTGCCATTAAATCACCTTTTCTTTCTTTATATCCTTGTTAAAATGCATGTTTTCTTTCCTAGACTTCCAGCTAAATCCAAATAATCCTATTTACACTTCAAATTGCCTCACTGTGCATCACTTAAAATTTTTCCTCTGTCAGAGCCTCTCAGTTTTTAGATCTTTCCATTCTCCTGTTCAGAAATAACTGGCTATTCGTTTGTTTTTTCCCTTTTTCTCCATATGTATCTTTTTCCAGGAAGGAAGGAAGAAAGGAAGAAGGGAAGGAAAGATTATTCATCTGTTTGTTTGCAAAGAGAATTCCAGGGCAGAAAGAGTTAAACAAACACTGAGGTCTTAATCAGGAAAAAAGAGTAAATACATTGAATGAAAATCACAGATAACATGCCAGAACAAAAGAGCATGGTTAAAAAACTAAAGGTAAAAATATAATAAAACATTAAATTAAATAAGGATAGTTTGGCAATACGTATTCATTCTAAGATTTGAACGATTTCACAGAGGGAGAAGGGAGGTATGAGACATAGACATTGATTCTATGCATGTTTAAAACTTTGTTCTTTATTACTCTTTGTTATTATATTATTTGACCATCCAGCTTCTTTCCTGTGTAAATATTCCTGGTTGGTTTGGGGGTTTTTTGATCAGGCTCCTGTATTTTTTAATTTCTCTACAGAAATTCAAAGACAGATTGGGTCAAACAGTATTCCTAGTCACAGTCATGGAGCACTTCTAAAATAATAGTAAAGCAAATTTTCCCTCATTTCATGCAATTCAGAACACATTGAAGACAATACAGTCATTCCTCTGAGTGCTGATGTTTCTTTATAACTGCAATTCATGTGAAGCATCTGTCCTGCCATCTGTGATTACAAAGTTGTTCAGCCTCCATGTCAGTTTTGCATATAAAGATTGATTTTTGAAGATATATTCTGATGAATCAAAATACAATCATTTCAAGGAATTATTTCTTGGACTGTTGCCAGCCCATATAAACAAAAAAAAATCCTGAAGGAAAATTTCATTAATTAATTAACTAACTTGCATGTGAAGAAAAAATATGAGCATATTGAATTCATCTCCAATACCTGATTGCACAAATTAACAATAATAGTAGGGGCAAAAAAATAACAGCTTAAAATTTTATTCTGTGTCCTCAAGGTTTTTCTACACTAGAAAAAAATAAAGTAGTTTGAGGAAGAAAGATGAAGACTGAAGGGAGAGTTATTTTTGAATGGAAGTAATGCTCACGAAAAACCAGATTGCCCAAAAGAAAATCTTGACACAATTAAGGAGGAAAGTAAAGTTGAGAATATTTGAAGTGGGAACACATCATTTTACTATGGAAAATTGATGACAGGTTAAAATGAAAGCACTTAAAATGTGTGATTAATAGCAAATATGAATTTCCATTAATAATAAAGCCCTTTGCTCTAAGAATAATGTACATTCATTTAATGAAAAATATAAATTATCCTTAATCACCTATTTTTTGTCTATATGCATTTTTAACATTAGCATGTCTATGCGCTGGTTTTTGAGTGGAAGTTCATTTTAGGAGGAATATCAGCAGGTCCTAGTCCAACATTAAAATGCAGGAAAAAGAAATCTAGGGGATATAAACACACTTTGAAAAGCTGTTTCCACAAACACATGCTGAAAGTACTTTCCCAGTGATTTTAGACCCATTTGTTGTGTTCTCTAATTGTAAGATTAACACAATTTTCAGGAGGGAATATATATAATGTAGTTTTCTAAGAAGAAAAAGAGTAACCTAATGTACTATAAGTGGGTGTAATTCTGCTGATATACACCGTATTTTAATTTGGCAAACCCAAGCTTTTGTCAACTCTGTTGCTTCCCTGTAGCAGTCAAGGATTTATACACAAGCAACACAGAATGTTTAATTTAGCAAAATTGCCATTTCAAAACTGTATAGTCAAATGTTTAACTAGAAGTGTTTGAGAAACAGATGGACAATTTAATTGTTGATTTTTTTTAAAAGTCCTTAAAACAAATAAACAGCCTATTTGAATGCAGTTTTGCTTGAAATATTCTCAAGGGTATAACTGTTAACGTATGAATAAATGTGTTTACAACTCCACTTTTACTGCTTAGGCAATCTTATAAGCAATTGAAGAAAAGTTTAAATATCACTGCATTTAACATGGTTCTTTTATGTCACAAGTAGTAAAAGAATATAAATTTTAATATCTTACATATTTGTGACTGGTATATATATGTTCCTTGCATGAAATGCTCCAGGTTTGAGAGGACTGAAAAGCCTCACGTGTTCCCTGCTGTACTAAGAAAATACAGGAAGAGAAGGAAAAGATGCTAACAGCAGCACAAAAACTGTTTCTCTCACAGGTACCAAGGGTTAGTTACTGTAATGTAGCTCTGAACTTCAACCACGAGACTGAAATGGAACGATGCATCTAATTCAATCCAATGTAGATATAATTTCTCAGATGTTTTCATCTTTGTCATGGGTATAAACTAGGTTAGAAATAGACCTGGAGTAGACTACGATGGGCAGTACTAGATCTCTGTAGCGTTTTCACAAAACATTTCCTGCAGGAACTGCAACAGACTTGTAGGAATCTTTGAATATGTTTTACACTGACCTCAACCCAACCCCTGCAATTAATTCAGCCAAAATAGAGCAAAATGAAGTTTAGACTGAATGGATAAGGAGACCACTTTATGTGTGTGAGAAGTACTAGATTCCTCAATCAAAGACATCAGATTTGTATGACCAACTTTTTCTACAAGACAGTTCAGAATGACTCATAGTATTTTGACAGGAGTAGAGCAGTGTCTGCTCTGGAGGATGCAGCCCAGCAATCCTGGATATTTACAGTGTGAGATTGGGCAAGATGTGTCATTGAGTTGTAGGTTACCTCCAATTCTCAGTTCAGCTGCCTCTTTCATAGGCAGCTGCTCATTTCTTAGCTCAGAAAAAGAGCCTTTGGGCTTCTAGGCCACTTTCTGTTTCTTTACTTTTTCTTTTTTTCAAAACATTTGTCAGAATATTTAATTTTTATTTGAGCTATATTTAAAACTCTTATATAAAGAAAATGGGCTCATTTTATCACAGAAGCCATTCTCAGAGATGTAAACATTTTCAAATGAAATAAATTTTATAATTTGTTTCTTTCTATGCTCATTTATGAAGTTTCTCCAGTCAACTTTTAGACTATGACTAGTTTAATAAACTATTCTAAATGGACGGATACAAACTATGGAAACAGAGCAGGATATTTTTAAAAAATAAAATTGCAATCAGTCTTTGAATCAGTCTTTGACATTATTCCTCTTGTTATGAATATTCAAAGTAAGTTAAGTGGCTTTAAGGTCGTGAAGATCCACAAACAGCCTTATCCTACTTATGGCTGGATTTATATTCTCTGGGTTGTGCAGAGGTGAACTCAAACACATCACCTCTTTTTCCCATGTGTTTTCATGACAGCATTTCAGCAGAGCTGTCTCTCCCATGGAAATCATGAATCAGGTGTATCCTAAAGTGAATGCCTTATTCAGGTCAGTTTTTCACCCAACACAGCACCTTTCCTGCAGAAGCAAGACTCCTGCAGCTGCTGGGAAACCAGGCAAGGGCATATGGAGCATAGCCAACCTGTGGGGGTGCAGACAAAGGCAAAGGAGACAGTCAGTTGAGCATTCCTTGGCATATATGCTACCCTTGGCACCAAACCCTACTCTCCTGGCTGGGAGAGTATGTACTTCATTAAAATCATAGCTTTGACAAGGTCAGCTCTGTCCTTTTCCTAGTCATCTCACACTTGTCCACAGACCAAAAGTTTCAGGGAATGAGACTGGAACATTACTAGAGGTACTGGGAGATCAGTGCATCCCTCCCCTTCACATCTGCTCACAAAGCTGTAGGGAGGGCTGATGTCTCTTCTCAATCTCTTTTACTCCAAACTGGACAATCTCAAGGTCCTCAATTACTCCTCCAAGGATATATCTTCTTCCTTCTGCCTTCGTCATATTTTCTTCCTGAGTGTTCTGATATAAAATGATGGAAAAATCAAGCTGATCTCCAAAAGTCTTTACCCTGGCTAACCATGCTCCAATGGCCGTAATTTCTTTTCCTTGAAGATGATAGCTATAGGATCATATTCACCTAATTTAATATCTGCAAGCCAAATAGCTACCTTTACCTTAGGATGCTCCTATAATTAACATCACAAAGCAGGACTATCTACAATACAATCCAATCCGTTTTGCACATCAATATTAAGAGAATAAACGTGTCTTACAGTGTTTATTTCTCACCTTTGAGAGTTTAAAGTCTACTCAACTAATATGACCTATCTGGCAAAGCCAGACAGTAACATGTTGCCAACATTACCCTTGAGGCTGTATGGAAGAGATGTTCCATTGACTCCACCTAAGAAGCATCACCAGCTAGACTGCACATGGTTGCCAGAGTTCAAATTAAAATGAGCAGGAAAGGACAAGTAACCACAGCTCCATCTTTGTTTTTTTCTGTCAACCCATTCCTGTTTCTTTAGGATTGTAAGTGACAGTGACTGACTACTTTTAGGTGCACTCTATCCAATCAGTACTTGCAATACTCAGCCTGTTATATATCAGGTGTGCTTTTTAACCTTTTGTAAATTAATATTTATTTTTATAAGTCTCTGTTTGGTTTTCTGTTTCCCTGTTGTGCTTGGCAGACTACTGTAACATGTCTTCATTTTCTTTAAATATAATTGTTGTGATCTGGGTAAGAACCATCTCAGAAGCAAAAGTGATGATGAGTGTAGAACAGAGACCAGTCAAGTTTCTTTCAATGGAATAAAAATTAACTGTGGGGGGGAAAAAAGGAAAGAAAAAAAGGTGAGAAATCTACCCACAGATGCGTAGAGCTGGGGAAACGTTAACCTCCTTACTCATTTTCCTCGCCCTTCATGGAAGCTCATGTTAACACCAAGCTCATGTTCACGTCCATCCAACACCAGCTCCAAGAGGTGGCTCAAAGACAGCATCAGCAGCTCTGTTACTGGCTGCTGTTAGGGCCAAGTGAACCCCTCAGAGAATGCTGCCTGCTTCCCTTTCCTTGGGGCTGCATCAACTCTTCCTGCTTCCACTGCTTATACAATTCCTGTAGAAATAATGCCCCACAGAGAAATCACTGACAGAGGCTTTCACACAGGAGCTGGGGCTCTCTGGGACTCAGAAGGAAAGTTCACATCATTTTTCTAGGTCTCGATCTGCAGGATAAGGTACAGTTTGCTACACCCAAGCTATCAACGTATCCTACCTCTAAAGCTATACCTGCTTACATTTTAACCCTCAGGCCACGATTTCTTCTCAGAAAGCTGCCTTCCCTGACAGTCTGGGAAGGAGCTGTGGATGAGCTGCGTGCCGATGGGTGGGAGCCCCATGAGTTGGCAAAGTCCTGGTGCCAGATCTGAAGACCTTTTCAGTTCTAAAATGGAGAGTTCAGCTAGATGGACAGGGGGCTGGTAAGCATGAAGAAAAGAAGAAGGAAGAAGTATTGTGGGTCTGTGTCTGTGACTGCAAGCTTAACAAGCTGTTGTAAATGCCCTCAAGTGAGATGTTATTCAGCCACATGCAGCCTCTCTTACCACAGCACCTCATTAGCGACATAAGAACAGTTTAACACTACATTTTCTGAGTCCACACCTTTGCTCATGCACACACTTATTCAGCTGAAAACTCAGAATTCCTGCTATGAAAAAAGAAAATGCTGCAATTTATGTAACAAGTCAAAAGCCGTTAAAGGTGTAGCAACACTTTGGTCAAGGAAGCAAAAACAATTGCAAATTAAACAGTGTAGCCACACCATAACCAAGATTAGTGCAGACTGCGCATATGAGCAGGAAGGCAAGTTAGCAGTTTAGGTATAACTTCCCACAATTTAAAAGAGATACATGTAAACAATTCATCCCAGATATTCTTCAAGAACCCTTCTGTGCCAAAAAAAAGAACATTAAATATATTAAATAAATAATTAAAACACATAACTTTCTAGCTGAATTGAATTTACATTCTTTCCTACACCCTATAGTAACCAAAGAGAGCTCTGAGCAACACGCAGGTGTTGAGAGGACCTCAGTCTTTACAAGCTCCCTCTCAGTCTTGCTGCCTCTTGGAAAAGACTTTTGCCTTCAACAAGGCAGCAGTGTGGCAGCAGTGAAGAACTATGCAAGCTGAGTTGATACATGGAAAACTGTGATATGACATAAATAACATGAGGCAAAGGACAAATACATTTCTGTAGGGGATATATGAGTAGGCTTATGTATAAGATGCAGATGGATGCAGATCTTCCTCTTTCTTTCCAGTCCCCACTCCCCCACCCTACTAAATCTGATATTTATTTAGGAAAACATCAAAGACTCTAAAAGTACTCCAACAGTTTTACATAGATTTTTCTGAGAACACAATCTTTACAATTCTAGCCCGTGGCAAACTTAAATAGGCATGGTGGCAAAAAAGAAGAGAAATACTCTCTAAAACCAATTTTAAATTAAATGGGTGCCTTAATTTAGTTGATTAGATTGGCAGAAATTACTTTCCATTAGAAATCATTGATTTCCTATTTTGAAAAATCTGTAAAATGAAGATATTACCTAGGAAGCTGGTGTGAAACATTCATGCACAAAACAGCAGCCACCCACCACAAGTTCATGAGCTTGTGTAATAGCCCAGAGCACAAGTGCATTACCCCTGCTGTAAACAGAAGGAGAAAGGCTGATTTGCTCTTGGAAATAGCTGTCAATTCCCAGAAGCATTCTGAGTAAGGGAAGAGCTGTTAAGAACTGAACAAAGAGGGGTCTCTCATGGTGCATAATTTCTTAGCACCCTGAAGAACGACAGTGAAACATTACCTACCAGGAGATGTTCAGATGTAAAATTGTTTCCAGCTATCATTGTCCACAGACTTGACTGTCAGTTTAAAATGTCTCTGCCATATTGCCTTTTATTTGGAAGACCTCTTGCTTCCTATCTGACTTTTTTATTTTGTTTTCCCTTACTTGCTATGTTTGCAGTTCTATCATTTTGACTCAATTTTCAGTTTCTTTCCTTGAAGGCAAAGAGAGGAGGTTTGCTTTTTTGTTTTTCTGTTTTCTGTCTTTTCACTATGGTTCTGAGCTGCTGCGTTTACCTCTTCCTTTTATTTAGTGACATTAGCTTCAGTTTCTGCTTTGCTTCTTTTGTTGCATAATCCAGATTCTGATGCATCAAAATCTATATATTGTTTTCTGAAAGGAGTTTCTCTTTGACTTGCTCTCTGAAGAAATATTTCTGAACTGTCTGCAATGACTAGTAGGTATTCTTCCCACTACTTAAACACCACTTTTCAGGACATCTTTTTCTCAGGCAACAATCACCCAATCTGCGTCTTGGCTCCTTTTCTCCCAGTTTTATCTCAAAAATTATCAGATGCTTTCTAAATATAAGAAAAAATTATTTCTTTTTTTATTTCAGATTGTTCATCTTGTTCAGTTTGTTCAGCTAAGGTCTCCTCTTTGTGTAAATGGTTAAAAGTCTTCTTAAGTTTTTAATTTTTAGTGAGTGCAATAGCCTCTGCTTAGAAAGAAAAGCTACAACATACCCCCACCTAACAAATAAACCTTAAGAAATTTCTCCCTAAACAGACCTAGAGAATACTGCAGAAAGAGAAGGAAAGAAATTGCACCCACTTTTTAGCAGACAATCAAATGCCACTGTTTCATTATATAAAGATTTGATTTTTCAGACTTAATTGTATCTGGATAAACAATACTTGCCTTGCGAGGGCAAAATTCCTACAGATATACTGTTTGTTATGATGTTTATATCTGGATTCTTCTGATAGATATAATTTTCTATTGAATTTCAATAAATAAAACAACCTGAACCTATTGCAAATACTGAGGTAATAGTATCTTAGATATTCTTCTGTGAGAAGCAGTGAAGTAAAACACTTAAAATACCCAAGTGCACAAATTATTAAGGTCTATAATAATATTGCTGAAAGAACAGAATAAGATATCAAACATGAAAGGAGACCAAGGGATTAAAATTACTCAAAGCCTGGATACATTATGAAAATAACCATTGTCTTGTTACACAGATGACAGTAGATAGCTTTCAGAAAATAAAAAACAAAAAGTAAAAGGCTGAGATATAGATTTCCTCCTTCAGTGTACACATTAGATGCAATAGGAAGAAGCTACTCCTGCACAAAGTGAGTCTGTATTTGTCCACAGGGATTTATTCCTCCTTCCTTTGATACACACAGTATTGACCTCCAAAGCCAAGGGCTAAGGGACCTTCAGAACTTAGCCTCTCTTTCAACAAATATTCTTTCAGGATTAAAAGGAAAAAAATTGCGGGAAAGTCTCAGCATGCCCCAGGAAATGGGAAAAAATTACTTTTCAGACCACATGGCAAACCGAAAATGTCAAGAGTCCCTCACAAGTGCTAACAGGATAGGAAAATGAAGTGTGAAGGAACAATACACAAAGTGCCATAAAGGAGGACACATTTGATCCCCAAATGACTGGAACACTAACATTCAAGCAGACTGTTCTGCTGACATTTTGTAAGAGACTTTGATGAGGTGACAGTTTGCCTGACTGAAATGCCAAAGTTAAGCAATGTAAGCATTCTGCTCTGCCACTGAACAATTTGTGCCCACCTAGATTAGTCTTCAACGTGTGAATTAGAGGTTGCCACATGGTATGGGGTGGAGGCAAGACATGATTCTCACTTTACCAAGCTCTATTTATCTTTAATCTATGCAGTCATGCATTTTTTCATTGAATTTTCATCATATGTGGGGCTGATATAAAATTATTGATCCATGAATGCACATGTGGTTGCAAAATTTTAAAATGGCTTTTTTTTTGCTAGTTCAAACAATGTTCACTGTTCAAGAAATATCTAAAAGTGGTTGATCTGCTGGGACAATTTAGATCACGTTCAATGAAAAAATATCTACACAGTAGTTCCTTATTTTCGTGGAATAAGTGGGACACCCTTATTTACATCGAATAATAATTTTCACTGTTCAGTCAGCTGGGAGCTTGTGAATTTGAATGAAATATACAATAAGTAAATGTAAAATATCCTATAAAATAAAATAAAATAAAATAAAATAAAATAAAATAAAATAAAATAAAATAAAATAAAATGAAATGAAATAAAATCTGGAAAAAGACAAAAATTGCCACTATGATCAAATACCTTCTCCGTAGGAGGGAAGCTATTGCTATCAAAACACTTCAAGCACCACTTGTTGCCTGCAAATGTTGGTTTACTTCTCAGAAAGTACTGTGTTTTTAAGAGAAACAAAAATAAATTTATGTAATGGATTTGTATCAAAGAAAGACATTGATTTTAATTGCATTTCAAAGTGTTTAATTATTTCAGATGAATGCTTGTCACAAGCACAGAGATACAAAGTTCAAATTAACATTGTTTTAAAAATCAATCTATAGACTAAACTTTTAATTACTTACAGGGTGTACTTTGGTGGATTTTAGTTTAGGGGCTTTTGGTTTGGTTTTTTATTTTGGGTTTTCTTTTTTTTTTTAATTGTAATTCATTTTTTAAGCATAATCCTTTGATGCACTCAGAAACTGGAAGCTTGCATCCTCAACTCACAGAGTAGTTCCATATTTTCTTCTAAACAGTGTTTTGACCATTTTTGCAATTACATCTTTTCTTACAGATTAATTTTATCTTTGTACTATGAGCAATTACTTCTGCCCTTCACTAATACAAAGAGATTTCAAAGCACCAAAGATGGGATTTTCAAGGCTGTTTAGTGATGGATAAATTTTATCCCCAAGAAAAGGCAGTAAGATTTTTGCAATTTATATTCATAGGAACAAAATTAGGCAGATATTACAGCCTTAGGAATATTCTACGAGTCTGATGGCTTCTCTTGTTTATACCAATACTGCTTTCTTGTCTAAGTTTTGTTTTATGCAGTATTTTACAGTTGTGTCCAGTTAAGAAAGGGAAGATTTTCTTTTAATAAGGGAGACTGTACATTTCAATAACTGAAACTACTTGGTACTGGATCATCTATCCTTAACCACAGGCTAAAAATTAATCCTCTTTATAATAATTTCCAATTGCTCTTTAACTGATGATTATATTCTCAATATCAGCAAATGGGCTTGTACAGTGTGCCTGCCAAAAAAGGACAGAAATAATATTAGTCAGTGGTTATCACCAGGGGTTGTGCAGTTGGTTTTGTACTGCTGGATATTTTAAAAAACACGATGTAGACAAAAGCACAAAACACCAACTTTTTCAAGCTTTGTCTCATATTTAAACTGCATCTTGGTGAGGAGCACTTTGCTGTTCATTAAAAGCATGTCCGTTTGTATTTCCCTCTGCAAATCTGCAATCTCACCTATTATCCATCTTTGAAAGCAAATTATCATCCCCAGACACCAAATTATTGCAGCAGATCATCTTTTAAAGAGCAACGCAGGAGAATCCTATACAGTAATTGATATTTTGTATCTTTGTGTGTGGTGCTGGGCTATAAGGAACTGTTAGAGGGTCCATAATAATTTAATTTATTTGTACTGTGGGAAGGTTATACTGCCACACACCTTCTCCACTGCATTAAAAATATGTACAAAGAGGAGGTCATATAAAACCTTATGAAGACGCTGAGAAAGTGAGAATCAAGGTTATGTTCATTTCCATGACAGGAATGTGTGCCAGTATTTTTGCCTAGACTATTTGCCTTCATTGGCATTGATAAATATTCTCCACTTCTTAAGAGCAGCCAATATCACTCAGATATCTCACAAGCTTACAGAATCCTTAAAAACACTTCATTTACTGCATGATTTACTGCATGATCAATTAACAAGGCAGCTCTCTGAGTCTCATTCCTCTTTACCTGAATGCTACTGCTGAGTAAAGTCTCTGGGATTGCAAATACAATAATTATCAGCACTGAGTTTTGATTAATTGAACTCAAAGGATGGAATTTAACATTGACTCCTTCAGTGATGTCACTATTGTTTGCAGCAGACACTGGCGAGTAATCAGCCCATGTACAAATACTCACTACTGCCTACAGGAATACCACACACTCCTGAAGGTCTTTGTTACGTAACAGATTTTGACAGGATAAAGCCTGGGGCATTGTTTTTCTTTGTTTGGAAATTCTTCCCTTTCCTCTAACAGTAATCATCTACCTTCTATGTAAGGGCCTTCTACCTTGAAATATAATCAGATAGGTAAACTTCATAATTATTGCTTTAACAAGTAGTGAAAGCTGTAATTGAGAATTAAAACTGAATTCTTTGCAGGAAGCAATGCATGCATGCACATAGGTTCAGTTTCACAAAGGTTTATGATTTACCATGACCCCAGAATAAAAGGAGATAGATGAATTTTTCTACTGCAGTAAACTAGGTCAGTTATTTTGGCATTACACATTGCAGTGTTGCAAAAGAAGACCATTTTTGCCACAGTCTAGTTCAAGGGACTGAATTAAACTTTACAGGAAATTTAATTTTTCAGTGGAAAAGCTAAACTACCCATGCCTGGACATAAATCAGTCCTATATTTTTGTGCTTCAGACAACCAAAGACACAGTGACCAGGTACCAGAGTAGCAGAGTCTCTTCCATTTCTGTAGAGGCCCCTTCTAAAAAGTTAATGAGATTGATTAACTTCCAGCATAGGAGTTCGGAGTTGTCAAAACCCAGATCACTTGTCTATGAGCAGCACTAACTTGTTCTTTAATCCATTGGTGGAGAGGGAATGAATTATGACGTATTAAATGTGGCACAAGTTATTCCTTTTTGCTAAAAATAATGAGATTTGTCATGGCACTGGAGATGCAGGTAGGAAGAGAGGTCATTCCAAGATTTCACAATGTTTCCATTGGACTATGAGACTGCTTCTGCTCAAAATAGCTGTCCATGGAGCAGAGAGACTATGAAAGAAAATAAGGAAGGCTATAATAGTTAAAAGATGAGGGTCAAACAAATTAGGGGAAAATAATTATCTGTTTTCTGCTTATGAATTTGCTATATTTTTTAGAGAACTGAAGAATATTTCAGTCTTTGTTTTGGGTATAATGTAACTAGAAGAGTATGAAATAGAATATTTCTTGTCAGCAGTCTAAACACATCCTATCTTCAAAACTGAGTTTTAAAAATTTAGAGGAGATGAAGAAAAAAAATGAAAACAATTGGTACTTTTCTTTATAGCCATAATCTACAGGATATGAATCAATGAATATCAGAGATAGTATAAGTGGATATGAACTGATAGTCATATCAAGAAAGAAAACATGGATAACTGTAAGAGACAATAAAAATGAATTGGCAAAGGGAAAATCACAATATCAATTTAAAGAATGAACTGAGATAGGTGTAAGAATGCATTGAAACACAGCTACTTCATTTTTCCCTGGAATAAGACAAAAATCTCATTCATGTAGATAGTCTTCAGAAAAAAAATAACTTACCATGATTTTAGCTGATCTATTTACAGAGATACAGATAGACAGATAGGCAGATAGATAGATAGATAGATAGATAGATAGATAGATAGATAGACCTCCAAGATAATCAAGCCCAAAATGATATTTGGGTCAATTAACAAGGCAGCCTTTTGTTTGGTCAAAAACCTTGTAATTAAACCATAGCACTAAGTGCCATATCTAATCGCTTTTGGAACATTTCCAGGGATAGTGATTCCACCTCCTCCCTGGGAGCCTGCTCCAATGTGTAACCACACATTCTGTGAAAAATTTCTTCCTGATCTCCACCCTGAACTTCTCATAGTGCAGCTTGAGGCCATTTCCTCTTGTCCTGTTGCTGGTTGCCTGGGAGCAAAGGCAGATCCCTACATGGCTACAATCTCCTTTCAGGCAGTTGTAAAGAGAGGTAAGGTCTCTCCTGAGCCTTCTCTTCTCCAAACTAAAGAATCTCAGCTGCCTCAGCTGCTCCTCATGGATGTAGACAGGTATAGACATACACCTGATCTGTTTGTTTACTGAGCATCCTGTTTTATGTTCACTCAGTTGAAAGCTCAAGGCATTTTGAAAACTTTATTTGATATACCATATGGCTAAATACACTTAAACTAAAAAGGAACTCTTCAACAGCTTTACCACATCAGAAAAAAACACACCTCCCCCTGTGCTGCAGGGAGTACCAGATACATTATGACAACCATTTTGATTTAAGCATTTAGACAAAATGTCAAAAGGATGCTATATACTCAAGGAGAGAAAAATAACTGCTCATTGCTTAAATATATGGCTCCTTGTATTTATGGGAGTTGAGAGACCCAGGTTAGAGCTCTCTTCTTCAAAGGAAACCTGAATCTGATATATCCGATAAATTCACTGTCCCATCTTGCTTATTACGTTTTCTTGGGCAGAAGCCAGTACTTAATATTCAGAATAATAGAAAGGAAAAATCTTCCTGGTCTGCACAAGCAATTTACTTATAAGCTATACAATTTAATAATACTGCACTACTTTCTTAGCTTGTGCAGTTCAATGACAATGATCCTTTTCTTCCTCTGTTTAAATAGTTAAAATTATCAAAATATATGAACCAGTAACTTTCAAATTCCTACTTCTCACCTTTTAAAATGAGTCATGCACACCAATCTGAGATCACATGTAAAATAGTCACACTGGTGAAAAACTGAGTATCACAATCACATGGATAGAATTGCAAGTACAACAAAAACTCTGAATGGGATCCAGTCTTAGTCATGTGTCTCCTTTACCTACCTTCCTTCCTTCTGGGCCTGCCACATTCTCTGGGCAGATAAGCTCTGCAGATACTATTCTGTTTAGTCCCAAACTTTGTTGGACTTAGCCTAACTGTGTACAATCATCTACAGAAATGCTTATTCTGGGAATGCTAATACCTGAATTTCAAATATGATCCAAGCGTGGGTGGGGTCACTGAATTGCCTGGCCTGAATACGTACCATCTTCATTCATTTCGCTAAAACAAAATTTTCAAAAGACAAGAAGAGATCAGAAGCAGTAAAAGGAGTGGAGAGTATGACTAAAGTCTTTGAGAAACTGAGCTTCTGATTAAGTTACTTATGCATTTTATGCTTAAAGCTGGTTTGAATTTAAAACTATTTAAAATCCTCCTTGGGGTAGAAATTAAAACCTTCATTGAGTACCATCCTTACTGAAATCAGTCCATAAATCATCTCAACCCATAACTCCTTTTCTCCTTATAATCACATCATTCAGCCTGGAGCTCTGTTATTCACCACAAATTATTGTTCCCTTGGTCGTCTGCAAACAGTATTTTTTTTTGTTGATGACTCTAACTCTTCTCCTGTGACAGTGGGGGGACATTACCCACCACTTTATGCCTTTGCCACATTATGTTTCCTGATCTCCCACTTACCCCTCCTTTTTGCCCCTCTCCTCATCCCTCCTCTGCTTCTCTCTTTTACTGATGGACCTATTGATTCCCTTTGTGCTTTAAATCTCCCCCTTGACTCTTCCAGTTGACAGAAGTTCTGAGATCAGATGAGTTCATTTCTTCCTGCTTCAGTTTTGGAGCCTAAATTTTTCAGATCTGTTCCACAACATTGTCCTTCCGCTTGTCTTTCAGGTCAATAGTCTTTGACTCAAGCTTCAGTGATAATTCAAGCATTCAGACTATAAGCTTTACACATTCTTTTATGTCTAGGATCTCTCTATTCTACACAGAAACCCATCTTGTCATACAGCCCATATTCTCCTAAGAGCATGTGGAGCAATATTGCTCAAAAGATGATTAATAAATTCATCTCTCCCTTTGAGTCCTGCTATTACGTGTCTCTTCTTCATGTCAAACACAAGCTGATAGTCTTAACTGTCAAAGTCCTTCTAGCTGTACTCTCAGTCTACAAACTCTGGCTTGAAATAACAGCATTGTCGGCCCTCCATCTGACAGTTTGATTACATTTTGGAACAGGCACTGCTGGGATTTTACATGTTTCTCTTCACATGTGGAAAGCCATGCATGAAGATGTTTCATCATTTTTCTCAATCAGCAGTTTCATCCCACAATGATCTATCCACATCAGCTGGATTTTCTATTGAATTTCAATTGAAAGCCATTTGAAACAAGATATATCATTGCAACCTTATATACTTTACCCCTTGAATGAACTCCTGGGCACTATGATAATGCAAACAATTTTCATAATAAAAACAAGGGCTCAGGAAGTTTTTACTCCAATTAAGACGAAATAAAGGATGATACGAGATTTTTGAAGTATGTTTCAAGGAAGGAAATGTGAAACAAACCACACTATCCCACTAGGAGCACACAGGGCAGAGCACTGGTTCAATGATTCCTGTAGACCAAAGTGTGGGACTGGGACTCAATGTTTCAGCAGGGAGAGTGCAGCACATGCTTCCAACTCCTTTGCTCAATATGAAAAGCAATAAGCTGTTTCCCACTTTTGCTGTCAGTGCAATGCTACTCCTCGCAGCAATCCGTGCAACTGGGGCAAGTCACAACTTTTTGCTATGCCTGTTCCTGCCTTTTGCTTCCCAGACTTCTCCCATCCTTTTGTATGTCTCTGTTCTGATGGGTGCAAGTTAGTCCAAAGCTATTAGCGATTCATGCTAATCATTAATTTCTTACAGTGAACAGAATGCACACACTTAATGATTGTACAGATTTAGAATATTAATTAGTTTGGATATATACACACAAGTAAGTCATAAAATTATCCCCCAAAAATGCAACTCCCTCCCTAGCTGTCTCAATCCATCCAATATGTCAAAAAAGCAATTACTCCCTACAGCCTTCCAAAAGCACTTTATCTTTCTTTGAAGATGGCATCAGAAAAGATCCAGCAGCTTTAATGGTCTAGAAGTGAGCTGCTGGCACCTCTGAGTCACAATCTCCATGGGACGCAATGCACGAGCATTCGCAATGTGAATTCAGTGTGCGGTCAAGTGATCGCATATTAAAATGTCTTTGTAAAACTGTGGTCACCCAAATATAAATCACAACTGTGATTGCTGAGTTTTATTACAATGTGTCAGGAGGACTAAGGAAGAAAGCTTCTAGTCTGCTACCTTTTTGAAAGTGCTGGCAACCTTTCCCTCCCTGTTGCCATCCAGCAGTGCTTACTGAGCTGTACCTCATTCAAAGTGGTACTTTATGTGTTGAGTACACTAAGAGTTAATTCAACTATATGGCTTTCTTTAGAGAAGAATGCACTCAAATATATCTGTGTAATGAAGATTTTTATATTATACAATGCTGCAGAGCTAACCCCTTTATAACTATGAACTATCAAAAATAAATCTCTCACCTCTCTTATTTAATTCAAGCTGGGAGAAAGAATGAAGATGAGATAGGGAAGAACAGTAGCTGTAGAAAAGAAATCAGTTTGGTACTGCTGAAAGATCATTAAAGGGAGCAATGTGGAATAAATTAATTGTGCTATAGCTGATATCATGGCAGGTTTTGGCACTTACCTGGAGCCTGCAGAGACCACTCCAGGACTATGGGAGCAGTATATTATATCCAAGGCCTTTGTACTTAATTTTGTTGTCATTCTATGCAGTCAAGAGCAGGAATGCATGTTTCAGGAAATTAAGTATGAAATATTCTAGTGTCAAAGCCTAGACTATAAACTATCATTCCTACTTTAGCTGCCCAGAATGCTCAAAAAGGAGAGTTCAAAATTCTTTGTTGCAGGAGTACTTAGGGTATTTTTTTCATGTGAAAGTATATGGTTTAATTTTCCCCTGTGTACTAACTTATTTTTCTGCTAGATGAAGTGATACAGAAAATATCCAAAACACTTAGGGATTCCAGCTAATATTACTTACCATCTTTGCTCCCAGACAGAGGCAATACAACAGAGAATGCAGGCGCTGTATAAAAGCCAGTGTTTCTTTCCTGAAGAATCCTGATCTGAAAGATTTGGCTTTTGGAATATCTTCATTTTAATTCATTTGCAGAGACAGAAGAATGATCTTGTTTCTCTGTGTCAGTGATTATGGTGTGAACAGGGAAAAAGACTTTATCTCATTCACAATAACCAATTCAAGAATGCTGAACATAATGCAAGTTGTGTATTTTAATATTGTATTATAATAAATATTATAGGTATCCTACAATAACTTCCTAAAACCTCAGTATATTTCTGTAAATACTTAGCTTAAGCAAATAGACTTCTCATTTGTAGGTGGAATGAGTCTTACTCTGACATTAAAGTAAAAAATCCCTACACAAATAAATAGTATTTTTAAAAAATCAAATTATTTAATCCTGTTCTTTATGCTGTCACTGGATTCTGTGAAAATTGAAAAGAGAAAGAAAATCAAAAGAATCACAAAAATTATCTTTTTAAAAAATTCTTTATTAACAATATTTTAGTAGATTGAAGTGGAATTGGATTGAGATTCTTGAAGGAATACAGAGCCATCACAATCTCTACCAGGCTGTAGATTTTAAGGCAAAAGTTACTTTTAGTAATAATAAGTAAAAATAAACAATTATGATTATTTTCCTGGGATCCCATAGAAAGGAAAACTGCAAGGATCAGAGTTTATTCTTAACAGGTTTCTTGGCTTGCAGAATGCTCCTTTCTTAAGAAGAAGCAAACAAACAAATACATGTACAGACACGTGCCATACTCTCAAAAAAAGAATCAGTTTCCCATCTGGATTTATGGGAGGTGTTAGAGAGAGAATTACAGGCCTGCATGTTACAAGTCGAATTCTACCCTCCAAACCATGCCGGTGCTTTGCTAGCTTGCTACATCTATTCAGGAACACAAAATTTCACCAAATATCTTCCACCCAAGGTGCAGGCTTGGATGGCTCATTTCCTTCATCAGCCCTTAGGAAAAAACAACAGGATAGACTTGTCCAAGTGTCTGAAAATACAGTCTGTGTGTCTACAATTGCACACCTGAATGTTCTGCCATGTAGATCAGCTGTTCCTTCCATACAGGAATGTTTCTTAGGAAGTCCATAATGCATACCAGATCACTCCTCTTTGGAAAACTTCCTCTCGAAGCATCTGGGGATTTTAACCAGAGACAAGCTGAAGAAAGTGTCAGAAATTGGCAAAGGTATAGCCAAGTGCTCTGCTGCCAAAATCCAGTCACCGTGACGTCACATCACTTTCTGCCTTCAAAGCTGTGTTCTAATCCATTTTCAGCACTGAACACACATTTGCTAAGCCAGAAATCTTGGATGTGTGAGAGAATCAGAAGGGTAAAAGTGAGCGAATTCAGTTTAATAGGTTTAATAGGTAAAGCAGAAGTTATGCACACAGGCAAAAGAAAATTCGTTCAGCACTTCCCATGGGCAGGCAGGTGTTCAGCCACCCCTAGGAAAGCAGAGCTCCATCACACATCACAGTGTGATTGCCTCTATCCCAGTCAAAACCAGCACTGTAACAAGGGGCTTCTTCCTTCATTGCAAAGAAAGTTATGAACAAATCAGGTGGAAAGCATATCTCTTATACCTCTTTCCCTCCCTGCTCTGTGCAGCAAGAGGGAAGGGAGCAGCTTGGCAGGACAAGAACCATGGGAGTCTCCTGGTGAGGGGCAGGTAAGAAGTGAAGACATAAAGAAGGCTTTCAGCAGGCTGAGTATGTCTCATAAGAAGTCTTCTGAGGTGTTGGTATCTCATGAGTACCAAAATCATCTGGACAGTAAAGATCCATATTTTACTTTTATTTTAAAATAAAAGAACAATGGAAATCTTCCCTTCATTTAATTAGATTAGAGAAGAAAATCCATAAATTACTTCTTGAGGCTAATGCCCTCAATCAAAGCTAAGAGGAATAAAAGCCTTAAGCATCAAGGTGTGCTTAGCAAATGTGTCTAAGCACTCTGCAGGCTCTGAAATGGGCTATTCAGGTGGATTATGTGCTAGTAAATAAATTACACTGAGTCCCACATAATATTGCTTTGCTTCTACCTGCCAAAATCCATAGCACCCTCAGATCTTTCCAAGAGTACATATTCCCTTCATTATCCCATCTGATCCTATTGCAATACCACGACCCAGCTGTATCTTTTTCAAATTGAGAGTTACTACAGAATATTTTCACAGAAAAGAAAATATATCAGCTTAACTGTAAGTGTAGTACAGTAGCACAGACTTATTAAACCCATCAGGAAATTTAAAGAAAATCCAGCAATGATTTTCAGTTCTGTTTCCAGATGAGAAAGAGACCCTAGATACCGAGACATTATTCAGTCAGTATCCGGAGACCCTGGGGACCTAATTAGCTCAATACCCAATACCTGTTGCCTATAAAAGCAAAGGCAGTATATAATCCATGTGTGTGCAGAGCAGACTTCTTGCTTACAGTCTTTACAGTTGCTAATACCTTTAGGAAAGCCTGGTTTTAGTGGAGCAATAGAACTGATTGTTGGAATACTATATTAGACGGGATTCTGTTTTATAAGCAGTGTTATAAAAGTCAAAATAAATATGAAGGACATCTTCCAGAAAGAAACACAGGAAGAATTAAATGTAATTCTTGGATAGTCTATTAACAGGGCCCTATTTATATTATGGTTTTTAATAATTTGCCACAAAAATCAAAGAGAATGCTGCACTGTATCTCAGTAGTTTCTCTGCTTGGTAAGTAATTGTAGTTTGGCTTTCTAGCCAGCATCTGGAGACATTGTGCTGCTATAACACACTCAGGAAGTGGGAATTGGCAGGCAGTTTACTGGCAACACAGAATCTAACAGATCATTGAATTTATCCCCTTTTATCCAAAATCAGTTATAAACTGGAAACACATAACTTGAAAAAAGTGCTATGTTTAGAACACAGGTTGTTCTGCATTATTGTATATTGCCTCCTCTCACAGGTTTCAGAATGGATTAAAATCGATATTGGTCTGCAAATTTGTTATTTACTTCCCTACCAGTC
The DNA here is from genome assembly GCA_037013685.1 of Acridotheres tristis. NCBI lineage: Eukaryota > Metazoa > Chordata > Aves > Passeriformes > Sturnidae > Acridotheres > Acridotheres tristis. The sequence goes on along the minus strand of CM072885.1, from coordinate 32,327,019 downwards.
AAAAAATATGTGAAAGAACCCAGTGCAATTTGTATTCAATATGTACGTTTTATTTGGCCTAAAAAGTACTAATGGAATTAGGTTTGTATTTTTTAATCATTGTTTACAGTTATTAAGAAAATAATAAAACAATGTTGTGCTGAGATGATACCTGTATCTGTAGTCTGGAATTAAAGTAACTATCTGTAAAGCAGAACTCACAGCTTTATCCAACCATTGACCTGAGGTGAACAAATTGCCTTCTCGATGATGAAGGATTATGCAATTTTTCCCCTGTGTGTGTCTAGGGTTTCCGGAGGTAAAACATATTTGTTCGTTTGTTTGTTCATTCAAACAAACAAACAAACAAACCCAAAACCCCCCAAAAACTAGCAGCAAACAGACAGTTTATTGATGCTTCTGATATATGGATTGAAGCTCCTTTCTTCCTACCAATTGCATTTGGTTGTGATTTTTTTTTCCCAAAAAGCTGAGAAGAATTCATTTCCTCCTTCACTCTGACTTGATAATGTAGGTGAGCATTCCTTGTTTAGGCCTTGTTCGAGAAGCTATCCATATTATTTTAAAAGTAACCAAGAAGTAAAACAAATTTACAGCTTAACAAAGTTCTCACACATTTATGTTCATTTCTATTTTCCAAATCACACAGGGACATGATAAAATGTAACTAATTAAGAACAAAAAATTATAGGTTGACTATTCCATTAAAATGGTCATATATCTAATACCAGTATGTAATTCAAATCAAAAGGTAAACAAAAATATTTCACAGGTCCCCTAGAAAGTGATATTGAATAAATTCTTTATAACCCCTCTTTTATGCTGAACAAAACTTAGTTTATTCAAAAATAAAATCTCCAAATTTATTTCCACATAAATGAAGTCCTTCACGTGAACTTCTCTACAGTGTGGCTTCCAACAAAATTTTAAATATTTTTTAAGTTCTTGAACTTTAAAAAAAAGTTCTTTTCTTATATAATTCAGTTTTTGACTTGAATGCTTTTGCCAGTGAAAAGCTCTCTCTTGTTATCAAGGAGGTCTGCCCTCTATGGACTAAATTAGTTCAGTGGAGCAAAGGTGAAGCATATCTGCAGTAAGAAAAGCTCCCCTTTTCTAAAGGAGGGGATTTTTTGCAAAATGCAAAGTCACCTCCTTCCCTGTACAGTGATCTGGTGGCTTTCTCATACCATGGCCGAGAAATGGGTAGCACCAGAGATGAAGCAAATTGTTCTGAGCCAACCAAGTTCTTCCTGTATATTTCTTATCCTGAGAAGATAGTCAGTAGTTTTCAAGTTTAGCATCCTTTGAAATTAATAACTATTTTAGCCAGTGCGAAGATTTTACTAAATGCCTTTTTGTACAATTCTGATCTCAATGCCACCGAGGAGAAGTTTGTTCCTCTATATGAGAAGAAAATTGACAGTACTTTCAATTTCATCTGGAAAACTTTAGCCCACATCTCAGGAGTTTATGACTGTGTCTCTGATTTGGAAAAATGTGATGTAAATACTGGCCTTTTCATTAAAATAATGCGTGTGCTCTAATTGAACCTTTTCCTTGAAAGAAGTTTTGTCCTTCTCTAATGGTTTCTGTTTATGATCAACATATCTGTTATCTGATCACAGCTGAAGGTCTTTATGGCATAAGTCAAAAGAGCTATCTATGTCTGTGCCAAGGTCACTGCTGTGTCTAGTTCCTTTCCAGCATCATTTTCTCTTCACTATTTTCCCCACAGCTTGTCTGTTGCAGAAGCTGGATGCATCCAGTTTGCCTGGAACATATCTCTTCAAGTCTGATGACACTACACACTACACTGTTCTTAAGGAACAAAGTGTCTACCAGGCCTCTTGTAATGACAGTGTTTTTACAGAAAGTAAAAGCAGGTTAAACAGGTGCTCATTCCCTAAAGAGACAGAGCCAGCCACCTCCTAGCAGACATGTCACCCAGTAACTCACTAATCTATCACAGGATAGACATTGCTGGGAGCTTCCAGGTTTTGTCTCTATTATGTCTTGAGAATTGAGGGGATAGTGATCCTCTAAGTATAAATATTCTCTCTGGAGAACAATTCCATATCATTCAAGGCAGATATCTTTCAGCGATTAAAAACATTCGGAAGATTCAATGACACAATTGCAGAAATTGAGCTATGAACTGCTTAGCTCCCATTTGCATCTGCCTTCACACAGATTAAGAGGAACCTGAGTAAAATTATAGCCTCCCTAACCTAACCTTAAATTCTTATCCAATGCTCTGGGGATGTGAAAACACAAACGGTAAATGCACAGCTGTGGTAGGTTGTCCCTGACTGGATAACAGGTGCCCAACAAAGCTGCTTTATGACTTTCTTCCATAGCTGGATGGTGAGAGAAAATAGAACACAAGACTTTTGGGTTGGGAAGGGAGGGAAAGATCACTCAGTAGTTACTGCCACAGGGAAAACAGACTCAGGGGAAAATGATTTCATTTATTACCAATCAAATCAGAGTAGGATAATGAGAAATAAAAAACCAAAAACCTTAAAAAACCACTACTCCCGTATTCCCAGGCTCGACTTTACTAACAGTTTTCTCTGTCCACCCCTCTCCAGCAACTCACAGGGATTGGGATAGGACCTGCAGTCAGGTCATCACACATTGTCTCTGCTTCTCCTTCCTCCTAAGTGGGTCCCTCCCACAGGTGTCCTCAATAAAGTTCTCCAATGTGAGTTCTCCCCAGGGGCTGCAGTCCTTTACAATCTGCCCCAGCATGGGTCACTTCTATGGAGAGCAGCCCTTCTAACTAACTAACTAATGAACAAAAAATAAACCTCAATTAAGAAGCTACAACTCTATGTGTGTCTGTTACTGAAAAATGCATGAGTTCATCTGATTTGCTTTCATCTCAGACTGCTCCTTAAGAAGAAAATATAATCTTTTTCCACACCATAATGATGCACTAACTGTAAGAGAACAGATATGAGCTTCCTGGAAACTTTTGATTTCAGAGAATATGGAACAGACTAGAAATCTATATTTGGTCTGTAAAAACCTACAGGGCAAACTTAAAAACAGATAATCATCAGTGAAAATGTAAATACCAGGTTTTATTCAATTTTGCTGGTGTTTATATAATATTTTTGGCTTCTGCTTGTATCCTGCTGTGCTTTCACAGGCAAGTGGCTATATCTCTCTCATTCCAGTTAAAATTTAATGTTAAATCACTGTTCTGCTGCTGGACAGCAGAATCCTGAAAGAAATACTCTTCATGATAAATTCCAGTAATTTTTGACCCTCAGATTTCCTCAGAGAAAATCAACATCAACAATATTGATAAGGCTTCATTACCATCTCAGGAACATAACAAGGTTAAGACAATTGCTGTGTCAGCAAGATGTTGAGCTTTTGACTCATGCCTTTACAAAACCAAGGTTGGATTATCGCAATTTATTGTTGGCAGCTCTCCCAGACTGTTCACTATGTAGGGTTCATTTTACACAAAATTCAGCAGCCAAAACATTCAAATACTGATACAAAATCGCCAAACATGACAAGTAGTAACATCACCACCAGATATGTGATGTTGAAATACTGATCAGGTATAAAGAAACAGTGAAACAAGTACTTGTTGCCAAGATTGTGCATAACCAGAAATTATTTAATCCAAGGGTTATCTGCTTGTTATTTTAGAAGGCAACTTAACTCTTTCTACCACTGTGTCTTTGGCAATACTTAGTCCCTTTCACTTCCGTGGAATGTCTTATGCTGAGCTCTAAGCTTCTGTTTCATTCAATTTTAGATTTTAATATCTGACTAATATTTTTATCTTGATAGCAATATCTTAGATGGATTGGCCAATAGAATATCCTAATCCTTATTGTGCCTTGTATTTTTAGATTTAAATTATAAAAATAATAATAAAATTGTGTGCAAAATGCACACTCTTGAAATTTTAAGTTGATCAGCTTTTGCTAGGACACTGTCAGGTTTAGAAGGATTAACTCGACAATACCTGAAATAGTCTGAATCTATTTAGCAATTTCCATCCCAAGATTTGAAAATGTTTTGCAAATAAATATATATCCATATACATGTATTTTATAATTTTGGAAAATAGAGCAGATACTATTGCTCTTTTTAAAATTCTCGTTAATAATTATATTAATAACAATAACAATAATAATAGTAGCAGGAAAATAATATAAAGGTCTGAAAAGCAAGAACTTTGAGTTTTGTGTCACTTCTATAGTTGCAAGTAAAAAAGAAAGGCTTGCAGAAAGGCTGTCTTCCATGATATTTAACATAGCAAAACATACAAGTTTCAGTGAAGGCATTTTTGGCTTAGGCTTTTAGTAAGAGTGGCAAAAAATGAAGTTATCTATATGAAGTCCATCTGCTCTATTTTGCCTATACAAGAGTTAGGCAAAATGATAGAAGGTTTTTACTATTGCCAATTTATCCTTTTCTTGTTAATAGAAATACCATGTTGAGTTCCTAGGGATCACAGAAACATAGAAAAATTTATGTTGGAAAGAAGCTCTGGACGTCACTTAATCTGATCTCCTGCTTAGGGAAAGCCTACATTAAGTTTCTCAGAGCCTTGCTCATTTTTGTTATGATTATCTCTGATTATGAAGAGTTACAATCACTGGGCATCCTCCTCCTCCACTGTTTGAACACCCTCATGGTACAAAAAGTTTTTCCTTATTTCCAGTCAGAATTTAACAAGCCAACCATGTGTCCTTTGTCTCTAAACTTCCCAATCAGAGAAGAGTCCTATTCAATAGCTGAAGAAGCAGGAATAGTATTTTTTTATTCTTGTATTGTTTCAGCTGGACAAACCTGTTTTATACAACTTCTCTTTGTACCTCTGCTCTCCATCCCCCGATGTTGATGGCGTTCTGCAGGCCTCACTGCAGAAGGTTTTCCTTGCTCTGTGGAGTGCAAGACCAGGGGCAATGTGGTCTCACAAATGCCAGATGCCAACCATTTCTCTTGACGTCTTAATTACACTTGCTGATACATCCTAGGATACACCTAATTTTCTTTGCAGATGCTTCTTTGATTGCATATAAACTCCATCCCGGATTTATCTCTCTATTCACTTCCCTTCCCACAGATTGAGCCAAACCACTGGTGAGATGATAACTTTAAATTCTGTCTATACTGATGAGAAGCATCAAGCTGAGTTTGGGATGGAATGAGAAAACGAGTATACTATAAAACTGGCATGTGTCTTGAGCTCATATGTACACAGTGGAATTATGACTTTTAGTTCAGCTTGTTCTTGTGATGGCCTTTGCAGACTCCCTGAGGATCATATCTGGTAGGCCAGTGGTTATTTTTGAAAAATCTGCTACTGTCCATTATTGACTCGGTGTGTCAAATCTTTTTTAGCACAGAAGCTGTGTGATCCCATACACATATTTTTCATTAGCATATTTAGTATAGTGGATAGTGTAAATCATACCTGGATATAAAACTGTGTAAAATCTGTGAGTCTTAATGGTCTTCTTCTAAAAGAGCACTGATGACAGAGTCTTCAATCGCCCCTGACCTCTCTGACACAGATGTTAAGAACCCATTTTCCCTGTGCCATAGAGCTCTAATAATCTGTTCCTTGCTGGTACCTATCTGCTCCATTGGTCACGATCACTTATTTCTCTGAATTTGTTTCATCAAAAAAAAACAAATCACACCAGGACCATCCAACTATAAGACAAAATTTTTGTTCATAAAATTGTGTTCTTGATTTTAAATAAAACGTTGAATGTCTGATTGATCATATCCGGAAACAAACAAACAAACAAGCAAATAAACAAAACAAAACAAAGTCATTTAACTTCAACAGGCTTATGACTCTTGCATTGTTATTTAAACCAAGTTCTTGGCCAGAATATGTGGCTGTCTTTCATCTACCAATGAAATCTTTAATCTATGAGGTAACAATTGAGCAATATCCAAAATTTTAAAATTCTTTCTTAGATGAAGATCCAACTCAACACAGTCATTCAAAAAGGTTCAGGCTTGAACATTTACCTTAAAAAAATATCCGTCTCATGCCTACATTGCTAAAGATACAAAAATAGATTTCCACTCATGGCTGTAACTACTAATATTTCCAGGTATCCTTCTGCCACTTCAAATGCAGAAATATAAACTCAATATCTAAAAATTCAACAGAGTAATACCTTTTATTCTAAGTATACATTGACAGCAACTTAATATTTCAATTGTTTTAGCTATTGTATGTGAATTAGCACAATATTAGAAAATTTGTACTTTTAAACCCACTTGACAATATGATTTTTTAATACGGAAGTTGTACAGTGGCATCTGCAATCACTTACATGGTAGCAGCAAAATTATTAGGTAATTCTTTATAAAAGAGACATGAACAACCTCATTAGAAACAAGTTTAATTTTAAAAGACAGTACTTGTTATATCACAAGTGGAAGAATTTATATGACAAATTTCTAATAGATCATTTATTCCTTGCAGAAGAAAAATTCTTGAAAATATTAATAACATAAGAAAAAAAATTTAATGACTTTCACATAATTCCAATTATTTCTGTAAAAAGTTTCCTTCTGAATGACAGAACATTTAACTGCACGAAGAATTGCAAAGATTACACAGCTCTCCTGTCCCTGTGCATTTGTGTAGTTATAATAGCCAATATAATATATGTGGTTATTTTGTAGACTGAATTATTAAGTATCAAGTATGGACTCTTCTCACTTACAATTAAAGATTTTAATAAGATCAGTCTGATTTTTAATGTTGTGGAGAATTTCTGTCACTTCTTTTCCAGATAGTTTTTATGCAGATTAAAGAAGCTAGGCTGACTTTTCTCATGTGTCTAACACACACAGAGATATTCTGGATGCTGAGAAAATGACACCATTTCTTCTTTGCACACAAACCACAGCTAAATCATAAAATTTTGTCCCTACCTATTGTAGAGACAGCAGAAGGATACAGATGGATACCTAGAAAAACTTCTTTACTCCAAATAAGCAAAACAGTTACTGATGGTAAATATTTCAGTTTTCTTAGACACGGGATGTCCAGCTAACAAATCTTGTAGCTGCAGTCCATCTTATCCCCTATCTGGAGTATCCAAAAAATAACAAGAGATTGTCTTAACCCTCTTCTCCTTGTGAGATTTTCTGATATTTATGAGAGCTAAGAACAGATATGTCCAGATTTGATGGCCAGTCTTCCTCTGACTCAGAGGTGTTTAGTAGGTCTCTCAATGTCTTTCAGAGCTACTTTAAGAAATTCTTCACTGTGAGGGTGGTGAGGCACTGGAACAGATTGCTCAGAGAACTTGTGGATGTTTCATCCCTGAAAGTGTTCAAGGGCAGATTGGATGGGTCTCTGAGCAAATTGGTCTAGTGGGAGGTGTCCCTGCCCATGGCACAGAGGTTGGAACTAGAAGATTTTTAAAATATCTCCCAATCCAAACAACAATTCTATAAACCTGTGATTCGTGTCATCTCTACAACACCTCTCAACAAGGAACCAGAAGTGTCTGCTTGATGCAAGCTGAAATGCAACATGATGGGAAGCAGCTCTTTGACCATTCTGGTATATTGCCCTGACAGAGGAATTGCAGTGCATCCCCATAGGACATGCTGCCAGTCAGAAATTTGACATTATTGCTTTATCTTACCAAGGACCAAGCAGACTCTGCTGCTCCCTGGACTTAGCAGAACTCTGTCAAGGGCCAAAAAAATAATTTGCACCCTCATTGCAGGAAAATGTCTCCAGATGATATGAATATAACAAAAAATCCACTGTTTTCTCACTACTGTCAGTATACATTAACTGTTAGAATACTAACCTCGGACAGATGACCAACCTATAAATAGAATAAATAAAAAGCAAGTGAGATTATGTTATATTAAACTATAAAATAAAATAAAACATAAAATAAAATATAAATCAGCCTTAGTAATGTTCTTGCAGATAAGGTACTTTGGGTTCTTTCCACAAAAAAAAAGAGATTTCTGGTACTCTTTCTTGGTACATGTAAAATGCTAGACACAATCTGCATTCTTAAGATTGAAGTGACCTTTTACTGGGACCATATTTGATGATTTTGTTTCAACCTTCAAGTCAATTTAGTTTTAAAACAGTAGCCATACAGTCAGACCAGTCTGCTGGTCTCTGAATTTATTCAATATGATAGTTTTTAACCATCTGGACAAGTTCAGGTTTTATTTTATTTCTCTTTTCTAATGGGGCTTCTTTTACTGCACGTGGTTTTGGCAGGATACCAGTGACTATATCTGTGAGGTACATTCTGTCCAGAATGCCTGGTAGCCTGTTAATCATCTCACATGTTTTTTTTAAGAGTGTCCTATGAATCCTCTTTGGAAATGATCTATAAGTTCATTTGCTTATCTGCATTTGCAGACTACCCTTAAGTCAGGCTTAAGCTATGTGTATGGTGGATCTGCCACGGAATTTCATTTAATCACTGAAATTCAGAGCTAACTTCATAAGATAATAGTTGATCACAGCCTTACCTGCACTACCAGGCAAGTGAAAAGACCTGAAATCTAAAATAATGTACAATAGTCAATACAAAATCAGGTATCTAAATTGAGCATTCGTGCAAATTAAATTAAAAATGTCAAGTGCATAACTTAAATATTTTGCATAACTTAAATATTTACTGTAGTTTTTAGCTAATGTGTTTAGATTACAACAATTACAGTCATCTCTTATTGGGCCCTTAACACAGTGGTGCAGCTGGCATGAACTAATGGTATAACTAACAATTTATTATGTATCATAGCTCAGCTTGGATTTAAAATACTATTAGTAGGGTTATAAAACTGAGGGGTTTGCTTTGATATAAATCTGTATTTTATGGATAAGAGGTGTATCTATTCCCTTTATTATGCACTAAAATATTTAGAGTAGAACTCATGAATATGTTTATGACATTCAAAAATTTACTAGCTGACATTTATTCCTTGTGTGAAATTTTTATTTGATTATGAAAATGTAAGAGAAACTACAGGCATTAGTTGATTTACACAATGGAATTGCCTGGGCAGATTTCTTATGAGTCATCGTAACATTTAAGATATAATAAAAAATTGCAGCTACTTTGTTGCAAATTATTCAATTTAATCTCCTGAAGAGAATTTTATTGGCAATGTTTGGGAGCTGACCTTTACCTGCATGACACTCTCAACAAGAAATGTCAAGAAAGATCACAAATTACTTTTACAGCACATTAATAGTTTATAAAATTTATTTTGGATCATTTAAGGAAACCCACACACTACATAAACACCCTGCTATAACAGAAGTATTTGACACTTCGGAGCACCGTGGAGAGGAATTTGATTTCTTACAGATCATAAAGGAATGGAAGTAGTAGGGACCAAAGTGACACTTCACTCATTTTAAAGTGATCTTAATTTTATGAATGTATGTACTTACTATAATGGAACAACAGAGGAGCAAGATGATGTTAAGTATGAGATATCAGGACATGCCTCTAGGTGCTGAATCCTCTCAAGGAGTGCACTGACTACATCAAATATCTTGAGAACTTTGCTCATGAAAATACTTTTATAGATGATTTTGGGAAAAAAAATAATGTAAAATGGACCCAAAGAAAGACAATAGAAAATTATCTAACTCTATATTTCTCCCTGCATTTATATCCAAGTTTGACAGCTTTTCTACAGAAGTTTTACCAGAGTTGGAAGTAAAGCATCTAATTCGGGGCTAGAAAAATTATTTGCCTAAGATTAATTTTTTTCTTGCTGTGGATACTCTAGATCCCTTCAGCTGAGTAATTCATCCTGTTCTCCATTCATAGCTGGACAAAATAGAAAAAATTGACACTTTTAGGGCATAATTTATCTAGTTTTGAAGTAGGTAGCTTAAATAATTTGAATCTCACTCTGAAAACACAGAGGTATCTACTGGGTACAAAAGAAACCTAAGCTGAGATGTGGATGTTTTTACTTGGGTTATCTAAATATCACCCCTCCTGTTTATTTAATGGGAGAAAGATTAATGAAGATTCAGTAAAAAAAATCTTCATGGGGTATACAGCAGGTTTTTTTACAAAACAGTGGAATTATCTAGTGCAAAAAATAGGCTTTTTAAAGTATATTCGCAGTGAAAGAAGGTCTCAGGAAAATATTAGTCTCATGCTTGTTGAAGATGGCCAATGACCAACAGGGACTAACAAAATGCAGAAGCATTCAATGTTTTTTTCTTCCAGTTTTTAATGTTAATGGTAGGACTTGGGCTGCTCAGTCATCTGAGGTGGAGAATCACAACTATGAGAACTTTTGACTGGTTTTGAACTCCAAAATTGTATGAGCTGAATGTTCTGAAGTCCATAGAACCTGATGGATCTCATCCTAGAGCACTGAAGGGGATAATGGACTTTACTGCAGGACTCCTCTCCATCATCCATCAGCCAAGGTCTTGGGAGTCTGGGCAGGCTCCTGCTGACTGGAAGGCAGCCAATGTTTTCTCAGTTTACAAGAATGGCACAAGGGACTCAGAAAACTACAGGCCTGTTACTCTAACCTTTCTTAAAAAATTATGGAGAAGATCATAGTGGTCCTATAGAAAGGCATTTAAAGGACAATGCAATGATCAATCTCAGTCAACGTGGGTTCACAAAGGGAAAGGGCTGCTTGCCTTGCAGAGGGATCTAGATAGATTGGACCATTAGACTATGGTTAATGGGATGAAATTTAATATTGAATGACAGGTTCTGTAGGTAGGATGGCATAAAACCAGGCATAAATATGAACTGGGAGAGGAGCAGCTGGAAAGAAGTCCTGCAGAAAGGGCCCTGCAGGTGCTCTCTGACAGCAGGCTCAATGTGAGCCAGCAGTGTGTCCTGATGCCAAGAGGACAAATTCCATCCTTGGGTGCATCAAGCACTGCATCACCACAGTTCTGGGCCCCACTAATTGATAAAGATGTTAAGCCTCTCAAGTGTGTCAGAGGAAGGAAAGAAAGCTGGTAAAAGTGGTGGAAGGAATGTCCTATGAGCAGCAGTAGGACTTGGGGTTTCTCTAGTTCAGAGAAAAAGGGACTGAGGAGCATTCTCATTGCTTTCTGTGTCTTGCTGAGGAGGAAAAATGGGGAAAGGGAGATGCTGAACTCTTCTCCCTGGGATTCAGTGATAAGATTTATGGGAATGGTTCAAAGCTTTGTCATGAGAGGATCAGACTAGATTAGCTAAAATATCTTGACCAAGATGGTGGTCAAACACTGGAACAGAATTTGTAGAGATGGTCGATAATCCAAGTCTGTCAGTGTTTAAGAGACAGTTGGAAAATGCCCTGAGTAACACAATTAAACTTCTTTTTATCCCTAAGTTTGTCAGGCAGCTGTAGTTGATGGTCACTGTACATCCCTTCTAACTGAAATAGACTGTTGTGTTGTGTTCTGTTCTGCTCTGCTCTGCTCTGTTCTATTAAATATTCCAAGGTTCTCCTTTGCAATACTTCTGGTTCAGTTGTCCTTTCTAATTCTCTTGAAAAGTTCAATTTTTGTATTGATTTAACTATTAGGTCAATATGGTTAGATAGCGTGTATTTTTGGGAAATAATTTGTTCTTTCAGTTAGTTCAGGGCACGGATTTTTTACTGCATTTAAATAATCCTTCACCCATCTACATTATTTCCTCTCAAGTATTGATATGGCTGTTTGATAGCATAAAATGTGATGCTGGAGAAAATGGCCATTATATGGCTTAAAACAGTAGTCATAAAGTTCATGTGAAGCAAGTCCTTTATTTTTTATTTATAAATAGTAGAATTGTAACATTTTTTATTTTAATCAATCTTTTGAAGAAACTGCTGTCTGTTGCACTCCAACGAAGAAAAACCCCATGTACAGAAATGCTATAAGCCTAACATCAGTGATGATAAGTCTCCCTTTGGTTTAACTGCTTAGCAAATATCAAGAATTTTCCTTAAATTCAATGTTATGAACAAACTAATGGAGAAAACAGTCAAGGCAAATTTAGGCTGGATATGCAACACTGCACTACTACCAAAATACCACATAACTCAAATGAAAAGAGTTGTGCAGAACCTGCCACCTGTTTAGAGAAATACATAAAGTACTTCTGCTTCCTGAAAAGAGTTGAAGGTTCTGAGAGTAATTTAATTTATGAAGGTTACTTTTATTTTTTTACATGTCAGTTGGAAAACAGAAGGAAAGCTAACTTCATCCTCTTGGTTTTGTTCAGCCCATATCCAATACCACTGAAGTGTCCACTCCAACTCTAAAAGAGCTAAGGGTGTTAATACTTTAGAAACGCTTTTTCTGGTGCAGCAAAATGTCTCTTGTGAATGAAGCCAAACAACTGCTGCAGAGCAGAATAAACTCACAGACATTCATGTAAGGGCTAATACAGCTGGTTATCAACACGGGGAAGGGACACTTTTCACTAAAGATCCACACCATCCCTCACCTCTCAAGCTTAAGGAAGAGACATAAATTCAAAACATTTTCAGCCCCAAAAGAGGTTCTGAACAATAACTCTTTATTTCCAAAAACACTAGTGTAAACACTGGTTTCATGATACATTGTTTATTTGTGCTACTTTCAGCTGCAGAAGGCAATGCTGTGTCTCTCTTTAACCGCAATGCAAACATTTAACAGCAACCCAAACGTTGTCTCTTGCCTTTGCCCCTATGTCTCATAGATAGCAAAATCCTGCTTTTCTTCTTGTATTTTCTTATTAACATAACTAAGTTAAACTGAGAGCAATTGTTCCCAGACTATACTTAGCTTGAACTATGTTACTTCTATACCTGAATGGCACCTGGAAAGCTTATATGACTGAAAAGTTCTGCTTTTTTTTCCAGGTACAGCCATGCATCTAGTAGAAAACAATACTTTATACTGCTTTATACAGCTTGTCCTTTTTCTATATCTATAGAATTATCATTATTACACCACTGCTGCAAAATGCTATTAGTCCACAATTTTAAAGGGGAAATAAAATACACAAAAATGAAAGTGATTCTTATGGTGTATTTCGTGGTAAAGTGGGTTTATGTTGTGTTTCATGTTGATGTGTATGACATTTCATTTATTGAATACTGCAAACAGAGGCCAAAGGTTGCTCAAAATCACTTTCAGTGTTCTGTGCTCCTAGAAACTCACTCCAGGATTATAATCAAGCATTTATTTATAAACCACTAGGGTTACAGTAGGATGATTTGGCATTTATAAGTAAGTCTCTTGTTTGCAGCATTTTATGTGTATATGTGAACACCCACGGTGTTTACACATAGGATATAATTTCCAGAGGTGATTTTTGCCTTGTGTAGAATGGGAATTAATTTTGCATGGTAGCTGCCTTTTCCCAGCAGCTAGCATTTCCACAGCTGGTTGCTGTTTCATTCACCCATACTTTTCTATCATATACTATTTTTTCAGCAGACCTCTTGTATACCCAAAGAAGGAAAACATTTATCCACAACAAAACAAAAGTGTGAAAAAATGCTACTGAAAGTATGCTTTTTCTTTTGTGATTACAGGAAGCCCACCCCTTTTCTCTTCAGATCTAACTGTTGCAAAGTCATGGGTTTAAGACTTTAAGGAACAAGAATTTGAATTCTGTTCATTTTGACAAATAATATCAAAGTTAAAAATTGTATTACATTAAATAACACAGCTGTCTTATTAAGACACTTTAAAAAATAATAGTTTATATGAAGTATGTTATGCTTTTGTTTCCTTGTTTATCAGAACTTTTTAGCCATATCTGTAACTGAAAGAAGGCTCTCTAAGACAAAAATTTCAACAGAGAAAGTGAGATTAGAAGGAGCTTGTGAAAGTATTTTTAGATGTCTCAAATGTCAATGCACAGAAAGGACTCACTGCCTTCTACTGTTGAACGTATTGAAGAAATACTTGTAATAGTTTTTATACATATTTTTGAAGGACTGAAGTGATTGACAGTTGCCATAATGCTTGAAGAAGTTCTGAATGATGAGGGTGAGAACATTTAAAGCTTTTCTTCATTCTAATTAACTGATGGTAATGATAGATGTAAGCTTAAGGCAATGACATTATACCTTCAGGCAAGGACAAAAGTAGTCCTGTTTGTTCCAGTATAGATAAAGATTTGACTTGCCTGTTTACCATAGGAGAATTGACTTGAACTTTAATCATTCAACTGATGAATTAAGAGATGCAAAGCAGTAAGAAATGCATAATTTATTTTACAAAATAATAGATATCATAAGCATTGAAAATCACACTGTATTTAACAGCCCATAATGCTTTCCAAACCCTTTTGATCACAAGAAAGTGAGGATAACCTAATGATTACTCTAATGTATTATACAGGGTCACAGAAGCACTTGTGAAACCTTGTCAGTCCAAGGAGTCTCTGGCTCCTTGTCTTAGAAATTACTACTGCTGCAATAGAGTCAGCTGGAAGGATTTTTTCCTTCAGGTGTGTCTGCACAGCATCCTGCAGCTTAACTGAAGTGGCATGGAGAGATTGCTTTAAGACAGATGACAGACTTTGCACCCTACAGCTAAGGCACGGGCAGGCCCTTGGTTCTGTCTCCCCTACCTGTGAAGGAGCTCCAGCAGGAGGGAGGAGCTGGCAATCAAGGACAATATCTCTGGAAGACTGGTTAGATCTCCAGAGTTAATCCCTTACCCTTCTGCACATGCCACATAAGACTTATATCATCAAGATACATCTTCCAAGGAAGAAAGGATGAGAGGGACTAAATTAAAATTGAGCAGAATATTAAAAACCCTCAAAGGGCTGTGTTTATAGCTCTTTTATTATTCAGTTCTCCTAAGACCTGCCATTTAGCATTAAGTATTTTGAGAATATTTTTTGTATGGTAATGGCTGTCATCAGTAATAATTTTCATTGGTATCTATGCTTTTTATGTCTTAGACGAACATCTTTACCATTACACAGTTATAATTTCTGCAGTGAGAGTGTGTAAGGGGGGGTCTGGCTGGAATGGGGTCAGCTTTATTCAAAGCAGCCAGTGTGATGCTGTTTTGAATCTGTGATTAAGCACTGTTGATACAGACCAGCACTTTAGCTATTGCTGAGCAATTGCAGTAAGATTTTCTCCGTTTCTCTTTCTGCCCCACTACCAGCAAGAAGGCTTGGAGTGACCAGGAGAATGGGAGGGGACACCATCCAGACAGCTGGCCCAAACTTACCAAAAGCAAATTCCAAGCCATATAATATCATGTTCAGCAACAAATAAATCAGGGGTTTGGTTTTTCCAAACATTCTACTGATCAGAGTCAGTAGAGTAGTTTGTGGGAGATGAGAAGTGATGCAAATGTCTTTGCACCACTATTTATTTAATATTTTTATATTTACACCAGCAGTGACTTTGACTACAATCCAAGTTAACTCCTATTAATAAGGATGGATTAAAACTGGCAACAGTGTTAGGATGCAGTGTTTGATTCTAACATTTCTAGTAGAAGTGGGATTACTTCAGATTTTTACCATGGTTATTGACAGGACACTTCAGACTATTAATTTTTTTCCATGTCTCAAATTTTATTAAGTCAGTGCTTTGTCAATCTTTACTTTTAGGTTCAGGACAACCTTATTGTCACTTAGTAGATGATTCTTAATAGCACTGAAGTTTATTTATTTGACACAATTGGAGTTGAGTAAGTGTATGCTTTAACTTATAAAGCCAGTATAAATTGTATAATATTTTACTCTATTCGTCTAATGGTTCCATTTCAGTGTATGTAATCCTAGCACATAATTTTCAGGATTAGGTGTCTGCTCTAAATCCATCTTCACTGTACAGAATAAAATGTGTTAAAGGGTTTTGTAATCACAGCAAGTAAAGATAAGATCAAAGTCTAAATTCTACCTGTCCCAGTAATATGTTTCTCAGCTCAGAACATGTTATTTCACACCGTATTCTATCCCCTGTCATGGGAAATGAAGCCTCTCTCTCAGCCTCATAATCCTTCTCTTGATGAGGCAACTTCACCACATTTCCCCATCTTATCCATGTTAATGTGTATTTCTCAGAGGAGAAAGATTGTGCTTCCAGTATTATGTTCTCATAATGCTGCATCCTGAGGTTTTCTGCAATCACCAAATTACAAGCCAATTTTCTGTAAGAGTTGTTTAGTACTGTCTTTCACAGCTCAGTTCTCAAATTCCCTTACATGTTTCATATTTAATTCCAGTGCTATCACTAGCAAGAATCATGCATTTAATGTTTCTGCCATATCGAGTCCCCTTTCTCTTTCAGATTTCATGATTCTAAACTTGAATTTCCTACATTAACATTCTCCTCTGCTCTGCTACTCCAAAGATTTGGTAACTATGCCATCCCTTTCTTTGCCTGCCAAAATGTAACAACGAAAGTAGAACCTGAGGAACTGAAAACGAGAGGTAAGAAAAAGCATCACACATATTATTAAGGATAAAACCATATTCTACTAACAACCTACTATGATTCCTTTACATGAAGAAAACAAACCTGAATGTGACCTGAGAAGCTGCAAAAGCAAAATTGAAAATTACACAAATACTCCTTGGCAGAAGAGTTCAAGGAATTCCATCAAAAGGCAAAAACACCCAAACCACCACAGTGTTCCATGATGGTAAGAGAGATATACCCATATATAGCACATATATTATTCCTTAGTTAATAGGTATTCAGAGCTGCTTAGCTTATAAGTAGCCACTATAATCCTGTGTAGGATTCCTTATTTTCATCTACCCTTAAGAATGAGGGAGGGAAAAGGGGATAATGACAAATTTAGAGCAATGCAACAAGAGAATAAATAATTTTTCACAGAGCTGATGAAAAATCCAAATACCAGGATCTCATTTAGACCAAGCTATTATACACTTGAGTTATGAAACACTGTGGCCTGTTATTCCATAAGAAATTCCAGTGGATAAAGAGCTTTTGTAGAAAAAAATGTGCCCCTAACGTGGCTTAGAGTATTGAAGTCTGGTCCTCAGTATGTTAGAATATATTGAGCAGATTGAACACCACCTGTTCATAATATGTAGAAACTTGACTAATGACTATAGTCTACTTTATCAGAGTAAATTTTAATGGAAAATGCTAAGACTTAATTTTTGTTTGCAGGCATCTTGTAGGGTCAGTACTGTGATGAAGTGATACCGATTAGAAATTCTAAATCAGTGTAATCTTTAATAATTCTGTATCATACTGTATGTTTGTATCTATACTACTTTAATAACAATGGAATACAAATAACCATTACACAGAAGAATGAAACAGAGAGATAGCATATGACTATGTACTATTAAATAAAGGAGATTCACTGCTATTTATAAACTCAGAAATACTGTGCCCTTTTTAATGGAGAAATACAGAACATTCCCCACTGACTCCATTAAAAGTAAGTCCCCTAAGGCACTACAAAACGAAGTATTTTTGTACAACACTTCATAGTCAGAGCTGTAAAGTATGTGAAAATAGGCCTTGGGGCAGGAACACACATCACCAAACTCCCCTCTGTGAAAGCAGGTTGGAATTGTGCTTTTGGGCAGGCACATAAAACAGAATGATCGCTATTCTATTCAAAGTTGAAGGTATGTTTTGTTTTCATTTCTTAAAGTTGCTTGCAAGATGTTGAAGTTGGTTTTATAAGTGATTGGCTAATGTCAGCATCAGTAATCTCATGTCAAAAGGGCTCTGTTTGTATCTGACAGTGGAAAAGGAAAACTTGATGGATGTAATGTTTGTGGAGTGGTGTGCCAAGAAACGCAGATCTTTGCTGTTCTATTCCTACAGTCAGCTATAAAAACAAGCCTGAAGAAGCTTTCTAACTGCAGAAGCATCATACACATTAATCAGACTGAATCAATAACCTAATCCTGCTTTTCTTTAAGAAATGGTCAAGATCCCATAGATTTCAGTCACAGCTAAGTGTAGGTTTTACAAATATGAGTGAAAAGACTTTGAAAGTGAATGAGTGATTTACTGTATGTCTTCTTACACAAAAAGATAAGACTGTACTGTTTTCAGAATGGAGCTTATAGAAATGTCAGCAAGACAAAAAATTAATTTTATATTTGTTGCAAAATATGTGAGCAAATTGCATCCCTGAAAAAAAAGAGATGTTGTGAGTGGGACTGATTTCTGGTTTCTTTACCAAAGAATTATCTCCCATGCTATGAACTTCTTGCTCTTTAATGTTTTATGTGTGAAATCACTTCGAGGTCTGTAAGCTGTTCTTTGCCTAGTTTCACTAAAATAACCACAGAAATTAAGTAAGATGATCTTACATAAATGTAATGTGAGTGTAATGTTACATCTGGCTTACTGAGATTGATTTAGAGAAGAATTTTGGACTAAAATAGCCTGTAAGTAAGGACTTATTCTGACACATTTTCCTTTTCCTCCAAGCTGTCAGTGTGGAAAACAGAGTAACCCTGGAAAGAAGCCATTCTTTTGGGGTCTGATATCCTTTTTTTTCTCTGTCCATGTGTTTGGGGATTTTTTTCCTTTTGCTTTTAGGCTTTATATCAGGCTCTAATATTATATCAGTCTGGACAACAAACTTAATTGAATGAATTAGAATAGTAGTATAAGGCCACCTAATATAGCCTACCCCCAAAAAATTTAGTGGTTTGGAGTAGTCATATATATTAAGCTCCATATATACACTTACAGGGCGTGGGAAGGCCTTAGGAGTCCTGACTTGGGTGTGCATACAGGTGTCACTTTTACATATACCCAGACTATGGTCGAAGTGTTGTGTCTCCTCTGGTCCCACTTCAACTGACATCCATTGCCAAAAAAACCTGTGGTACTTAGGCAGAATATGAGCAAAAACGCTTTTCAGAAGCCCTTCTTCTCAGGATGATGTGGGAAGAAGGGCTATGGGCTCTAGCTGTAATACATGTTCTAAGTGGAAGCAAATTAAAGCTCTAATAATTTCATCAATCCAAAAGTGTCCATAAAGAGATCAGGGTCCCATACATATGTCAAGGCCAAATGTTACCTGGGGAATGTACCCCTCAGTCCCCTCAATACCACTAAATACCAGTGGGATCCCTAAGAAACCAACACCTGTGTCTGTGTATTTGAAATTGAGGACACCTTGGTTGAGATATCTGCGATCATTAATATATAAATATTTATGGTGTAAAGCAAAATAATTGCTAAAAATTGTTTTTTTCTGGTACTGGGAAAATCTTGTCTAAATTTTATGCTTTAGCTGTCAATTTTTTGTCAATTTTCTCTAGTGATGTCTAAGCTTACGACTGCTTGAGCAGATTTTTTTAAGCAGATGAAAGAAGTTGGCAGAAAAATGATCGAGCTGGATGAAGAAAAATGTTAGTGTATCCACAGACTCTGCTTATGGTAATAGACAATAGCAGATATCAGAGACAGATATAAGAACATGACAGTGATACTTTCTCAGTAAAGCCTCTAGCAAGTTCAGGAATCCCAGGTTAGAGAGGCAGTTGTTACCTCATTAGCTGGTGAGGAATTTTTCTTCGATTAATTAATTCAAATAATTTAAAAATCTACATCAAAATTTTAGCATCCACAATGTATCACATCAAAGAATTTTATACAAACTTGTTATGGATCAGCCTAATTTCACACGAGTTCTTTCTGGTTCATGAAAAGGTATTTTAAAAATCTCTGAGTATCTTTTTTATGTCCCTTAGGATTTGACAGACTTTGCTCAGATTCTTTTTGTAACCATTTTCTCCAGAATTAATTATGTCATCCCCTCAGCAACTCCTCACCCTGCAGCCTCTCAGCCTGTTTATCTACCCTTGCCATCCTTGTCTGAGGAAGCAGTAGTACAGTCACAAGATGTAGACATTGTTTCTCTACAGTGGTAGAATACCATTTTCTTGTTTATTTCCTGTTCACTTTTTGTGATTCAATTTACTTTCCTGGTCCCTGCTCAGCAGTGTATATTTCCGTTGAAACACTAATTATTTTTCCTAAATTGAAATCTTTATTTCATGCATATTTAGTCCAGTATTATATCTAGATTTTTTAAGAACTTTTTCACAATTTTTATATCAATTTACTCTGAATTTTACATACCATTTTCATTCTCTAGTTGTTATTCATTATCATAGGATCCTTTTAAAACTCTCAAAAATTGGGCTTTCTAATAACTTATCAACACCACCAAATTGTTAACTGATGTTTCATTTCCATTTCAAGGATATTTGTAATTTCATTCCTTAGTTCATTTAGATTAGATATATAATGAAACTGTAAATCAAGCATTAAATTTTATATTAAGCCAATAAAGGGTTTCATCGTAACAATGGATGTAACAATCTTTCATCACTCCATGTTTAAGGAATGGAGGCCTCTTCAGTTACCTTATTTGGCAGGTCTGCCACATCAGCTTCTTAATAAATTATTAGCATATTTAAATTCATTAGCTGATTTTATCCCAACTTAACACAAATTAAAGTCTTTTTATATGCCTGTCAGAAAATGGCCATCAGAAATTCACGTTCTTAAAATGTCAGGTAGAAATACTTCAGTAAAATCTGAAGCGAGATTATCATTTTGCAGCATAAAAAGGTGAATTAAAATAATGCTTGGGTTCTAATCACATGAGTAGTGCTCCAAAATCTACTTGAGCTGGAAGGAAAAGACGTGTGGAAGAAATGTTGTGATTATTTTCAATGGCTTGTTACTCATGAGGTATATTGGTCCTACTCTAAGTCCATGAAAAGACAAAACAGAAGAAAAATATCTAAATCTTAATGCCTGTGGTGTCGTGCCTTCAGAGCACATAAGTCATGGGAATTAATGTGTGCACTGGATGCAGTCCAGACTCCTCAGCAGTGAGTAATTAGTACCACACTATACTGCATTAAGGATCATTAGGGGATAATACTTCTCTTTAGCCCAGTTTTAGTGGGAAATTTCTGTCATTATTTTGTTCTGTTCACAGGGAAAAAAAACAAGCAAATGAAAAAACCCAACAACTAAATCTGATGGAACCGATTTTAAAAAAACCTGAGAAGTAGGCACAAATGTCTTTATATTTCTGTGCTAGGTGCCCTAAAGCAAGCACCAGTGGAAAGCTTTTGGAGACAGAAGGGTCAGTGGAAGGTGGATCAAAGTGAGTGAAGGACTGGTTGCCTTGTTCACACGTTGTTATCACAGCTGTGCCAACAGATGGAGAAAGATACCCTAAATGGGGTAGATATCTCTCCTCATGGAAGAAGTCAGAAAAAGACTGTGATGTCCCGATTCACCATTTGTTCTCATCACAGAAAAGTTACTAGCCCTTTCTTTGGCACTTCAAAAAATCTACAACACAGTGAGGCAAACAATATTTTTAAATCAGCTATGAGCTACATGATTGCATTGTGGAGATATATTTCATATTCATGTCTCAAATTTGATACAAATCAAATTTGTTACAAATTTGATGTGGTTCCTTTTTTGAGTTTTCCATGCCTGAAGCTTCCCAGGTCCTAAAATAGCAATAAGCTCTCCTGGGCTCGTGTAATTGTGACAGATTGTAAATTCCATAGTGCCTTTCAGTAGAACATTAAAGCATGAACATAAAGAATGCATTTGTGATTATTACTTTCTAGTGATGGTGACATTTTAAAAAGTTTTTGGTGTTTTTCAGGAGATAAACTGACGTACACTGTCAAAGTAGTTCACAAGTTGACAAGTACTATCCCTTTTTAACCTTACCACCCTTTAACAGATGGAGAATTCCTGAGAGGTTCTTTAAGACCAGAAAAAATCTGGCTTAACATGCTATGGAACCTGCCTATCAAACAACTGAGGTCTTTTTGCCAGTGCCAATGTTCCACTTCAGCTAGCCAATATCTGCTGATAATGTCTCTTTTTGGAAGAAGAAACTCTCTGTCTTAAACCCACTAAGATCTTTATTTGGGGTAAATACAAAGTATTTAAAAATCTTAATAGGGTACTCTAAGTTTATCAGTTGTACACATGAACGCTCTCCACTGAGCTATGAATTTAGATTTTAATTTCTCTCCCCTTAGACATGTACTCTTTTGATGTCTACTGCAACTTGGTTGACTACTTTTCTTTTATTAACTACATGACAGAGAATACATGTATCCATATATATATATACATATCCATGCACTGTATTTATTCATACATATATCTCAGCTGGAAAATGCAGACAAGAAAGTAAAACAATTGTATACGCTTTACTGCAAATGTGCTTTTTTTGAACAAATAGAGAATCCTGAGTAACCAAAGGAGGATAAGAGAGCATGAGAAGGATGATTGATATTTCCAAATATGCCTGAGCAATTTAAAAGCCTGAGATTTATTTTCAAGAGTGGATAAATGGGATTTTGAAATTTTCTGGACTATTGTCACTATCATTGCTAGAGTGGAGGGAAAAAAATTGCTAGTCACAATGTCTAACATTCACAAGAGCTGGTGTGAAACTGTGTAAAAAAAAAATCAAAATAGGTACTTCTGCTACATTATAAAGTCATCTTTTCATTCCCTTAAGCCTCAAAACAAGAAAACTGACTTAGATTAAATGTTTTACCTATGTCCAATAAAAAGTAGTACCTTAAGTAAGTTTCTCTTAATGTAGGTTTTTACTTGTCCTAGCGTGGATTTATTAGATAACTTCACTACTAGCTCCCTGTATTTCAGTCTTAACTGAATTAGGATTTTACCTAGAGAAGAAAAAGAGGATGTACTGTAAATTCAATAAAATCTCCTTTTATTTTTCAAAAATTGAAGAGATCCCTTTTCATCAGTTGACCTAAAAATTGGGCCATTGGGCCCTATTGAAAGGTACCTGGAGAAAATAGGTGACACACCCTTCTTGTGTGACAGCCAGCTCAACAGCTCAGATGGAAGAAGTCATGAATACCAACACCCAAGCACATATCTAAGCATCAGGAATTGGCCCTCCTGAAGGGCCAGCCTCTCTTCTCAGAATATAGAGGAAGCTAGGGAAAGTGCTGTATATCTGACATTTAGATGGATCATGTTAGATCAGATCAAGAATTCCTGTCACTCTGTGACAAATGGATCACTGTAGAGAAAACATATCTCTGACAGACTTCCTTCCACGGTTCTCTTCATAGATTTAGACTAGAGTCAGATTAGCAGCTGCTTTTCAACTTGTAATATTTGTTCAGGCAGGATTTCCGTAATAGAAAGTATTTCCTATTCTGCTCTCATACTCAGATGAAGATATCTTCCTGATTTTCTGAAATTGAAAATTAAGGTTAAGCATCAACTTGGATTACCCTAAGTGACACAGGCAATTGAGAAAATAGTAGGCAATTTGGTGATATCTTTCGCTCTATGGTATCTGAAAGAACCACATTTTGATGTGCAATTTTCAATTAATTCGGAAATGTGTATTCTTCAGGAACTCTTCTGATATATTTCATGTTCTCCTGTCACCTGAGAATGTAGAAAACATACACTATAAACTAAAATATGATTTCCCAGTATTTTTCCACATTTCTTTGGAGCATATGCCAAATGTTCCGCTTGACTAAGCAGAAGTCTTTATTGAAGTGAGAGATATTTGGCTTTTTATCTGCTAATTTTTCTCTTATACCTATTCTTTTTAAACAAAATTATCTGCAAATATTAACAGGACTTCTTCAAGAAATGAATGTTCCTTCTTTGTTCCTATTCTTTTGGTCTATGCTTGTTTTCTTTTTTACCATGGTAGCATACTAACAAAAAGAAGGCTATCAAGTCTGTGTTCCATGTAACAAAGAAATGGCATCTAATCCATTTTATTTCTGCTGGATAACAGTGACCTACTTTGCAGACTTACTGTAAACCACTGAAAAAGTTACACAGGATATAGTATATTGCTAGGACCCCTAAGCTAACTCAGCACTTTCAAACAAGTAATATTATTTATTGGATCTTTTGACATTTATGTTACTACTACAGAATGACTGATCTCTGAGGGATTCCGGATCCTCCACAAACCTAAATTTTCACAACTTTTGTTATTTTTCTTATATTTTAGAGTTCTTCTGTAAAGAAAAGATGGAATAATAGTATGAATGGTAAAATTATGGAATAACATGTGCTTTGCAATACATATTATGATGTGTTATGACATACTTATTGATAGCTACTGGCAGGAGGAAAAGAAATTGATAGTACTATCAGATATTTTCATGGTTAAAGCTTCTCTCAACAATACCTAGGAAATATCTGTTAGTTTGTTATGCCTGACATTTTAGGGAAATGTGCCCCTAATTCTTCCAGACTAGAATTATAACTAGTGTACTATATACTTTAGTTGTCATGTAGAAAAAGCTTCAGAGCTTGTATTTTATATCTTTGCAAGCTGAAAGGGTAGGATTAAGTTATGATAATTAAAAATGCCATGGAGGACTGTATCACTAGGGCAGAAATACTGCATCCTAGTTTCATTCAGAATAAAGAAAAGTTAAGATAATAAGAATTAAATTCAGTGAATGTTGGCTTTGTTTTGTACACTAAATTCACTTTTCCTTAAGAGACAGCCTACATACGGTTACTGTGTAATAAATGTCCAAATAGAGAAGTATAATAATTTTATTCTTAACTATGTACAAAAATAGTTATATGATCTGATTAAAAATAGTTATATACTTAAATAGGGAGATATCAAAGACTTATTTTAAACAGACTTGAAAGAAAAAAGCTCAAGAAGAAAATTCCTTTGATTTCCTTCCGGGTTCACTTCTGCCCTGCCTTACATGCCTTTAATCTGCAATGAGTGTACTACAGACTTCTGCAGATTTCTGCAGCTGCAAAGTTGCCCCTAAAAACTTCTGCCAGTTATGAAAGGGTAAGACTGAGCTTGAAGCCACTGGAAAAAAAAATTAAAGATAAAGTGACAGAGTGAAAGAACAGCCATTGCATTTGCACTGTGCTGCTTACTGACTGAGATTCTAAGGCTGTGTCTGGGAAGTGGAAAGCACGGGGAAGTTTATGATGAGTTCCTTTCTTTTCCACTTTTTGTTTTCCAGTTTTTTAGTCTATATATATATAGGTGGGGAAGAAACCACCTGTCGTTTTCCAGGGCACAGGATATGCATTTGTGGACTGAGCTCTGTTCTTCACTAACACTGAAAAACTAAATTTAAAAATTTCCTTAAAGGCATGTTCCAAGACAAAGAAGAATTCAGTCAGAGGAACACAAAGACCTCATTACATGAGACTGACTGATGGAAGCAGTGCTCCTAACATCCCACACAATTTATAGATGTAAAACTGAGGCAATTCACAAAGGACTATTTCTGCCACATGCTGGTGCAAAGGCATATAGAACGTTTTCATAATTGTCTATGAGATACTTTTTCGAATTTATAAATCTCGGTGTTGAAAAGACCCACTATAGCCACCTAGCTCAATGTCAAACAAAACATGCAGCTTTTCTCCCAGAAATTTATGGGTGGCTTGTAGGTGATGAAGCATTCTTCCTGTATGTAGTACCTATATGCTTAAGCTGTTTTTCTTTTCAGCACTATGGAAAGAATTTCACATTTTAAAAACCTAATGCAAAGCCTGCTGGACCTACAGAGAGGAAATGCACATGTCTATGTCAGAGGAAGTGATTTTGCTCTCTTCACGGTATCTTATGAACATAAAGAGGCACTCTGATGGCAGCTCATCTCATGCCAAAATAAATATCTGAAAACATTTATATGAATCACACTTGGAAATGCCTCTTTCTTTTCATCAGCTGTAGAAGTGGCTTAGGATGAATCGTTCAGATATATATACATCCACACTCTACACATCAGAAGTCAGATGAAATAAAATCCTCCCAAAGAATTTTTTGCAGACTGTAACAGAATTTCATACAAATCTATTTTTGCATGGTTACTGTATAAGATAGGACTTCACAATAAACAAATGAAATAATTCTCCATATATGGAAAATATAAAAGGTCACCTATAACTTTGGGAGTGGATGGTTTCTACTACAGAAAATTTCTAAAATGAAAAAAACATCACTTACTTAATACCATCATAACAGTGGAAATACTGTCTTAAAAAATCCTACAAATCTGTTTCAGTGAAGAACAGATAACAAATGTCTAGTTGCAATATGCATTAAGACTGCTGATTTGTAGTAGGTTACAAGATAATAATTGATTTTTTTACAGACTACAAAATATTTGTGCTTACGATAGTATCTTCTGAAACAATATTTAGTATCTTGCAAGAAATAGAAATGAAACTGTTCAGGTAAGCTACACGTGTTACTTCTCTAAACTGGAATGATTTTACTTTCTTCAACATCTTGTCTATAAATGGTATGTAAGATTGATTTTACAGTCAATGCTCTATACCAAAGATAAAAAGTATGCTGATACGGCGTTCTGCTCAAGAAATACCCATTTTCATCTCCCTAATGTTATCAAAAACTTGACTTGCTTTAAAAGCTGTTAAAATTAACTACACTACTTCCTTTGTGTACCATATTTTCATGATTTAGAGGCTAACTGATAAACTGAGAAAATAATTTCACATCAGGTTTAGCTTGTCTAGGTGCTTAAACAATTTCATCCTGGTTTATTAAATAAAATAAGCTTGTGCAAGATCTCCAGTTAAAATGAAGAAAAGACTCTGCAGTCTCAGAGTAATGATAGTAATGTCTGTTATTTTTACTTATTGATTGGAGGAAAAATCACAGTTCTATTTTAAAAGTGCAGAGGAATGAATTTTCTTAAAACTCAGAGCTATATTTTTCATGAGTAATGTTGCTAAAGCCAATACTGTCAGATTTATTAGCAACGTGATGCTCAAAACTTAAATCAACAATATTAATCCAGGAATGTTAATTACAGAGCTATTTTGCAAACTACTATCATTATTCAGGATCAAGAGTTAATTATACCATAGCAAGCAATTTAATTCTTCTTTCCTTTTTTAAAAAGTAAGTTTGAAAGGATCACCATGACATGCAATGGCCATCATAATTGTTAACCGTGTATGCTGGTCCAGGGTAAAACCCATATTTTTAAGCACTAATTAGGGACTTCAGCTATTTGAGGGGGAAGTTGGTTTTTTGCTGGTTTTTTAGTTTTTTGGTTTGGTTTTGGTTTTTTGGTTTGGTTTTGGTTTTTTTTTGGAGTGGTTGGGGGTATTTTAATTTTGATTTTTGTCTTTATTTAGAATTAACATAAACTTGTAAAAGCCTAAAATCTGATGAAAACTGGAGAAAAATCTGTAGGAGCAGTTTAACTATACCATAGCTCCAATAAAAAATTAGAAACCACAGGAAAAGAAAAAATACTTAGGAACGGAATGTCATTGTAGTTTACCTGTATGAGTCTTTTCCTGCACATGGACCAAAAATATGTTTCTGTAATGACATAATGAAAGGAACCTTTCATATCTTTCCTTGAAGGTTTTGAAATCTTACCATTTCAACATGAGATTACTTAATTATGAGAGAGAAAGGTGAGTTTGCCACAGCTAAGAAACTGGATTCGTATTTTAGGGAATTAGCCATCTCTATCTTTTGATTAAGCAGTGCTGGGAAATATCTCTTCTGTACTATAAATCAGTAGAAGATATTTTGTTTAAACTGCAAGCATAAAATATGAAATATTTTAGGCCAGTTTCTACTACCTCAAATGATATTAGAATTTTTCCTGAAACATTCAGGACTAGCACTGTGACTTATTAGATGCCTCTCTGTCATACATATTAATTGAGAAGACATTAACTACTAAACAGAAAGGTAATTCATGGTCACAGAGCAGGCATTTGAAAGCTAACTCATTCTGCAGGAGTATGGAGAGAATTTCCTTAGATAGTAAGGTTCATAAGAGCTATTTTAAGCACCCCTAGCCTGATCTTTGGAAATAAGATGACATCTGGCATATGCTGGAAGTGTTAATGTTTAAGAGGAAGAGAGCAGCAATAGTGGCACCCTTAGAGTCTAAAAGGAGTTTTATGAGCAGAGTCTTTACAGCTGTGCCGCAGTCCTGCCGGAGGGAATGAGACAGGAGAAAGAGAAGGGTACCTGCCTTCAGAGGAGTGATTCCTTCCTCTGGGTGAGTGACAGCTCCTCACAAAGGCTTCCCACATTGACCCACTGCTCATCCACTGACTCTGCACAAGCCATGCTTCATGTAAAAGCCTGTGCTCAAATCAAAATAGAGTACAGGTGAGTGACTCATAAAACAGCTATCAGCTCTAGCATAGAGAAAAAGGAAATTGTATTGAAATGGGATGTTCCAGTAAAGAGGCCATTCCCCTGATCATGCCAAAACTTCTTCCATGTTAGCATTATTTACCTGGCATTTCTAAAGATGATTGACTATTTCCTGCTTCCACAGTGGAACAATTAAATTGGAGAGTTAATTCTGCTAGAGAGAGAGGAGCCAAGCCACAGCCAGTGACCCAGACCAATTTGTACCCGTACTGTGGTAACAGAATTTATTTCTAACGGAAGCACAGGAGCACTGACCCACAAGGGTCATTTTGCAAGGAATAACACTGAAAACAACAGGTCTAGGGATGAGGGAGGGAATCCATGGAGAAAACAAATTTTTCTGAAATCTCAAATTTGAGAATGATTGAATCTTTCTTGTCTCAAGAAAATTCCATTTCTATGTTGCTTACACGTTTCCCAGCAATGAAACAGCATGTCTTCCATAATAGGGGGGAAAAAATGAAAGAGCAATTATATTTCAAGATACAGCAAGCAGAAATTTTCTGTAAGGTTTCTGCAATATTTAAATTTTAATATTTGCCTTGTGTGATAGGCTTATCTTCTTGGTATTATATTGTCCATCTTTAAAGAAAAAAAAATATATCAAAAGTATCTCTAATAATATAATGTACAGATATGCCAGAGATTTACACTTTTCAAATAAACAGTCTGCAGCCTGATAAAGCATATGGAAATGAAGGTGAAGTTTAAAGGAAACATCAATATTTGATACCAAAACAGTACTGTTAGGAAATGCAGCATCTTAATATTTTAGTAGAATATTATCACCAGTACATTTTCTGTGGTCTAAAAGGTTATTACAGCTCAAAATGTGTTAGCACATATTAAAACAATGGCTATATTACTCATATCAAATACATCATGCCTTCACAAAGCACCAGAAAGTCACCATCCCTGCTGTGATCATAGATTACAAAAAATAGAGTATGTAGATTTTCATGCTCCATGAATACATTTTTATTACATTTAATGTTATTTAAATGATTGCAGAGCATATTTGAAAAATTGGTGCTGCATCCTTGCCCAGAACCC
Organism: Acridotheres tristis; assembly: GCA_037013685.1. Classification (NCBI taxonomy): domain Eukaryota; kingdom Metazoa; phylum Chordata; class Aves; order Passeriformes; family Sturnidae; genus Acridotheres; species Acridotheres tristis. Next base: position 32,297,762 of record CM072885.1, on the reverse strand, counting down.
TTGATGAAAGACTGTGAAATATATGCTAAAGGCTATCCAATTATTGGCATAAAGATTGCAAAACTTTTGTTTATTATTCTTATAGTGCATATTCAACTTAATGTTTCAGCACAGCTAAAGAAAAATCAAATAAAATTAAAGTTGAATAGATATTTTTTCACCCAAAACTCAAAAAACCCCACATATTTTAAAAAGTGAATCTGTGAGTAGTGAAGATGAAATGTTTCAGTCTTTTTTATAGACTGCTTAGATTTATCAGATATCTTCATCTCAAAACACGGTAAGAAACAGGTACAATTTTTTAATCAGCACAATCAAAAGAATAAGGGCCTTTACAGATATCTGTCACTATCCAGAATGAAACCTCCTGCAAGGCACAAAAAGGCCGAGGAATTGCATTTGCAAATTTGCTTTGCAGATTTTCAGTAGCCATGAAAGGAAACCTTAACAGATCAAAGAGGGTGTGAGAAAAGACAACAAGGAAACTGGTTCTGAGCAGAGAGGTGACACACACTAAGCGAAAGCAGTTCTGTTTAGAATAACAGGATTTGGGGCTGAACAAACATAAAAATATATTTGAAACAAAAATATAAAAAATATATATCTCTGATTTGTAATTCACCAAATGGAATCAATCTCTTCTACTGTGAATTGATTAATTATCCAAACAGATCAACAGTAGGTTGTTTGAGCATATGTAATCTTTTCACCTCTACCTTTGAGCACAGATGGACCTGCTGAAAGTCCTCAGTAAGTTTGCAACATCCTATAAAAATAAATTATTTTAGGTGTGAATACAGCAAATTAATTCTTTGATACTATGTTTTTAACTAAAATTTTAAACTAGAAATTTTCATTGTTCAAATTTGCATGAAAATGGAATGACATCTAGTGGCAGATTAAATTAGTTCCTACTCTGCCATGGTAGTAAAGGACACTGTAAGGAAATCCATCATCTGGTTGCAGGAGCATGGAGTTAAATGGAATATAAATAGTAATATAAATATTAATCTTTATCAGTGTGTTTCACTATGCATGTATTAAGGCAATTACTGAACAAACCTCTTTCTTGAGAAAAGCTAAGCATATAAATAGATGACTCAGCTTGAGAGAAAATACAATACAAAAGGGGCACATTGTCAAAATAATATATTTAACCTATACTTCTAAATACGACTGAATGCTAAAAAAGCAGTATAAAATACTTCTTTTTGCATCTTTAAAAAAAAAAAAAAAAGCCTTAAAACAGACCAAGTGAATTCCCGTCTTTGCAATTTTTGCTTATTTCTGTCAATGTTAGATTAGCCCCAGTTAGACCCTTTCTAAAGATAGGGTAGTTAGGAATGCTTTCTGATTCATGTACTTTTTCCAAAATAAGGTAATTCTTTCCTGGTCCCATTGTACAATCTAAATAGATCACTTGAAGAAAATACTATATTTGTACTATCACTTAGAGCTTTTAAAAATTTATTATTTAAATTATGCAATAAAAAAGAATAAACAAGACAAAGAATAATATCATCCAAAGATAATGACTGCATCAAAAATTTAGACCAGAACATTGAAGAGATCTGTTTCTCTTCAAAATTGATGTTTTGGGAGGATATGAATTATTCTAATGAAACTGTATTTGTGGTTTGTTCTCAAATATGCAGAGATTCGCTGGGGCAGATTGTGTGTTATGACAGGAAATACAGACTGCTGCGTTATGGCCATTTCAGATAGGGGAAGTAAAGGCAAAAGAAAATTTGATGTAGTGCCAAACAACAGGCAAATTTATCAGTTTATCAGTTCTGATTTTGCCTTTCAAAAGCTGTAGGACTAACAGGAAAAAGTCACAGTCTTTAGCTGATACTGAATGAAACATGCTCTGAATAGAGATCAGATCCCCTCAAACCTCATTTATTGTCAAACTTGACTTGTATTGCTGCTTTGATAAATTACAGCAATTTCCAAATGCATGATAGGGATTCAGGGAGATATGGCATTTGCTATCATGACTGATATGCAGCTGAAGACTGTTGGAAGATTTAAATTCATAAGTGCATTACTTTTTGTTGAGTTGTTTTATTTGTAGAATATTGGCAGATATATTTTACTTGTGTTTTAATGTGTACTTTTAGAAATCTGAAGTTTTATGAATGGTTCTTCTGTACTTGGGGGGAAAAAAACAAACAAGGCATGATGACAAGCATTCCAATAAGACCAGCAGACAAGCATTCTGTTTGCATTTCATTTTATCTAAACACTATTAAACTTTTACATTGAAATTATGTCTGTGTAATTTCATGTGTAGCAGTCCAACTTCATAAAATAGATTGGATGAAAACTAAGCATTGATTAGCCTAAAACTGCTCCAGTCCTAATTAATGGGCAAACCTGTAGACTAGGATAATATATTCTCTGCATCCCACACACAAGTATCCAACACAACCAGTACATCTCTTCAAGATCTCCCACAAAAGTTCAGGATTTTTTTTGTAAAGGCTGGATACCTCGCTATAAATCTGACTGCTGGCTAAACAGGCAAATCCCTGTTTTTGCCAGTGGCCATGGTATGAACACTGAAATGGGGAGAGCTGTTAATATTGAGTGAACATAAATAATATATGCGTAGCAATATTCCTCTAATCAAAGCCTTCAATAGCAAGATTGAAATTATTTTATTAAAGCATTATTTTACAAATAATTGGAAAAATTGTGTTCAAAGTTAATCCACTATCCTTCCTCACATGCAAGTGTTCTGGATTTCACCTTTGCATTTGACAAAAAGGCTCCATGATCCCCCTATAGAAGCAGCTAAAACTTCAGCTTGAAGCCTCTGGCTAATCCTAGCCCAGCTATTAGGGTCAGTGGCTTCAAAGAATTCAGTGATTTTAGGCAGAAATAAAATCTGATTGTTTGGGAACTGAAAAGCTTTACTAATAGAAAGCAACAAACAGCAAGCCAAACAGCTTGTATTGAACAGACCAGGAAAGATGGTACATGGAGGCTCATTCCATGCACAGGGACAATGGCAAAAAGCAAGTGCTAGGGTATGGCAGGGCTATTGCTAAACTTGGAGGAGGGGAAGAAGTAGGGAGGAGTTTAGGGAGGGGATCCAATAGGGAAGGGCGATTAGGAATATTAAAATTTTTGAAGCAAAAAGGAACCAATGGCAATAAGGGAAACAGAGAACTTTCTGGCAATGCTCAACATATGGAACTGGAGGATTCTGGGGGTGATTTTTTACTCACCCCTACTGCAAAGGGTTTTCCCATGGCCTTAAGCCATGATCACCCATATCTTTATTGGAGTTACCTCCAACATCAGCTACTGCCTTAATTGCTGTTGAAGATCTCAGGTCCTAAACACAAGTTTTCTAAACACAAGAACTACAAAACGGGATTAAAATTCTGAAGGTCCTTATATCCTGACAAACTATTTTCGTCCTCTTTCCTGTCAAGTTTCATTAATTCTTTCATATCCTTATTTATCTACCTCTGTCTTCTTATCACTTTCTTCCTATCCGTCCTTCCTTCCTTCATGCTGATAACAGTTCTACTCTCTTTACTGCCCTCCATTTTTTCTCTCATCATGTCAGCTTGAATCTAAACATTTTTCTCAGATAATGCATCACATTTCTAAGTGGTTGTACAGTCACTCAGTCATAGACATATTAACTCAGAATGATGAGGGTGCAACACTTGTTTAGGTAAGTCATTACCAAGCTTCCATTTGTTCCATTTTTGATCTGATGAGTCTCACAGAGGAAAACTGCCTTAATCTCAGCTGAAATGAGAAAAAGAAGTGCACATTTGAGAAAGTGAAATCTATTATATTAACAAAATATGATCTGCCAGTCTCAGATCAGAAACACTATCTATAGGTTTCATCCTTTCTGGCTAAATTTAATGTCAAATCTTCTGCAAAATGTAATGTGACAAGAATACATTTCAGATTTCAAATGCTGAAAAGCATACATGTCAAAATTAATCATTGTCTCTCTAAATGCATTGCCTCAATTAGCTCTTTTGCCAGAGCAGATGAATCCAAGTGGCATTTTTGGCTGTGAACCTTTGGTTTGTACTGCTTTTGTACTGGCTTGGTTCAGTACTACTAAAGCTTTCTTTGCACAGCAGTGCTAGACTACCATTTAGTACATTGGCATACATGTTTTGATGAAAGTTAACCCTACATATTATTTCACCAAGAATTTCTTACAATAAAATTAGACCTTATACAAACTCCATCAGAAAAGTGTAAGAGATCCACACTTTGTAAAAGTAACTGCCTCCATATTTTCTCTGGATTTCCAAATAAACTAGCAGAAACACTTAGATTCAACCAGCTAACAGAAACAAATTGGCTGCTAGATATAAATTATTAAAATACTATTTAAATAGTGAATAATGTGGACTTTCAGATGCTGGAAAGACTGTGCCTCCATAGCAGCCACTAGCATATGCTTTTCAACAGACTTAAAAAAATTACTTCCATGCCAAATGGTATACGGGTCCTTTCCTTCCCATAGATATAGAGAATACACAGAAAAGAGTTCTTTTGTTATTCATATCTCTTGTGCCAGCTCCTGAGAAACAAGCTATTTCCATATCACATTTTTTTCATGTTGTTAAGACGTTTGTTTTTGAACTTCTAAAGAGATACTTACCCCTTCCCCCAGAGACAAAATTTGTCCCAGATACAATTATGCTGAACCTCAATGATGTATCTAAAAGAAGAAGCAAGAATCTCCTTTTTGCAGTAGTTAGCATATTAAAAAGACACAGATAAGGTTCTTCCCCATAATGTTTCTGGGGTTACTGCACTATTTCACACGCAGAATAAATGAGGCACAGTAAAGAAAAGAATAGTCTTCATTTGGAGATAATGTGAGTTAGGAATGAGCTTTAGGAAGTAAAAACCAATGGGATCTATGGATTGAGGCGACAAACCAAATGTGGAAAGACCTGGATTTTATTCTTTGCTCTGCTGCTCTTTACTCAGCTGCATAACTTCAGCCAAGTTACTTAAAAACTTGTGGCATCCCATTTGTCTTGGTTGTTTTGCAGGTATTCTAAAGGGCTGAATTTCTAAAGGTTGTTAGAAAGAAAAAATACCTTTGAGATATATATATATGCACCCAGAAGTGTTCCCATTCTTGGACAAGGGACGTTTAGTCACACTTTAAGACTCCTTATTTCCTTTTTCCTGACTATGCAGCAGCTCATGACTCCACATAATGGCTTTAGAAACAGGGCTTCTCCATTAGGAGGCCTGTGCACCACAATCTCTGTGTTTTAGATCAGCTTGCTGAGACCAGGTGTCTCACTACTGAGTGTTGCAAAACATGAGCTGCAGGCTCCTTAGACAAGTACCCAAAATCTCTCCTTTAGGTACATCATGAGTAGCATTCTCTACCCTTGGTCACTCTGCTAGCAGCTGGGAGTGGTTTACAGTCTTGACACAGTATTGACTCAACAAAATATTTGCCCTCTTTTCAAAGATTAATTGTCCTCTTGAATGTGATTTTTTTGTGCCAGGCCACTTATTGGGTGTGTCAAAAGGACCCAGAAGTTGTTGCATGGCTCCTGTCACCTGTTCCCATGCAGGTTGTGACGGGCACACTTCAAGGCATGTGACTGTTGCATAGCCATCAGCACTGTGGAATAAAACATTCATCCTTCCAAAAATATCGTCTGGATATTCAGCTGAAGATCACCATCTTGAAGCACAGTAATTCAGTATAATACAAGGACTCCATCTGAGCTTTATAGTTTATTAACTACATGCATATTCTATGCAAGGACTTTTAAAAAACACAATTTTTACCTAATAGGCTATAATGACTCCTTCAGTGCCTTTATAGTAGACAACATAATTTCTTCTGACTTCATGGATCATTGACATGATAGATAAATTCTTCTTTCATTCTCCTGCAGGCACATAACTTCCATTATCATTACTGAGACTTACAAACACATACTGAGAAAAGAACATAACCCTTATTGGTATTTGTTACCCAAATCAGCACATTTGAATTAACCTCTGTACTACAAAGCAGCCAAGGACAGATACTAACAATAAGATTGTTCCATGATATTCACTATCTGTTGTGTATTTACTTTGTTATTTATTAGCATCATCATACTTGAAAAAATGAATAGTGAAAGAATAATTAGAACACAGGACAATTAATTTCTAATTCTATGTCTAGAACTAAATTACTGAGTGACTTTCAACAAGTAGAAACCTCTTTAATATTTGTACAACAAGGATAATGCTTCTTACCATTCTCCTTCAAAGGGGTTTTGTAATGTTTAATTGGTATGTTTGCAAACCTCTATTAGATTGTTAAACAGAAGACAGTGGTTATGTGGCAAAAGAGTTCAGACCCCCAAAGGAATGTTCACAATGTAAATTTTAAAAATTATGACTAAATAAAACATTGTTATTTATGTTAACACTCCTAATAACAAACAGAAACAGGTGTTGAGGAGGCTTGCTATTTTTATAATAGAAATAAAGGTAGGATAGTGTGTAGTACTTGCCCTTTAAGGTAGAAGAGACAAAATGGTTTTGTTAATGGAGTAATAAAATTTTTAATGCACCAAATAATTTTATTAAAATGAAGAACAGAAAACAGAGCTCTTTAAGCACCTAAGGTCCTCAAAAATGCATTCAAAGTTTGATTTTACTAACAACAACAACAAAAAAGATGTCACTAGTCGTCATACTAAATAGCTTATGGGACACACAACTGCACATAGCTCACAACCAAACATGAGCTTGTGTTGGAAGAACTTTGATAAACTACGAAGATAAGCGGACTTTTCTCTTGGAACTGTTCTCCCAAAATCCTGTTTATTAGTATTTATTTTGTTTCTATAAGACTGAAGGGTTTGTTATCATCATAAGAACCTGCTAGAAATATTTTATTAGAATGTTGACTTAGTTTTGTCAATAAAATATGTTAGTCTTATTTGTTGCTTGATTCTGCTGTGTGGTTGTGCCTTCAAATGTAAAAGAGAAGTTGATTTTGCTTATGGAAATTTATGGCTGTTTTGTGATAGTTTACTGCACTCTCATACGAGGTGACTATAAATAATACAGATTCTATCTTCTTGTTTCATTCCAAAATTAGAAGTTCTTTATTATTTTTGTCAGAAAATAAGAAAATGGAACAAAACATTTAATGAATCAAAAATAATATTTTCAATGTTGCCTCATTTCTCTTGGACATATGTTAAAGCTGAAATACAGTAACTCATTATTGTTTTTTAAGCAATGTACTTCTTGAATTGGACTTTACTGCAATAGCCAGCTGTTGTATTAAGCAAATTGTCAGAGTACAGTAAGGCTTTAGAATTGCTATGTTTCAGGATTCCCCAAGACACCTATGGCACGTCAGTTGGGTTTTCTAATCCTAATTTCCTAACAAGGAAAGGGATGCAATAAGAAAGGACTTACTGCACAAGAAAGATCAGTCCAGGTTGCTTTTGCTGACTAGTAAGTACATATGGTCAGCTTAGGAAGTCAGGGAACTCGGAGATATACAGAAAGACATCACCCACTTGACCTCATGCTAGCTTCAGATTCAAATGTACATTCTGAAATGTTTTTCAAAATTCTTATGTGAACACAGCAGGTGCAAATATATTTGCAAACAAAGTTTAAAATAAATTCTCTCTCACAGGCAGTTGCTGAGGACCAAATGTACCACTGACATAGTAACATGACAGCCTACACCAGGGATGTTGATTGACGAAGAATGCATGTCAGTCAATGACATGGCACTTGTCATAGACAAGACAGTGGCACTTTTACCTTAATGTGAACTTTGGAAAGAAAAGAAAAGAAAAAGAAAGTCAGAGAAAAGCCCACATTAAATTATCTCAGTGACCTGGAAGATGAAAAGCAGGACTGCATTCTTGGGCAGAATTCTTCCTGGGACTTACCAATCATTTATGCATCCTCAGTAAAATTGTTCCAGAGGGTGGCTGCAAGGGAAAAATAAATATTATCAAATAGGATGAAAAGTTAACAAACAGGATACCATCTCTTGAGTGGTGAAATATGGTTTGCAATATGCTTCATGTAACTAGCAATCTGAAGATGGGAATGGAATACTTGTTTAAATGTGACAGAGTGCCCCTTACCTCCTTTCCAAAACTTTGGGTAGGGAAAGCACAGGTAATATAAATAATTTTCCCTCCTCAAAAGGCAATCCTAACCAGCTCCTGGAAAGCTTGTGCATATGGCACTCTTCATCTCCTCTCCCCTTCCACCTTCAGTTACTTCACAGATAGGGAAGGTCCACAATCCCATCTGAAGTGAAGAGAGAAAAACTGTATTTTATAAGATCAGACATTTATTTAAAATATAAGAAGTTAAAATGCCAGTTTCCCCTTCAGGGTAACAGCACAATCCATTTCAAGGCACTCAGTATACATTCTTGTTTCTACTGAGCCTTTGCTGAGATACCAATTTAAATGACACTGGTCCAGAAGTGATATTGCTAGGAGTGTATAAGGTTCAAATTAATTGATATTTAATTGGTTGAGATGGCTTGATACCCTGCTATTTCACTGAAGAATTAGAGGTAAAATATTGTTGCCACTGTAGATCCATCTCTCAAGGGAACATGACTAGCATAAAAGCTTTTCAACCCTGCGAAAAAGTGTCACTAACAGACAGAGTAATCCAGAAGCATTGTGTCTCTGAAAAGTTTGCTCATTTATAATGAAATATTCATCAAAAAAACATCAATCTTACATGCATGTTCAGAATGAGAAACACACATTGGCTGATACTATGGGAATGAGTAGAAACATAGATGGATTTCCTTGATTAATGGGAGCAGTTGCACTGCCTCCCTTTTTCCTCAAGCATGGCTTCTCTGCATAATGCCTGGTTTTCCGTGACAGTGTGCTTGTGGCTTTTCTGATCTTAGTTTTGTACAAGCATGTACCAAATGTGGATTAAACATCATTTAAATTTTACTTTTGTTCTCTAGTTGCAATTAAGCATACAGATGAAATCTTGCATTTTCACTCTCCAGCAGTTTTTCAAGCTTTTTTTCTTCTTAATAATAAGCAAGATTAGTTCTAGATGGCTCTGACATTTTATGTAGGCAGAAAATGGAACATCTTTATTACCTCCTTGGGGATGTTTTCTTCTTCACGTATGCTCTTCTACCTCCCATTAACTTTAATGGGATTTCCTCCTGCCAATCCACATGAGAGCAAATACATCTCTAATGTATGTAATCCTTTGTTCAAGGGCCACGAGCTTGAAGAATTATTCAGGAGCACTTTCAGAACATAAGGATATACAGCAGTAGATTCTTCAAACCTAAACATATGTATTTTGACACCTTCTTTTTACATGTGCCACGAAATCCTGGGGAGAGACAGGGTCAAACTGAAAGTGAAGAAGAAGAAGAAAAAAAATAACCCACAATATCATTTTAACAAATATTTTTATTTATTATAAAATAAATAAAAAGGGAAGAAATATGTTAATCAGCTATTCTTCAGTACTGCAGTATTACTCACTACATCTTTCTCTATAAGGAATCACAGCAAAATCAATGTGATACATCCAAACACTAACATGAAAACTGGTAGAAATTTGCCATAGTTCCTCATAATTATTTTTAATACCTGTGATAATAATGATTCATTCTTTTCCAGATTTCTACATCTAAGCATCCTAAGCATTAATTACATTAATTCTCTCAGTCCATCACTGAAGTTCGTATCAACATACTCATTTTACAGAGGAAAGAAGGACACGCTTTTCTCCTCTTGAGCTACCTAAAAAGGACACCTGAGTATTGAAAAGCTCCCACAGGAATTCATTCAAATGCTCTTCCCCTGATCAATCTACTTGAGGTAGGACTGTATCTGCAGAATTGCTTCTATCTTCAGGAAAATGGGAAGGCTTGTAGAGATTTGCCTGACAGAATAAAATTGAAGGCAGCTTTTCTTTGTGGGACAACGTGCTTACAAAGGGCACTGTTCCACTGTGTGAGGCAGCAATTGTGGCATTGAATAGTCACAAGAGAACAAAACAGGTTTTTATCTCAAACTGTAGGGATTTCTTCTTTATAGTACATGATTGCAAATCACTAAGGGAATAACATTTTTTTTCCTTTTATATAAATTGGCTAAATACCATGATAATTTTCTTTTGGTAATTACATTACTACAGAAAAATTGATCACTGATGTTAAATGTAGTTTTACTAGATTTGCCTAAAAAGAATAGATAATTGTTATCCAATTTAAAACTACATGACAAAACCACATCTCCTGTAGCCAAAACAAAACCTCATAAAACAAATCTATCACTTTTTTTAGACCAGGTCTTTCAAGAAAAAGAGATTTCCAATTGCAAAATTCTGTAGCACACTAAATTACAGAGCTCTCCAAGCTATACACACTAATTCTGAAAATACTTTAGTCCTTTTATTTTTCCACAAAGCACTCAGTACTCTCAGTATTTATAGTACTAAAGAAAAACCCATGGCTTCTGAAGTTTTTCAAGGAAAAAGGACTCATACTACTCTAGCTGCTGTCTCAACAGTGCATTAATATTAATGAAAACACTTCTGTAATTTTAGCGTTAATTTTGTTCATAAGGATGGATTATGTGAGTGATATTGTGGAATTTTTATGAAAAATTGGTCATTTTTCTTTGATGATTTTCTGAACTAAGGCCACAATCCTTAATTCTACTAATAACTGAATTTTTAAAATACACCTTCCCTTGCTATTCTGAAACAGTCACTTCAAATCTGTTATTCCCATTAATATACCCACTGGTAAACTTAAATTGAAGGATTATTTTGAATGCACATCAGGGCTTTTGAATACAGTCATTGTAAGTCTCTGCTTTTAAGACTAGAACTGCATTCATGCCGAAACAAAATAAAAGCTCTAGTCAGAAACTAAATTGATTTCTATGAATGTAAAAGCATCAAGGAGCCAAAAAAGGACCATCATCATGGCTTGATGAGCCCATACAGCAGGTGTTTTGAAACTCTGCATGATTTTCAACTCTAATCCTATGCAATGACAAGAAATCAATGGCATAATGTTAATGAGGCAAATCATATTGATATAGGAGGATAACCTTTGAATCAGTCAAAGCCATCTTGTCCAGGGATAAATGCTTAATCCTCTAAATTCAGACCATAGCTCCTCTGCTGGAAACTTCAACATTTAGATAGACATCAAAATTATGATATTTACAAATAATGCCTTACTGTTACTGTTTGGAGAAAGTCTTAGGAACAAATTTTTTGCATGTAAAAATATGCATGTAAATTAAGAAGTAATAATTATAAACACTGGTAACAGTAGAAATTTAGCTACTGAAAGCCAGTTCTGATGGAGAATTACTCTTTGACTATAAGTACATTTTCCACTGAATTCAAACTTTCTAATTGATTTCCTATTCCTGCTTGAACCCAACAGTCAGTGTGAGAAATCCTGATGACATAACTTGGTTTGCATCAATTTATTTTTCTCATGTTGTCTTAAAATATTTAAGTTTCCTCTGTCTCAATGACCTCTTTTCTGATCTGCTGTGGTACTTCAGGGCAGCAGCATCTTGACTTTATTTTATTCTTCCATAAAAGGAAAGATTTCCATTGAGATGTATACACGTAATAGTGTATTGGCATTTTCCTCAATGATAAATGAAATTGTCACATCACTTTCTGTCATGGATGGCAGAGGTTGACTTGAGAGCTGGGTCCACAGAGAAGAGAACAATCAGGGTATATTAACAGAAAAGCTCAGGGTAGCACAATGCATCCACGTGATTTCTCTCAGAAATCATCATTGCACGCTAGATGACACTCATGCCATTCTACATCTAAATGTCTGTGCCACCACACATCAGGGCTCTTCTGAATGGCTGGCCTGGAGGTTTACTAAAGAAAAGCCAAAGTTTGTGTATGCATAAACAAAGAAAAAATAATTATTCTTGACTTTCCATCAGCATTTGCTGTCTGGTCACTTCCTAGGAGTCTTTCCCTTTCCTCCTCCTGTTCTTAGCTTTTATATCTGTGCTGACATCCTATGGTATGAAATATCCCCTTGGTCAGTTTGGGTCAGCTGTCCTGGCTGTGTCCCCTCCCAGGACCTTGCCCACCCCTAGTCTATGGGGAGGCAGTGGAGGACATGGAAAGCTGGGGAGACAGCACTGATGCTGCACCAGCTCTGCTCAGCTGCAGCCAAAACACGGGTGAGTTACCAGCATCTCTCCAGCTACCCCTGCACAGTAACAACAGCTACAATATACAAGGGTATTACAATAAATAAATAATTTTTTCCTCAAAGATATAATTGGAATATTAAAGATTACAACTCATTGTACTACATATCCCTTCACTCATTCACCTGAATTGATTCCATTTGTTTTAGTTTTTCTCAAATGGTGCATAAAATACTAAGATTAGTACAATTTTCTCGGTAAGGTAGCAAGTACTTTTCCTCTCCAAAAAGTTGATTGAATTGGGTGGCTAGCTCAGCTAGTCAATGAGAAATAAATGCTGGAGGGTGTTTAAGGTTGAATTCCCTGTTTTCATCTATAGTGGTAAATAAGGAGAGAGTTACAATTTTTCATATTTATCTAGGAATCTTAAAACCGCCTAGGAAAGGGGTTTATTGGTGCGACTTTATGTCTTTTTCAGAAGTCAATTATGTAAACCATTTCCACACACTACTTTTTTTCTGGTTTTAATCCACATCTCTGAATAAGCTTTCATGCTGTTTTGTACCATCTTTCACCCAAATTGCATGATGATACACGTGTCACTGTGTATTAAGTTGCAAGACCACCTACCTTGGAAAGCCTATTTAGTAGTGATATGCAAATCCTTGTAACCTGCTTTCGGGCAAGCACCGTGTTGTGTTGTCTGGGATAAAAACGTATGTATACACGGAAGTAGAAAATTAAATTTTTGGAGTGTATATACTTTAACAGTAGCCTTTCTCCTCAATTAAAATTCTTTGTACTGCCTAAGTTAAGAACTTTCAGATTTTTACAAGAGACGAATATAAAAATTGCTTTCAAACCCACAATGTTCTGAAGGATTAATGCACTTTTTAAAAATTTGTTTTACTCTTAGCTGTCTAAGCTAAAAATATATTTTCCAGAACAGCAGGTCTCTTTCAGATACTAGGATTCCCAACTGACATGCAGCTCTCTATTTCCCAGGGCAGTATCAAGTCCACACACTTAGAATATAGTCATCTTTCAGAAGGAGGATGTACAAAAGTAAGCTCAATAGAGAGTTTTCAAATATTTTATGTCTGCTCTGAGTATTATTCCTTTATTTTGAGGGCTTCTAGGTGGTCACAGATGCCCTGGCAATGCCAGCAGTGACAGCAACAAGGAACATCCCTTCCTGGATTCCCTCATTAACCTATGGAAACATAGGAAAGCACCTTCCACCTTGCCAGAAGCCAAAGCTCCTTGTAATGACTAGGAGTGCAAAAGCTCACCTTTTACCAGAGGCTTCTGATTATTTCTGATTAGCCCTCACTCTGGTTTATGCACTGGCTACATCCAAGATTGTTAGAGAACAAGCATGTGTTAGGAGTGTCAGGATCTGAACATCTGCTGTGTTTGCCTAAAGCAAATCTTGATTAACTTGAATGGTCTCATGTGAATAGATTCCTTAATCCACCAACACTTAGTTAAGGACCTCTGCAACTCTGCTTATCCCTGTAATGGGGCCCTGTAATCAGCACTTCTTTCAGTCTCTATAGGTCCAGAAGCCTTTGTTTCCCTTCCAATAAAAGGAAATTTCTCCTTCTCACACGATCCTGCAGAATAAGTGTATTATCTGTAGTATGCAGTGCTCTATAAAATGGTCTGAAATGCTCATATTTCTTCTGAACTAACTCTCTTCTGTCATTTTCTATTCCTGGCTAGTGGGATTGCTAAAACACCTATTTTCTCTCAAGGTTTTCAGCCAGCGACTTGTCTGCCTTGGTGTCTTTTAGAGTACTTTGTTACATTTATCTTGGAGTTTGTTCTGCTTTACTGATTTGTCATAAATCCAGTAAATCTCAAACTTTCTAGCCTGTCGTGTGATTCATTTATTTATTTGTAATCAGTTTAAATTTGAATTCCAGAACAGAAAAAATACTCCACAGATTCTGGTTTGTTTTCTTTTTTGTGGGTAGCTTGGTTTTTACAAATAAAATTCTTTTTAAAACAATATTCTTTATCACTGCTTTGCCTGAATATTATTTAGCCTTTTAATACTCCATATTGCCTTTAAAATATTTTCAAAACTTCACACATAGTACTTTTATTCCCTAAGGAAGAATAAGCCATCATTCACTACATTTTGTCTCTGCAAGGACGGAAAGTTTTGATTCCCTGTGTATTAGCATTAACTATGCTACCAAGGATTCAGGCTGACTGCTTCTAAGGACAGATGTAACTTATTTTCCTGAGCATTTGGTTTATAGGACGAATCAATCTTAGAATAAGTCATGATAAATCTACCCTTGAAGTTGAATCAGATTACACCAGCCAGTCAATATAGTCCATAACTTTCAAATACAATTCAGATATGCCCCTGCACTTGAACCAAGAATAATTTTTTTTCTCAAAATTTCTCAAGAATCAAAAAATCTACAGAACATTAAGCAAACAAACAAACAAAAAGACAATTGTGATGTATAAGATCAGGTTTAGGGTAGCAACTGGTTTTAATTTTCACAGTGAATTATTCCAGGTTAAAATATGACTATTCTCTTAATCATTAAAATTAGTCTTTAAAAACAAAATAAGTCTGCATAACTAATAAAGCTGCTATTTGTGTGGCTTGGAGAACATTGTGGTGTTTGAGTGTGTTATGTTCAGGCACTTTTCATCACCATTCCACAGGCATTCCACTGCTTTTAAAAAACTTTATTTTGACAGGGACAATAAAGTATTTTAATAGTTGTAGAATATTTCCTATTGGTTCACTGATTTCAGTCTAGTTTACCAGCTCATATTCTTTACTTCTTTTTTATTTTGAGCATATAATTCCATTCCTGTCATAATTCCGTTTTCAGGCCCTGTCAGTATTTCATGGGCGGCTAAGTACTTATTATCAGTTGCAATAATATGTTATTAACAATTTCTTTGCCTCTTGTTCAGACTATATGCCTGCTTCAATGAGATTTTATTTCATGTTAAAATCACGAGCCTTCTCATGGACACTTAGCTTTGTGTGTCAGCAATGTAATACACAAGAGAACTAAGGTCTAGCAGTATTCAGAAGAGAAAACTTTGTTTGTTAAGGAGTTTTTTCTCCCCAGTGAAATAACAAGTGAAAAATTTTGAGATATTTCTGAAGTTCAAATGAGAAGGATTTTCAGTCTCACTGACGTTTGCCAATAGGAGGCCCAAAATCTACATCCATTTGAGATCAGAAAAAGTTTATTTTACTTTTAACAGTTTGTTTAATAGATTTATGGATAGTTATTAACTTTTTAAATGTAGAACATTAAAACGCACTTTGCTTCCTACTTAAAGATTTGTCATTTGCTTTTTACATTGCAGTATTTTACTACCCAGTATGCTGTACAGAAAACAAAATTAAAACATGGATAATACTTGAATATATCTTAAAACCTACTTTGTAGCTAAGATATGATTTTCCAAAGCCAAAACAAGAAATTATTTCTCAGCAGATTATGTTTTTTCCTTAGCCCCTGTGTTTGAGATCTGAACAATGGCGTTCTCCAATTATAAAGGTTTTTTATTTGTCCAGTTTCTGTAGTGAGTAGAACAGTTTTGAACATATGACTTTTTTTGTAACAGAAAATCACAATGTTATATCTAGGGGTTTAATTTCCCTTAAATTTCTAAAATGGATGTTCTAGAGACGAAAATGGAACATTTCATTTAGATTTTGCTGATTTGTAAATAGGATCATTTTAGTAATGAACTGTTGTGGTATCTTCACCTTCTTCCAGTCTTCAGAGATAATGCTTCTTTTAATTTCTCAAGCCACACAGATAAACAAAAGCGTGCATTTGCATTGTCTAATCTATGGTGGTTTCTATAACTCCTGTACTGAACAGAAGTTCCAGCTCTTTGACTGTCACAAATTCATCTTAAGCATGTAAAATTATGGCAAGTTCACAGCTTACTGAGCAAGAGGATTTATAAAATGTAGAACATTAGAAACATTTTCCTGCTTCCAGTGACAGTCTTGTTTACCTCATTAGTAGATTTTTCTAAGAAGATCCCCATCAGACATTGTGGTTGCTTTGTGCTCTCCATAAATATAAGAACTGAACTATCCTAAACAGAAACGAAACTAAAACAACTTTGGTGAGGCTACTTTAAACACAAAAAATATGCTAAATTATTCTCCTCTATGAAAATAAAGCAAGTTAAGTAGACATAAGTAGCAGCATAAAAAATTTCCTTACTTCCAGGATGGGGAAAACTGCATGTTTTGATTTATTTTAGAGCAAATGTATGCTATTCCTCCTGTTCTTGCCAGAACAAGCACTTCTACATATCAAGAATTTCCAATATTTTTAATCAAAATCCTTTTTTTTTGCAGGTATTTTAATTATTGAAATTCATGCCATATTGCCAATTAAAATTTTGATGATTGATGTAAAGTCTTTGGCAATAGGAGCAATATTTTCATCTATCAAGATGCACAAGTTATACTACTTACTACAATCAAAAGTAATGTAAAACTTTAAATGCTTAGGATTTCAAGATTTTGTCTTCATGTCCACAGCTGAAGTTTTGCTGGCACTTCTCCTCTTTGATTTTAAACTCAATCATTTTGGTCACTGGGGCCAAGATGGCCACCAGTCTTCACTTTGCTCACAAGATCCTCCCTGTTGGCAGGCAGCAGATCAAGGAAGCATCTTTTTTATTCAGCTGCCCTAGTAACTGCACCACAAAGTTATCATCCAGGTATTTCAGGAGTCTTCTGGTTCTGTTTGTGCCAGCTGTATGGTGTTCCCAGCTAAGCTGAAGCGTTCCCACTTAAATGGTGCTCCCAGAAAGTTGAAGTCCCCTGTAAGAACAAGGGTTGTTGATTTGGAGATCTCCTTTAGATCCTCTGAGGATAATTCATTGTTCAAAAGAAAAGCAGATTTTATATCTTCAAAATTTATATAATAGTTGGAAGAAAGGAAGCCACATTGTGAAAGTCAAAATAATTGTTAGTACCTGGCCAGCAGTTTTCTCCCAAAGCAATCACATATTTCAATGTCTCTGAACTCCAGAAGTTCAGACTGAGCCTTTCCATCTCTTCACTTCTGCTCTCTCCTATGTATCTTCAAGTACAGCCAGCCCTTGACCCTAAATTCAGACAGATCTCCACTGTGAACCTGAAACACCATTGATTCTTCCTATGTTTACATGGAGACTTAAGATTTCTCAATCCTGAGTTTATAGAAGAATGGTCACATATTCTGAGCATCATTTTCCCCATGAGCCATTACTATTTTCTGGTCTGTGTGTCAAAACACAAAACTCAAAGGCTGACTGCAAAACTCATCCCAGCTCATATTATTGTGCAGTGGGAGTGTAATGAAAAATACCACAAAACAGGGCTGTGTTACTCTGCTGTGAAGAAGAGGTCAGGTTTCTTTCTTCCTATTTTTCTTGCTTTGGAGCACAAACCTACACTGTTGTAAAAATCTATTCAAGTAGAAATGACGCGGCATCAGAGAGGTAACAACCTTCTCCCCTTTTACAAAATAAAACTAATGAAAAGTTAATAAAATCTAAAGAAAAATATAAGGAGAAAGAGGTTGGAGTTAGTCTGCTTAGACAACAGTCTGAGGAAAATGGTGGAGCATATTTTCTCTTAGCTTAATTATATTCTCCAATTTTTTTAACTCACTGACACCAATGTTGCTATATTAACTCCACCATTTCTCTTTATTGAGATGTTGATTTAGCCCAGCATGGTCCATATGTTTCAGCCTATTGTTGTCCAACAGTCATTGGGATCTAAACATTAGCTTCCACATCTCTGTTGGGTGGAGACACACATATTTTCCTGTGCTCTGGAACTGAAGCTGAGGGCTGGGATGGAGGGCAGGAGAGCAACGATGGGTAAAGGGAGAGTCAGAAAGTGAGAGACTTGTAGATCCAGGAATAGTGGCATTGGCATAAAAAAAATTACCTTGTAATTTTTTTCCAGGGGGTTAAAAAAAGCATAGTTTTTCCCACCAGAGCAATGAAAAAAATATCTCATCACCGCAACATGTTGCCACATCAAATTTCTCTCAGAAATGTCTTTCTTCTAGCTCCTTTCCTTCTGTGGATATGCTAAGTAGCTACCCACAGCTTTCAACCAGAGCTGTAGCAGCTGTCTCTTGGCAAGATTCAATTCTGAGACACAGCCATTGCACCTGGGGAAACAGGTGGTTACTCTTTCAAGGCGAATTTCAGGACTCAAAAAAAAACTTCTAGAGAAGTTAGCAAAGCCAGAGCCTTTTGAAAAGGGAGACAGAAAACAAGCCTGCTTGTCACAGAAGAACTGCTTGCCAAATTAGTTGTCTGGAAGAGAAAATACTGCAATGCAAGCCCTGGCTCTGTGTAGCCCACAGCAATGACAGGAACATCAATGCTGAACGAGTAGTTATCCTGTCTCAAGCTGGCCTAATTAATATTCCAAACCATTGAAGAGTGATACTGAGATCAAGATACTAGTTTAATTGCTCACTCAGGTTTCTCACTCAGGATGAACAAGTTTGAGAAATCAGTCTGAATCTGAGATTAAAAAAATTTTAAGCCTGATTTTTTTTTCCCCACAACCTGGCTCCTTGTATCCCACCCTGATGTTGTTTCAATGGTTACACTGGTTATGCAGGTCCTCAGTGTGAGCAGAAATCCTATCCATCCAGTCCAAAATCTGCATATGATGGCAATAAAATGTTTCTTTTACTGACTTTTTTTGTGTGATTTTCACCTGAAAACTCCCAGCTAGCAATATCTACTGCACCAAATACATACTGGCTGCCTGATATCTCCAGCCTGAAAATTCAGCCTGTGCCTATAAATTCCACAACTGTGGATATGTGACAGGCTAAACAACCTCCTTACCACTTCTTTATACAATCATGTGCAAACATTTGTCTCTACTTTTCACAGAAACATTTAAAGTTTTTTTAAAGTGACAGAATCTTTGTTTGCTCATGAGCTATTCAGAACCCCTGTAGCAGTTGACTTTCAAACTATTACTGTCAGAATCTTGAATGATTCTAATTTCATTCTACTTTGTCTTCCTTCCAGAAGTCATTAATTAAGGGCATTATTCTGAAGCACTAGTGCCTAAACACGCCAATGAAAATTCAGTTAAATGACTCAGCTTCTGAGAATGAATTTGTTTCTTTCCAAACAAAGCACTAGGCCTTCATGAATGCAGAAGAGCAAAAAGTTTAGAACAATCTGTTCAGATTTTGTGACCAATTCTTAAACTTTGCTTGCTGCCAGTTTGTCTGTGGGTTTCTCATTCTGCTGAAAGATAACCATAAGTCACTCTCTTGCTTTTTATCCTGAGAAGTTCATAAATCATGACTTTATCAGAGGCATTTTCCACTGTAAAATGCTGAGTTCCTGTAAAATGAATTGTCTCTCATCTTCCTAAGGAATACTTACTCTTTTAGGGAAAAAAACCAAAACAACAACGACAAAAAACCACAACAGAAACGGTTAGTGGTGGAGTCATTTTCCTGTGAGTAGAAAATATAGCTTAACAAAACCATTAGACAGTCTTTGTAAGAACTGCTGCAATCCATGGCTGGGACAAAAGAAAACAGATTAGATCTACAAAGCACATATTTCGTCGCTGTCTGTAGTGTCTACAGAGAATGGACTGTTTCATTTCCTGGATTCATGGATCCCTAATGAAGTATAATTGTATCTCCATGATAGTTTCATGCTAATTGAAGGGGACTACAGAGGAAACTAGTTTCTGAAAGCAAGCAGTTAACATTAGTCTTTCAAGGCACTTGCAGCATTAGTCTTCTTTCTTCTTAGTTCCAGCTATTTTTTCACCATTCATTTCTAACATAATTTCATCATTTCAGAGAACACAGAGGCATAGGAATAACAAGAATACATTATAATTTTTATAATATATAAATATTAATCTTTTAATATGTTCTTGCAAAGAAGTAATGTTTTTAATTAGATGACAAATTTTTACTAGCTTTCCTACACCAGCATAAATTCAGCCTCATATTGTCATGAGACATAAGGTATACCACTAACTGTAATATTCTTCTTATTCTGTCAAAACAGTTATTTTATTAATCCATTTATTACTGAGCCTTGCCTACTGAGATCCAGGCAGAACCCTGCATGATCTCTCTCTCTCTCACCTCCTTAACCACCTGCCTGGGGCAGAGCAGGATCATTTACTATTTCTACCTCTGACTTTTTTCAGTCTGAAATCGTTAATTACAGATGCAAAAACCAAAGTCAGGTCTTTTCTAATTAATTTCCCCCTACTGCCTCAAACAAAATTATTGTTCTGTACCTGAGACTACACAATAGAGATTTTGAAACTGAAAAGAATGAGCTGCCAGGCTGAGGTGGCATCAGCTAAATTGCCACCTTCGTGACAGCAGAGGGTTAAGGTTTCACACAATCATTTCACTTTCTGTGATTCAGACATTGAGCTGTATCTTCTTATACTGTGCCCACTCTGTGCACTTTTATTACATCACTGTAACCTCAGCTGCATAACTGCTCAGGCAACATAAATTAGCCTTAATGTGGTTGTACACGTAATTCACAGGGGCTTAACTCCCTTTACTTGGCCAAAACTACAACCTGCCCCTAATGTAAGCCAAAGTCTGACCTGAAACATCTTCTAACTGCATGCTTTGTTTTTCTCTGCTGAGGAAGAGTTCTCACAATACTATGAGTAATCACAACTGTTTTTCCACCTTCCTTTCACCATCACTCTTGCTAAAAGTCTTCAGAGGTGTCCCAGGTAAAATGACCATAAGAAAAAAAAGGTATGCTTACATCCCCTCAACTATTTTGTTTAGATTCTGTCCTGGAGTGATCATCTTTGAGTACATTAAAGTACTAATAAAAAAAGCAAACCAGTTTGGCAACTTAAAGAAAATACATGCATTTAAGAAAAAGCCAGTGTTTAAGAAATATTATTTTGTTATTTCAACTTTTGCATTTGCTTTTTTGAAAGAATGCTATTGTAGCTCTGTGGAAGAACTTTATACTCTAAACATTCTCTGCTTTACAAAATTTATTTGGTAAGTATAACTTCCCTACACCTTCCTAGCTGACAGCAGAAAAACTAAACCTTATTCCTTTTCAAACACTTTGGAATTTCCCTTGTTTTTGTAGAAGATTATGGAGATAGCTTTGACTGAATCAAATTATACTCCAAAAGCTTTTGAAGAGAAGTTCAGTCTCTCCAGGTACTCAGAATTCTCTTCTGTAGGCTGAAGAAGCTCACAGAAAGGTTTAATCAGTTTGATCAAAGGGTCTCTTCTCCAGGATACAGATTTTTCTGAAGCAGATTACAACTGGAATAATGAACATTAACAGAGTCAGTAATGTATACATTTAAAAGGAAAATAATTCTAGGATTTTGTTTTCCCTAGGAAACGTGTGCATAACCTATATTACTAGGTCCATGTAATTCAGTGTCACTACACTTCATCATTTCATGGTTCTATAAATGATTACCATTTCAATAAAATATCACATTTAGTATTTCCAATTCAAGGACATAAAACAGAAAATAAGAAAGAGTAGATAACCCAACCATGACAGTAAAAATCAGATCAGGCATTGAAAGTGCAGTAAAAGCCATAACTATTTCTTCATGGAGGGAATTTGTGCATTTCAGGTTTTTCTATCTCAGGTGTTTTTAGCTTACCTGGTCATGCTGTTTCACTTCATCAGCTCCTGATTCTACAGAAAGTCCAGAGCTCCACTGAGGTGAACAGAGCTGTTCTTGGGCTGCACAGCTCAGCTCTGTTACCCCCCTGAAGAGTTACTACCTGAAGAGTTAGTATCTTTTTGGCTGCCTAGCCATACAAAGCAATTCCATTGATCTGAAGCAAAAAGCTTCTTATAACTGTGGTAGCTGAAATTATTATTAATGATTTATTAAAGAGATGAAATTTTGCTTCAAGGGCCCCAGACATGTCTGAAATAAATGCAGAAAGCAGAATGTTTGCTGAAACTTTCCAATTACGTATTTTTTACATCCATTTATCTGATAAAAAACCAGCAACATTTAATATTCAGCTTTTTTCTTTAAAAAATTTATGTCCTTTCTATCCAAGTTCCACTGCAGCCCCACACAGAAAGATAACCACACTAAGTCCAAATTGCATTTGGTCACCCTCAACCCTACAATGCTGTCAGTTCATCTCTATATCACTGCCAATTATTTTCCCTGAGATATCTTTTCAAAAAGCACATAAATTTAGGTCCTCTAATTCCCCATTGCAATGACAAGTCTCTGACTTGTGTGTGGGAGATGTTTTCACTTTCAGCTATCTGATTTCAGAAGTGTCTCAACCTGATGAGAGAAGCAAATGCTTTTTTTTTTTTGAGTCACTGGAGACTGTAAGACTGAAACAAATGCTGAAAATTACTTTCAAATTAAATCTCAAAACTTAGCTATCAAAATAGCAACTATTCCATATTTCATATTATTGACAAGTGCATTTTCTCAGTGAGGTTAACTGTTGTGCCCTGTTCTTACAAACCAGTGTGAATGTAAATCATACCTTCCAACCAGCTTTGAGATTAGAGTATATTGTCCATTGTTACATTGGTCTCCCCTTTACACATGAATTAGCATGCCCTAATAAGCTGCTTTCATCATTTAATGCTCCCATCCAAAATACAAACTAGCTCGGCTTCTCCAAATTGTTATCAAATCTATCATATTCTGTAAATTGTAAGCTTTATTTATAACCTTGATCTTTCTCTTTCAACTGAAGCAACTGATTTTCAGTTTTTCATGTTCTTATTCACCTTAATAATTGACTCTTAATTATCCAAGTAATATCACAAATTCCAACAAATTACTTGCAGTAGAGAAAAAGTTCATACACTTTTCTCATCACATCTAGTGATTTAGTCTGATTAAATTTGTGTAAGTAGGGCTGGAGAATGGCATACACAGCATAGCTGTTCAATAGGGCTCTAATAGCATCAGCTCTGTGGATTAATCTGTGTAAAGCTGTAATCTGAGTATTTTCCACATGACTGTTCAACTCTTTGTTCATTTAAGTGAAGTTTCAGGGTTTTTTAACATCTATTTCTTAATTCATATGCTGAAGTTTTTGGGGAGTTTTTGTATATATTCAAGGCTCTTTGCAGGTGATACAGACTAACTTTATCTACTAGGCTACACATTTTCACTAACAAGAAAAAGAAGTAGCCACAGGAGGGTTTCCTATAATTTCTTTTCAACAAAGTTAAATTATATTCATTTTAAAAAAAAAAAAAAACTGTTTCGTGTCAGAAACATTGTGCAAACATTGTCTAGAGAGGCTGTGAAGTCTCTCTCACTGGAGATATTCAAGAATCATCTGGACACACTCCTACGCAATGTGCTCCAGGATGACACTTGATGATGCTTGAGCAGGGATGTTGGGCCAATGTTCCACTCTGGTTTCTTCCAGCCTGTCCTATTCTGTGATTCTGTGAATATCAAAAGTTTAACTTGCTGGGTAGTTTTTGAAGATTCTTTTCTGGTGTTTAATTGTAATTATTTCCTTTTGTTTGCAATTAAGTTAACACAAAAGACAATAATTTCAACAATCCTCTACTCTGAATCATAAAAAATAACTTTTTTTAGTAAAACTTAGATTATGACCGGGACTGTACTATACTGAACTCCTTTTCAACTCATACAAAAATTGCTTCTGGAACATGAGATAAGGTGCTTTTTGGATGGTCACCTTTCTATCTTGAAATATATGTATGTGTCAAAAGTGCAGCAATGTAAATAAACTTTAGTAAAGCACCTTTCCGTAATATGGGACAACAAATGACTTTTTTTTTTTTTTTGTATCTTAAGATTTTAAGAGGTCCTCATGTCTTTTCCTGTTAATACTGGAAATTCTATTTGACATTATGTTATGTGAGTTTTTTGTCAGCTGAAACACAAGAAATAATGTGACAGTTACTGGATCTGCAAAAATCCAAGTGCAGTGACTCCTAAAGAAATCATATAAATTGTAGGTTGGCTAGAATGTAAAGTCTATCTAGAGGTTAGTGGGAATTACATGTTTTGCTATGGGAGTGCTGATTTAAATCTACACAAAGATATTCTCATCCAAGAGTAACTCAATTACCAAATGTATCTCTTTATCTTCTGTTATTTTTTAGAAAAATATTGCGAGTTACCACATCTTTGTGACTGTGTAAATTCATATCTTAAATGTTTTTATAACTGCTTAAATATATAAAAATTTGATTTTGAGGGAGAAGGGAAGGCTGGGGAGAGAGAGAGAGTGTAGGTGGTGTGCCTTATCTGAGCCTAGATCTCAATCCCATTTATAAGATCTCTGTTTCTACTAGTTTAGCTAAGTAAAGAGAACCAAGGAGAGGCGTAATGGGAGGAGGGAAGAAGGGAAGCTCACAGGATCCAGAACCTATGTGTTTGTACTTCTTTCAATCCAAGAAACCGACATATTTGAAGTAAAACACAGAACATATCTTAATAAAAGATAAGAAAGGAAAAATTTGTCATCAGCTTGCTGATGCAGAAGCCATGACTGTCATGACATATTTCTATTTTATGAGTTCTTGCATTTATTGAAGAAGGAAATTTTTGAAAGTAGTTAGATATCTAAGTCACACTGAAGATGGGTGTTCAGTTGCCTTAGGTTCTGTGGGACATTCTACCACAAACAAAGTTATTTTAATTTAATCTTTCTGACTTTATATAATGAAAATAAGATAACAGACAAATTCTCACTGATGATAGCTGCTGCTGCTATTATTATTGTTGTTGTTGTTATTATTGCAATTATTATTATTTTTCTTTCCATAATTTAGCAATTCTCCTGATTATTATTAAAAATAATAAGTAATGAAAATTCATATACTGAAAAAGACATGCCATGACATAGACTACAATTGATGAAGCAGGGAAATGGGCTGTTTATCAATGCAGCTGAAAATCCAGGAAAAAACCCCAAAGATTATGTTTATTAAAAAAACAATTCTTGCATTTCATTTTTGAGCAAAACAAGTGAATCTATGTGGCAGGAACTGTCAGACTTTAATTGCTCTGAAAGCATAATGACAAACGGGGAGACGTGTCAGAAATTCACATGATTTATTATCTTCCTACACTTCAGTTTCAAGCAAATGTACAATCCCAGAGGGATTCTCAACCACTTCCTGACAGGCCCTCAGCACTGAATTAATACACAAGGTAAAAGAAAAGTTAATGTAGAGTATCAGAATTGATTAATGGAAGTCATGTCAGCTGCCAGTCCTCTGCAAACTAATTAGGCAAAATGCTCAAGAAAACTCAATGCTGTATATGAAGGTTGACAGAAACTTTAAAGAGGATCATAAAAGTAGCAGTAGATGATTATTAAAAAAAATAACATAAAAGAGAACAATTAGATTTTTTTGTTTGCTTCAATGCTTAATATGTATTCATTTGGCCAACTGATTTTTGCCTAGAAACTAAGATGTTAGTCCTACAAATTCATTCTAGTGATTTCTGTTTGAGTTTTCTAATCTCTGGAGTAACTTTTTATTTCAAGACTTTTGATTGGTTTATAACAGTGCTGAAACACTGATGAAGTAATAAAGCCCGGGCAATCCTAGGTAAAAATCGTGTCATCCTCAGTATAAGAATTTATGTCATTAGTTTGAACTAATTCGTTCAACCGTGTGCCTGGACTACTGGTGACTGAAGTATTCTAACTTTCAGTATGCCCCAAAATCAAACCCTGTAACAACTGACATGCTTTTGGCCTTAAACCATGTTCAGCATGGAATATAGTAGGCTAAGGGAAAACCATGTAAATGCTTCATATAGCACAAGCTGGAATATCTTTTTAAACATTCTGAGTGTTCCTATACCCAGGCATTACAGCTGATGCTGTTTTATTTTAATTATATATGTTGTCTGCCCTATAAAGAAGCAATAACCTCTTCTCAACTTGAAGTCTCTTGTCACAGTACAGGGCTTTCATGAACACTCTTCTGTCAGAAATATTGGACTCAGTTCAGCCGCTTCATCCTATGAACAGTTAGAACTATTGCACTGGTACCAAGCAAGTCTATAAAAAGTCATCTCCTCTATCACAAGAACAATGTCACCTTATGGTATTTTCTCATGTCCATGTGGAAGTGTCAGAAGTCAGAGTTCACTGCAGCTCTGAACTGAGCAAAATCAATGTCTATCCCATCCATATTGCTTTTAGTTTTTTCATGTATATTCTAAAAATAATCCCACATGGGACCTTTACTGCACTACTGAGGATCAAAACCCAAGGCCAGTGTATCCATGCAATTTATACCCTTATTCATGCTATGTGAAAAAGAGTTGAAGCTCACAGACAGCTGGAGCTACTGAGGCAGATGGACACAGGCCAAGAGCTTCACTCTGAAGAGGCTTCTTCATCTGCTTGCTAATTTCTCTTCCTGGAGCAGGGTCAGCTCAGCCTTTCAATAGCTGAATCCATAACTTCCTCAGTGTCTCGCATCCCCATAGAGTATAACCAGCTTCATCAGCCCATTTCCAGTCCTTTCCCATGAATCACATCCCGGCTGAGTCAATGTGGTGGGCGTGTGTGAAATGAGAAATAGCCCTGCTGTGCTTACAGACAGGGAGGGACCCCAGCTTGTCCTGAAGTTTCAATGCAAACGTACTTGACAGACTGGTTCTCTCATGGTATGCCAGATCCCTTTTCTGCTTAAGCATCCTTAGAGTTCACACTTCCCTGGAGTCCACATTCCTTTGGAAAAATTATTAACACAAGGAGTGGATTTCAATGTATGAGTGGAAGATATCCTTGTAGCTGGTTCTGTCACACAGTGTCTTCAGCTCCAGACCCCTTGTTATTCTATTTACTCCTTCTTCAAGAGTTCACACACCCAGTTCCATCAGTTCCAGGACAGCTCAGGCTCCCAGTCATTGGAGATGCCACCCTAGAGCAAAAAAAGTTTTTGTTCCAGGATTTTCAAAGGAATTTCTCCAACAGAAACAAATTGACACTCCATGAGGAGAGGTTTTGGGGACACATCCTTTCTGCCTGTACACATTTCAGTCCACAGAGACAGTCCAGCTATGACAGATTAGGTGTTCACTGTGTTTTGCATGCACATGTCTGGGAAAGAGCCAGAGAGGGCTCAAGAGTCATTTGAGAGCCTTGTCTTTGATTGTGATCTCTGTGAATGAGAGAAGGAAAATCCTAGACAGTAACGATTGGGACAAATTGGCATTTGTGTCTGATATTCTCAGGATATAACAGATTCAAACAGATATACCCACATAAAATTAAGAATCAACACCCAAGCCAACTAGTGGAATATCCATGGGGCCTGATACTTATTCAGACATTCTGATGCTCCATTCAGACACTAAAGTGCTAAGCTGATAGGGACAGATGTTTCACAGCATGTTTTATTCTGCCTTGCAGAGAAAGAGAGAACTGCTATATGAGCAGTGGGGAAAGGTGGTCATTCATATTTCACAGTGCCACGTCTTTAATTCCTCTTCTTTATTTATCCTCCCATAGCAGTTCCCTGGAAAAAGAGGTGCTGAGAGATTGTTGCCGCTAATTTGGGACAGTGGACGAGAGCAGGCAAGGTTTGATGTTTAGAAGCAGCCAAGGAGTATCAGAATTCTTGTCATGGCCAAGGCATCCCACGGGCCCTGATATGTGCATGTAACCAGAGTGCTCTGAGGCCACCTGCAGTTCTTTGAGATCAAGTGACCTAACAGGTGCCAAAAACTCTTCAGGAGCCTAGGTCTATGACAAATTTAAACTTAATCCCCAAAATCTTTGTTTCTATTTCTTCACATCTTTGTGACAACTAATATCTAAATCTAGGCAAAATGTTCTCTAAATAAAAACTGCCTAGCATGGTCAGAGATGCATCTGCTTGAAGTAATTAACCCATAGACCAGAGCAGTTACTAGCTGTAGTTCCATCTACTGATGAATCATTGTTTATTAATATTAAGTATAAGAGACACAGGCAGGTCCTGCTCTCTCACTGTGGTTGTCACATTTTGCCAGTGCCACCTGACCTGTTTATGGCTCTTCTTGACTGTCCTTTGGGAGAAAAAAGACAGATCAATACAGCATGGCAATGATGGGCTACAGCCTGCTCCTATTTCACTTGACATTGATTGACACTGAGTTTCCTGGAGAATTGATCCATGCTCAGAAGAAAATCCTGCACATCCCGTCTGCAAAGGTAGGTTGGCAGGCACAAGGACTCCCCTGTCTGTCCCCAAGCACCCTGATGAAATTCATACTGTTAAACCACAAGGAGCAAACTTCAGCACTGCAGCTGTCAATGAGCAAATGCAGTCCAATGGCTCCCTGAGGCTCCTACCCCTATACAGTCTGCAAGGCCTGCCTGCTGCTGGCAAAGGCTGCTTGATGACAGATATAAGACTGACACATGCATGTGCCTGGATTCTGATATCCATGAGCAATCCCAAATTACCCTAAATATCCTGCCAGAGTTGCTCTTGCACATCAGTGTTATATTCTTCAGCCAGCACATCAGATGCTCTCAGGATAATTATGTCAGGGAAACTAAGCAAACACTTCACAGCAGAATGGACTCACCCAGACAATCTATAAGGGATTAGGTAGCTGCCAATGGATGAACATTTTTCACAGAATGATCATCCTCTCTCTAATCCTTAACTCTGTATCTTAGGAAAAACCCAAAACTACCTGCAAAAAATGAGTGTAAGAGCTAAAACCCATAATTTTACTGGAAATAGAAAACATGGGCTCAGCAGAGCTAGCATTTGCACAGCACCTAATATGATCTGACGCCTGATAATTTTCTTTCTTTCAAAGATGTAAAATTATATTACATCTCCTTTTTCCTTTTCTCTCCAAAATGATCTACCTGTTACACAACTCCAAATTTGAATTCCAAATGTGTTGCAAAATTGTGTTTGCTTTTGAAATCTTCTGCTTTCTTTCAGACATTAAATGTTCCCAGAGGTTCATCGAATTTTTCCAAATGAGCAAAGATATTGGCCTCTACCATACCAACTAGAAAGGAACACAGTGAGGGCTTAATGACTTCCATAATTTTAAAGCTACTGCAAGACTAAAACAGGATTCATAGACTTTTTCTTGAACAAAAGCAAAAGGAGGAGCATTTGCTATCAAAAATGTTTTCCGAAGCCATAATGTCCAGATGAAAATGAGCTCTGCAGGGATTTAATTCCTTCCAGGCTGGATACTTGTCATTATTTTACCTTACATTGACTTGAGATTAGGCTGTTATCTTGAAACAATCTGTCACAGAATTCAGTATCTTTTTTTTTTCCCCTGTTGCACTAGTGGAAAATTTTCTATCCTGACCATTTAATGGAAAAATTGGTGCCTTTTTTAAAAAAATTAAATAGAGTCTTTAAAAAAAAAAAAAAAAAAACAAAAGAGAGGGTGTGACAAATGTATAAGTTGTGTACTAGGGTAATTTTAAGATATCTGCACAATCCAGTGAAATGACATGAAGTCCTTTTACAGAGCTGACCTAAAATTAAAAAAGGCACTTTACAAACCATGGATGCATGAATCTCAGTCGATATTAAAAGCTGGAGAGTGCCTAATGAGCTGTAGAAGAACCAGGCTTGAGGGGATATGTTAACTAACACAACATCAGCCACGACTCTGCAGTCAGGGCTGACAGAAACCAGGCTGTGCCTGGTGACCAGCCGACCCTGCTGCCTGCAGCTGCCTTGTCTTCAGCTATCTTGCCAGAGTGCCCATGTGTAAGGTTGGGCCAGAGAGATGAGAGATGATGTTGGTTTGTGCAGCCAGCCCAGCACTGCTCGCCTTCCTTCTGCTGCTCAGGGAGATGTGTGTGCCCTGCAGCCCCAGAGCCTGCAAGCCCCAGTCTTCTGACACTCCCTTCAGCTTAGTAAGCACTTCATTTCATCCGTGACATGATAGCAAGAGACCTCAAGCAGAGTTTTAATTTTCTCTTCTGCCTGCTGGCCACTTATGATGTTTAGCCCTCCAATACCTCTTAATGCATCTGACTAAATCAGACAACATCACCAAACAAAATGTTTGTTTTCATGCAGAATGTTTAAAACGTTATTTTATCCATATTTTTAAGTTTGTACCGAAAGAAAAAATAAACCAAAACCCAGTGAGATCGCAGGTCTTTGAAACCAAATAAAGGCACAGAATATGAGCAGTGTGACAAATGAAATACATTTAGCTGCTCTGAATTTTTCTAAGCCTTGGTTCTGGCAAAGCTCTTGAGTTGGGCTGGACAGCCTGGAAAGCAGGAAATGAAATGGAATTTGAATGAATTTTATTTCATCATCTGCAGCAGATTTTCAGAGGTGTACTGATACAGGCATTCACAAAAAGATGTTTAAAGGACGTTTCTCAAAAAAGCTCATCACAGAACCCTACTATTTTCAATGACAGCTAAACATAGTAAAGTGCATCTAAATAACAAGAATCAAAAGATCCAAAGGAACAGAGTAACTAAATAATTCTTTTGTAACTGCTGACATATGGCTGCCACTCCTGCATTTTATCTCACATTCTCTCAGTCTCATTTAACTTCTTTATCCTAATCACAAGCAGAGAGGAGCATATTTCTTTCTGAAACTATTTGTTCACTTTAAACAAAAAAAACCAAAAATTTGTAAAGAAAAACAAAAAGGATAAGATTTTTATACAGATATTTACTTAACAGAAGTTACTGTATTACGATATTAGTGGAAATAAGAGCAGTTTGACTCCGGAGATTACAGTATTCATTGTACTCTAATGCAGCCACCAAAACATAGCAAATATATATATTATACACAGTGCTATGATTCTTAAAATTATAGGTAATGTGTAAATTAGTTTCATGGTAAATAAAAATCAGTGTTTGTATATTTTTTTAATAGTCCTCTGAAAGTGCTTTAATACTTTACATTGAGAAAATTTAGCTCTGAAAAAAACCCTTAATTTATTGACCTAAAGCAAACCAGAGATGTCATATTTTGATTTTCTTTTTCCTACTACGACATGATGTTCAGCAAATTCTGCTACGTGATATACCTGGAGCAAGTGAATGCTGCTGAGAGTTCAGCATATTCAGGAGGAACAGTGTGTCAGGCAAAACTGCCTACCCAGACCTCAAAGGAGGATCCTCATCACGAAGAGTAATACAAAAGTTTTGCTGGCTGGTTATTTTTGTTGCTGCTGGGTATTTTACATCAGAAAAGACAAGCTTCTGTCATCCAGCCTATCCTCTGTACTTTAACCTTCTCCCTACATCATTCTCGCCACCACCTTGCCCTCTAACCTGCTCGGCAGTGCTGCAGGTCCCCAGCTCTGTCCCCTGACTTGGTCCTTAGGCACAGCCTCTGTGGTGCTCTCCACCCCACAGCACGGTGGCTGCAGGAAGGGCAGTGGGTCCCTTGCCATTCCCACGAGCCCACAAGCCCCAGCCAGTGGCATAGTCAAAATTAAATAAGACAGACCTCTGGCACTGGGCTCATGCCCCGGGAGGCAAAGCACAGTCCCTCGTGTCTTTCACCCTCCACCCACCTGTGCTTGCTCCATTTTCTCACCAGCTGGGCAGAGCAGCTGCCTATTCCAAGTCAATCTATCATTATTCCATTGACTAGCTTCAGATCTCAGAGGACTAAAAAGGCTACCCAACAGAGAGGTTTAGTGGTCACACAGTGACACAGGAACCTTACACCGCCAAAACCACAATTTCCCCCACTTTCAATACAACTTGCAGCACTTGTTTTCCTAGGTCAATATCAATACAGGGAAATAATTTAAATATTTTTAGAGATATTTTAAATACTTCTCAGGTATTACTTTGCTCCTGTTCATTTTCTACAGGTAACATCATTGTGTTAGTAAAAGCTTTGGAAGAAAAGATGCAGAAAAGAATGCTTCACATTGTGTAATACAAATTGAATGCTTACCTCACTTATAAAACAATTTTATTAGTCCTCCAATAGAATGAAATTACAATTTGGTAGTACTTAAAAATTGTTCTCTAATGTAAAATAGAAGTGAAAGACACACCCAGGGGTTGTCTAGTGCATGTAAAGGCAGGGTAACCACACTCAGTGTTTCTAACTCACATTTCCAGGGAAAGCTTGCAACATCCAATACTGTCTCAGTATAGAGAATCACTGATTAACAAGGATAATTAGAGGTATTTTACCCTGATGTGCATCCAGAAACACCCTTCCTACAATTTAAAAACTACATTTCTTCTTCATACTAACATGCATGGAGACCATTCATTCCTTTTTAATTTGCATATTTGGAGGGTCACATTTTGTGCTCCTATTGCCCTGTCCTAGCATTATTACATTTATCCTAGCATTTATTACATTTGTCCGTTATTACATTTGTCATGTGTTTGTTATTTTTCAGACAATGTATCTTTTTGCCAGTTATTCTGACTTCTAAATACTGTCCACCTCAGTTCTTCTAACTTCCATTTTACCTTCCCCAGATGAAATAAATAAGCTCTTTCATGACGTCTTTGATTCAAGGAGTGACTGATACTGAAAAATATATTTAGAACATAATTTGAAATATTTTCTCACTTTGACCAGGAATTTTTGGGTGCATTTTGTGGAAACAGCTCCCCAGTCCCTTTTTTCATGTTAGAGTGAATTCATTAATGTAGTTTTGCCTAGGGTTTTTTAGGAGAACAAAATATGACAGAGAATAAACCAGCTTACTAAAGTCAGTTGGGTTATTTTCTGTATCTGAAAAGCCTACTACTGTTCATAAAAATAAATTTAGTTGATATGACTTTTTTTCCCCCCCAGATCTATTTTGGTTATTATTTGTCATTTAGATATTTTCCAAGCTTTTTGATTATTTTTCTGTGACCATTATAAACATCAGAGCTGAGCTGACTGGTCTGTAATTTCCTCTCTCTCTTTTTCTTTTTTTAAGTATATAAGGACAGGTAATGCATTTGCCCTTTATGGAATACCATCATTTCAGTATAAGTTTACAGAATCATAGTTAATGGCACTGACATTTTTTCTGTTTGTTCTGGAAAAACTCTTGACGTTTCAAAGCCATTCAGTGTGTAGACGCTAAACTATCCAAATATTCAAACATATTCTTTGACCAGCCTGTTGTTCAGGACCTTCTGTCACTGGTATTAACCATCTGGTCAATGAACACTCAATGTGATGGCCAGTACAGGGCTGAATTTCAGATCTTTTTCCACCTTTTTAGTATGATCTACAATTAGCTGTTGGGGAGGGGGGTGGTATTTATCGTTTGGTCTGCTCCTTGCTATTAGTATACTTATAAAATGTATTCCTGTTACAATTAAGACCCCTTTACTTGTGTCTCAGTTCTTGCATTCCTAGTGCTGTGCAGAGAAGCCTTCTCATGCCCAGTACCAGACTGTCAGTTCAGCCTTTTGTTCAGGCCTGGCAAGCATTCATGTTTAGTGAAGTTTTGTTCTTATCCTTCCTTTGCACAGATATTGCACACATTTTTTTCTTTTCAGAGGCTGCTAACTCTCTTGAAATCTTTTTCCTTGACCTTCCTTCTGCAGAAAGATTATACCTGGCTTTTTAAAGTCTGTCTATTGTTTTTATTTTTTTTATCCTTTCTCCTTTCTTTCCAACAAATCATGCCTTTCATCTTTAAATTTCCATTTCGTCTGTTATTCATAATCAAGAATAACTAGTTTTAATTACTTTCTTTCAAGTTCAGTGCAGCGTCAAGGAATTTCTTTCAGCATACAGCAAAAGCTTTTCAAATGGTTTGGTTAAACTACAGCTCAGCAGCTAATTGTTGCTGATGCTCCTACAAAATTTGATTTTGGGGGTCAGCCAGGAATGCATTTTTAGCTGCTATTTGGCAGTGCTCCTCGTGCCCAGGATAGCCTCTCTGCTGATACACATCACTCGATAACATTGCAAGAACATGCACAATATGAGAAGTTCCTGTGTCTGAAAAGCAGGAAAAAAAATACTCCAAGTTTTCCAACCTAGAAGTATGTGCTGCGCCATCTCAAAGCTGTGCAATTCAAAATAAATGTGGGCTTTCACCCTTTCTGGAAGGCTTTCCTGCCTAGCAGAGCAGAAGTAACCTGCATATCCAGCCTCCTTCATCAACAGATATGCAACCTTTAACTTTTGGAGAAAATTTAGTTTTAGAAAAAAATAGGACCAGCTGCTTTACCCCTTTAAAATAATCATCATAGTTGACCCTTGCAAAGACTTTGTCCTATTCTCTCCTCTTTTCATTGTTAGCAGACTTTCATTGGTGTTTCTGTCTCCTCTGTCTATATGTTCTTAATTATAAAGCAATATATTTTCCTCATTTTATCAACCCAAACTTGTTGAACCAGGTCTACCTGGTATATCAATATTATAGTCATGTGAGTTATTCCCTAAAGCCTCTGCTATGCCAATCAGGAAATAATTTTACTTATGTGCTGAGATTTCTATGTCTGCTCTTCCTAGAGATGTAGTAATCAGCACATGCATCAATAAAGCCTTCTGTTTAGTTTTTCAATAGTTTGGCTTCTCCATTTTTATTAAATTTTTGCATTGCCCTTGCCTGGATATCATTGTACACTAGTCACTGGTCTGTTTTAGTTCTCTAAATGTCCCTGAATGAGAAAACTACATTGTAAATTCACAAAAAAAAAAAAAAAAAAACCAAAAAAAACCAAAAAAAAACATTTTAAAGTGAAGGTGGCAGTTATGATACATTTTAAATATGTCACCCCAATAGGATTTTTATTATTTATTTTAAGGAACAGAACAGAGACGCAGGAAAAAAACAGAATTTTGCTTATGCAAAATGAGAGGCTGCATGTCTGCCTTAAGACAGTAATCACACAGAGTGTTAAATTCAGTTTACTGAACAGAAAGCCACACTGTTGAAAGACTTGGAGGGAGAGAGATGGGGGTGATGTTCATGGCATTTATTCTCAGGTTTTTATAGTTCTTATTGACTTTCACAGTGCCGAATCAATTTAAACCAGTTCACATTCTCTTCCTAGGTCACTATTGCCTTCTTTGTATTCAATTTCCAAGCAGTCAGACAAAAGCACCTTAAGACATAATGTGTTTTTTAGCCTGCAATCTCTTTAGTGCCCACTAGTGACTGAATAAAAGATAACGTTGCAGGATAAGACACTGATGTAATTCCAATTAACTTCTTTTTGTTTAATTTTTAATAAAGCAATGGTTCCTAATAAAGCATCCTCTTTGCACATTTTCTCTGTAGATTTTAGTGGTAAGATTTTCACTTTTCTCTCGACGTAAACCAGTATTACACCAAGGTAAATTCTGCAAGCAGTAGTTACAAATGAAATACAACAACTAAATGTACAAAATACCTGGGGACAGATTCTGCTATTAGTCCCCTTCAGTGAGGCTGGATCAATACACAGGAAAACCCCAAGGTTTACAGCCTTATGACGTGTAACAATAAAAGAGAGTTATGTTAAATTGAAAAAGTGAATCATAAAGATGAAGGGTTTGATGTTTCTGAAATTATATCTAAATTGTTATTGAGGCCACTGGAGTTGGAGGGGTGCTACAAGTGCAAGTCAGTAGTAATGTATTACGTAGGCTGCATTGCCTATTTTTATTAAACAAAAAATACACATTCAGGCTACTTTTTCTTGCATGTCCTTCACACTGATTCCAAATATATTTTATGAGAGATCTCCTGTGATTCAACTTAGCAGCTTTATACTGCTCTTCTAGTTATTTGTCTTAAGACACTGTACAAATTATAATAACCCAGATTTTCATACAGCAAAATAATCTTCTTAGTTGATTCTCCACAGGGTTAATTTATTCAGCCTTCTTTCCTAGGACTTGAAATAATGTAGACAAAAATCTCTTTTTCCATTTCCCTTTTACTGAAAAAATAAGGGTTTTTTTCAACAAGAGACATTGAGTGCTGATCACAGAAATATCCTTTTAAAGAATGCTTATTATTTATTCAATTTTCAGACTCAGCATAGATACATAAGGTATTCAAATTGTGCCTTCTACTACTGATCAGTCACTTTTAGAAGACTCTCTAATCTGTACAGTTATTAAGAATAATGGGATTTATTTCCACAAAGTTTAACACTAGGAATGAAAGTACATGTGGTAATCCTATTATATCTAAAGAGATGGGTTGCATTTCCCTGTTTACTTTTTAATCCTCCTTTGTCAGGAACAACACATTTTCGTTTGAGAGTGTTTGAGGGTTCTTTTCCTTGATGATCAATTTTACCATTTGAAAGCAGAGTGAAGGTTGAACATCTTCCTTTGAAGTGAGCAAACAGGATTCCCATGAAGTTCAACAAAGGGAAGTCCAAAATCCTGTACCTGGGAAGAAAAAAAAAACAGGCAACATTACAGGCTGGAGACAACCAGTTGAAAAGCAGCTTTACAGAAAAGGACCTGGAAGTCCTGGCAGGCACAAAATAGAATATCAGCCAGCACTGCAGGCTTGCAGCAGAAGAGGGCCAGCAGCATCTGAGGCTGCACCAGAAGCATTGCCAGCAGGCTGCAGGCAATCATCCTTCCCCTTTACTGAGAATTGGTGAGACACACTCAGGATGTTGGATCCAATTCTGGGCTCCCCACTGCATGACAGACATGGAGTGAGTCTAGCAAAGGGCCAAGGACACAAAGGGAAATAGAGGAAATTCCATATAAATATAGGAAAAATCTTCTACTGTGAGAGTGCTGAGACAGGTGGTGCACCCTCCCTTGTGTGCACCCTCAAAACCCAACCAAAACATGTCCCTGAGATGAGAAACCTGCCCTAACTGTCCTTGAACTGAGCAGGTTGTTGGAACAGGTGATCTCCAAGAGGTGTCTTCCTCCAATCTCAGTGATTCTATCACCCTGTGAAATCATCCATTAACTGATCACAGATCTAACCCTATCTAGCAGAATCTTACTCTATACAACTAGTTTCAAGACCAAGATTCAAGATTCTGTCTCTTTACCTAAAGAATATATTAGGCTGATTTTTCAAGTTTAACCTGACCAGAGACAGGTTCATTTTTATTAGAACTCTTCTGTATTCATGCTTCTTATTCTATTATAATTTCTGCACATACACAGGGGGAAAAAGAAAACAAAAGAGAAAGGAAAAGAAAAAAAACAAGAGAAAAGAAAAAAGAGAAGGAGGGAAGGAAGGAGGGAAGGAAGGAAGGAAGGAAGGAAGGAAGGAAGGAAGGAAGGAAGGAAGGAAGGAAGGAAGGAAGGAAGGAAGGAAGGAAGGAAGGAAGGAAGGAAGGAAGGAAGGAAGGAAGGAAGGAAGGAAGGAAGGAAGGAAGGAAGGAAGGAAGGAAGGAAGGAAGGAAGGAAGGAAGGAAGGAAGGAAGGAAGGAAGGAAGGAAGGAAGGAAGGAAGGAAGGAAGGAAGGAAGGAAGGAAGGAAGGAAGGAAGGAAGGAAGGAAGGAAGGAAGGAAGGAAGGAAGGAAGGAAGGAAGGAAGGAAGGAAGGAAGGAAGGAAGGAAGGAAGGAAGGAAGGGAAAAGCATCACTTGAAAAAGAATTACAAACTTGAGCCACAAATCAGTGTTTGATGTTTACAAAGAGACATCACAAATGTTGTATTAAATGAAAAGCAACATTAAAAAAAAGAAAAAAATAAACCCCAAGATATTTCAAAGTTCTAGTTATATTAACCAGTGGCATTTTTTCTTTTTAATATCGGATCATTTATTCAGCCAATAGAGAGCTGATGAACAAAAATGCTGTCTCCTGGAAGGGTGGGAAAATAACTTCTTCTTGGTGTCCTTTCAAAGGCAGGAAATTCAAAACCTGACTTCAATAGAAAGTGACACTTAATTAGGCAGCTTGTGTTCTTAGACACCAAGGAGAATAAAAGGTAATGTGAGATGTAAAGCTGAAAGTGAATCATGATGGAATTCAGGTTTTTTAACACACCAGGAGGGGTGCAGGTCTTCAGCAGTGAATGCAATTTGCAATTTCCAGTTCCACAGTCTTCTTCAAATAAAGTCTTCTGTCTCAATTCTTACTTTTAGGCAAATGTGTCTGAGAGCCCCATTTAACAGTTCCAGATAGGTAAAAAAAAACCAAATATATCAAAATCTACAGGTATGCAACCACATCCCCTGCAGTCCAGTTTTGAAAGGATACAGATGGGAGAAGTTGTCTTACAGCAGTTGATGTTCAGTGTAGTGTACACCATTTGTCTACTGATGTATATTTCACAGACTGACAATTCTAAGACAGACAATGCAATTGCTATAACTTTAGAATAAGGACAATTGTATATTTTCTGACAACAGCATGCACACAGCGCCAATCTCTTCTAATTATAGAGCATATTTTATAGATGTAATGATATCAGTGAGGTTATGTCCTATTCCTCAGATTTTGATCTGTGTAATTCTCATTTCAGTGCTTGGAGCATATAAGTTGGCTCATGTAGGATTCAATCTGTATAACTTCAAATGTTGTTCTTAACAATGGTTTCTAGACTTGCCAAAAGTAATCTCTATTCATGGTGTACTGTCTATCTGTCTATCATGGTAACTATCACATAAAATAGCTTGCCTTTGGCTAAGTTTATAATACAATATATAATATGGCTTTTATATGGGCATCTTGAAACCTTCAAAAACTTTCCCAATGTAAGTATTAAATTAGTCAAAACATTGTTCCAAGACTATACCCGACACCTGGTATGGCTTCTCAGACAATTTTTTTAGAAGAAATTAATAGAAAATATCAATGCATACATGAATGATAGATACAAATGGCCTGAGAAGTAACTTATTTTGCAAAGAAATCATTTGTTAGAGTGAAAATTGATAATTGTGTGCAATACCACAGTATCAGGAGAAAAGAAATGGACTTTAGTTCCACTAGCAACACAGAGACAAAATATTGCTATTTTGTTTCTTCATGCAATTTGTTCCTGTGCTTCTGTCAGCTTCTCTCAAGTCCCTGTAAGCTGAGAGGCCTCAGACAAGTTGGGCGCTTTCTTCTGCTTTTAGCAGACACTCCTGTTGAGCTGCATCTGCGAACTTTTTCCCTGGAAAGCACAAGGCACAGTCTCTGTCTCATAACACAGCCAACTATAGCTCTCCCTTTTCCTTCTGAAAACAGGAGTGACCACCCACCTTGTCCCAAACATTTTGGCAGACTCAAAATTTTGCATGGCAAATATCATGCACACTGGAGAACTGTGGTGATGGAAACTGTCTGTGTGGTCCACAGGCAGGGGTGGAAATTCCTCCCTTGAGGTCTCACTTTACCTTTACAGGATGAGATATACAATTGAATTACTTCAGCTGCCCCTTGAGCCAGGCTTATTCTAAAGCAAACACTGGTACTGATCATGTCACCTTGTCCCACTGTTAAAATGTTAAAAGACATAGGTTTACCTTAACGTAAGAGCTCTAATGTCAGCTCCTGCGTAGTAGGCCCTCTACAGAAGTTTAAAAGGGAGATCTTGCTCTGTCCTGTATGTAATAGAAAGATGTGAATAGAGGAAAAGAGGTAAGACAAAGCAAATTTAAAATAGGCATAATCAGTATGAAGAAAAGAAGTAAATAGTGCTAAACTGTGACTTCCTTCCCAGACTGGTCTTTCAATCTGCATTATTAGATCCTGCACAAAAATTATAAAAGCAAATATTCCTGTCAGCATTTTCACACGGGAA